>OY728150.1:1348991999-1350241999 GCA_963277665.1 Viscum album | reverse complement strand
CCTTTGCGACGTGGTCGTCAGGTCTCTGATGCCTCTTGTTTCTCACACCTTGCACGACTCACATGGGCTTAGAGTAAGCATTGACCATGACAATGACCCCGTCCAGCATGACGTTAAAATGTATGCCCACATCCAGCATGAAGTTAAACTGTATGTCATCCAGCATGACACTAAAATGCACATCCATATGAACTACAAGGTCTTTGATCCATGTCAAGGCATGGTACGTATAAAGCCTCCACAGGGATCAATCCCACCACCCGTCGTTTATTCACGTTA
Source organism: Viscum album (assembly GCA_963277665.1). Classification (NCBI taxonomy): domain Eukaryota; kingdom Viridiplantae; phylum Streptophyta; class Magnoliopsida; order Santalales; family Viscaceae; genus Viscum; species Viscum album. The sequence continues at coordinate 1,350,241,720 of OY728150.1, read as the reverse complement.
GGTTCCACCCTCGTCCTGCATGATGTTAAACAACATTCCAGTCCTGTGGTAAGCTATTGTGACTAACCTGAACTACGAGGTCTTTGATCTGTGTCAAGGCATGGTACTTAATAAGCGTCATGAGGTTCAATCCCACCACTTGTTTGTCATCCTGACCTCCTTCACGTCGATTCACCAAACTCTGCCATGGGACGCCTCCAAGCGTAAGCCCCAAATGTCATCCCGCATGACGTTTAACTGCACACCTAAACTACGACAACATTGATCCATGTCAAGGCATGGTATGTAGGAAACCTCACATGGTTCAAGACCAACACCCATTGGACCACGGTCCTTCTCCACATCGGTCCTCCGGCGCACCATCCCAAACTACAAGGACATTGAACCATGTCAAGGCATGGTATGTAGGAAACCTCACAAGGTACAAGCCCAACACCGATCAGACCAAGGTCCTTCTTCACTTCAGTTTTTCGGTGAACCATCCCGAACTACAAGGACTTTGATCCATGACAAGGCATGGTATGCAAGAAACCTCAAAAGGTTCAATACTGACACCCATCAGACCAAGGTCCACCTTCACGTCGGTCCTCCGACACACCATCCCAAACTACGAGGACTTTGATCTATATCAAGGCATGGTACATAGGAAACCTCATGCGGTTCAAGCCCAGCACCAGTGGACCCCCAGGTTCACCTTTACGTTGGTTCTCTAACAAAACACATAAGAACTACGAGGACATTGATCTATGTCAAGGCATGGTACGTAGTAATCCTCACGAGGTTCAGGGAAAACACCCATTAGATCAAGGTCCTTCTTCACGTCATTTCACTGACACACACATCCTGAAATACGAGTAATTTGATCCATGTCAAGGCATGGTATGTAGAAAGCCTCTATGAGGTTCAAGCCCGTCACGCATCAGACCAAGTTCCACCTTCACGTCAGTCCTCCGGTGCACCCTACTAAAATACGAGTACTTTGATTCCCTACCACAGTGATACATAAGAGGTCTCTTCGACGATTATGCCCAAATTCATTGTCGCCTCGGCGATGGTCCCATTTCATTCTCCCTCCACTTCATTCATCCATCCATCATCCATCCTAATTCTGACTCGGGCTTCCACATCCCAGTGGGATCATGTCATCCACCCTCCTCGCTACTCCTAGCAGCACCCGAGCCGCTATCCATGTATGTGCCCCAACATGTCTCCTGGTCGTTGTGCACTGTGTACAACCAGATTCATCAACCCTTCGAACTACGTGGGTTTTATCTCTATCCTCTACATAGTGTACGTAAGAAACCTCTATGAGGTTCAATCCCATCCGTTGGTAAACCTTGGTGTCCCCCATTCTAGGGTGTACTCTCCCTGATCCGCCCTCAGTGGTGTTCAGATCAACCATTACAGTGTGACATCTCCCATCCATGGTGCACACCACCTCAGATTCATCCTCATTGGGTGTCCTGATCCATCCACTCGGTAAACCTTCCAGGTGTTCCCTCTTAGGGATGTTTCAATTTGATCTGTCTCTATGGGATGCTATGATCACTATCCTTTTGACTCTGTAAGATGTTGAACTCGTGGCCTACCTCATGTTAAACATGATATTCCTGAGGAAAACCTTAGATGACATGCCTTTGGTGTAACCATCTTCGCTATACATTAAACATGTGACATACCCATGTGTTATACCTGGGAAGCTAAAGAAAACCTTAGATGCATGACCATGGAATGTGATTCCCCACATTCGACATGGGATTCCTCGGGTTTTGAACCCTTGAGATGCCCTCTTATGAGGAAGAATATAGGTTCCCCATTGTCCACGCACCCAGAGATGCCCCGACATTCCTGATGTTGTCATCTACTCCAACCGAAGGTTTCTACCATGTCAAGACCCCATGGAATGTCTTGACGGAATTAGTGTAATTAACCAACGTCCATGAGGATATGGCACCGGGAATGAGATTCACAAAAAACGTATTAAATCTATGAGGGAGACCCGGACAAGGTGACGTGTTCCAAGGAGGAATCCCCAGAAGGAAGAACCAACATCCCATCCTACCATTTCGATCAAGGAGAAAATGTACCTACACATGGAATAAATTCTTCCCTCCTTTAGAAAGCGGGAATGCAGGGACACAGCTCTGTGTCCTCACAGACGGATGTGCGCGCCCCGATGAAAGTGTCGGAAACAATGATTTTCAAAAAATGATTTTCTACAGTTGTAATCTGTAAAAAATATATATTATAATAAGGTCACATGTTCTTTGGTGAATAGTCAAGTATGAATAGTAACATATCCTTATTAATAGTAATTAATAGTAATGAAGAGTACATCGGCCAAAAAAATAGAAACATCACCCATGAATGTATAAATACAATTTAGACATCTTAAAAGTGAAAAAATGATAATATTGTGAGTTTGGTTATTTTTTTAGGTCCTAAATATTTTATTTACAATTTTATAATTAATTTTATAATTTAAATTGAAAATTTAGTTTCGTAAAATTTAATAATTTATTTTTAATTAATTTTCTTATGGTTATACTATAATTTTATGGGACCTTGATTAAGTTTTCATAGTGTAACAAAATAAGTTATAGTTTTAGAGTTGTTTATGGAATAAATTATAATTTAATTTAAAAATTACATTAAATATATTTTGATTTTTTTTCATATAATGGAGGTCATTTTTGAATTCAGAGTTTTGATATTAGGTTAGTGTAAATTTTTGGGATTCTTCTGAAAGAGTTTAATTTTTGGTGAAAAGTAAAAATATAGTTTTGAAATTCAGGTGTTTAATGACATCATTGTTGATGTAATCATGATGTAATAAATATGGTTGACTTATTAATAGTATGATATGTTATGAGGTGTCCCATGTGGCCAATATCTTGGAAAAATTCCATGGTAAGGCCCATGGTTTTGAAAATACCACTGATGAGGTGTCCTTTGAAAATTAATTAAATATTCCCTCACTTTTTAAATAAATACCTTGAAAATAATTCATTACATCCATTCCAAAATCCTCATCAATAATGATATATTATTTTTACCACCCACAGAATCCTCCCAAGGTTCCTCAAGCCCTCCAAGGTCATAACCATCGAGCTTTCGAAGTTACTTTTCAAGGTAAGGGAACCTTTCACCCTCCTCTTTTAAGTCATGAATTCCTTTATGTTATGTATTATAGTTTCCATTTTATTATGTGGGGGTATGTTCTTATATATCCATAATACTGTCAATTTCTTGTTCAATTGATGAGAGTACCTTTCTTCTCTCATAAACATATTTCTTGAATTTTTATGTGACGCCGTTAGGCTGCCAAATTTTCAAAAAATAAATAATGTATTCTCTTTTCCTTCAAGTTTCTTTTTCATATGGTATTTCCTTCAAATATCCATACCATGATTTTATTTCATTTTAATCTATACCTCTACAGTAAATGATTCATTTATTCAAGGGAGACCCGTGTCCCCTCTCTTTTTGTTGTTTTCTAAAACCATGTTATATAGCGGTTATCATGCAGACATTTTGTCACAAAATATATCTCTTTTTTTCACATGAAATTATCTAGTTTTATTTTTATGAATACCCAAATATATTTTCATTTCTATAGGTCATCATTAGGACATAAAATTTATCTATTTGATTCTAGAAATGGTAATCATGAAACCCTCAATCCTTTTCGATGGGTTTTAAAATACATAATTATCATGTTACTATGAACTTTTAAAACGTCACGATTTTAACATGAATCCAATTATTTTTACTCTCTATGGGTTATTTATGAAATTTTTTATTATGATATTTTTGGATCACATGTAAATAAAGATATATTAAAGGTCTGCCTTGATATCACTCCAATGCATTGGGGAAAAAATTAAATCTCTAGAGATGAAATGATCCATAATACCTTGGTAAATTACCTTGGTAATTTTTATGAAACCTTGGGGACGAACCTTGGTGATATTTTCATGAATATATAAATTAAAATTTTTAGCAAAAAAATCAATTTATGATTCATGTTCGTTTCATTATGAAATGACACTACTTCCATTACTCATGTCATGTGTTTTTCTTCAAGTTCTTATTGATTTCACATGTGAGATAATTCCCTTGTTTACCCTTACTGGGCCTTTAGCTCACACTTTCTGTTTATGTATGTCTCCTCTTTATGAGATTCTTTAATTGTACATAGGTTTAAATTTTCAAGAATATTTTTCAAGGGTATTTAAAAGGGCGTTTTTATTTTTCATATATTTTTTTCCTGATTTCCAAGTCACTAAACATTAATGATCTTGTGTTTGTAAAATTTAATGGAATGATATGAAATAAAAAGCTGGGATTTCATATTAGTGGGAATCTTGTTTTTTCTCTAGTGCATAAAATACTAGAGTAGGGTAGGTTGTTCAATGCTTTCTATAATGCATCTTCTATATACTTGGGATGTGTCTTTATCCATCATATGTAAGTTGCATCTTATAGTTCTTAGTAGTTATTCCCTCATGAAGGTATCTATGATACACATGATCTAGAGTTAGATGTGTTGTGTTTGTTTTGAAGTTGTGCATAAATTATCTCAATACTTGTGTTTTTTATTCTTCATAGATCAAAATAGTTTAATGTTTGTCCTTTCATATCATGATCGCTAAGTATGTTATATTAGTGGTGGATGGAGTTTCATCAAGACTATTATTTTGAGATTTATTACACCATTGGGAAATGGAATGTTACGACTATTTATATGTGATGAAATTAATTGAACGATGTTGTTCAAGAGTCTGTAGATTCTTTGATAGAGATTAAGGAGTTGGAATCCCAACACATAGATGCGAGGGTGGTTGATAGAGGAGGTTTCTTTTTTTAGATGAAGATGAAATCATAATTGATGCAATAGGTGGAGGAGCCTTAATGGGGGGACTCAGAGGTAGAGGCAATGTGCAATCATGTTGGCCATGATGATTTTTAAAAGGGATGGTTTTATGGCGGTCAAAATCAGATGGTGTTTCAGGTTAGGTTAATTGATCCAGTATAAATTCATGATGGAATCATTCATGATTTCTATATCTCTCATTTATCAGTCTATCATAAATTCTGAAATATGTACAATGGATTTAGGACATTGTTTTGGTGGAATAGGATGAAATGGGAAGCGTCATAGAAGGTCAATTGAGGACTAGTTTTATTATATGTAAAGGATGAGCATCGTGTTTCTAAAGAGGCCTTGGATGTTATCGTGAAATGTTGGAATGAAATATCAATGGATTTTTTCATGGGTTTATCCTATGCTCTGGGAGTTTGTGATGATATCATAGATATTGTGGATCATTTGATGAAATCATATCACTTCCTAGTGATGAGGGAGTTAGGTACAATGGATGTTTTGGGAAAATGATATGTTGATGATGTGGTTCAACATCATAGAGTCCTCAGGTTCATTGTATTAGATCCGGACGCACATTATACCTCATGAGTTTGGATGGGATTGGAACATTATTTTGGTACTCAATTATGCCCCATAACTATATTACACTATCATATGGATGGATAAATAGAGTGGACATTCTAGATGCTGGAAGATTTTTTGTGAGTGTGCATCTTATACTTTGGAAGGTCATGGGAATGAAAAGTACCTTTGGTTCAGTTTTCTCATTATAACACCTTTCACTCATCATTTGTCATGTACCCATTTGATTAATTTTTTGCCAGTAAGAATTTGATTTTTTTGGTTAGAAGTTGAGGAGTCAATAGTTCTTGGCCCTGATGTGGTGTAGAGCTTGATAGAGGTGGTTCAGTTGGTTAAAGAGGGGATGATAGTAGCTCAGGTTTAGAAAAAGGCATATGTCGATAGCATAAGGAGGACTGTGGAGTTGAGGATACTGACCACTAGTTCATGTAAGATTCCCCTCTACATGGGCAGTGGTGTTTTGGTAAAGGGAGTAATATCTAAGCCTAGTTTGTTGGTATATTCGAGGAGTTCAGTAATTTTGCTGAGGTGTCTTACTGGTTTGTGCATTCTCCTCAACATGAAATGATCCATGATAACTTCTATATCTCTCAACTCTTTTGGTATATTCATGATGAATCTCATTTTGTTAACTAGGGAATTTTGGATATCATCAATGATGAAACATTCATGGAGCATCCAGTGGGAAAACCATGACCATCGAGAGAATATTCCATTAGGACCAACCATTCAACAATTTTGTGTGTTATAGAGGAATGGTTTCTGAAAATAGAGCACATGAGAGTATGAGACACATATGAGTGAGCAGTACTTAGAGTTATTTTTATTCTTTCATTTATAATTTTGTTATTGGTGATGTACTATTTATAACTCGGTTTTTATGAGATATTTTTTCCCAAAGATGTGACTTGTTTTATGTCATGTGTAAAAATATTTAACCATGTTAAAAGTGTAAAACCTAATTCTTATTCCGGAATCATTATACTAAAATGTGATTAAACATGTGTTGGTGAGTCAATTACACCTACATATAATAGTATCTTGATAATGGGGGTGGTTTTCATTGATTCGTATGTTTAGGGAAGTATAATTTTTGTTATGCTATTGTGTGAGTTTGGGATAATTGTTTTGGTTGGAGGTATCATTTTATATGTAATGATATCCTGGAGAGGAATCTCTAGGGATGAATATTGTTACCATTTCTCTTATTCCTTATAGGTTGGTATTGATTTCAAAATTTCAAGAATAGTATGAGAAGTATCTAATGTTACATGCCTAACCTTCTATATAATTACTTTTCAAAAAAACTATTGATTGAGGTGTTTGTGGGATGTCTAGCGTGTCATAGTGGATGATGGTGAATCCCAAATGGAGAGTCATTTCAAAATAATGGTGACTCACCAATGGTTAATCATTTTGAACTAATGGTTACTATCCAATGGTGACTCATTTTGAACTAGCAGTGAATCCCCCACGGTGTCCCATTTTAAACTATTGGCCAGTTACCAATAATGACTCATTTAAAAAAAAGTGAATCATTTTAATATAACGGTGACTCACCAAGGTTGCATCATTTTGAACTAAGGTTGAATTACTGACAATGTGTTATTTTGAAAAAATGGTAACTCACCAATGGTGAATCATTTATAACTAAATGTGACTCACCAATGACAACTCATTTTGAATTAACGGTGACTCTCCAATAGTGACTCATTTTGAACTAACGATGACTCACAAATGATGAACCAATTTGAACTAGCAGTTACTCAATAACAGTGAATAAATTTGATCTAAAGGTGACTAAAAAATGGTGAATCATTTTGAACTAATGGGGACTCACCAATAATGAATCATTTCAATCAAATGGTTACTCAACAATGGTGACTCACTCATAGTGTTTTTAGATTTTCCAAAATTTATAGAATTTTAATTTTAAAGACTTTTATTATGCAAATGGTATGAATGACTATATTAATGAATTTTAAATAAATTTAAAATTGGATTAATAATACCTAAAAAAAATAAAAATATTCGATAACTTTTAAAAATTTATGTCACATATATTTAATGATATCATAATTTAATTGATAATTTTAACTTGTATGTAATCATTTTGGACCGTTACCTAATCATTCAAAAGAGACCATATTTTCATCATTACATAGATCAAACTTTCTCTTGAGATATATGGTCAAATCCTTATTCCCTGGGAGTCATGGAGCCCTATTTTTGTTGTTGTCCAGAGTTCCCCAAAATAGGTTTTCATCTATGGGTGCGCCCACTATTTTGTTGATGTTAGTTTGTGTAAACCACTTTTCTTATGGGTATAAATTCCTTCATTTCTTCTTTATATATATCATAAATGATGTTTAACTCATGTTATATCATGGATATATAGTACATTATTCTTAATAAATATAATTAAATTGTTTAAATGAAATAGAATGTTGTAGGGGAATGATTTGTATGATTTAATATCGTTTGATTATGATATTGAGATTATGAACATTTATAATATAAAAAAATATCATGGATTCAGGAATCCTCTATTTTTGAGTATATATTATATTATTATATTCCTATTATTGTGTTATCATAGTTACAATATCATAAATAAAGGACAAATGACTTATAATTGGTTAATTAATTGGTGGCAGTAGGATATATGGTTTTTGTGATAAGAGTATTAAATAAATAATTGGAATTGAATCAAAGATATTATGACTAATAATGAAAATGATTTTGTATGTTATTTAATATATCTTGTGTTATAGTATTTTTTTATCTTGGTTGTGGTGATTTTATTCATGTGTTGTGGATTTATTGCATTGGTGTTGGAGATTTGGTTGTGCACCAGAGCTATGATTTTATTGGTGGTGTACTTATGAAGATGGGATGTGATTATGGTTATTTATGCTTTTAATAAAGTTTAAATTGATTTAAATAAAATGTAATGAAATTAACTGGGATTCTAATGAATTTTGAATACACAAATTAATGGGGGATGATAAAGTGGAAATTATTTGTTGTATGAAATCTATAAATTAGTAAATTGTGGTTTTAAAACTGAAATGTGATATGTGGATTCTATTTTTCTTGTGTTGGTTATTATTATAGATTTAAAACTATAAATGGGGTATCTTTTTTAATGTTTTATTCTTTAGCATTGAGCCATTACTATAGGTTGTCTGTGATATTTATCTATATGTATGTACGTTGTATTTTCCTTGATATTTCATTAGACGCACCACTATCTGTGGGCACCGTACTCTGATACCAAATGTTTTGGGAATGTTTTTTTCCAACATCTTAGTAGGAGGATAGATAGATAAATACCAGATCATACCCGCTCCATATTAATGGAATTACAGATATGTATTGTCTATGATATGCAAAGTCAAATGTGTCACAATATAAATATGATGTAATGATATTTGATAGCTCTAGTTTTTTAGGGGATATAAAATGAGATGCCTTTTGTGGTGATCTTGCATGGCATTAGAAGGAAACAAGGATTATTTCTTTCATGTTAATGATAACCTAGTACACAATAATTGATATGTGATTTTTTAGATGTCCCGTGTGTCTATAGGTGTAATGTTATGTGATGTCATGTCATTTGAAAGAGGTGGGAGTGTAAGGATGTATGACATTGGTATATGAGAGCAGAAAATCAGGGGGAATGAGGTGTGGGATTCCCTATCATTGATATGATTTATATTATATTATTATACTTGGATGCCTTATTTGGTGATTAAACCTTGGTGAGTTTGTGGTTTTGGTTAGTGTACCTATATAGGTGTTGTTTGCATCAAATCTTTTATAACATGTGCTTTAGTATGCACTTTGTACATGTTGATGAGACACTTTGTTTTTCCCTTATGAGTATACAAATATACTCACCCTACGAATATGAAACTAATTATAGGTTTCCAAGTGGACATCATGGACCGTACTGAAAATTACTATCCTCAACCTTGGGATAGTTTTTGTGTCACTATTGTTGATTTTTTTTTGTAATTTACATTGGATGCATTTATATGTATTAGTTTTATTTACACATGCACTATACAATATTATTTTTCATTATAATATGTATTTAATGGAGTATATTGTGGTTTATTCATATTATCTCTTGATCATATTCCTTTTAGAAAGGGTAATACATCCCAGAAAAGATTTTTTAATACCCTTGGTGCTAGTCGCCATCTCAAGGCCTATTGGAGGCGAGACTCGGGGATCAATATCTCCCTCACCTCGTTGCAAAATCTAAGGAATGAGGGGTTGTGACATTTATGATAAATAAAATTAATAGGTGACGTGGTTGTGGCTTCTAGGAAGGAATTTGGAAATGGATTCATCAAAAATGGGTTCATGAAGTGTAATTCAAATAAAAGAGGGTTGTCCTTCTATAATGAGGGGAATGGAATTTTAAGAATTTCATAAAGGATTAAACTTTTTTAAATTTATTTTCATCTTAAAATGGATAAAAATATATATAATTAGATTATAATAATATTATTAGTGGAAATACTATCTAACACTAATAATTTCACATGATTGGGTGAATTTTGGACCCATATCAGTTTGTTTTAACTCGCGTTTAAACCATTAGACTATTATTGTTATAATAATGATTTTAATATATAGGTATTATGATATTAATTTAAAATTAATCATTTCCTATAAATTTACCATGGTTTATATTATCATAAAAATGAAAATTTGGTTGAAAAAATAGGATTTTTAGGTCTTACAAATTATTTAATAAAATTTTATTTCAAATAAAATATAATTTATTTAATATTTGGAATATAATGAAATTTTATGATATAATATGTCTCTAACTCTAGTAAGATGTTCTTTAAATGGCATGGATTCTATTATAAGAAAAATATTTTATTAATATAATAATCTAGTCAAATTTTTAATGGTTTTAATATTCTTCCAGGCCTTTTATTTGGGATTAACCCTTTGGTTTTCAAATTATAATGATTATAATGTTATTTAATTTTAAATATTATAGGGTTATAATTTTAATTATTTTGTATCAATTGGATCATAAATGAACATTGAAAAAAAAATACAGACTGTTTCTATATAAAATTTACATTCTCATTATTTTTATGTATTTTCAATAATTTATTACAAAATTATTTAAAATAAAAGATCATTAGTAACTTTAGAAACTATTCATTAATTTTGACATTAGAGTCAACAAGAAAATAAATTAACAAATATATTATCCTTTAACACACCCCTAAAATGATATATTTCTCTAAAAATCAAGTAACACAATAATATATTCAAATTATTTTAATTCAATATTTTTATGATCATTGCATTAATTTTAATATTAATTGAACAATCACTATGTCATTGTTGCATAAATATTTAATTTATTTATATGATTAATTAATTTTATAAATATTTTTTATAATAAATAATCACTTAAATTTAAAATAAATAATTATAACAAATAATAATTTGTCTATGTAACTATCATGAAATTAAATTAATATTAAAGGAATGATTGACACATTTTAGTTATTATTTTTTAGTTATATATTATAACGGTTGATATCAAATAAAAATCGTAAAAAATTGGTATATTATCAAAAAATGGATATACATTGACAATATACACGATTATAATCACATGAAGGAAAATTTTAGTCACATATTTTATCCGTTATCATATTATTTTTTACCTTAATTACCTGATTTTTTCTTTATTGTTGTGATTTTGTTTTACTATGGTCAGTATTTCTAATTAAAAAAAATAAAAAGGGAAATATTTTCCAAATTCATACCACCTTGTTCCAAATATGGTATCAATTTATCGTGGTTAAATTTGACAATATTGATGAAATTAATTTCTGATTAAAATACCAATTGTAATGAAAAATTGATTTTTCAGAAAAATGTTTTTTGATGAAAATTTATTTTTCATTCTAAATCTAACCATATATTTGTTTACAACAAACATAATTTGATTGTTAAAAAAATTATTTATCTAGGATAAATTTTAATTAAAATTTAAAAGTAATAGAACATTTAAAATTTTTGTAAAATATATTATTGGTAAATAAAATATACATATTTTCATTATTCACATAAAAATAATTCTTTTAAAATATCAATAATTCACAATATAAAAATAAATATATGTTGATTAATTAAAAATTCGTTTTATTAAATATCTTTTATAAGTTTTTTAGAAATTACTTATATAATTTAAATACAAAAATCTATAACCCCACTTTTAAAAGAAAACAAATTTTTAAAGAATAAAATGGAATTACTAAATATTGAAATCATATTTCATAATTATTATTCTATAAATTAGTATTTATTAAGGAAAATGTACTTTTTTCACAATTTATTATATAATATTAATTACCTCTAATACAAATATTGGTTATAACAATCATACTAAAATAATATTTTTTTTGGTTCTTTTAAGAATTATTTTTTCTATCATGTATGATCTCGAACATCGTATTTCTTTTAAAATATTTGGAAATTTTTATGAAAGACTTAATTACCAATATAATGATCAAATTTAAAAGATAAAATTTATTAACGTGTTGGATAATTTAACATTTTGATATATTAAATAATCATTATTTTCTGTAGCACACACATCACACAACATTGAGCTACAATAACACTACAATAAATTTATTTAAATTGGAATTTTATATCCAAGTGTAGAAATGAATTATATGAATATGAATAAACCAATTTTTAATTATATATACCTAAATTTCCTACTAAATATAGGAGTTTTGATTATTATTTTTAGATAGGAACACATTTTATAGTAATGTAATATTTTCCATCATCAATCATTTTCATCATAATTTTTTTTATTTTATTTTTTCAAAGAATATAATAAATTATTTAATATACATTTATGTAATATATTTTATTAAAATTATTTCATTTTTTTAATATTTATATCATAGTTATATTAAGGTGAATGTATGTGAATTTTTTAGGAAGATTACTTTTTCAATGAATAGTTATAAATAATGATTTGATAAAAAATCCTCCTTATATTCAGTTCCATAAAAATTATCATTTATTATTAAATATATTTTAAAATATAATTATATCATTTTATCTAAAAATAATTCTATTAATGTCATTGTAATTCAACTTATGTTTCATTTTAGTTTGAAAATAATTTTATACATAAAAAATTTATTAAAATACGTTACCTCATATTTTTTTTTTTTATATTAAAATTAATTTCCTCCAATTAGAGTTATTGTATTTGAAAAAATTAATTATATATTTATAATATTAATTTATAAATTTCATAAATAGTTAAATATTATTTTTATTCAAAATCAATTGTACCATGGTAAAAATTTGTAACCATGGTAAAGGTAAAACATGAAGAACAACATTAAAACCATCAAATAAGGCCTTAAAACATCTACACACAATATTATATTTAATTTTATGGGTTAATTTTACCGCATTAATCATATATTTGAATGTATTTTAATTTGGATGCATTTGAATTTGATAAATATTATTACACTATATAATATAAATAATAATTCCAAAAAATCAACTTCATTATTTTAATACCTAAAATAAATTTTCACATAGATATACATAATTAATTATTTGTTTTAATTAAAAAAACTCAATATGAATAAATTTTACATTTTTTGGTTTATTATTTTTAATATTTCCTAAGTAAATAATTATCTTAAATGCTTACAAAACAAGAAGAAAATGCCTATTAAAATATCATAAAAACAAATTAAATAATTTTAAAAAAGTATATTGTAATGTTTTTTTGCATGATTTTTGTGTTAATTTTTTTATATAAATATAATTTATTCTTAATGTGTTAAATGTGTATATTTTTAGAATTTTAATATAATTAATTTTTTTAAAAGTTATTAGGTAAATAGTTTTTAAAACAACTTTAATGGTATTTTATGTTAAATAATACTTTCATAAATTATTTAAAATTTATATAAATATTATATTTGTTAAATTAAATGGTATATTGTCAATAATATAAAAAATTCTCCACTTACAGTAAAATTTTCCTTATATTGTAACATTATTGACACCAAAATACAAAACACATTATTATCATTGTAATCATTAATGGTGTTAACATGGGGTTAAAACAAATATATAATGGTTAAAACATCACATAAACTAGTTAAAATTTTATTATATGAGAGGATAAATAAATATATTTTAAAAATAATTGAAACATATCATTTTTCTCAACATGTATTGGATAAAATAATTATATTAATTTATTAAATTATGTTATTTCAAGTGTTCTTCTCTCTTCTCTTATATAATAGCACAAGTCATCCACTACTCCCCACAGTTTATGATCTATGTAGTTAAATAAATATCTACACAAATATCTTTGCAACATCCCATCACATATCCAAGAGGATCTAATTTCACCAAAATTCTATCTTATAATTCAAATGTTCTTAGTAAACATGATTTCATTAAAGTGGTGATGAACATCTAATTCATGCCTTTTCATTTTACTTATTATCTAACTTTATTAATTGTTTTCCTAACTATTCCAATATTATATAATAAATATTAATAACATAACAATATTTTATTAGGACAATTAAATAACATTATTCATCTCCTTTTGCAAACAAGTTTTTAATAAAACCATCCTTTGTGCGAACATGTATACTACATCCTCATGAATTGATAAATTTCATTTCACATCACTACCATTCATGGATGTTATTATGATGGATTGAATAAAAATTTGTTATATTAACTACATAATTATAATTCTGTGAATATAATATATCATCAAATATTATAATTATTGCACGTTTCAGCATACTAACTTCCATCCCCATACAACAATGTACATTGTTTTTTTAATACCCTCTCCCATATATGGTCACGATGATTGATTTAGTGAATGAATTTTAATATTTGATAATGTTTATAGAAATAAAATATTTTATTTTATTTTATTAATATCAATACAAAAAATGTTAATAAATCACTTGTATGTACGTGTTGACTACCACATCGTGAGCTGATGTATTTTTTTCCTGAATGATTATTATTGATAGTTCTTAAAATGAATATGGTGTAAAAATATTGAAAATTATTTCTTGATTATTATTATTTTTGTGGATATTATTATTAAATGACTCCTTTAACCATATTCAATACAATATAGAAATTTCGACTTATAAAACATACATCAAAAAATCATATTAAGGAAAGATAATCAATAATTTGATTTAATACGACTTGTTAGAAAATTGGTATAAATGAAATAATAGAACGTAAATTAACATGAAAATATTACAAACCTTGTAAATAAATATCAAAACATTATATTTCAACATGAAAAAGAACATATATGACAATTTAGTCTCGTGATAAGGGATATTTTATAGAGAAAAATCTATTAAAAATCTTATAAAAATTTCATTATAATAATTTTACTCTATAGAAATTTTATTTTTTATATGTTTAGGTGATATAATAAATTACTTTAAGATAAATTTTTCAGATTAATTTTTTTAAAATGGATTATTAATGGAATGTTTTTTTACATTTCATACGAAATGTTTTAATTTAATTAAAATTAAAAAATTTTAAGTCTTTTTAAATATATGATAATGATAAATTTGGCACCAACACAACTGTCATTTGATTTTTGGATTACATTAAAATAATACTTGTTTTATTCACTGAAAAAATCATCTTAACTTTTAAAGAGGTATTTTATTTTCTGAAATGATTTTCTATATGAATAGGATTGATAAATATACCAAGAATGTTTCTTTATACATTAAAATATAGATTTATAAGTTTATTTGTCACGAACCAGCCCGGGTCAACCCTGAACCGGTCACCCGAGCCGGTCCGCGGCAAGTCCCGAGGGGCGTTCCCGATCCCCCCGGGATGGCAACAAGTGCCGGGCATTGAAACTTAAATCGTTGGGAACGATTTCAGCCCAAGCTAAAAACAGGATCGAAAGAATGAATATAAACTAAACAAACAAACAGACACTAAAGACATAAACAAACCTACACCACGACATACCTCCACGTGACCTCGCGGTCACCACCCAACTACAACCAACGTCGCTCCCACACTGAGCGACTCAAGCCAGGAAAACCTGAACACAAGGAACCTGCAACTGAAAAGGTAAAAGATAGGCGTGAGCACAAAAGTACTCAGTAGGTGAGCCCCACAACAAATCCCAATGCACTGCCAGTAAATAAAGAATCTACATAATCCAGGTTTGAGCTATAATGTATAAAAGTAAGTTTTCACAATGCTTTACTTGAAAATCAAACACAAGACATTTCCCTTATTCCTTTTCGAAAGTTAGTTCCATTCCATTAGTTTTAAACTCATTCTGATAAGCAAAGTGTTACATTTTCAAATCTAACCCAAAGAGAATAAATCTTTTTCATTTGAAAACCATTTTTCCCAAAGTCTAACAGTATAGGCTGTGAAATATGACTGAAGGCAAACAAGCAGGGAAAACAAGTGCATGTAAAGGTAAACAGGCATAGAAAACCAAGTACAAGTAAAAATAAACCAGAAGTTATCAGCAATAACCATGGGCACAGACACACACTCACACACTCACACACACACACACATACTCACACACACACACACTCACACCCGAGTGGTCCCCCGTATGCCGACGGAAGGCACCACACCAGAGATCGTAGAGCACTATGGGTAAATCCCCTAAGGTTCATCTAGCTCGCGTGGGACCCTAGAACCTCGTGTCTCGGTGAAACGTGGCTTAGAAGGCCACGACCCTCAGAAAACGTGGCTTAGAAGGCCACGACCCTCAGAACACGTGGCTTATAAGGCCACGAACCTCAGATATCATATGTTTAGTTAGTGTTGCAATCGTCAATCCAGCTAAGTGAAACAGGGACGACACCCATCCGGCTCACTAGCGCACTAGTTCTAGTCCACCCACCTAGATACCCAGGGTCTCCCCGTGTGCTCAAATAAGTTTCACATTCACATAGTATGTTTCTTCCTCATATCGCAGGCCAAACAAGATATTGCACACAA
Source organism: Viscum album (assembly GCA_963277665.1). Taxonomy (NCBI): domain Eukaryota; kingdom Viridiplantae; phylum Streptophyta; class Magnoliopsida; order Santalales; family Viscaceae; genus Viscum; species Viscum album. The sequence continues at coordinate 1,350,225,159 of OY728150.1, read as the reverse complement.
AAGTCACCATTTCCACACCCAAACAATATTTCAAAACTCACGCACGCCAAAAATACCTTTCTAGAAATATAAATGTCATTACCTAATCATTTCGCAAAACCCCCTTTTTGGAAACACTCAAACAAGAACATAAACAACTTTCACAACCCAGAAAGCATTATTTCTAATAACACAACAAGGGAAAACATCTTTCGTCAACCAAGAACCACACGAAAAGTTTCCAAAAACAATTTCAAAGGGGTCACACGACGTTTTCTCTAATCAAGGTTATAAGAAAACACCATTTTCCATAAACAGTACATTTACTAATTTACACATGCCAAAAAAATTTCAAAACCCAATTCAACATGTCTTTCGTTACTCAGGAAGAACCATTTAGCGACATTACTATGAAATCCCACAATTGAAACCAAGAAAACACTTTTAATGAAATGCTAGAATTAAAAAGTTTGCATTATCAGCAAATCACCACACTATAAAAACTACTTAATATTATTTTTTTAAATTTGCTGAAATTTAATAAAAGGACAAGGAATAAATAAATTCTTAATTTAGAGGTAAGTGCATAGGGAGACCTACCTCAAGATCCAAGCGCGACGGAGAAACGACCTTGGAACCAAGGCGCGATGACACGACGTGTGTCCGAAGCCACGTGATAAAGTCCAACACTCTCGAAACTGAGGCGCGGAGACGGCAGAACCTCAGAACCAAGGCGCGGCGATAGCGCTTTCTCGGAAACGCCCTTCGTGGGTCCCTAAGTCTTAAACCTAACAAAAACAAATATAAATTGATGAAGAAAACCCCTAACAAAGCACAAGTGAGTGCCAGAGTAATAATAATATAATAATAATAATATAGTAATGCAATAATAATATTAATAGAATAAAATTAACATAATAATAATATAACAGTAATATAATCACAATAATAATAATATAATGATAATAATAATAGTAACATAACCATAATATAATAATAATAATAATAATAATATAATAAGAATAATTATAATATTAACGTAATCATAATAACAATAATAATATAATGTTATTATTAATATTAATAACATAATCATAATGATAATAGTATATTAATAATAATAATAAGAATAATGTAATATTATTAGCATAATAATAATAATAATTAACATAATATAATAATAATAATAATAACAATAAAATAATAACACAAAATAATAACACAAAATAATAATACCAATAATAATAAAAATAGAAAAATATTATCCTAATAATAATAATAATAATACAATAATAGTAATGACATAACAATAATAAAATAATTATAATATTATCAATATGATAAAAATAATTAATGTTATATAAAAATAAGATTAATATAAAAATAAAAATAAAAATGAAAATGAAATAGATGTTAAAACTCACCAGAGGGGGAAGGGGTGCGTGCGGGAGGCGGCGGAGCCGGGAGGCTGGGACGGCTGCGAGAGGGGCGCGGCGGTCGGGGTCGGTGCAAGGCGGGGGAGCAGGGGAGAACGGCGTCGGTGACAGGACTGCGCAGGGAGGAGATCGCACGCAGAGGGCACCAGAGCGGGAGGCCGCAGGTGCCAGAGGTCGGGGGAGAAGGTGAGCGGGAGAGAGGGGGAGGCGAGGCCGGTTGGACGGGGAGGCCGGGACGCCGGTGGTGAGGGGAGGCCGGCTTGAGGGAAGCGGGGGAGGCGCCGGAGGTCGGCCGCGCAGAGAAGGCCGAGACAGGGGGTCGGACGGCGGCGCAGGGAGGAGGCAAGAGGGGAAGCCGGGGGGCCGCGCGGCGGCGCGCTTGGGCTGAGCGGGAGCCGGCTGCGGAAGCAGGGAGCAGCCAGGTGCGGCGTGGCGTAGCGGCTGAGGGAGGGTGCAGGCTGCGCACGCCGGTGGTGCGGGAGGAGGGGACGACGCGGGGGAGATAGAGAGAGCGTAGGAGGGCTGCGGGAAGAGAGGAGAGAAGGGAAAGGGAGCCGCCTGGGGGGAAACCGGGTTAGGGTTAGGAGGGTTAAAAAAAAACTATATATATATATATACACATAACCAATAATAATAATAATAATAATAATAATAATAATACTAATAAAAATATAAATAATAATATAAGAATAATATAAATAATAATATGTAATAATAATAATAAAATACTATAATCATAATAATAGACTAATAATAATATTGAACATAAGTAATTAAATAAAACAAATCCTAAAAATAATAACGCTTTAAAGAAATAATAAAACATTATAATAATAAAACCTTATAATAATAATAATAATGTTAATAATTAGAAAAATTTATAATAATAACCTTTAATGAAAATTTCAAAATATTAAAACCATTTGAAAGTAAAAGTGCGCGCGCGTGCGCGCGCGCACTCACGCATATATATATATATATACACATATATTTGAACATATACAAACATATATATATATATATATACATATAAACTTATATATATACATATATATACCTACATATAAACATATACACATAGATACAATATATATTTATATATACACATATACATATATAAACATAACGTATTAAAGTATATACATATATAGACATATATATATATATATACTTATACACAGAAAACAACTACAACAATAATAACGCAACTCAAATAGTAATAATAATAAAAAGTCAACGAAAAAACATTAATATTTAAAACGTCGGGTGAACACATAGTCACTCGAGCCGAACGCACGATCACCGCTAGCGATGCGATGACCGCGCGCCGGCGCGAAACCGTCGACACAACTAAACCTTGAAAAAAAAAATTACGTCGGGACCAAGAAAAGAGTAAGATAAGGGTATCTGCGGTCGGGGTGTGACAATTCTCCCCACCACAGACACTTTCTGCCCCCAGAAAGTCACCAGGCCAAAAGTCGATCAAAATTTAAGTCCATGCCCCAACGGAACTGAAGGAACCACAGAGAACTGAGAATCTCGGGGATGACCTTACTCAGTACAAGTCACACCCAACCGATTCAAGAGAAAACTGGGGTCCGAGATTGAGGGGAGAACACGAAGGGGTTCTCCCCACCACAAGAACTTAACTAGTGCAGAAAAGTTGACCATCTAAATAGAAAACCCTAGGAAAGGAAAAAGGGGGGGTAGACGCAGGAACTCCCAACCAATTCAAACCAACTCTTATAGCACGATTACTACAACACCTCCGTCAAAACCTTGAACCCACGACTAGAGTCATCAACTTCAACACCAGGGAAAACCCATAGAAAAAAACATTTAACCAATATCAAACTAGAGATATGATTCACCGAAGTCCACGAAAAATAACCACATCGACAACATAACTAAAACGAGGTCAACCCACACGAGGGTCAAACACACCTTTCGAAAGACACACGATTCAGAAACAACACATCCACACGACAAGTCCACTTAGATTTATCACAGGACAAATCCATTGTCACTTTTTAGAAAAACAACACATTTACATAAACCAGACTACTTGGATTGTAATAGAACAAGTCCATGATAACCCCATGGTAAAACAATGAACATACAATAACGTCAAAACTTAACAGCAGAAAAGCAAGTACTAAAAGATCTTGATTGTTCCACTGCTAACACGGAACACAAAACCCGGGCCAAGGCTTCACACCCCTGGGGACTCCTGACTGTGCGCGAGCTTCACCCCAAGACTTATGGCTGGGGCTCTGATGGCTGAAGCATCTTCTGCCTCACAGTCAGGTACTGACATTCTCCTATCACAGTTTCCTCTTCGAGCGACGCTTCCTGCAAAACTTCTCCAGATGACCCAGACAACCACAACGATGACACGTCTTCGGAGGGTTGCGACAAGACGACTTTAAATGCCCGAAACGACCACACTGAAAGCATACCATTGAACGATATGATGAACTGGAAGCTGGGACCAAAGGGAATAACTCATTAGGAACAGGTATCTCTGGCGCCTTTTCCTCACCAGAGGGGGAACTCTTACAAACGACAGGGGACGCTGAAGGATTAACCACCTGCACACCGGAAACCAACTCAGCCAAGAATGCTTCCTCTACGAGCTTCTCGAAACAAGGGTCTTTAGAAGGGAGGACTTGCTCCTTGATCTCTGGACGCAGACCCCCAGTGAAAAGAGAGACCTTAATGAGCTCATGCAACACTACATCTGGAGAAAAGAAAATTAGTTCCTTGAAATGGTCAACATATGCCTTCACCGTCCGTCGACCTTGTTGAATATGCACAAGCTCCCTCTTTTCTCCAGCTTCACTTCCTCAGGTACAAACCATTGGATGAAAATAGTTTTAAAGACATCCCACGTCATTTGACCTTGCGTTGACAGTGGGGTAACCATCCTCTACTGGTCCAGAGCTGGACCCTCAAACAACTCCATAATTGCACGGACCTTAACACTATCGGGAGTTCCCAGTATTCTAAAGACACGTTCCACTTCCTCGAGCCATTTCACTGCTTCTAACGGACCCTGATCACCATGGAGAATAGACAAAGTCTGAGGAGGACCAAAAACTGGGCATGACATATCCAAATCTTTAGAGACCTTTCTGGGCGGCATTTCCTGAGCGACATATAAAACAGAAGGCCAAAACCAACATCAAACCGAAGCGACTTCAATAAAAGCGCTTCATAAAAAACAGTCAGCACAAAGACCAAACAAATACGAACACAATCCAAAATAAGATCTACTTCTTAAAATTCCCCTTTTATTTTAGATTAGAAAACCACCCTTTTTTCTCAAGACTACTTTCCAAAACCAACCCACTTTCAAACCAAAACTTTCCAAAACCATTTTCATTTAAAACCAAATTTTGAAAACAAAGTCAAGCCTTTAAATTCAAATACACACCCAGGTAATCTCATGAACCGTTTCACATGTCTTCATCCACATTCCATTCATACGTGCATCAACACACACTTTCCATGCATTCTCACACATGTGCAGACGTTCACAAGGAGGACCTGAAGTTTCTCCCCAAATCATTCATAACCAATTCCAAGAAAACAACAGATTTCCAAATCAAGAGATTTCAGTTTCAAAACCCATTTCATACATTCAAAGTCTTTTAAAAGAAACCAGTCCAATATTTCAAAAAAAAAATTCATTTCCAATCACGCACTCACACAAACCAAAACGAAAGCAGCAACCAAATTTGCATCAACCACTGAAGTGAGGGACTAGTAGTCACGCTTAATCTGGCGACATGGTAGTGAGCCATGTCTCGAGTCAGCATCGACCACTAGGAGGAATTCAAACCGTGTACTCAGACTCCACATGGGTCACTACTCCAGGTGAAGTCACAAAGTAACGTTGGCTTGCCTCCATTGTCATCTCTCAATCCAAGACAAACCAGAAAAGACAAGGAAACAATTCCCGAACTACCCCTGGTAACTCGAAGATCAGTGCGAGCAAGAGTTCGCGACGCTCTTCCCGTACCTACCCTTCGAGTTCCGACAGTCCTAATCTCCTTCTACCGGACAACCCAAATAATAAGAACCACCTCTGATACCATTTTGTCACGAACCAGCCCGGGTCAACCCTGAACCGGTCACCTGTGCCGGTCCGCGGCAAGTCCCGAGGGGCGTTCCCGATCCCCCCGGGATGGAAACAAGTGCCGGGCATTGAAACTTTAATCGTTGGGAACGATTTCAGCCCAATCTAAAAACAGGATCGAAAGAATGAATATAAACTAAACAAACAAACAGACACTAAAGACATAAACAAACCTATACCACGACATACCTCCACGTGACCTCGCGGTCACCACCCAACTACAACCAACGTCGCTCCCACACTGAGCGACTCAAGCCAGGAAAACCTGAACATAAGGAACCTGCAACTGAAAAGGTAAAAGATAGGCGTGAGCACAAAAGTACTCAGTAGGTGAGCCCCACAACAAATCCCAATGCACTGCCAGTAAATAAAGAATCTACATAATCCAGGTTTGAGCTATAATGTATAAAAGTAAGTTTTCACAATGCTTTACTTGAAAATCAAACACGAGACATTTCCCTTATTCCTTTTCGAAAGTTAGTTCCATTCCATTAGTTTTAAACACATTCTGATAAGCAAAGTGTTACATTTTCAAATCTAACCCAAAGAGAATAAAGCATTTTCATTTGAAAACCATTTTTCCCAAAGTCTAACAGTATAGGCTGTGAAATATGACTGAAGGCAAACAAGCAGGGAAAACAAGTGCATGTAAAGGTAAACAGGCAAGGAAAACCAAGTACAAGTAAAAATAAACCAGAAGTTATCAGCAATAACCATGGGCACACACACACACTCACACACTCACACACACGCACACATACTCACACACGCACACACTCACACCCAAGTGGTCCCCCGTATGCCGACGGAAGGCACCACGCCAGAGATGGTAGAGCACTATGGGTAAATCCCCTAAGGTTCATCTAGCTCGCGTGGGACCCTAGAACCTCGTGTCTCGGTGAAACGTGGCTTAGAAGGCCACGACCCTCAGAAAACGTGGCTTAGAAGGCCACGAACCTCAGAACACGTGGCTTAGAAGGCCACGACCCTCAGATATCATATGTTTAGTTAGTGTTGCAATCGTCAATCCAGCTAAGTGAAACAGGGACGACACCCATCTGGCTCACTAGCGCACTAGTTCTAGTCCGCCCACCTAGATACCCAGGGTCTCCCCGTGTGCTCAAATAAGTTTCACATTCACATAGTATGTTTCTTCCTCATATCGCAGGCCAGACAAGATATTGCACACAAAAGTCACCATTTCCACACCCAAACAATATTTCAAAACTCACGCACGCCAAAAATACCTTTCTAGAAATATAAATGTCATTACCTAATCATTTCGCAAAAACCCCTTTTTGGAAACACTCAAACAAGAACATAAACAACTTTCACAACCCAGAAAGCATTATTTCTAATAACACAACAAGGGAAAACATCTTTCGTCAACCAAGAACCACACGTAAAGTTTCCAAAAACAATTTCAAAGGGGTCACACGACGTTTTCTCTAATCAAGGTTATAAGAAAATACCATTTTCCATAAACAGTACATTTACTAATTTACACATGCCAAAAACATTTCAAAACCCAATTCAACATGTCTTTAGTTACTCAGGAAGAACCATTTAGCGACATTACTATGAAATCCCACAATTGAAACCAAGAAAAAACTTTTAATGAAATGCTAGAATTAAACAGTTTTCATTATCAGCAAATCACCACACTATAAAAACTACTTAATATTATTTTTTTAAATTTGCTGAAATTTAATAAAAGGACAAGGAATAAATAAATTCTTAATTTAGAGGCAAGTGCATAGGGAGACCTACCTCAAGATCCAAGCGCGACGGAGAAACGACCTTGGAACCAAGGCGTGATGACACAACGTGTGTCCGAAGCCACGTGATAAAGTCCAACACTCTCGAAACTGAGGCGCGGAGACGGCAGAACCTCGGAACCAAGGCGCGGCGATGGCGCTTTCTCGGAAACGCCCTCCGCGGGTCCCTAAGTCTTAAACCTACCAAAAACAAATATAAATTGATGAAGAAAACCCCTAACAAAGCACAAGTGAGTGCGAGAGTAATAATAATATAATAATAATAATATAGTAATACAATAATAATATTAATAGAATAAAATTAACATAATAATAATATAACAGTAATATAATCACAATAATAATAATATAATGATAATAGTAATAGTAACATAACCATAACATAATAATAATAATAATAATAATATAATAAGCATAATTATAATATTAACGTAATCATAATAACAATAATAATATAATGTTAATATTAATATTAATAACATAATCATAATGATAATAGTATATTAATAATAATAATAAGAATAATGGAATATTATTAGCATAATAATAATAATAATTAACATAATATAATAATAATAATAATAACAATAAAATAATAACACAAAATAATAATACCAATAATAATAAAAATAGAAAAATATTATCCTAATAATAATAATAATAATACAATAATAGTAATGACATAATAATAATAAAATAATTATAATATTATCAATATGATAAAAATAATTAATGTTATATAAAAATAAGATCAATATAAAAATAAAAATAAAAATAAAAATGAAATAGATGTTAAAACTCACCAGAGGGGGAAGGGGTGCGTGCGGGAGGCGGCGGAGCCGGGAGGCTGGGACGGCTGCGAGAGGGGCGCGGCGGTCGGGGTCGGCGCAAGGCGGGGGAGCAGGGGAGAACGGCGTCGGCGACAGGACTGCGCAGGGAGGAGATCGCACGGCAGAGGGCACCGGAGCGGGAGGCCGCAGGTGCCGGAGGTCGGGGGAGAAGGTGAGCGGGAGAGAGGGGGAGGAGAGGCCGGTTGGACGGGGAGGCTGGGACGCCGGTGGTGAGGGGAGGCCGGCTCGAGGGAAGCGGGGGAGGCGCCGGAGGTCGGCCGCGCAGAGAAGGCCGGGACAGGGGGTCGGACGGCGGCGCAGGGAGGAGGCAAGAGGGGAAGCCGGGGGCCGCGCGGCGGCGCGCTTGGGCTGAGCGGGAGCCGGCTGCGGAAGCAGGGAGCAGCCGGGTGCGGCGTGGCGTAGCGGCTGAGGGAGGGTGCAGGCTGCGCACGCCGGTGGTGCGGGAGGAGGGGACGACGCGGGGGAGAGGGAGAGAGCGTAGGAGGGCTGCGGGAAGAGAGGAGAGAAGGGAAAGGGAGACGCCAGGGGGGAAACCGGATTAGGGTTAGGAGGGTTAAAAAAAAACTATATATATATATATACACATAACCAATAATAATAATAATAATAATAATAATAATAATAATACTAATAAAAATATAAATAATAATATAAGAATAATATAAATAATAATATGTAATAATAATAATAAAATACTATAATCATAATAATAGACTAATAATAATATTGAACATAAGTAATTAAATAAAACAAATCCTAAAAATAATAACGATTTAAATAAATAATAAAACATTATAATAATAAAACCTTATAATAATAATAATAATGTTAATAATTAGAAAAATTTATAATAATAACCTTTAATCAAAATTTCAAAATATTAAAACCATTTGAAAGTAAAAGTGCGCGCGCGTGCGCGCGCGCACTCACGCATATATATATATATATACATATATTTGAACATATACAAACATATATATATATATATACACATATAAACTTATATATATACATATATATACCTACATATAAACATATACACATAGATACAATATATATTTATATATACACATATACATATATAAACATAACGTATTAAAGTATATACATATATAGACATATATATATATATATACTTATACACAGAAAACAACTACAACAATAATAACGCAACTCAAATAGTAATAATAATAAAAAGTCAACGTAAAAACATTAATATTTAAAATGTCGGGTGAAGACATAGTCACTCGAGCCGAACGCACGATCACCGCTAGCGATGCGATGACCGCGCGCCGGCGCGAAACCGCCGACACAACTAAACCTTGAAAAAAAAATTACGTCGGGACCAAGAAAAGAGTAAGATAAGGGTATCTGCGGTCGGGGTGTGACATTATTTATATATATGTATGATTTTATGAGATTAGTTTATGTTATGGTAATATGAATTTTTTTATGATTACAAGATATAATGATAAATCTCTTTAATGCATTGTGTAATGATTATGTTTTCTGAAAAAAATCCTTTTGTATTAGCAGAGTATGTTGTTCCATATATAATATTTTTAAATTGATTTAATATATATGTAAAATATATTTTTAATACATGAAAATTAATTTTCAAGATAATAATTTAAATTTATAGGGAAAGATAATGATATTATATTAATGGAATTATTACTATATTTATGTTTGATATGTATGAATTTTAGAAGATTCTTTTCATGGGTCTCTTTTTTTCTAGAAATCCCTTGGAATTTTTAATTTACATATTTTGAATATATTTTTTTCATAAAATGTGAGATGAAATTATAATTTCATGTTTATGTAAATGGTTATTTTAATGAAATTATTTCTTATGCTAATGTAAAACATTTAACTTTTGATCTCATGGGTTTGAAATGGACAATGTGTTTTTTTCATCATTTTATAAGTCCCATGTTGTGATTTTATTCTTATAAAACATTTTGAAATTATTTTTGTGGGAATTATGGAATATTAGAAATTTTAATAATGTCATAATACAAATTATGGGATTCAATGTGAATGAAGAATGTATTTTCTTTATAAAGAACATGTGTTTAGAAAGAAATACACTCTATGAATGAGTCCACATTATTATGTAATTATTAACCTAATTCAAAAAATCTCTATATCCAATATATCATTGAAATTACAAAAAGTGCACACCTTGTTTTAAATTATGTAATTATGGGTTAATTATGGTGTGAGTCCTTATATTTATCTTTTTTTTAACTTCATATATTAGATAATTATTAGAATCTAGTATTGATGATCCCTTAACCATGGTTATAATTATGTGATATATTTTTCAATATGTCATGAGAATTAGGTTGGGATTTCATCTTTACTCAGTTAATGGGAAACATGTATTGATTCTTGCTCTATAATGGGAATCTTGTAGTGATTCAAATTACTCCCATTACAATATTTTTTTTATTTCAATTCCAAATTGAGTTCAATAGTTTATATTATCTATTTTTTCATTGATATTACATATGTTTGTTTTGATTATTATGATTCATATCCCTTGTTTATTTTATTGTTCTTCTACTCACTAATGAAACAATATATGTTTTATATTTTTATATTACATGAATTTTAATCATGGATTATATACACTAATGATTTCTCTTTTTTATTTTCAATAATATATTTCTCTATAATCATGTTTTCATTACATTATTATCTAAACCTTCATAACATGTTTACAATATATATTTTACGGTTAATTTGAGATGACCACAATCTAATTTTCTCATAACCTAGGTTAATAAAAGTTAATAACAAATAATAATTCTATAAGGGATTCTTGTTTAGTGAAATTACATAACAAGTTCATTAAGTTTTGTAAAATAAATTATATATATTAATAACATTCCAACAAAACAACCCTTCATTTCTCTAATTTTTTTATTACTATTTGGGGATGGAATGATTATTCATGTAAAATAAATAAATAATTGTGTTTTTATAAATTTGGATTCTTCATTTAGTATCTTCTGATTGATTAGTTATTATCAGAATTAGTTTACTAAACAATAGTGGAAACAAAAATGAATATAAAGAATGAATATTATTATATATAGGATAAAATTATAAAATATTGTTATATTATACATAGATTTACATTCGTTAATATAAAATCCATTTTGATATATAAAAAATTAATGCGTGTTACAGAATAGATTTATCATTGGGTTAAATCTTTAAAAAAGGATTCTTGGATATTAACTCAATTATCACTTGTTTCATGACAAAGAGGCCTAAATACACAAGTTAATGGATCCTTATAATGTTTATTATTTGGTTAATCCTATTATCTTAAGAATATGTTATAAATTATATTTTATGATAAGGTCTGAATTTTATAAATTTTTTGAGAGATAATCATAAAGATACATAAACTGTATTAAGAGAGATTTAGGATGAACTAAAAAAAATATGATGGATTTAATGATTAATATATATATACATATATGTGGAGTTCCCTTTTATATTGTTAATTATAATTTTATTGTAATATAAATTTTGCATCACCTAGGTTAACACATTTTTGTTTTTATTAACAGTGGTATAAAAGATAAATCATATCAGTAATGATTTTTATGGAAAATGTGCAGATTATCAAAATGGGAGACCAAATGATAAGAGATTAGGGGTATATAAATGGGTAGAAATTATCACAAAACACTTCAAATATATGAATTGTAACATAAAAAAATTAATCTTCCATACACAATAATGATGGAGAATCATTATATTGGGTATTTTTTGTGGAAATTCCCACACACCTATAGTGTCGCCTCCAATCCACTATTTCTATGCAGTGGATAAATCTGATTGAAAATTTATTTTCCATTATATAATTCCCATAAAATGATAAGATTTTTATTTTAATTTGAATTATTGATGAATAATATGACCAATAGTGGACTCTCATTAATAATATATTGGAAAATCATTTATGATATTCAATTTATTGTGAGGAGTTGAATAAAATATTCTTCACTATATGATTTTCCAAAAAAACACATACAATTGTGAGAGAATTTATAAATATGAAATATAAGGGTGTTAATCTAATGGAACTTATGAATAAAATATAAAAGGGTTCAAATATTAAACATATAGTTTTGTTACTCACATCGAGAGTAAAATAAATAAAAAATTATTTATGGCTAAATGATACTTCAGTGAAATAACATAGCTATTAAATATTTTTATATCTATTTATGAATTATTTTATACACACTTAATATGGACATTGAAGGTGGAGAACTAAAAAAGAAATTATAATATTATGTCATCCTAGAGAAAAAATATCATGGACAAAATAAATTACAATTACCAATATTTGAGGAATTTGAGAAAGAGAACCAAGGTAATTATTCAAAAGAAACAAGGATAATTTTCAAGTATGGTACAAATGCCTTTCTATCACACAACTACTAAAATAAAAAAAATTACAAATATAAATCTCTAATTAATATCATTTACTAATCCATATTCCACAATAAATCTAGTGAATGAATTGTATGACTTTTCATAATTAATGAAATCAACTACCAATCCTAATGGAAAATTGAGTGATTATACCTCAGTATCCTCCTAAGATAAGGTAATAATAGACACCCTATTATATCATTATAATTATAGTGGATTGTAATAGATATTTCAAAATAATACACTATATTATGTTGTGAATGTCTTTTCAATTTTTTATTCTACGTACCTCAGTTTATTAAAAAAAATCATCTATTATTAAGTCACCATATTTATTAATCTAATAGTGAATAAAACTTATACATGAATAAATAATGTATTTAATGTCAGTGTTTATTGGTGTGTATATTAGGATAATCTTATCATCCTTAATTTAGATTAATTTGATTTTATTTATTCTCTCTATATACCAGGAAAATATTTTTTTGGAATATGAATATCCTATTTCATATAAAACTAAAATAGTCTACCAATACATTCATGATTATAAACAACCTATTAATAAATTTATATAATTTTATATTCGATATATAACAATGATATACTATTTTCTCATGCGGTGAAGAAAATCTAAATGATAAGGGAAAACCTATTCTGAGTAAAACATTATGAATCATATCCTTATAATTTTAATATGTATCGAAAAACAATATGTTGAATCATTTATATATTTTATATACCCATAAATATTATCATTTATATATGTAAAATTAATTTTCAAGTACTAAACCTATTGAAGTTGGGGAGAATATAATACCATGAGATTTTTGAATATAATTTTCTTTAAAATAAATTTACTGTAAAATAGTATCTTTACAATGAGGACAGACCTAAAACACATTTTGACATATTATATTGAATTTAAAATGAAAATATTTAAAAAATAAATAATCTAGTAAATCAGTAGTTAGAATTAAATAAAATTTCATACTTTTTGAGGATAAATAATTAATAATAATAAATAAATAATAGATTATTCTTTACCAAATAGATGCTTAAAGTTTTAATTAATTTAATTAAAAATATTATATTATTATTATATAAAAAATTATATTAAAATATATGAAATTATATATTGACATTATTTAAATTCAAATTTGGTGTTGTATAAATTAATCAAATCATCATGTTTAAGTATGATATTTTTGAAATAATGTAGGATTCTTTAGGTTTTTTATTTTCATTTCAAAACTAAATTTATAATATCTTGAATTTTAATTATATAATAATTTTAAAAGTTTTTAAACATAAAATCCCAAATTATTCTCAGAAAATATTTTATTAATTTCTTCTAAATAATAAATTTTTAAGAGAATATAGAAAATAAAATTTTTACTATAATCATTGAGATTATGACTATATTCAATTGTATTTCTAAAATATAAAAATATAAATAACCTCTAATGTTTAACTCTATAATATGGATAAAAAATATACATTTCAAAAAACCATTATAAATTTGGATAACCTATGTTTAACAAAATATCTAAAATTTTAAAATAAATGAAACTATTTCTATACTTTTTATAACTAAAAATATTAAAAAATCATTTTTTTCTTAATAAAAAATATAACTAATTTTTTTTTATAATAACCTAATTTAATTCCACAAAATAAAATTCATTATTACTTTTTTCTTACAAATAATTGTTAATCAAAAAATATAATCATCTAAAAACTATTTTTATGCATTGCATGTGCCAATATTAATATTATTTTCTCTTCCACATAGAAATATTATTTGATAAAAAAATTTATACATGGATTATTTGTTTCTAAATATTGCAATAAGGGAGAAATTTGGGCAATAAAATGAAATTCATTAGTAAAAATATGGTACTATGGTAAAATATTAAAAGTGAATATTCTAAGAAGAATAATCTTAAAAAATGTCTAATAAAATATATAAAAAGAGTGGTTGCTGAATTATAAACCATATACAATTCCCCCTAACTATTATCCATTTTCGAGTCTACTGAGAATGCGAAATATGTTCCCTCATTATATTAATTTAAAATATTTACAAAATTCCAATTCTGATGAAAAAAGGGGAATCTCACCACCTATTCATGACCATTATAAAAAAATTATTTCAACTTGAATCTATATTGATTTTTTATTTCCTATAATGAAATTTCTTTTATAGGATACTTTAGTCAAAATAAATTATATTAATTAATCAATTACTGAGGAAGCCTCTTTGGAAATACCAATTATTCCAATTATGTCAAAGTTATTTAGCATATTTTTGGAATTATTGTAATAATAATATTTTTCAAAAATACAATTTCATGAGACATATTTCTAATACAAAACCCTGAATTCTTTTATATGGTGTGATTACTGCATAATGAAAATCATTTACCATATTAATGTAATTCAAATGATCTAATTATCCTTATCATGTTCTCTTTTTATATTGATTTTGAATCGGTGGATACCATGATTATAAGGATTTTTTAATGCCCACAAATATTATTGACATTACAATTCTTCTTCTTATGATTATTTTTTCGTACAATGTATTATTTTAAATTTATATTTTATTTAATAATATATTCAATACCTATTTATAGAAAATGATAATTCAGATTCATATCATCTACTACGATTATTTTCATCCACATAAATATATAATTTTTTTTAAAGTAAACATCACATTAATGATTATAATTAATCAATTTCCATATATTCCCTCCACATAAATGTTCTATATTTTATTTTGAAACACACTTATTGTTTATCTAAAATGAACTTTATATTTATATTACTACTTTTAAATTGGAATATTTTTTTACTCTTTTTACAATTTAGTTTTCAATATATGTAATGATAAATCTGGAAAAAAGTGTTTTCCATCTATTGAAAAAAATTTTATCCACTCTACATCAACTTTTATAGCCTCTATATTTATTTAAAAAAATAGGCAAATGATTTTCTTTTTAAAAAGTGATTTTTTTTCAAAGATTTCACTTCTTCATTTTGAAACCATGATGTCATTTAAGAAAACTATTATTAAAAATTACATTAAATTTAAATGTTTTAATAATGGTTTCACCTAAAATATTTAAAAAAGTTATTCCTTTTCAAGAATATATTGTTGATGTAAAATTATTAAAATAGTTTTTAAAAATGAGTTCTTTGTAATTACATAAAATAATTCTTTTCCAAATTTTTTTTAATTCATTGTAAAAGAATATTTTTTAGAAAATAAAATACAGATTTTAATTAAATATTTTACCATTACAATAAGATTTCCACATTATATATTAATTCACAATCTTCAAATAAATTATTCTTCATGAAACATTGTATCACAATGAGATTTTATTTGTATTCTTTTGAGATATATTTCATGTATTTGGAAATGTTATTTCTACATAATTGAATATTAAATGAACTATATTATATTATGAAATATTATACCTAGGTATAAGATTAGCAGGTTTGAATACATTTAAAAAAATAATAGATATATATATAGTATTTATAAAATTATGTTTTAATAATCAATGAAAATGAAATAATAGTTAATTTTGTTTTCAAAATACTTACAAGATTAAAAGATCAATGTTTCAAAAAAAAATTAATTTTTCATGTTTTTTTAATTATAAAAAACAATATTCAAAACTATTAAGATGTTATTTTTTACATTTTTGTATAATGTATGAATAATAATCCATATAATATTTTTTAAAGTTCTTTAATAATGAAAAAATCATTTCAAGGTTGTAATAAATTTATATCTTTCATACCATTGTAATCTTTCATTTATCTTTTTATATTTTCATGCTATTGTCTTTTAACCAAGGCATCATTGTCTAAAAAACCATTTGATGATAGAAAATTATATAATAAAAAATTTATTTTATGAGTGAAAAGTTTTATTAAATTAATAAATTAAATAAATAACAATTGATTAATAATTATAAAAAATATGTATATTATATATTAAATAATATATTTTAACATTCATGTTATATTTTGTATTTAATATTAAATGAATTAAATGAATTAAATTATAGTTTTATGAAGAAAAACAAATTTATTCTAAAAATGGTTTTCATTGTGTTTTGAAAAATTATTTTAATGTTAATATATAAAAAGTATAAAAATTCAATTTTATGTTACATATTCCTTATTTTAAATCATATTTTTCAATTGCATTAATAAATTTACATCATTGTTTTATAATTATTAGTAAAAATGATAAAAATTGTTTACCATGTATAATGTTAAAATGGGTGTATAAAGTGGTTTAAACAAAGAGATAATGACAAAAATACAGCTAAATATTATCTAAATCTTAATTTATAAAGATATTTATAGATTATATTATTTTAATTTCTAATTCATGTTTATATTAAATAATTTTAATCAAAAAATTACTATAGATTATTTAAATATATTATGTTTTTCAATTTGTGTCTCTTCTTACACTTCTAAATGGTCACCACATCTCCACCTTTATTCATGGTCATTTAACCATATTTATCATCCAATACCAACCCCAAAAAATCATATATTCATTCAAATAACTCATAATATCTATGTATTACACTAAATCCATCATAGTATGTATTATGGTGTAAACCAATGGAGGTATCTCAATGATGTGGTAATAAGAATTAATAAATCATTTAGATATTTTATATTGTGCCAATTCTTCTAAATATTTTGTGATAATATTAAATTTATAAATATAGTATCATCAATACAATTTAGTTTTATTATAATTACAGAAAAACCATTTTCCACCACCTTTCTATCAAATGACAGCTAAATGTTTCAGTCTTGCATACATGGGGAGTACCACATCCACATAGTGATATGATACATTTTCCATCATTAAATAACATTGATTTATATAATAATTGATTTAATATATAAAATATTTATGATATAATTTTGATTATTAATGTATAAAATAATATTTATCATTCTTTAATTCATCTTTTTTATAAAATGACAACAATGATAATGTGTGAATATGGGCTACCATCTCCTTTAACATTATACTTTATATATATATATTTATATCATTTTAAGGATGGATATAAATATATTAATAATTAATATATATTATATTTATATCATTGTTATATTTTTAGGATAATGTAACCATGATCATGATTGAAGTACAAAAGTTGAGAAATTAAAATATATATGATAAATGAAACAGTTATCATATAGAATAATGACACCAATAAATAATTTTCAATAAATTGGAGATAAAATGTTATAGGTAAACCAAAGTTGGTGTTATAATTCTTAATATGGGTTCAGAATATATTTATAATAAATTTAAATTTATTATAAGGGAGTTTAGAGTGCTTAAAAATAAATTCAAATATGATTTAAGAGTATTATGTTATGACATATCATCTTATCAATATTATATATGATATAATTTAGTATATTTTAATTATATGTGATATAAGTCATAAATATTATTTATTTTATTTTTTTATATTATTTCAATATAATACATTATTTATGTTAAATTTTTTTTCTCTTTATACACTCAAAAATCTAGTAGAATGTTTATAAGGAATTTTCCCCCTTTGGGTTTGTAATATATATCTTACATGTCAATATTTTTATTAAAATTATTTCAAGAGCATTTTTAAAATACTAAAATGAAACATTAATTTAATTTTTCACTTTTTTGTTAAATTATATAATATGTAATTAATCTTCTTTTAATTTTCCAAATGATTTTCTTTCAAATAGATTGAGTAAAATTATTTTTTATCATAAAACTCACAAACTAGATTTCCCACAATTATGAATAAATTTCTCTTCAAGGATTAATTAACAAGTTCCAATTTTTGTTTTCAAATAAGTTTTGTTACTAAAATATTGATAGTATTAGTATTTACGAAATTGATTTCAAAATGAAAAGAGTATTTTCCTTAAAGAATTAATATATTGATTTTTGAAATATATTTTTCTATATGAAATATGTATTGTGTTTTTTTATTATTCACTGAGGATATGATCTAGTGATGTCATATTTATTTATTATCTAGAATTTTTATGATTATGAAGATGAGAAATTGAAGAAATACTATTTCATTCCCATAGGTTATGCTATTTTGAAATGGTAAATGCATTCAGAATCCTTTGGAATACATACAAATAGATTATGATTATGTGTAGGGATAATATATTGTATACATCAAATGTATGAGGTAATGTATAATGTTTTATAAGCTATATGAGAAAATAGTTCTTGCATCCCTTCCCAATGTATTTATATGGTGCGTTACCATACGTCTAACATGTGATGGATTTCTGGGTGGTTATCCTTGAAATACATTTTCTATGATTATTATAATTCTAGTCATTTTTATGGAACACACTACGATTTTTTCATATATTGATGTTATGGCCTCATGATAATCAATTCATCAATGATTCATGGATTAAATCTGTAAAAAAATAATTCTATGATTATGTCATATAAATTA
The DNA here is from genome assembly GCA_963277665.1 of Viscum album. NCBI lineage: Eukaryota > Viridiplantae > Streptophyta > Magnoliopsida > Santalales > Viscaceae > Viscum > Viscum album. The sequence goes on along the minus strand of OY728150.1, from coordinate 1,350,205,977 downwards.
CGGGTTATTAATTTAAATTGTTAAACTCGTGTTATATTATGTTTATTCAAATGTTATGATTAAAAATGATCATTCAAAAATATCCCCTATGATCACATTTAATTGACATATAAGAATACACTTTTTTAATGTTTATTTTCTATGGGTTATATAACATTGGTTTTAAATAGGAAATGATAATGAAGTTTAAAATATAAAGAGATTATTTTGAGAGATGATGAAGATCATTCATCAGATAACCTTATTATGTATTTATTTATCAATGAAAATAATCTTTAGTGGTTTTAGGGCATGTATTATTGTGATATAAATATAAGATTAATCTAAATTGATTCCATATTTATATATAAACTGTTTGGGTTACCCTAGTTAGTATCCAATATGTGTTTAGTTATTATAAGAAATACGATTATATATATTTTTGAAATCCCTAGAGACATGTCTAATTAATATTTAATATCCTAAATTATTGATAAAGTAGATATTGTGTGGTGTTCCATCAGAATATAGACCATTAATGATATATATTAGTGGATGAGGATATAAAATAGTTGCACCTTGTGGTAATAACTTACAAATGGGTGAATTTAGTATTAACTCGATCAAGGATGAGAAATGATGTTTGAACCTACACTTGTACACCTAGATAGACACTATCATGGGATATAATCTGGTTAAGTCAAAATTTCCTAAAGAAAAAATATGATGGATTTGAATAGATAATGACCATAGATGACAAATATAAAACCTATGGTGTTATATATGAACAAATATATCATGATTTCTTCATCCATGGAATGAATTTTTAGGAATTTATAATTATATAGTATTATTATTGTTTCTCATAATATTTTTTTTTGGATTTATTAAATGGTTTTCACAAGGAGGAATTATTTTAATGATTAATGTAATAAATAATGGAATTATTTTAATCTTGTGTAACCTAATGTGATTGGATTTGTATTGATATATATTATTATAACTCTTATAAACATTTCTCAATCCATAAGGTATATAGAACATCCATATAAAAAAGGTATGCAATGACCAATTGTTGGTTCCTTATAGAGGTAATATCCACCTTATTTTAGAGGTAATATTGACTGAATAGTTTTTTTATAAATGTATCAGTAACATAGAAATTTTAAAATTCATTCTATAGTGATTTGATCATTAGAAAATTATTTCTTTAGATTATCATTTGGAAGTAAAAATATATCAATATAGTAATATTATCATGATCCCGAGCGAATGGGAATATATAGAATATTTTTTGTGGGATTTTTTATGATGTTATTTTTAAATATATTGACACTTAATATTAAATATATATATATTTATATATATATAATTCGTTAAGTAATTCCTTATCCGAAATTAAATGGTTATTAAATTAATTAATACGGACAATTAGACACGACGTGTTAGGTATACTTCTATTATTATCATTAAATATGTATTTAATGTTGATTAATTATGTGGTGGATTTGACCCACTTCTCAAAAGGGTGTAATCCATAAGTGACCTCAGTAGTTTTGAAGAAATAATTTTATCTTACCTCGTGGATGAAATAGTTATCAAGGTATCCAATTAATATGTTGGTTTTGATAAGAGAATAATGTTGGAATTCAATAGAAATTCTAAGAATAAAAATAATGTATGAAAGTATATGGGTATTTTTTTTATTCCAAATATGTGCAAGGAATCAGAGTGGTTGTAATATTATGGGAAAAAATGAATGAATTATGTATTGAAAGGATTATCATTGGTAAAATAATTCAATGTGATTAAAGGAATATATCTAATAATGTGAATAGATATAATATCTACACCATGAACACACCTATGCTCCAATGTTTTAAATATAATGTGTATAGTCACCGTGTTATCTAGTGCTTTAATCCAAGGGTTTATATCATTGAAAATGTAAGAAACCAGTTAATCATAGTAAAATAACGTAAATATCATTTGATCACTATTTCTTATTTGGGTTATGAGAGTGATGTTTGAAATGTAGAAATAATATCCACTCTAGAATTTCTAATGAATTATTTGATTATGTTTCTACCAACTATTTTATAAATGAGATATTTTATATTGGAATATTGTTACCACTTTAATTCTTTTATGATTAATTAGTAGTGAAAATGGTTAATTGTCCCATGATCACATACAATCTATATAACTATACACTTAATAATGATTGTAGGAAATTTCGTTTTTCCAATAATATTATTCCCCCTCTAGTTGACATTAATGTGATTTTGGTCAGAGATCACCCCTATTTGTGGATATAATGTATCAATTTCCAATGGAGTCATGAAAAATATCATAACTCGAATAAACCTATGAGAATTTATTGATGTGAGGATGAATAAAAGATTACAATGGAAATTATTTACATTTTATCAGAATTTGTTAATATAAATATAATGTGTTAGTATAATATTGGGGGGGGGAGAAACTCAAAATATAAAATAATCATATTATACAGTAGTTTTTTTTATTTTTTTATGAAATAGTTTCTTTATTTTACCTGTAATATTAATGTTCTGATTTCAATTATAATAATAATTGGTATAACAACTGTTTCCATGATTGCATATAGAATGGCCTCTATTGAGATTCATGAACTGAAGACGAAACTCCCTTAGAATCATTTTATTCATCCATCTGAGTAGTCCACCATAGGGAGAATATATTGATTGTATTATAAATAATAATATAACAATTTAACTCTCCAGTAATTATCATGAACATAACAAGACTATGATCAAACATAAGTATCATATTCTACATATTTATGATTTATTTTATCAACTATGACGATATAAATATCACTCAATGATTATTTTCACATAGGATATTTTAAATTGATGGTTGAATGTTAATAAATAACCAACAATTCATTTCATAAAATGTATAATCACTAAAAATTTATAAAGATTCCATTTAGAATAATAATTCCACACAAAAATACGAATTTAATTAATTGAATCATTATATAATATCACTATCAATATGTTGTATTATTTATTTATGATATTATTATATATCCCAAGATTATGGGAAATCATTAAAATGACATGAATTTTTTTTATGGTCATAAGGATGGATAAAAAATATAAAAAATTTAGAAAGATTTAGTTGTGATTATTGATTTTATCATCATGGTCATGTGATAATTAGAGAGGGTATATCACTACATAACGATATGTTAAATAATAACACATTGGAGGAGAATAATAAATTTAAAAAATATCCCTAAGTTTCATTTCATCATTAGATATTATCCAAAAATTTTAAATAATTTATCATAGTTGAGGATTTCAATCTCCATATTAACATGGAAAGATGACATGTTTCTTTGGGATGATTAATGTGATTAATATTTCAATGATATGAAGATAATGTTTGTTGATGAACATGTAAAAACATTATCCTGCTATGGAGAATGGTTTGTGACTTTGATTGATGAATAAGAAAAGTGAATAGGATGTGTTATTATAAAGAATAAAATGGTGATATATTATACCACCTATAATTTATAGGTTCATGAATTTAATTACATGATCCTTGCAATAGAGTTAGAAGTAGTAATCATTTAATTAATGATATTGAAGTATTATAATTATAGATATGTTATGGAATATATAAATATCATTCTATTGAAAAATATACATTCACCCAAAAAGTGTTTAATATGAATATGATAAGATTGATAGTGAATTTAATGATTATTATATAGAAACTCATTAACTTATATGAAAGTTGAACATGTACTTATTGTTTTCTGATAAGAATATCATGATATCTTTTCAATGATAAGGATTGAGAAAATTCTAACATTTAATAATTTTGAAAGATACATCTTGAAAGCATTAATGAAGTGTAGTGAAACTTCTCTTTCTCAATTTATAATTCAACCATAAAAACATGTGAAGATTAACAGGTTGTTGAATGAACACATACAGATACCAAATAAGGTGAAATTTTTTTCATATTTCATCCATGATTGAGATGGAATGATAGTGTTAAAGAATAGTATATGTGTCGTAGTTATTTTAGGATTAAAAATTAATAAATTAAATTTTTCCCATAGTTCATTATTCTATATTCATATTAGATATATATATATATGTGTGTATATAGATCTTATGGAGAATTTATGGTGGGATAACGTTATTGGTGATATTTAACATTGAGTATCATCGTTATTGGTATGCTTATAAGATAATGATTACTATAATAATTACAACTGTATGTTACTACCTTTTCTCATATAGGTATGAAAATGGGAAAATGTCACAATGCACTTCTTCTGTTGAGACCTCAAGAAATATATAGGAGAGAATGTTATTATAGTTGTATCAAATCTCCATATAATTTTAGCACATTTAATTTCAATTGGAAAACATTTCATTCATGAATCTCTTTTATAGATAAACAATAAGGATGAGGTAAGGATCAACGGAATACAAAATTCTATTATAGATAATAAATATCCAAGTTAATCCTTGATGTTATAGAGAAGTATAATCCTTAGTCTGGTTATATTGTTTTTTAGTGCTTCTAATAACACTCATAAATATGGTTAGTCTCATAGAACCATTCATATGGTGTTGGGTATGAAATGATCTAATTCTATTAATTTCAATCGTTATCGGGATCAATATATTCCTCCTTTCAAATTCTATTATAATAAAATTTTCCCCTTGAGAATATAAATTTACACTTATGAACCCATTTATGGAAACAAGTGTAGAAAAATATCATTATTGGGTGATTATAGAGGATGAATACAATTTTGTTCAGATACATATGAGATTTTTTTTGAGAATTTTATATCCATTACATAGGATATTAATCCATCTCGAAGTGGTCATTAGAGTTATGAGGATAATAATCGATTAGATCTATGAATTAATGTTATTGTAGGGGAATTATTTAAATCTTTAGACTTAATAATATTAAAATTTTAAAAATCAATGTGATATGGATCCCTTGAATATTGGAATCTTTAAGATTCTTGATGAAGTGATGAATAATTATTATTATTTTTTGCCCAATGAGAATTTTTGAAGTTCAATATGGGTTATATATTTATCTTTTGAGGAATTAAATTCTCTATAATTTTCATTTATATAACAATAAGGTTATAATAGTGGGTAATGATATTTAATTTTAATGAAAACCAATATAATTGTTTCATGGTGATCAATTTCAATATAACAAGATGACTAACTTAGTTAAAGTTCATTGGATGAATTAGAAATTTGAGGAAGCCATATATGTACCCAAGGATGTTTTAAAATAAATTTGTCTCAAATTTTTTGAATAAATCTGTTGTATTTTCAGGGGATAAAATTATTTTAATGGTTGCATAATGTATAACCTTTTCAATTTTTATTTATCCCATTAAAATAAATTTAATGCATTTAATAAATTTTATTACTCACAAAAATGATTCTAAATATACCATAAAATATAATAACACCTAAAAACTAGTAATTATATTAAAAATTATATATTGGATAAAAAAATATAAATTATATATAGATTTTTTTTTTTATTATTTTAAATTTTATTAATCAAAGGATAAAAAATAACCATTATATTTCCAATAAAATCAATATGTTATTAAAAGAACTAATTTTTATATAAAATGAATATTAATATGTTTCATGTATTTTTTAAAAAAAATTATTGAAAATATTTAAAATAGTTAATAATTTTAATTACATAAAATTTATGAATATTCATTCAGTTAGAAGTTATCAAAATATAATGGGTTAAAGAAAAATTAACTGACGATAAAATTTTTATTTTTTAGAAATGTTTATTTATGTGTATAAAGTATTTTTATCATAATATATTCAATAATTAAGTATTTATTAAGTAATTAAATGTAATATATAAATTATATGTTTAACTAAATAATTTAGAATTTATTTAATAGTATTAATAGTAATGAAATGAGAGAAAATTGTGTTTTTTTTCCAAAAAATATATTTTTTATTAAAAAAAATTCATTGAATTTTGAAAATTTATATTAAATTTACCTTAATTAACTTATAGAAATTGAATTTCATAAAATGGATTCCACATTTTGGACTATAACATCCTTAACTTTTAATAATGAAATTATCAGTTTTTTCAAAATGAATTGAAATAATGAAAATATTAGTAGTCATTGTCAGGGGTATAAACCATTTATAAAGAAAACTAATAAAATATAAAAGGGTAAGATTCCACATTAATTTGACTAAATATTAATTCTTGAATGCAATTTCACCATATAAATTAATTACACGAATATATTTTCCATTTTTATATTATTTTCAAAATAAATTGAATATCTTATTTAAATTTGTTAAGTAGTTCTTGGTGTGTCCCAACCCTCAGTAATAAAATGGTTCCCATTCTCCTCAATCAATAGAAAAATTGATCTATATATCACATCTAGTCCCATGTAAATTAATAAATAAATAAAATTCATTCATTATGGAGTTATTCTTCCTACCCTAATACCATCCTAGAATGTATTATGAAGTAAGATAAAAGATTCTTTTTAAAGAATATATAATATTTTTAATCGAACCATTCAATATTTATTTTATCATATACCTAAACTAAATATATTTAATTCATCCAAATATAATTACTCTATTATCATAAATATAATAAGATTTTTTTTATGATTATTGGAAAACCATTTCACCCCTCATTTCTAATAATTAGAAATGAATGTAACACTCGTGTTTATATGTGTCATACATCATCATACTAGAGTTATGAATATTTTACATTATCCACCACAAATTGATGAATTAAATAATATTATATGATCTTTAGGATATAATAATGATTATATATAAAAAAATATTTATCTGTTTTTAATATTTTTTAGAATATATAAATAACATTCATAAATATTTAGCGGCTACCGTCACCATGAAATACAAAATCCATTTTTATATATTATATTTTTAATTATAGATAAAAAATAAAAAATAAATATATATCAGATTTATCAAATTATTAAAATTTATTATATAATGGAATTTTGATCATGTTGTATTGAGCGTAACATCCAAATCAAAACACTCTCGATAAACAATTCAGTTAGTATTCTAAATAAAGATTTTAATATATAATTTTTGAGGAATGATTGATTATATGTTATAATGATACCATGTATGGTACTATAAGTATTAATTTGGTATGTTATATAAATATAATGAATTTATAATATTTAAACTTGTTTTTTGGATTTTTGAAAAAAAATTCCAAACTCATACAAGGGTTTTGTGAAACAAGTTTACATTTTACTAGAATAATTTATTATTAAATTCATGATAATGGAATTATATTATCTATCACATGAAAATATAATGTAATTTATTCCCCTAATGTATTTTCTGGTAATAACAAATTTTCACATCATTTATCTACATGTATGTTCTTCAACTGATCAATTAATGTATGAATGGAAATTCTACTTGTTTCCTATTTTAAGTCGAGAAAATATTTCATTAATGTAGATAATTTCATTAAAAAAATTTCAATAATGTTTTTAATTTTATATAATTATGTTCTAAATCCATTTCTACCCATATTTAACATTATATAATATTTAAAAAGGAATATTCTTTTCATTCACTGAATGATATACTTTTTAACAAAGCTGTGAAAAAAATAATATTTTAAAAAATAACAAATTAATGGGTTTTCACTCTATCTTGACTACTCTTGGATTAATAGACTCTTTTACATGTTTCCATAGTTCATTACAGATAAAATATTTATCATAGTTTTCTAAGAATGTATACATTATAAATATCTAATTTCAAAAAATATTTATCCAAATATCCTATGAATGTTTACATTAGTAGTGTTTTAATCTACAAAAATATATATTTATTTTTACACGAATATGGTAGATATTTTTATGTCTATTATTGTCCATTAGTTTACATATATATTACGAATTCATAAAATTTTATATAATTATACCAAAGGTTATGATCTATGGATAATGTTTATTTTACCAGGTTTCCACAACTTTATATAATTCTATATGTTTTTTATTATGAAAATAAATGTCTAATGATAAGCGAATATGGATAACTATTAATGTTTCATGTTAATGCTTATATAATATTTCACCCATTATTTTCTTATTTCTGCATTATGTATCCATTGATGAAAATAGATGAGTTATTACATAATATACTATTTGGATCAACACATTTATCTATTTCAATTCCCTAAGTTATTATGAAAATTTTAATCAACAATAATACTACAAGGTTGTCTAGTGGATAAATGTCCATAAGCTTTTTAAAATAAGTTATATATATATATATATCTAATCATTAATGAAAGTAAAGAACTAGTTATCCAATTTTATCTTACTATATGTAAATTTAATGATTATTTAATTAATAAAACTACGTAAGAGTATTTAATTAGCATGGCTCACTTAATTATTTAACATCATTGATGGTGAGATGAAAAAGTATCAAGAATAAAAATTTTGTTCCTTGAGATAATGTCGAATTTTAAGAGTCTATATTTAGAATTAGAAAATATTACTTATTGATACAAAATTATACTATGTAAAAGTTGTCACATTGACAATAAATGAGGCGAAATAAACACTTCAATATATAAGTCGTTATGAAATGGGTCCAATGGGTCACAGAGTATGTAAGAGAACATAATTATTATCTTTTTCTAAAGTGATATGTTTTTACGAAGACTACTATAGAGATATTTTCAAATGTAGGTTTGAAATACAGTAATCCTATTGTAATATATGATTGATTCTTATGGATATTTCTTTATTAGGAATGATAATTAGTCCAGACAAGGATTAACTCATTCTAGACGAACCTTGTAAATATTTTTGGTTATGTAGCCTTATCTATTACATTTATTCTTGTTAGGACATATGAAATAAATTACTGTATCAATACTAGGAAAAATATAGATGGTATTATTTTAAATAATAATTTATTAATAAAATGAGACCCCTTATTTATCCTTTCAATCTATATGGTCCAAAAATCCAAGTGTATTATAGTTCCCATTAATTTATATAAACCGTTAAATAATCCAGTATATAGTTAAATATCCCATGATCTATATAAATTATTATTCTAATAATGTAATCATCCATGACATATGTTTCAAAATTTTATCATCCTAATACTATCCATGAAATAATATATCCCATTACAAAATATTATTCATATCATTAACAAAAAAAATATACAAATTTATATAGGAATTATACACTCTTCATTATTACTCTAACCATGTAATATATTATCATTAAACATCAATTTATAATAAAATATTGAAATGAAATATCATTCCTTGAAATAAATATTTATCAACCAACTCATTAATTCCATGTTTATCCATGATATAAATTACAAAATTCTCCCCCTTTTGTATGTTATCAATCTAAAATATATTAAATGAAATTCATCACACAATATACTATAGAATGAAAAAAAATAATTAAATAAACATAACCTTTTATCGTAGACAATATGAGAAAATATTAGTATAAAAAAATAATGTGATTGTTTTATGGATCAATTCATACCTGGATATTTAAATTCTTTTAAAATTCATATTTTTCATAAAATACCACATGATACCAAATATTTATTCAACTATGATATTAATAAAAATAGATTTTAACTAACCCAATATCATTAAGAAGACACTCACCATTTATATTAAGGTTTCATTGAATTGCATTTTTTATCTTTTATAGAAATTGTTTTCACTATATTTTTTAATATCAACTCGTTATTAATTTTTTTATCAGAAGTGATCACAATGTGAACTTTTAAATTCAATCTATGTTCCATAAAATATTCTTGAACCCATATTAATATATTTAATTCCTTATTTAGTAAAATATAATCCATGTTTTCTATTTTAAGGTATGTGATATCATACATATTATTAATCTATCCAATACAATTACTAAAAATAAAAAATGATTCAATACAATATATATTTTTATAAAATACTATCTCCAAACTAATTAATATACTATTATTCCTTCAATTTATGTTCTTTTCTGATATTTAAAATTAGTCAACGAAGAATTTAACATGCTTTAATAATTCTCTACCTGTATATAAATGTTCCTATTTTAGACCACATTAAAACCCTATATCCATGTATGTTGAATAAAAAATTATATTATTTATTTTTCTCCAGTGAAAAACTCAATACCATTATCTTATATATGATTTCCCCGAATTATATTCCATCATTGTATGTTTCATGTTTAGTTTGATTCATTATCATTGTTGAAACTAATTTTCAATATTTCATATTAATGTTTTATAATAATTATCATTCATATTTTTAGTTAGAATTAAATTATTACTCAAAATTATAATATAATTATTTATTAATAATTTTATTGAGTATAACATTTATTAACATTTCATTATATGGTAACATCAACTAATAAATTCCATCAACGAATTCCACATTGATTCAGCCTATTATGATATCATACATATAATAATGTGTTGTACACATTTCCTCCTTAGATGATTTCATGTCGATATTTTGATCAATAAGGCATCTATTTACATCTTGATTCATCAAATAAGAACCAAAATGTGTATAAAATTCCTATAGAAATATTTTTAAACTATATATTTTTAATTTAAATCTATATAAGTTAACATAGTCATCAATGATTTAAAATGGCACCATCATTATAATTTAAATTTATTATTTAATAACTTAATTAAAAAATTCCATATTCATATATATTTAATATATCACCAAGCCTCATATAATATGAACCACTAATAAAGTTATACTTAACTCATGTTTTGAGACTAATGTCAATGTATATTTTTTTATATGACTTAAATTTCATAACAATATTTAAATATCATTCTTTATTGGAACTATATAATATTACCCTATTTATCAAATTTATATTTTGTAAGGGAAAATAATTTTGAAATCATTTTGGTCATTTGGCCACATTAACCCATGATTTATTTTAAATAATTTGATTTATCTCATTATACATTGATTTGAAACATGATAGTTTTTTAATTCAATTACTTTTTACCCCACCATTTAAAATATAACAATGTTCTCTAGACTCCTCATCCTTCGTAATAATTATTGAGATATGTTTTATACAATGGTATTGGATTCATCATTTCCAGATCATCTCGTTCTTAATTATTTTACTAATTTATGATTCTCCCAAATTACATCATACTCTGATCCACCTAATAATTTTTATGATATGTCAGGTTGTGTAGGACCCTTGAAATTTTATTAGTATTATCTACATGATTAATTGTTTCATTCAAATCTGAATTTCCATCATTATAAATTTATTTATCCTTAATTTTAGTTATATTTTTACATTTTTTACCTTATTAAGCATCATATTTAAATAATTATTAACATTGATCTCGGTTTAGTATGTTTGGAATGCTCTATTGTTATTCTTGTCCATTTTCAATCATTGAGTTCATTTCATGTTCTAAATTAATATATATTCACCCACACCATAAAATTTATTATAGTTGTATTCTAACCATTCTATATTTCATATAGTTTTTTTTCTCTTATTTTGGATTAAATAATGACTTATATTTAGTATAATCAACTCAGTGCCCAATTATTTCAATTTTTTTATGAAATAACACTTTTAATGAATAACTTCATTTATTTTGTGTTTACCATTATGTTTTTAATTTTAAAAAATATATTTTGTCATAGAATTCATTTTGTTAATATATCATGTTTTATTCTATGTTTCATAAGATAATTCATTAAATTATTTTATGTGTGTTCGATACCATTATCTGATCAAATAATTTTACATAATCTCCTAGTATCTAAATATTCTCAACTCCAAAACTCTTTAATGTTACCCATCACATCTATTTTTGTTAAAAAATTATATTTTAAAATTTTCATATTTATTAAACTATATATAGTATAAACTATGTATTGATATGCTTCCTGTTAAAGAAAATATTAATTCCCATATCTATGTGAGTTAAATCATGAATATTAACATCCTATTTAAATTTTTTCTTGTATGTATGTATCTCCACATTCCCTCTAAAATAAGTATCATATTAATTTTCCCTATCTCACATTAGATTTGGATTAATAACCATGACTCTATGATTTGATATATTTTCTATAGAATCATGATATAAATGGAAAAGAAATTGATCCCAAAAACTAATCCCCACCATTATAGATATATTAAAAATTTCCTTTCTATAAACATAATGACGATTTCCACCAGTCCATCTTCTGAGGATAAACTGAGTATATATATTTCAAAAAATTTAAAAACACACATAATTAAATGAATCTTTCAGGTATTAGTTTTAAAGTATTATTATAATTGAGACATTCTTCCATCAACTATACATATTTATTAATTTTATATATTTCAATTAGTCATATAAAAAAATTATTAAACATTACCGTTGTGATTCACTACTCTATAAATTTATAAGAGAAACATTCATGGAACAAAACTCAAAAAATTGATAAACATTATTATATTCCATGTCATTTTATATGTATACCCATGACAATAATCAATTTATTGTTGTTATCTATCACTATAAAAATTATATCTATGATGGTGTCCTTCACATTATTCGGTTATCCCTCTAATGGAACACTTTTTTAGTGGAGACATGTGTGAGTATCTCTCTGTTATTTTATTCTTCTTAAGACCTATTTTTATTGTGAATATTTCTAATATAATTGAGTTGTTAACTATATTATATATTCTCTATGATCTTATAAAAGTAATGATTCAAATATTATTTTCGGTATGGTAAATATTTTTCCAATTTAAATTAAAAGAAAACATAACCATAGAATATATATCATCATTGAGGGGTAGGATAAGAATTGATCTGCATTTTATTTCCTTTACATACTTTTCATCTCTAGTAACCCCTTGATTCTTTGAAATATGTCATAATATTACACATGTATCTACCTATCTGATTCTTATTTAGTGTAATAATTTAATAATCATTCGACCACATGTTTTCTTCATTCACGTAGCTTATGAATTTTTTAATTATCAATTATAGTTGATTTTTTTCTCAAAACAATCTATTTAATATATCCCCAAATCATTATTTCCATAAATTTCAAAACCCATCTAAATATCAAATTTTAATTTTATCCATGATACTAAATCATTTTTATTAAAAATCCATAAAATAGTTTTCAATCCTCTTTCACATCCTTACTTCAATCCTTTATCTTATAATTTTCCATGACATACATTCTATTTCAAAATTATAGTGTTAATTTTATATTTAGAGTTTATTATCATGGAATCCACTTCGTCCTTGAGTTATTCTGTAATTTTTTTGTTCCATGATATACGAATTATCTTCACTGATTCTCATAGCTCTTTTCACAATAATAAGATCTAAATTAGTAAATTATATGTATATTTATTGGTCTATAATGACTCTATTAATAAGATTATTTCATAATGTTAATTTAGAGACATGTTGGTCAATATAATTAGATGTCTCCTTCAACAATGCACATCTCTTTATTAAATTTATATTATATTTAATTCACCTCAAGAACACCATTACAATCAACCATTGTATTTAATATAACCTGTAGTTAATTTTCATTCCCATTTATCTATATTTTTCAATAATAGTTTTAATATCATTTTCAAAATATTATTTAAACAATATATATTCTTTTAGATGAATATGTTTTTATCATTCAATTATTCTTATATATCATAGGTTTGATTGATATTGAGTTTCACCATATAATTGAATATAAACTACTATAATTATTTGATAATATCATATTTTACTATATATATATGAATTATGAAACAATAATACATTATTAATCAACAAAATAGAGCCTGGAAAAGTTTCATTTTTCTTATTAATAACTCATTCGGATTATACATGGGTATAAAAATTATTCATGTTTTATTTTATATAAACAAACACATTATATCATATAAACTTAAATTAAAATGTAAAATAGAACCAATAATGGGGTTTAATAAATGTTATTTTTAAAAAACAACTTCATATAATCAAATTTGATATACAAAATTGTATGTTTTCACCCTTAACATTGAAGTATCCATCATAAAATTTATCCAATTTGTCCCAATAACACCAATATATATGAAATATATTACAAAAACACATAGAAACACACACACAAACATATATATATATATGATATTATGAATCTCTTAAAAATTACATTTGTGAATTTTAAATTTCATTTAATTACATCTTGAAAACTAATGTAAAATAAAAATATATAGCTTCAGTTATTTATATACTATGCACTATCATTGATAATTATATTTTTCTATGAGGTCATAAATGATACCTTTTACTCTTTATCCATTATTTTCATAACCCTTAAATGAAAGGATTAATATAAAAATTAATATTACTCTCCATTTTAGGTTCTATATACAAATTTATTTTCAATAAAAATGAACATGAGTTTCTCACATCACATGATACCACGACATTCTGAAAACATCTTAAGAGAAGCGGTGAATATGGGTTTCCAAAATATACATCAAAAGTTAAATGTTCAAATGTTTACAATAATGATTCAAAAATATCAAAAATATTAAATAATGCATACATTTCAAATTTTTTATGTTTGTACATAGATATGATGATTTCACTTCATTAATGTTAATGTGTTAATCTACAGAGCATTCATGATAATGTGATATTATACCTTATGATTTAGTATGTGTTTTCTTAGACAAAATGATTATTTAGCTGTGGATTCAAACCAATGAATAAAATTCCATTTCATATTATCCATAAATTCTATTAATAATGTGATTGAAAAATATTTTTATGAAATGTCACTAAAAATGAATAGAAGAATATTAATTCAAGAAAAAATGTTATTTTTTCTTTATTTTATTGTCCCTAATGATCAAATATATATATTAAATTATAATACAATCATATTATAACTCTCTTTTAATATCTTGATGTGAAGCTACACTATTTTTCTGAAATTTTACTTATCATTATGAATTTCTATAATATTCCACCATTAGACATCAAAATTGTTCTTCAAAATTCATCCACCAATGAATACCCCTAGTCAGAACTCAATTAGATATCAGAATAGAAATAATATTATGTCATGAACATCAAAATGGTTAAAGACATCTAAAAAATTTATATAATAAAAAATATGTGATATGGATATCTCCAAAAACATTATTGTATTACTAGTCAATGAGGATGAATATTAGGTTTGTAAATTTAAAATTCAAAATTCAAAAAATATATTGAAATTTACAACTATTAAATATCTAGATATAAACACTCAAATAAATTGTTATTGTAAAAAATTACATGGTCAATCTCTCACAACAAAAATAAATTCTCGAATAATTTTCTAGAAAAATTCCCATCAACATGATGTCTATCATGATATCCCAATTTATTTATTTAAAAAAAATCCCAAAATATATATTTAATCCTCATTTTTTATTTAAAGTTTAAAATAAAAAAATTATATAATTTAACGGACAATAAATATGGTCTGTTTAGTATTAGCACCCCATATTTTTAAATAAATGTGAGAACTAAGAAAAATAACCCCCATCTAGAACCAAAACTATCAACTTCATTTTTCCATAAAACCCCTAATAAAAAATGATATAGTTGGGTATATTGTGGAATCAATGAATTTTAAATACAAAAAAAATCTTCACCTGTGACTGAGTTTTAATGATATCACCAGGGACTTAATAACCATAGTATGGTATATCACATATTGATAAGGTGTTCGTCTCTTTAGTAAAATTATCTACAAACCATACCAACTATTTAAATGTCTTCTTAAATACTTATACCATCATATATATAAAAATTCGATAATAATTTCAATTTTTATATTGATTATAAACCTAGAGGCACTAATTATTTTTTAATCAATTAAATCTTTTAAAAAAATATCATAGACATAGTTTCTAATTTTAAAAAAATATTAAAAACAAGAATATATATTTTCAACTCATAAAAATGAATATCAAATGAGTATAATTTCGGTGACATTATTCATTATTGATTTTCTCATTTACCAATATTTTTTGTAACTAATTTAAATAAAATATAAAAATAAATATAATATTTTAAAAAGATATATTATCTAAATGAGTAAATATTTTGTAAAATACATGTATTCTTCAATTAAATAAGTCATTGATAATGCAGAAATAATGGTTTAATATATTTATATATATAATCATTTATAGTTTTCTGTATCTTATATGTATAATTAAGAAGCAACTATTTTCGGTTTTTTATTTTTTTATAATTCTTTTTACCCCTAAATATTATCATTTAATTATTATTTTTCCAATATATATATATATATAATTTACTTTATGTAAAATTAATTTTTATCATAACACATTCATTTTTTTATAAATATATTACATAATGGTAAATTTTAGTGTTAAAAATTTTATAAAAAATGAGTATAAGTATTATGACATGTTATGTAAAACTAACATGTTTCAATTTTTATTTTGAAACAATATTGTGTACCACTTTTTATATCCAACGAAAAGTATGTTATAATATATAGTTTTTTGGGAAAGAGGTCGTGGATGAAACATATATATAATGATTTTAAATAATATTGTAATTAAATATAATGATTATATAGATATAAATATTTCCAAATTGACTATCATTTGTTAAATTATTTTACATATAAATTAAACAATCACTTTCATAACTGAACTTTCTAAAAATTATGATGTTTTTATTTAATTTATTTTTTAAAGACGCATATTGGAATATATATATATAAATCATTATATATTATTATTGTAATGGTTTAATATTTTAGGAATTGTAATGTGATTTATAACCGCTATGTTAAAATATATTAATTCATGCACAAATCTTCAAAATTAATTTTTTATTAATCATCTACATCATTTTATGCATGTACTAGCGTATAAAAAACATTACACAATATTAATAAATATTTTTGATAATATTATGTCATTAAAAAACATAATATGTGAATAATATTTTTCTATTAAAGAATATTTTTCTATTAAATAATATTTATATATATAACTGATAATTTATAAGGCATTTATTTAATTCCAATAGATCTAACAATGCTTCGATCGAATATAAATTGTGCAAGATAAGAACATCTTAAAAAATTATTACTAAACGATTGTTGTTTTTTTTTAGGTATTAAAAATATTGAGAAGTTTTTTAAATTGGTTATTTTAATATCAAATATCATATACCTGATTAAAATTATAGTCACCCTGGAATTCAAATCATGATCTAACAAGAATCTATTTCTAGAATAGTTTATTCTGGATATCAGTTATTGGAACAATAATACCATATGAACTATGTTTCCCGACTGAAAATTATTTTTTTATTAAGAAAGAAACTTTTGAGGGATAGAAAAATGGGTTGTGGTGTTTTCTGGGATAGAACACCCTATCTTGGATCCTCATATAATCATGCACCCAAAGTGGATCCTCCAACCTCTTTCTCCACACAATTTTGTCGCACTTAAACTACATTCCACCACCTCCCCTCTCCTCTCTTATCCTCTTATTATGGCTCATCCCACAACATACCCTTGCAAGAACTATATCCTCTCTATGTCTCCCCACCTCTGACACCACCCAATTATCGCCCATTGTCTTCCATGGAAATCACCCACTGAACCATTCAGTTCTATCACCACCGATGATTCAAAACACTATTGGATTGCACTATTTTTTTTGATGCTACATCATTCACATAGTCCATTGGATATCATACCAACTAGTCCATTCACTATCTTTTATACCAACAAAATATTGTCACTACTCATACCTAAAGGAATCTCTATGTTGGATTCCGTCATTGATACTTTCGACCACCACTACTCTTGGTGAACGAACCCCCACCCCCTCCCGACCACATTCAGTAATCATTATTTACACCCATATGATTAACCCCTACCCATATCGGGTGACCCACATTATAAATTAGTAAGTTTAACCCAAAATGGTCCATTGTGATTCTTACCGATATAGAAATTCCCTACATGAGGTTTTCCCAACCCAAAACGTCCATTGGTGGGTTTTTTTTTTGCATAGAACGATCCTATGTGGGTCAGTTTATCTCGTTGCGAGTTTGGGAGGGGACTGGGGACTAGAAAATTATAATATATTCAAAAATAAATTTTATTATTATTTTCATTAAAATGATAATAATTATATTAAAAAATATAATATAATAGTTATTATAAAATAAAATTAATTAACTATTTTAATTTTTTCAATTAAAAAAATTAATTTTGGGTCTAACAAAAATTATATTATAATTGTTTAAATAAAATATTTAGTATACTTATATTACCTCAGTTAAATTTATTGAATTTTAATTTTTATCACACATTTAATTTTATCATCCACTAGACTTAAGTAGTGGTGGATCCTTTTTCCATTGTTATTTTGATTAATTAATTATTACATATATGTACAATGGTTTTATTTTTTAAATTGTTTGTTAGTCTTTCTGCTCGTCTTTATTTTCACTTACTATGTATAATGACTTCTTGTCCATCGGTTTGCTTCCTCTATATACAATATGCCTCCAATAATTCCCTTTCCTATATGTGATTAATTCTAAAATATTTAGGAGTATTATATAATATGTGGACCATTATAGGAAAATGTGTTATCCGAAATGAGATTTGAAAATAATGGAATTGAGATGAAATATGATTCGATTCCAGACCCGTCTCAGGTAGGAAACCCCAAGGTCATAGTTGAACTGATGAATTAAAATGGATTAACCAATTTTATATGCTCAGGACTAGTCATCTAATTTATTTAGTTAATTAATTATTTATTACTTTATTTATATTCATATTTATAATGAGAGCATATAATATAATAGAAATAAACTGCATAAATATTGGATAATGGTTTTCTATTAATAAATTTTTAGTTGTGAGCATCACAACATATTATAATAATTATTATTTAAAATTGGCTAGATTCATTGAAAATATTAAAACCTCAAATTCCCCCCATCGACTGAATTTTAACACATCCTAGTTTATTGGATGCCCAACTTCCCATTTTGAGAGTTCCTCCTACTATTAGAGAGTTCATGTGAAAAATATGAATTAACATAACTAAATATTGAAGTAAAAAAGTATATATTTCTATATAGTATCATAATTAGATTCAAGGGTTGATTAATTCAAGATTATGTATTTATAAGCGATGAATTCAGTCAAGATATAAAGGTAACATGAGTAAATATGGTATACTAGTCCAACACCTAGCATGAAACACTTCGAGAAGTGGTGTTACCACAACATGTTGACTATGGGATAGGTTTCAAGTGTCCTTTCCAATACAATACTAAAATAAAAATCAATTACATTTCTAGTAGTGTTTGATATTATAGTTTTATAATTTCTCATGAAATATTTAAGGACTTAATTAATTAATCGTTAATGTCTAATTATTAATCGAGATCAAAGTACTAATTATCTAGATTTTTTTACTAATAAAATGTAATGTAATACAATGAGTAAACTATGATAATTTTTTGATGAAATTCAATATCCAAACTAGAAAGCGTTTCTAATAGTATGATCTTTACTTCTATAATGAGACCTATGTCATCAATGTCAATATCAGGGATAAACCACCCATTGTAGTTCATATAATGGATTGGAAACATCTACATCCATGATCACATCCTCCATAGACGTATTGTCACTTATATATTAGAATTAGTTATACAATAGTCCTTAGATCCAATTCATTATTTATACATAAAAATAAATAATAACAAACATGGTGTAATATCATTCATCTTTGGGATAATATAAAATAATTAGGATAACCCAATATTAATCTATTGATTGTTATAGTTTATATCTTAGATAAATATATTGATTTCACATGTGATAATATAGATTCTCTATAGAATAAAACTCTAACCACCTCATCCCATATATCCTAGAGTTGACGGTTGTTTAAATACAATGGAATAGATACAAGAGATCACATAACCAATGATATATCAGTTTAGTAGTCATGAAGAACTAGATACATACATGTATACTATTTTACTCAGGGAAGTGAAAATGAAATTTTATACATAATAAACTCTAATTAATGGCATCCTTGAAAACTCATTAAATTATATCATCCTCATAACCAGGGGTAGGAAACAAAATAAAAGGGTGGGCTTGAATTCCTTGAAAGAGTTACACATAGTGGAAACATGAATCAATAATAAGATAATAATAATCAATTAGGAATAATGAATATTTCATGGTGAATACATATCAAACACACAACATCAATAAAATAAGAATGTAAATGCATCCATAGTATTTGTCATAGTTAAAATCCAATGGATAATGCTAACTGAATAATAAAAGAAAAAATGATTAATTATTCAAAATAGTGTATCTGGAATATAAACCATCATACCATGAATATGGTTTATTCATATTGATAGATACACATATGATTATATATGAAAAAAACATGGAGGATTTTCTTCCAAATGTTTTGTCCCATGAGAAATATGGATGCATCAAGGGGATATAACAGTCCCCTCCCTTCACTAGAAGTCCAAAAGATTCTTCATAATTATATTCAATTTATGAACAATATAACTTATCAAAATATTAGTATTGGGTATAATCTATAAAAAAAATTCTTTTTTACATAGATAAAGATATATTAAAATGATTTCATTGAAAATTTATTGAGGAAAAAAATCTATAAACATTCCAAAGTGTCTCACACCACAATAAAATGTTTAAATAATACTCTATATGAAATAATGGAATTAAAATAAACATATAATATCATTAGAATACAAATAATATTTATATGACATATAAAGGGAAGGAGAAAACATCATACATAATTAATAAGTGGTGAATAATTATTATATTTCCTTAAAGTATAAATTAGATGAGAAAACACATTTTTTACTTTAGAGAAAAGAGTTCTTTTGAAAAATAATTTGTATTTGTCATTAAATCAGAATATAAACATATATAACCCAAAAAAAGAATAATTTAATAAAAATAAAATTATTTTGGGGTTATAAATGATTTCTAACTAATGTGAAAACATTTAAATATATTATTTGAGAAACATTATAAATGATCCTCTTTTGTGTGGTTTAATGAAGATATTAAAGTGTATTTAAAAATGAAAAAAATGAAACAATTTTTATAAAACCAAAAAGGACAAAATATTGTTTTCTTATGATAAAATGATAGAATTTAGAAGATGAATTTTATATTAAACATGATAATTGTTGTTACTTTAAAATTAGTATGAAATTGGGAAGTTTCCTTTAATAGGGATTTCTAATCAAGAAGAGTTGAAAAGGTATCCATATTAAACATGCTCTTCCATGTAAAATAACGAAGAATTTATATTGTTTTATATGATTGGAACATGAAAAAAGAGTTTTTGGGTAGAAAATAAGAAAAATTAATAATTATATTGGGGTAAAGAGAGAGAAAGTGTAACCTGAATGGAAAATAAATGTTCAGGGAGAATCCCCAACCTTATGTATGCATGTGTTCTACACGTGATCATAATTATATGAATAATTAAATTTAATTAAATAATTAATTAATTCACTTATTTTTTTACATGTATTTCAATTTCTATAATTTTAGTATGTTCATTTATGTCTTTTTCATGTGTAATAAGATACACTTTTTTTATTTGAGAGCATTCTTTTCCTTGGTTTTCATGATCAGTATACTTGTATTCATGTACAAAAAATCATGTTAAATGAGAATAGCCATAAAAAATTGAAATTACAAGTTATTAATTAATATACATAATATTAATAGGTAGTATATTTCAATTGTCTATATAATATGTGGATGATTTTTTAGATAAAACATTAGTGATAATCATTTAGATTATTTTGGAAATTTTCAATCATCACAAAGTAGTTTTGTTTTATTAGTTAATATAATGTATATATACTAATTAAAAAGATAAATAACTTGAAATTCATATATTATAATCTAGTTCAATTATATGGAATGGTTTTATGACTATCCTTGAAGGACCTAATGGAAAATTAAACTTCATCGACCACAATGGCTGTAAATCGACTAGTTAGGGATTAGGCTTTCATTTTTATAATAAACCGAAGAGGTGTATAGAATTGAAGGATGATTTTAAATTTATATAATAATATTATATTATATATAATAAATTTGATTTATCATTCATGTTTGGGGAGAGGAGGTTATGAGAGTATAAACAATGAAATGAAATTGAAATTAATTGAAAGAGTCAGATTTAGGGATTTTCCTTAAGAAGTATTCTCCTTAAGAACCTCCATAAATGAATTGAGATTGATATTTTATGGAAACTAATGGATTTTTTGCATGGGACAGAGACATGGGAAAAATTTTGGGTTGAAATTAATCAATTTTCAAGGCTTTTTTAGTATGAAGATAAGAGTTGGTGAGGGGTGGTATTTATAGTGGGAAGAGAAAAGTGTCATTGATTATTTTATTCATTTGTTTAATATTTTGGCTAATGATTATGAATAGTTATGACTCTTGTGACTAAATATATTAATTTGTTCTTGTGATTTCAAAAAAATGGTGCGTAAACCATTTATTAATCAAGGAATAGTGTATTATACTTATAATAAATATATACAACAAATTATCATATTTCACTATTAATAAAATTCAACAATTTTAGAAAAATAACAAAAATTAAGCCTAAACATTTTTTGAAATAAAAAACTCAAAAGTGAAATCTATTTTATGAATATAGTTTTATAAATATGATCAATTGAATTTTAAATTAAAATCATAATTTTTGGATAAATAGTAATTTTAAAATTATAAATGATTTTATGACCCTTTGAAAAATTAACTAATGTATCATAATATTATATTATATTCATGAGAAATAATAATAATAATCTATTATTTTATTTTATAAAAATAAATATCTCATAAAATCGTAATATTAATTGTAAAATTGAAAATTAACATTTATGTTTTATAAAAATATCAATACTGAATTAATAATTACCAAAACATTTTTTACTTATACTCTAATATAATTATATCATATACCAACTTATAAGATACATAAATTTTATTTTTATATTCATATTTGAGGTTACTATTCTATTTTTCATAATACTATTCCTAATGGTCACATTATTATAACAATGGTAACATTACTATTCATCAAAAAATCAAATTTATAAGAATAATACGAAAAATTTAACCAAAGTAAATTTTTATATTATGATTTCAAGAAATAATTGTTATTTTGTAAAATATAATTTATAAAATTTTAAGAAAAATCTTTAAATCATCTACACCATTAAAAGGTGGTAAAATTGGCTTTTTGAAAAATATAATCTTTTCATACATAAAATTGGATTAATTTTTATATTATACCTATAAAATCATTTGGATGAATGAGATAACATTTTTTTAATATATAATATTAAAATTTATTTAATACTATTATTTTCAACCAATTTATTGGATTGGTTATAAAAAACAATTTAAAACAATTAAATTTAATTGAATATCATTTTTCGTTTATGTTTGGTGTTGTGGAAAACCAATGTTGTCGAAAAAAAAACAATTTAAAACAAAAAATTCTATAAAATATTGGGGTGTTACATTCTCCCCTCCTTCAATAAATCATGTCCCTAAATTTTAATTTTTACTTAGACAATATAAAGTTTGATACTTTAATAGTTATTTATATAAATACCCCATCATTAATAGTGTATTAAAACATCCTCTTAAAATGATATAAAGACAAATGTAAAGAAGACAACAAAACTGTGATTGTGGGTTTGTAGAACATTCAAAAAAATATAGACAAGGAATAGAAATTTGGTGATAAGGTTATGATGGAGTGTGATATAACAATAATGTTATAATTTCTACCATACATTTGTGGTCGGTTAAAATAATATTGATTTAATACAAAAAATTAAACGATTAATGTTTTTGATCCAAAATGTTTTTTCTAGAGTTGACAGATTCATATAAAAAGTCAAGTAATTAAAATTAGTAGAATACATTATATATCATTAGAAAAATGGCATCCTTTTGTTGTGATTCAATTTATTTTCACATCATCCCATGCACCTCAACCTAAAAGTTCAAGATTGATTTATTTCCTAGATGAAGCAATTTTGACAAAACATGCGGTCCTTAAGTCATTACATGGACTTTTAAATGTTCACTGAACTCAAAATGGTTAGAAATGGTTATCCAATAAATAATACATAAATATTAATCAATAATATCCCTACTCCATTATATTTTTTATTAACCTTAAAAATTATCCAAAATAGTTCTATTAAAAATAAAAGATGAAAAATTTAGAAGGAAGGTCGCTAAATTTTGAAAATCATCATAAAATAATATTTCATAGAGAGTGTTGCTCTTATTTTTATATACCGAGTATATGAATATCATAATCTCATTTAATCCATTATGAAACATGCATGATTACATGATTATGAACTGAATTTGAAGAATAATGTCATTAATTAGTTCATAACAAAAACCATCAGTTCACTAACCACCTTCATTGTCAACAATACTTTACCATTACAAAAATATAGAGTAGATAAATGTGTTTATAATTTCCATGTCATGTGATTTCAAAAAGATCTGCCTATAACAAAGTCATATCTCTTTATTACAAGTACTATTCATCACATGCTTCTAATTAGATAATGAATATTTATTACAATACAATACTTATAAGTATCCGGATTCTTATAATCAATTTTTTTTTGATAAAATAGTCAATTAAAAAAATTCATGAATCCAAAATCAATAATATTAATCATTTCTCTTCATTTGAGGAAGTGACATTATTATGGCCAGGATTCACTATCCTATTTTGGTGTATTTTCTTTTGAAGCTCATGGAATTCATTTCAATAGGATCCCACCTACTTTCAATTGAAGAATTACACCTTTAAAACCTTTTTCATACCATTGAAATCACATGCATGGTGTACTTTCTCGCTATACTTGTATAAAAATCTAATTCCATTAAGGCATGTATTATGGAGTTTATTTCCACAATTATAACATATGGGAAAAGGATTATTTCAATTGTGTCCTTTATCCATCTATCTCTTAGTTGTATTCTTGATCTTGTGGTTCCCTATGAAGTTATAATAGTAATATAATTAATTATTAGTCTCATTATCACAGAATATAATGTCCTCGTATGTTAAGAATGTTAGGGATACATGTTCCCTTTGAAAATTTAATAGAAGACACAAAAATATATGATCCTTCTTACTCATTAGATCAGGTGAATTGATGAAGTTCTCATTACATGAAATTGGAACCATTTATAAATTATGATAGACACTATATTATATCATAAAATTATCAAACATAATTTATATTATAAAAAATAGTAAAATACATAACATAAATTGAAAATTTATGAATAGCTAATCCCATAACCATAAATGTGGTTTTGTTGGTGAAATATTTAATATTAAATACATCATAATGATTGGTAGAAATAATTTGAATTATGTTAATAATATCCCCAGAGAGTTTCAATCCATTTACATGTTAAAGAACATTGTCATGTACCATGTACCCCAAGCCAGGCCATGGAAACCTTGTCGAAGTTGTTAACCCTAGGTATAACTATTCCAAAACCATGTCCACTTATAATATCCAGATTGGGATGTATTTTCGAGACAAACAAATTACTATATACTTTCCAAAATTCTATGATTTTATTATATAATTATATTCAAATTATATATTAGTGTTATGTACATAAATTATTTTTTATAAATCTAGTTCCCATAGTTTCAACGAAATTTCTACTAATACCAACTATAACCACCCCAACCCTAGTATCCAAAATTCTATGTTCGTTTAATTTCAAGGGCATATATACATGATATTACAGCACCAAGATTTGATTAATTTATTAGTCTTTAAGAACGGCATATATATATGGAATTAATTTTACATTTGTAAATAAAAATGAAATTTAATATACTAAAAATTATAATAATATGAATCATTTAAAACTCATGAAATTAACTCTTCTTCATAACCTATGGAAGGAAAAAAAATAAAATGGTGAGATGAAATTCTTAACAAGGGTTACATAATGTAGAAACATGAATACTAACTTAGAGAATCATAATTAATTGGTCATAATACATTTGGATTAGTGAATAAATAAAAAACACATGCCATTAAAAAATTATGAATATATTTACATTCATTGGTTTTTTTTCATTGTGAAAATAATATAAATAATAATAACGTAATATAGAATAAAAATTGACTAATTATTGGATGTCATGTATCTTGAAAATTAACAATAATAATTTCAATATGGTTTAGTTATATTTGTAGATACACATTTAGTTATGTTTAAAAACATACACAATTGTATTTTTTTGGTATATCTTATGTCTCATTGGACATGTCGATGCATCAAGTGGATATAACGAGCCACACTCGCCATGAAGGTCTAATTAATTTTTTATATATTGATTCAATTAATGAACAATATGACTTATAAAAATATCTGTATTGTGTAGAATATTCATCAAAGGATGCTAAAAAATAAAAATTTTCTTTAAAATGAGATCATTGAAAATCTTTTCAAGAAAAAAATCATTAAACATTCTAATATGTCCCATAAAACATTGAATCATTTAAATCATAATAATTATGATGTATTAACATTAAATGAAACATATAATATCACATGAATAATAAAACTCAATATATAATATATTGTGGGAAGTAAATTCACCATTCAGAAGATAAATTTTATTTTTCATAAAATCAAATTATTATCATGTATTTCCTAGAAAATAAAAGGGGGAGGAAAATTATATTATGTTTTTGGATTAAATAATGTCTAACTGATGTGAAAATATTTAAAAATGGTTATTGGGAAACATTAGAAATGAGCCTCTATAGTGACATTTTAAAAAATATTAAAGAGTCTTCAAAATGGAAATGGGAATAATTATATATATAAAGATGAGAATAATATATATATATATATATATATATGAAGAGTATTAATTATTAAATGAGTTATTTTTATAAAAATAATGGTAACTCAAAATGGATTATGGATGGTACTTTATAATGTATAATAAATTTAAAATTTCCCTTTAATCGAGCTTGATAATCAAGAGTAATTAAAAAGGAATACTTATAAAACATGTGTTTCCCCATAAAATAAATAATTATTGATCTAAATTAATATATTTAGAACATACATTTAAAATTTATTATGATTAAATAATAAAAATTAAGAATTATATTGGGGTAAAATCGATAATGTGTATCCTGAATGAAAAATGGATGTTTGGGGAGAATCCCTTACGTTATGTCAGAATGTGTTCGGAATATGATTTAAATGTCCAGGATTTAAAATGTAATACATAAACTAGTTAATTGAAAAAACTTTATACATTTAATTTATTTATTATAATATTTTAAATTCCATTTATGTATTTTTTATGAGTTATTAAATATAACTGTATCATTTTTGAGCGTTCGTTTCCTTGGTGTTCATTATCATTTTACTTGTATTCATGTATTAAAAATAATGTAAAAAGAAAATAGTTTTCTATTATTGAAATTATTTTTCATTAATGATATTATATAATATTATATTTTTATATGTTTCATTTTGATATATTTTTTGTTGATGAATCATAATATATAATATTATTTATAGTTTTTTAGATTATTATTTCATTTTTCGATCAGCATAAACAAGTTTAGTTGTATTAATTAATATTATATATATACTAGTTTCAAAAAATAATATATGATTTAATATAAATATTATATTATTATTCAGAAATATAAAATTGTTTCTTTACTATCCTTGAAGGATGTTGTAGAAAATGAAAATGCACCAGCCATAATAGATGTAATCAACTCAACAAGGACAATGTTTTCATTTTTAGAATAAAAGGACAAGGAGTAGAAACTATATAGTGTATATTAGATTAACATAAAAAATCATGTATATATAGCATAATATAATTATCATGCAATTTTGGTCCTTAGAGGCGAGGACAGTATAAAGAATTAATTTGAATGAAAATCAGAGAGAATGACTAAGGATTTTCCTCTTAAATTCTTCTCCTTGAGAATCTTTTGACGGGACAAAAATTTTGCCTTTTATTGTAAAAAATGGTTCATGTACATGGGGGAGATACTTGGGGTATGTATTGTGAATAAATTGGGTATGATTCAAGTCATTTTTGGTATTAGGAGAAGAGGTAGTGTTGGTGGTATTTATAATGGGTGAAGAGGAGTGTTTTTGATTATTTTATTAATTTTTATAATATTATGTATTATGATTATGTATAGTGATGATTATTATAAATAAATATCAAAATTAGTGAATTTTAGATCTATAATAGGGTGATTCATCCATGACTCAATGAATAGTTTATTTTACATATAATGTACATATACCGTAAATTAACGAAGTTTACTATTCACAAAATATTCATTTATTTTAGAAAAATAAAAACATTTCACCATAGATATTTTTTGACATGTAAAATTTCAAAATTATCACTTTTTTATGAAAATATTTTTCCAAATATTAGAAATTTAATTTTTAATTTAAATCATCATTTATTAAAAATATAATAATTTTAAAATCTAAACTGATCTTATGAAAAATTGATAATGTTTACT
This sequence comes from Viscum album, assembly GCA_963277665.1. Lineage (NCBI taxonomy): Eukaryota > Viridiplantae > Streptophyta > Magnoliopsida > Santalales > Viscaceae > Viscum > Viscum album. The sequence continues at coordinate 1,350,177,100 of OY728150.1, read as the reverse complement.
AAATTATCGTAAAATTATATTATAATAATATGTAACAAAACAATTAATTTATATTTTTATTTTATGAATAATAAAATTTTAATTAAATCACACTATTAATTATTAAAAATGAAAACAATCATTTATATTTCATTAAAATATAAATACCTAATTAATAATTTTAAAAGCATTTATTTACGAAAAATATGATATAATTTTATCTTAATACCATTTATAAGATTCCTAAATTTTATATATACAATAATATGTGTGGCTATTATTCTATTTTTCATTTTATTATTTTTAATGGTCACGTTATTATTGAAACGGTCACAATACTATTCATCAAAAAATGAATGATATCAGAAAAATAACAACTGTTAAACGAAAGTAAATTTGGATATTACAAATTAAAAAATAATATTTATTTTTTAATATATACTTTATAAATGTTTAAAATATATTTTTAAAAATAAGTACTTCATTAAAAGGTACTGAAAATGGTTTTCTGAAAATTATAGTCATTTAATACAAAAAATTGGATACATTCTTAACTAATGCCTATAATATCATTTAGATGAATGAGAAAACTTTTGATTAAATCTATATTATATAAATTTCTTTAATACATTTATTTCCCACCAATTTAATGGCTAGTTTATGATAGCCATTTTTAAATAATGAATTTTTATTATATATCATTGTTCATTCAATCATGCAATTGTGTGAAAACTATATTCTCAAAGAAATTATATTAAAAAATATACATACTAAAATATAATGGGGATTTAAAATACCAAGATAAAAATTATAATTATTATTTAAATTTCTATGAAACTAGTTTTTAATATTAAATGGGTTTTCATCACTCTTCAAAAATATCTCAGAAGGATAATTTTACAAACTCGTGATGGATAAATATCATAGAATTAGTATGTATGTTTTAATCTCAGGAGACCTAAATATTAAAATAAATGAGATAGGGTTAGGTTCATCTTTTCCTAGAATCTAGATGAAGATATTAGTTTTTTCAAATAATTATACTCAAAACATTAATAAAGAAAAATATGGGTTGGTCAAACATAATCGATCAACTGAAATCAAAGGGTTGTGAGGTTTGTCTATTTAAAAAACAATACCCCATATAGGTGCACTATAATAAACCTGAAAATTAAATATCGTCATTTAATATTTGTTTTACATGATTTATAATAAAATAGTGTGTAATTTCATTAGTAAATATGATTTAGGTATTTAAAAAAGTCCAAGTAAATAATTCAATAATTTTTAGCATATAAAATAAATAATATGTTTAAAGGTTCGACCAAGGGAAGAATAAATTCGTATAGGGGTCTAAGAAAATATTTTTTTAAAAATGGGTTCTACCTAAGTGTGACATAGTTTTACCCTTACACTAGTCGCATACCCTAATGCAGTATTAGGTATTTCCATTACATAAGTTCCCTACCATTATGCACTGCTTGGAATTAAAATTTCAAAATTCTATTATCTATATGCATCATTGGGAACTACACATACTAAAGTACCTTGACCTGATAATGCAATGGGAATAAAAGTACACAATTTTTTTTACCCATACGCATCATTCTGAAATAAAGATATACCCTTATAAAATTCAAGAATTATACTTAAACATCATAAAAAAATTACAAACTACCCTTACTAATGACTTTGTTTACCCATACACATCAACCTTTCAAGAGAAGGTTCACTTATGAATAACCAAATATCTTTGCCAACTGATTGATATACCATTATGATTTTCATTACACACTTTGTAATGTCCCAACATAATATTAATTGAATAGTGGCCCAAGTCGATCAGTCACATGAAATCATGTACACCTCTCATATGCCAATGGACTCTAAAAATATTGACCTCCTAATGATGTATTTATGGGGAGACTATACCAACATGAATAGAGTACCACATTGGTATAGATTAACTAAATCAACACAAAAAGTAGTATAAATGAAATGATGTAGAAGACAAAAATATTAGATAAAATAGAAAACACCTAATACACAATCATTCATGTTAATGGGATGATAAAATAAAAAAGTAGTATTCACAAAAAAAGAAATAAATTAATGATACAAAATAAGAAAAATATTCAAAGGGTAAATCCAATATCATATTGAGCACTAGATTAGTCTTGTGGCCTAAAATCTAACATACATGCATAACAATAATAATGTTATGTCAGTGAGCATTCCAAATCAAAACCAGATCTTATAACCAAGAGAACTGTTCGAGTACCCCAGTTTAATAGCGCCCCAAAAAAGGTGTGAGATATTATTGGTAGTTAACCATCAATGATGTTTATTATACAAAATACAAAAAAAAAATTAATCAGGTATAATACTAAATTAGTAAATATATAAATACAAACTAGCTGGAATTTGGTTAATAAATGGACACCCAATTGATAAAACCAAATTCAACATAAGCTATAATAGCAATGAGTAAGTGAAAACATGTATATAGATGTATATGTATATATATGATCTATATATATAGTGCTCTTCATGGATATATATATATATATGCTACTACTAGTTAGGAACTAAGGAATAACATATGAATCCATTTATTGTATTACGAGTCTCAAAGTATGTCAAGGGATTCCATTATTTGGTTCAAAGAATCCTAAGGGTCTCCATGCTCATAGATCACAATGTGGGATTCTAGGCCCAGTTATCCATTTTAAACAAGGTTTCTATGTCATGTTCTCATATTGTAATAGATTACATTCCCAAGGATTTCTTTACAATAAATCACATTAATGGGTTTACATGACAATCTATCACATTAATCTAGAGGACACTATTCCTTGGTATTATATTTAGTTTGGGGACACCTTTCCAAAGTACCATAAGACAGTGGGTCACTATTCCATAACATCATAATCTAACATTGACACCATGACTGAGGGAATCTATACCTATCAATACAATTAGTGGGACACCATAACCCTGTATCACATTATTATATGGGATTCCATAACCGATTATCACATTTTTTAGTGTACACCATGATTGATTGTCAAATTTAATTAATATGAGAAATAAAAGTCCATGTACATAAACATGTCTTGTCATAATTCATGTATATTACTTGGTTATTACCATTTAAAAATTCAGTTAAGGCTAAGGATAAATCCTTGAACTAATCATTATACACAATTATATTTATCAATTTATCTTATTAGTGATGCCCCAATATTATTATAAACAATGTTTCTAATCTATGGGTAAATACCCACAATATTCATTTTCATTTAACTACATCTAGCATATCATTTTTGAATTGTTATGTTAATGAACCTTGAAAGGTGATTTTTAATTCCAAGACTAACCACCAATGTCAGTATGTTTCATATTTAAAACCCAATGGGTGGTTTAATTCAATGTAGATACCCAATATCACTGAATTTTGAATGTACAATAGATCTATGAATTTAGAAAAAACACATACATTATTAATTTTTCTTTTAAGAGTTAACACGTGTAGAATCTAGCATGTGTCATAATAGAGTATTTCATAAGCCTATTCTAAATTATTGGAAAATCATGATACCAACTTCCTTATAACAATTATTATTTACTCATCCAATATTATACTTTGATTCGATCTGATTTGAAAAAAATCGAAAAACTGACAAAATCAATAAAAATAGGGAAAATTAGATCGCATGTATTTAACATTACATATATAAATTGTAAATTAATTAAAAAGTTATAGGTGTTGGTATTTTTATAATACACATAAATTACACCCAATTTCATTCATTTTGGAGCTTAAATGAAGGAGATATCTCCATTTATAGGAGGTCACAAAGTAGGATCTCATGCATGGGGTTGTTGTATACATGTGATGAGAAGAAGGGATTGAAGAAGGAAATAAAGAGGAAGGGTAGAATTATAATTTTAAACATTATAATTAGGTTCATGGTGTTTTTATGTGGTTTTAAAAATCATTCCTTGCTATAATCTAGCACTACATAAAGGGACACACACTAGAACAATTATCACACTTTTTCACAATCCAAGCCCTGGGCATCTGTTTTCCTTCTACCACATGTCTGAAATTTCATGCTATGTCATGGAAAACCTATTGAATGGTTATATAAAACAAGGAGACACCACAGATTCCCTGGACAAGACCATGCAATTTATTATTCAGGGATGCATAGTAAGATCTAATAGTGTACCTAATCATTTCCATTTATTGCTTCTCCCAAAACTGATTTTTTGGTACCTCACAACCCTTAAAATTATATGACTACCCAGAAACATAATTTCCCTTATAAAACATCAAATAAATCAAATATAATAGATAAAACTCCCTTCAATTCCTATCTAATCATCAACTTATGATTCAGACAGTCCACCAAATGAAAATTTCAAATTTATATAGAAATTTCATCCATTTCAAAACATGGGATATTAAAATCTCCTCTCCAGAGAACATCGTGTACTTGAGAATCCATGGGGAATAAAAAATCATCACCCAACATATAATTTTGAGAAATTTTTTATTCAACCGGTCACATTTTATTTCTAATCAGCAAATGCACCACCATGCATCACATTAAGTGGATAGTAAGAAATCCATACAAACATGATTCAATGGTCACATTCCATAACTGAAAATCCAGGATGGTTCTTTCTTTATAACATCTAATTGTAGATGTGATCACTTTGTTGCCTCTTTAATAGACCAACCCAACATTCTCCATGCAACAGTTTCAAACATTTTAACAGAGATTCTAAGGCACAATACCATCACCCTCAAAATTAAAATTTTAATAATTCCCTTTTGATTTATAATGATACTATGGGATTTATTTCCATAATTATTATATTGAGTATGAGTGAGGACATTTTTCATGGTCCTTACATCGATTGAATAGATGATGTCCAACTGGCCATGTTCAAATTGGTCAGTTTGGGTTTTCTTTGAACATATTCAGTCAGACATCACATTATTCCCATCTTATACCAATGTCATAAAATATGGGGTTCCACAATAAAATCAGGTAACATAAATGAAATAATATTAGTCCAATAATAAATGACTATCCTAAAAAAATATTAGATTCAACATTAGATGTGTTTAAAACTCTATCTGGGAACCATTTATCCGATGAACTAAACATGATTCAATAATAGTCATTGAATCCCATAACTATATTTTAGTATCATATATAGACCAAACACTTATTATGTTCTGCTACCATGTTATAAATATAGGTTTCTAATCAATGAAGCACTCTTGGATCGTCACACATATAACAAATCACTCGAGCCTGAACATAGTTTTAGGTAACATCAGAATCAACTATAGAAGACCAAAGAGCTCATCTTGGGTATTCATTATCAAGATTTTACAAATGATTCATTGGTACATATCTGAGACGTCAATGTAGAAAGAACTCTGAATGAACCCAACATCAGTATCTTACATAGTGATCGAGTCAGTTAATTTGTTGGTGTTCATGAGTCTCCTCAAGACCATCTAACATTTGAATCCCAGTACCACTCTATACACACCATGCCTCTATGATTACCCATACTACCCAAGTGAATCTCTAATAAGAGATTATTTATCATTCCAATAACGAGTTTAATTCATTATTCAGATCAGCAATAATTTATTCTCTCTTAGTGTTTGCAAGATGATATCATGACTGTGGGAATGATGGTCTCTAAACCATGCTTACACAAATAGGTTATTAATGATTACCAATGAGGCGTGAGGTATTCCCTTAATATCAGAGATGAAGTTCATGGAATGGTTTACACCCATCCATATCAAAATACTAAGAAGAAGAATAGTCAAACCATAACTAGATGAGTCTATTTTAATGGAATAGATTTCTCTTATAGATGAATCAACCACAACCAAATATAATCCCCCCACAACCAATTAATTTAATAGTTATTTCAAAAAAAAATCCTATATTAGTCTATCTTCAACTCACAGTGTTTAAAAAGTTTGTGTACATAGAAAAACATTTTCACTGGTATTTTAACTTGCATGAACTCGTATGATTTAGAGGTGTTATTCTCTATGTGTCTCTCCAACACCCAAATCCAGAATATAAAACCCAAACCCATAGTCATGTTTCATCTCCAGTATCATCTCAATGACTAGAATACCAAAACTACATTGATCATAAATTTCAAGAGCAGCAATTCCATTACAAAATAGACATTTATGGTTTTTTTCATCATGCTAGAAAGACACAACTATTTCCGAACTGATGTAATTCCCAACACCATGGGAGTGTACTGGTATTCATTTATTGGGAATAAAGAAATTTTCCTGGCACATTCCATATCCACCATCAAACACGATTTTGGATGTGGCCAACATGAAATAAAAAACCTATAACATAAAAAGTTATTGAAATTGGCCACATAAAATAATAATAGATCAAAACTAACCTATACATACATATGATGCTCTCATGATATATTCCCACACATTCAATTAGCTGAGGAATATAATATAAAACTAAACTAATCAAGAGTGTTTCAACACTTCTTCATTTCCAATTTCTTCCACTAAAAACAAGATAACTCATATTCATTATACATCGTGGTCAATCATCTTTTTAGATGACCTTTGAATGTCACATAATAGATCAAATCAATATTATTTGAAGTAAATATTTCTAGATTTTTTCACAACATAAACAACTTGATGGTTAGAACAAGTATCAACACATACTACCTTGTGTTTTTAGTAGACATAACGGTGCATCATCTGAAACTTTGTAAAGGATTAAAAGCCCTATGAATCCCTATATTTAATAGATCATGAAAATAATTATCCAACAGTTGTAACATTCTATATAAAAATTAATAATGATTATTACCATTCAATTCATCCATTACTGAGAAAGTAATGTCATGTGACCAACAAATTGGTCGACCATGCCATTGGAATATGTGACCCACTAAAATGGACCAATAAATGATGATCATGTTTTCAAGAATTTTTAACATACTGAATGACTACACACATAAATATAGCATCATTTTAGAAACAAAGATTCTTACTCTAGACTCTATGAAGAACCTATAAATAAAAATCTATCACATCATTTAGTAGGGAATTAATATTTAAGGGAATTGCCTATATCAAGGCATCCCCATTCAAAATTCAAGAGCATCGACCCTATAGCTTGGTCATGAAGAACCAATTACTAAGCACAACTACATATCATTTATTTTTAGGAAATAGAATAACAATTCCACAAGAAATCCACATGTTTCCATTATAGGACATGGGAAAATTAGGTTTAATTATTATATGATGGTTAAATCTAAGAACCAAAATTAAGGATACATTCAATACATTTTCATTTAATAACATTTTTTTAAAAAAATAATAAATAATAATTTATGAAAATATAATAAAAATTAGGAAGTAACAATGATTTGAAAATATTTTAGTTAATGAAGTAAGGAATCATATCCATGTTATATCTATCTTCTATTCAAGTACAAATTATTTAGTTAACATACTACCACAAATCAAGAAATTTATCATTCGATTACCATTTATCCATTTTTATTTATCCAAAAGGTTTTGATATTTCTTCTTAATTTAAAAAATGAAAAATTACAATCTATAGTAGAAAAATCCATTGAATTTGTAATTATAATTTTAAATAACCAAAGACTTATATAAATAAAAATAAAATAAGATAACAGGTTGATTATATTTAATAGGGTACTGGTGAATTAGGATTCCACCATACATTTATATGTTACACCATATAGATGGATCCATACACCTTAAATAATCATCCAATATATCATTATAGTACCATCATGGGGTTAAATACGAAAGCATAAATGATAAGGAAAACCTAGAAGGTTCATGTTATTTTATTCAATATTTTTAAACACCCTAAACATTTTTATCTCAAACTCATCATTCCCAACTTTCCCACTTGGGTCCATTTGTTCATTTTGGTATTTAATTATAAAGTTCATCATATGAAATTTATAGAGGAATAATAATTTAAAAAGGAGACTACTTCTAGTAAAGATTTAATTGAACACATGTTGGGATTAACTAATATTCATTGCCATTACAACTTTATAATGTTATTTACCTTTATAAATATCTATTGGAATGCATGTAACTCCACCAGTTTTTTATCATTGATTTCAGTATATAAAATGATAGTATGTAATTATTTGATTATATGGGTTGTCATTCTTAATTTATATGGAAATATACACATTATAAACTACAGTTGGAATCCATTTATCCACAACTATAAATGACTCACCCCATGTTACTAATGGACCATGGCTGAAACACATATTTATTGATCAGTTAAGGTTCCACCATCATGCTATATCAGAAAACACAATTTTGTTTGATGTTAACATATTAATAACCAATATTATATCATAATTATAACATGATATGTTTTCATATAATAGTATTTAAAATCATTTATTCCAGAAATCCATTGAAACATATTATACAAAAAATCATAATCATTAAGTACATGTGCTAGGTATAAAGACAAGAATATTAAGATATCACCTAAACATGGTATACAAATAAGAAATCCAATAAAACACACAAGGAACATCCAATATTTTTTCTTGTAGTTATGTAATGCAACCAACATTGCATAGAATATTCCAGGAATGTGAATCCCTATTTTATTATAATGTTGTATTTAACAACACCACATTGTCATACCAAGAAAAGGGTAAAATAAGTTAAATCTCATAAATTAGAATGAAGTAGAAATTAATAAATTTACATAATGTGAAATCATAATCAATTATAATAATATAAAATGTGAACAATAGTACCACCCCTAGTCTCTTGGTCTTTTCTCTATGTGTGGGGTGTTCAATCCCAAATAAAACTAATTACCAAGAAATCACACATTACTAGTAACCAATTGACAAGGCCCAAATAGAAATACAAAAGAAAAAAACATTGATAGGACTTTGTAATTTCCCATCCCAGGAGATACTAAACTATTCCCCAAGGATGTAAATAACATGTCGTCATTTGAGCCTCCCAGTAAGCCATAAGTTACCGAAAAGAAGTGGTTTTCCAATAAGGGGGGGGGGGAACATGTAATGACCTACCTTTTCACAACAATATCAATCATTTTTTCTTTGTTTACATACCTTTAAAATATATATTTAATGGTACCCATTGGTGTTATGGTGTTTATGAGGGTGTTCTAGGAATTATTGGAATCCCCAAACCATGGGAATTTTAAAAATAAATATGGATACATTCTTTATAGAAATTGTTCATCAAATCCCATATGGTCTCTACAAAACCCTGTGGGAAAAACAGAGGAGCAGCCGGAGATTCATGGTTTCAAGTGATTGTGTAACCTAAAGCACCTTCCCATGCGAAAAATTGTAAAGGATTGATAGTGGAATTTCAAACAATTTCCACATTGTTAGAGAAACCATGTATAAGGATCCAGCCTTAAACAATACATAATAGACGATTATAACTAATCAAGGTTATGGAGAATAAATACAAACATACAAATTAACAGAGTTGTATAAAAACTAAAATAAAACAAACAAAAACACTATGTGTGATAACACCAAAAGTGAAGTGAAATCCTTTGGAAAACACTATTTGAACTGTGGAAAATCATTATTAAAAAAAATTGGTTGTGCACAAAAATGCCCATTAAAGGGTTCAAGAAAACCATCGAAAAATTCTTATAAAACATTCCTTTGAAAACAACCTTTACAATACATATTGAAATACCCTTTAAAAAATGAAATTACCAATTACATATGCTTTAAAAATACTAGATCATTTTAAAATATATTTATGTTCAAAATTTTATTAAACATAATCCAGTGTCTTTCTGAAATTAATAAGCAAGCATAAAAGTAAAAAAAATTATTTTGATGTTACGTGAATCGTCAAAGGCTGTTTGGGCCTACCAACATAAAGAAAAATGGGCTCACTCCCCAATGACCTTACATATTTACAATGATCAAGCACCGTCATTTATAAAGATCATTTTTAAGCTTTCTTTACATATATATATTTTTACTGGAGTTTTCAATTTTTGATCAAACACTTAACTATAATAAAATACGCATTCCAATTGATGTATATATATATGGGTACATATGTATATTTGTATATGAATATTACCATTTATGTCATAGATCTTGCGAATTTGGTTACAAACAAAACCATTATCATAAATTGTCCATGTATTCAATAAACTTTTCATTTATATAAATGATTTATCTTATTAAAATAATCATAATACATAATTATGTAGCTCACATTAAATTTGAATTGAATTATTTAAAACATTATACTACCAATGCAATACATGTTCTTAGAAAATTAAGATATTAATCCATAAAATTTGAATTGGAACCAGGATTTTATTAGGATGAATTGGATATCGATGTAAATGCATAAACTCTTGGCCATGTATATATGCATACACGATGCCCAAAATGTCTATAAAAAGTGATGACACACTATTTTCATTTTTCTAAAATCATGATAATAAATTGAATATAAAATTATAAAAATTATAATAACCATTTCATCCATATATAAGTCAATATAAAAGGGACATTTCAATATGAAAGTAAATAATAAATCTCATACACATATTTGAATTAATCTTCAATGGTCAAATATAAATAATTCTTTAAAATTAACTCTCCAAACTAAAGAATAATATCCCTTGCAACAGATCAAATTCAATTATGGTTTTGATAGAATCATATAAACATATCTTCTTATAATTTCATTACATAAACACTTATAACATTAGATACTTTAATCAAAATGTAATTATAAAATTTAAGAAAACAAGAAAAATAAGTAACATAAATAAGTCCTTACAAAATATAATTGAAATTAATTATAATTCCTTAACATAAGTTTTAGAATTAATATTTGAGACATAATCTCTTGACTCATATATATATATATATGTGTGTGTTATATATGTGTGTATATGTATATAGACACATATATTGATGTAAAAATTATAGTTTGAAATTCTGAAACACACTTAAAAAATATAATTGAAAATAATAAAATCCTTTACCTGATATAGAACCAGCGTATCAAAAACAACAAACCATCAGTTTTCCACTCGAGGCTCAGACACTCGATAATCAAATAGGAAGTGTGAATATGACAAAATGGGTTATTCCAGGTGTGAATAATGAGTATTAAATTCACAAATAAATATACTAATTTGAGGCATGTGGAGAAATCCAAAAAATATGAAAAGTTTTTATATAATTCACAAGACATATTATTTTATATCAAAATTTTAGGTGTTGGAATCTTAGTGATGTCTCTCACTTTATAGGAGTAAGAAAAATTTTAGAATAATGGATTCATATTAACATGAACACAAAAATGTGTGTCATTTGATATTATCTTATTTGAAAAAAATACATTATAATATTTATCGATTCATGATTTATTACCTTCTTTTTATTAGTGGTTTTAACTTTTTTTTAACACGTTTTCACCCATTTTTTATCAATTGATAATTATATAACCAATTAAAAACTGATCAACTCTCCCTATTCCTCTCTCTTATCATTAAATAGATTTGGTTTCACTTTTCTTTTTGACTATTTCAGATTTCCTTTTCATTTTTGTCAATAGATTAGTAATATATTATTATTTTATTATATAATTACAATAATTCAATATTTTATTATACTTTATTATCTTATATAATATTTTTTTATCAAAATAAATTGCATATATATATATATCGTTTGTTACTTTTTATTAGATATATAATTGAAATCCGATTAAAATAAAAATTAAACAAAATTTAAAGTAATTATATATATATATATTTTTCAATAAAATAAAATTAGTTTATATTCAGAAATAAAAATATAATAATTTATAAATTTTCAAAATTTTATTATACAAATAATAATATAATTTTATAACATTGAAATATTTATTATTTCAATCATCTATTAAAATAATTATACTATATAATTATAATTTTATTAAACAATATTCCTAAAATTAATAATTTTATAAAACATTATTCTAATCAAATATTACAATTTTAATCAAAAAATTATAAATTCATATATATATATATATATATATATATATCAAATTTTCAAAAATAAATCCAAATTAATTTTATAATGATATAATCATTCATATTCCAGAGTAAATATTTATTTTCATAAATTAAAATCTGAATATTAATAGTTCATTTTTACAAAATAATTTTACTTAAAATATTTTGACATTAACATTACAATATATAATACCTTGAAATAATAATTTTAAATGACATGTGTATATAATGTTTTCAAAAAAATTTTATAATAATATTACCCATAATAATTTTTATTTACTGAAACAATATATTAGAAAATGTCATTTATTGTTACTATATTTCATAATTAATTTGTATGATGTCATGTATTTAAAAAAGGTCATTTTAAAAATAATGTTAATTAATGTAACAAATGTTCATTTCATTTAAGTGATTCCACATGGTTTTATAAAAAATTTCATAATAATATTAATTCAACTTATAACTCATTGATTAAATTAAATAATTTTTTTTCAAACTCGGGGTGTTATATTATTCCCTCCTCAATAGAATTGTGTCCTTGCAATTTATTTCATTGGAATAAAAGAATTCTAAGTGTCCATATTCAAAATTAGGAACCACTTGGATCGATGAACCTCTAAACTCATCAAAATCTAATCTTTAATATTGTCTAGGCCATTCCTCTGATAACAACTATAAGGACCCAGCCATAAACATTACATAATCGAGGACCTGAACTGATCTAGGTTGTGAAGAATAGATACAATCATACAAATTATCAGGGTGTAGAATAAATAAAATAAAACTAATAAAACATAGTGTGCGCTAACACCTAAAGTGGAGGGAATGCCTTCAGAAAACTCTACGTGACTTGTGGAAAATAATTTATAAAAGGGGGTGAGTACAAAAATGGTCATCAAAGAGATAAATAAAACCATCAAAAAATATTTATAAAACATTATTATTAATATAACCATACGAATACATATTGAAATACTCTTTATCAAAATGTAATTAGAAATTACATACTCCTTAAAAATACTATATCATTCTAGATACTATTTATGTACACATTTTTTTAATCATAATCTAGTGTCTCTCTAAAAATAATATTCCGGAATAAAAAAGAAAAACATTATTTTGAGGTTACCTGAATAATCGAAGGTTGTATAGGCCAACCCACTTAGCGAAAGATGGTTTCACTCCCTAATGACCTTCCATATATAGAACTATCAAGAACCAACTTTTATAATGACCATTTTTAAGCTTTCTTTATATATATATATACACTAGAGTTTTCAATTTTTTTTAAAACATGTAACTACAATAAAATTTTCATTCCATTTGATGCTTATATATATATGTTTGTACATATGTATATATACACGCACATTTGATTTTGTGTCATAGTACTTGTGAATTTGGTTATAAGAAAAACCCTTATCATAAACTCTCTATGTATTCAATACACATACCATTCATAGAAATGATTGATCTTATTAAAATAATCACAGTACTTAATTATGTAACTCACATAGAATTGGAATTGAATTATTTAAGACATATCACTTCCAATGCTATACATGTACTTATTTAATTTAGAGTTTAATCTATAAAATTTGAATTTGAACCATGATTTTATTAGGATGAAATTAATGCTGATGTAAATGAATAAACACATGGAAATGTATATATGAAAACGTGACACCCAAAATTTAGATAAAAAGTGATGAAATATTATACGCATTTTTCTAAAAGCATGATGATAAATTGAAAATAAAATTATAAATATGATAATAACCATTTCATCCAAATATAAATCTATATAAAACACACATTTGAAAATGAAAGTAAATAATAAATATCTTACACATATTTAAATTAATCTTGAATGAATAAATATAAATAATTCATTAATATCAAATCTCATAACTAAAGAATAGTCTCCCTTACGATAGAAAAAAATTCATGTATGGTTTAGATAGAATCAAATAATCATATCTACTTATAATTTCATAACAAAGAAACACATCAAATATTTGATTCTTTAATACAAATATATTAGAAAATTTAAGAAAAGCAAGAACAATAAGTAACATAAACACACCCATACAAAATATAATGGAAAATAATTATAATTCCCCAACATAAGTTGTAGATTTAATATTTGAGACATAATCCCTAGGCTCATATATGTATATATACACCCTGAAAAAATGAGTTATATATGTGTGTATATGTATATATACACATATATAAATGTAATAACCATAGTTTGAAAATCTAAAACACCCTTACAAAATATTATTGAAAATAATCATAATCGAATTACCTGAAATAGAACCAGTGCACTCAAAACAGTGAACCATCTAGCTTCCACTCGATGCTCAGACACTCGATAATGAAATAAGAAGTGTGTAGATTACAATATAGGTAGTTCCAGGTGTGAAGAATGATTTTTAAATTCACATATATATAAAATGATTTTAATCTTGTGTATGAAGCCTAAAATATGACCAATATTTGTATAATTAACAACACAAATTATTTTATCTCAAAATTTCAGGTGTTGGAATATTAGTTTTGTCTCCTACTTTATAGGTGTTAGAAATATTTTTGAATAATATATTAATTTTAACATGAACTCAAAAATGCGTGTCATTTATTTTGATCATATTAGATAAAAAATTGAATTACCGTGTTAATTAATTCACATTTTATTGCCTTATTTTAATTGGTGGATTTAACTTTTTTTGTAACACGTTCCGCCCCATTTGTTTATAAATTGACTATTATATAACCAATTAAAAACTCATAAACTCTCTCTCTTTTATCTATAAATAGATTTGGCGGCACTTTTCTTTTTGACTATTTCACATTGCCATTTCATTTTTGTCAACTTATTAATAATATATTATTATTTTATTATATAGTTACAATAATTCATTATTGTAGTATACGATATTATCTTATTTAATATATATTTTATGAAAATACTTAGCATTTATATATATATATATATACATATATAAATATATATCATTTGTTACTTTTTATTATATATATATTAAAAATCCGATTAAAATATAAATGTAAGCATAATTTAAACTAATTATATATATATATATATTTCTATAAAACAAAATTAATATATTTTATGAATTATAATTATCAAAAATAAATTTTTTATAAATTTTATAAAATAAAATAAAATATAATTTTATAACATTCAAATATGTTTTATTTCAATACTCTATTAAAATAATTATACTATATAATTATAATTTATTTAAAATAAATTCATAATATAAAATTTTTTTTAAAACATTATTCTAATCAATTATTAAAATTTAAATCCAATAATTATAACTTTATATATATATATATATATATATCATATTTTCAAAAAAAAATCCAAATTATTTTTATAATAATATAATCATTCTTATTCCAGATTAAATACTTATTTTCAAAAATTAAAATCTAATTATTAATAGTGCATTTTTAAAAAATAATGTTACTTAAATTTTTTTGACGTTAATATTAGAACATATAATATCTTGACATAATAATTTTAAATGACAAGTATATATAATGTTATTAAAAAAATTATAATAATATTACCATTAGTTAATTTTATTTACTAAAAAAATATATTATAAAATGTCATTTATTGTTACTATATTTCAAATTTAATTTGTACATCATCACGTTTTTCAAAAAAAGTCATTTTGGAAATAATGTTAATTTAAGTAACACATGTTCAATTCATTTAAATGATAACACATGGTTTTATTAAAATACATCACAGTAATATTAATTCTATTTATAACTCAATTATTACATTAAATAATTTTTTTCAAAATCAGGGTGTTACACAATGTAACTTAAACGTGATGGTATTTTCCTTAATTAGTGTCTTCATCATGGTTTATACATTGTTTGTCCGAACCATGTGGCCATTCCATCACACCCCATATTTTGTTGTTGAAATGTTATTTTCCACCTCAGTAAACATTAAAACCTATTTTTTCTTCTCCCATTTATTTTCAATGTCTAAATGTGGCTCCTCCTATAGTTAGGAATCACTTTCATTAACATGTGAATTGAGATATCTCCCAAGTTTAATGTCAGAATCCAGATCAGTTGGAAGCATCAGATCCAGCTAGGTATGATATGATATTCTCTCCCATTTTTATCTTCAGATTTTGTTTGTTATTTATGAAAAATCTATTTTCAATATTTTCAAGTCTTTGTAACATTTCTCCAATTTTTCCCAATTAGCATCAAATATGAGGTCGATATCGAGTGAGGAGTTCAATGTGGCCTTATGTTATGTATTATCACTATTTCCCCCTAAGAGTTTTGATTATTTTTCTGCATTATCATTATGCTGCACATCGGCCTCTACCTTGGGTAACTATTTAATTGATTTATTCATTTTTAATATATATGCACATCTTAATATAATGTTTTAGATACTTTTTCATTATATTAAAGGTTTATTACTTTAGTTGTAGACACCCCTAGGGTGTTCTGTCTAGAATTGAAATTTATAGTTAATTGTTTGAATACCTAAAATTCCACGTAGACATTCATATTGGGTTTTAATCAAGTTTTTATCTATTATGTAAATGTTTAATGAACCGAAGAAATCTTTTAGGTTCTTGGCCCAACTTATAATGGGAATTTCCAATCCCTGTAATTGTCCTTTAACAAATACACCTTTTAGATGACTCCTTGATCCTTATAAACTAAATTACCATTTTTATGGAATTAAATTGATTGAATATATGGAATAGAATAGTCAATATGATTTTTATTTCCATAAATGAAGGGAATGATTTAAAAAATAATTAATTAACAAAGGGTGGAAAGGCCATTCCATTTTTCTTGTTTTAATGAATTCTTAAAATAGAATTTTTATGCATTGGTTATAATGGATTTTTAAATGTGATGAATAATATATAATTACTCATCGATTATATTATTATTATGATTAATAATGGATATACTCTATGCCGTGATGATAAGGGTTCAATTGGGCATAAAGGGTACATTCTCCATTACAATGGGTGTTGAACGTGATGTCCACTATATGAATGGTGGGCTTGATGAACCACATCCCTTGTTTTGAGTGTTGACATGATGGAACAATCGCCATATCGAGTGCCGATCATGATATTTCTCACTATTTATGGGATATATGTAATATATCTTACATAAGACTATAGGCTCATTTAGACTATTCATGGATATCTGAGTTACACTCCATTCCATCCAGCACCTAGTATTCTAGGTAAATAGCCATTTATGTCTATACGTACTTGGTTCATATAGGTGGATACTATATATAACTATAATATATATGAATATATTTTCATATATATAATTATTGATCAAATTCACATTTAGAGAATGATCTGATGTATGTATAGTTATTAGGTACACTTCATGAACCTGAGCAAAAAGTATTTTATTTATTTAACCTTGTCAATTAATTATTATACATGATCACAATTTAGATATGGTCACTTATTGTATTACTTATAGAAACTATAGGTGGTGGCCTACAAGGATTTTATCTCACACCATACATGGGATTCCATTGATACATAAGAAGATTATATGACTATAAGTATGGATAATGGAATGTCCCATGATATAGATTATTGATATTTATTTCCTTTAGATGGATCATAGGAATAGAGGACAGAGTATACAATCACATTAATAATCTAGTATCCTTTTGTTATTTCTACACTTATTGTATAGAATGATTGCATATTAATGTCCCTTGTTCTCCTTTTTAAACAAACATGCCATGAATAAATTTATATGACACTTCTTTAAGGATTTTAGTATTATATCTCAGTTTCGTAGTTATTTATTCTTCCAATGCTTTGTCTATTTTTTTAGTTTTTTCATAATATTATTTTTTATTATGTTTGTGGATGTTTCTTTTGGGACACTCTGATAAGAGGGTATAGTCAACCCAACATACCATATTTTCTCCCTCACTACATGTAAGAAACCTATGGCGAACAAGGAGGTTCGCTTGTGTCTATGTGATCAAAAATATTAGGACATGAGTTATGTGTGTCATAAGTCATGAAATTACAAATTGGTATTAGAGGGTAAAATATTCCAATGTTTTACTATTATGGTTTTAGACATGAGACTATGAGTTATGGGAATCTTTAATTTACCCTATTTCAGATAATAGTATTCCCATGTTTAGGGGAAACATAAATTTCATGGTATTTGAATTGTAGTTATTGATTATCCCATTACTACATGATACAACTTCAATATTTTGTAATGAGCATTTTAGAGTGTTATTGGTATTGGTATTATTTATATAATGATTAATTTTACCAAGTCATGGTGAAATGGGGGTGTTTCATTTCATGTATAATTATAGGCATAATTGAAATAATATTCCATGTATTTTTCCATGTCAGGCATATTTTCACCAAGAATATTCCTTTTGCATAAGGAGTTTGGGACCTTATGGAAGATAAATAGTTACCTATGAAATTAAAACATAATGAGATATTTAAATATTTATCAAGAACAAATTTTAAAATAAAATGGATTTTATAGTGAGAATATCCATATTATATAGGTGATGTTGAGACCTAGACCCAAATCAGGCCTTAGTAGTGAGTTGTTGGTGTGTATCTTACTTTCATATGGAATGTTATTGTGTTTATATATTAAAAAATCCTGGATATAAGAGAATTTAGAGGGATATGATTTCTCTATAGGAATGATTCACACTTGTCCTATTTTTATATTTGAAATCTATTTCAACTATTACTATCTCTTATAAGTCATGTGTTTATAATTTTAGTTTCATGACACCATGACTTCCTATAATCATATTCTCTAAAGGAAGTGAAAACAATGAACCTGAGGTTACAGGCCTTAAGAAGCTACTGATTCCCCCTATAGTTCCACTAGTGTCACCTCATCCTATTCTTGATACAGAAAGGATATTCCATTTCCCTGAGGGATTATTTTGTATCTTATAGAATGCCGAATGTGTGGATTGACGTACCCTGAGTATGGATGAATTTACTTGGGATTTCTTGTAGTAAGATCCTCCCACATATTCAAAGTATGGAAGACCACATGTTTTTGAGTCGTGGCATAGTGTATTTTTCTATATTTGAGAATTTGGTGACACCTCCAAAGTAGAGGGTCAATTATTCTTCATATATGTTTTTGGATTCTTCCATGTAGTGGTGTGATTTTATCACATCAAAAGATCAGCCTAGAGATATGGTATTTGTATATTTCTAGACAATCATATAAGAATATTTATTACTCTAATCTTAGAGGGAGAAAAATTCTAGTGAATTCATGATCTTGTAGTAGGAAATCATGTTAATTATGTAATACTCTACTCATTTCACTGAGTTGTAGTGGTTTTATCTAAATCTAGCGGGTGATGATCCAATGACTGAAAGATGATATGAGGATTGGATTATATACATCATCTTATTGTAGTTAAATGTTTTCTGGATAACTACTATTTATGAGATATTCAACCAAGACCTTATTATAAAGCACAATTTGGGGGAGACTGATGATGTGAGTCATGGTCGTTTTGCCCCTAAATCGATTAGATATGTTTCCTCTAGGTGAACGATATGTTTTGATTCCTTTCATAGTGGTAGATGTAGTCAGGATACCCATGATAAAATTTTCTAATATGTAAACAGTTGAGGAATTTTCGGCACACAAATCATTAGTTCTTAAGTGATGTAGTGGAATGTAGAAGTTGAAGAAAGGAGGTCCATATCCCTCATTTCTACATGACCTTACCTTCAATGATGAGCGAGCGAGGATTTACTCCTTCTACACTATTTAGAGAAAAAATAGTTGAATCATGCTAGGTAAAAAGCTATAAAAGAATTGGTAACCTAAACCGATGTGTGGGTGTGACATAGGTAGTCAGACTCATGATTCATAGCACCCATAGAGAAGGATTGCCCATAGTGGTTCAGTAGTGACTTAGGTTCGTGGTATAGGCAACATTAGAGTAGTTCACCCTACATCAGGGAAGCAGATCATTCAATCATCAACTATATGACGTAATATTATAGTATACACCACTCTACTATCTACATTATATCACATAATAATTTATAACAAATTTATATCTCTGATTATTATGTGGTGTCTGGGCCTTGATATCAAATAATTTTATAGTGTTATTACACTAGATACACCTTTAGGTGTCTGCTATGAGGTTGTTCTCCATTGTAAAGGATTTCCCCATTATAATGGTAGAAAAATATTCATCTGAGATATTTCTTTCCTCAATATGATGAGATTTTATGTAATTGAACCTCCCTGATATTTTAATAAATTTTTCTCCTAAAACAATTTTAACGATTCTATAGCTTCAATTTCTGGCAATAAGGTGTTCAGATAAACCAATAAATAGAATAAATTTTCCATTATAATCTTTCAATTAAATTTACTAGAATAAATATTAATAACAAACTTATTCAAATAATTATAGAATTTATAGGTTAATTTGAGATGAAAAAATAAACCAATTAAATGTAAATTAAATAATACTATTTTTATACTCGCAATCTTGTATTGCATTTATAAATTAAATCAGTTACAATTATTTAATGATAATAATGAAATAAAAATATTAAATAATAAATCAAATATTTTTAATATTCATTCAATATATTTTGTAGGCATATGATAATAGCAAATCTAATTCTAAGAACAACATGATTTTGTTTATAAAAGGGAATGAATCACACCTTTTAATAGAGAACTCATTTTAAATATTTTTTCTATATTATAATATTTAAGTGACAATGCAAAATTATTTTTTGAAATTTGGATATCAAGATTTGAGTATTTTAAATTTTATTTATTTTTCTAATAAGATCCATGTTTTAGAGGATTACTGATTTTCAATAAAGAAACTATGCTTTCATAAAAAATATTTCCATGGTCAGATTATGTTTTTCAATAAATTTTAAATTTTAAATAGTTATTTTTAATTAAATATAATATAAATAAAGTTACTAAAATAGTTCTTATACATAATTTTAATAAAAACATTTTTTGATTTAAAAAGTCAGTTTTTAGAAAAAAAAATTTCCCATGGAATTTTATGGGCTTTATTTTACATTAAGTTCTAGAACTTCTATTATATGAATTTTGAAAAATGGATTCCAAATTATTTTTCAGATGATATAAATTTATTAATTTATTACCATATATTTTTTATAATATGAATAGTGGCCATGGTAAATTTTTTTACCACAATAAAGGGTGAATTATGTAATATAGATTAAATATAAAATTATAAAGACTATAAAATGACCCAAAAATGAAAAAAAATTCTATTAGATGAATCATTTTAGATTCTTATCACTTCTGTTTCTAAATTAATTCATATAATAGAAAATATTCCGTGAATATGACTTATATATAATTTTAATAAAAAGGACACAAAACATTATTTTCTTTTTTCAATATAACACATGTATCCACTTATGTAAAATGAGTGTTATGAACGAATATCAATGATAATGTTTAACTAAATAAACATATTCTCATGATAGAAATTTATTTTTTACATTTTCGATAATTGGGATGGCATTATGTTATATATAAAATATTATTTAATAAAAATTTAAATAAGGCATCTTTATGTTTTAAATAATATATAATTCATAAAATATGGTTATAAAAAATGTAAATTAGTCTATAAATATTATTTTGAATTCTAGAATTTTTCTCTCTATAAAGTAATTTTATTTATTTTTTTATTAAATAAATGTGCATATTAAATAATTACACAAATATAATTTAGTAATTATTTATTAAAGAAAATATCTAAAATATAATATTTAAAATGTTAAAATAATTATAATTTGGGATAGTTAATATATCTAACAAATTTTATAGATGACATTGACCTCTTTAGGATATATTAAACTTTTTTTTATGATTACAAGTTATCTTGATATTTTAAAAATCACACAAACATATAGGTTCAAAATTTACACTATTAATATTTTTTCAAAATAATGTTTTATTAAATTATTAAAAATTTATAAAACATTTTAAAGAATACAAAATAATTATTATATGCTCAAAAAGGATCAAAATATTTCAATTATAATCTAATTAACTTCAAAAATTTAAAATTATCAATCATTAAATATTGAAAAATTTGTTACCTTAGTTAAAATTAAAATCAATTAACTAAGGTTTAATTAAAATAATCTATTAAATAATTATATTACAATCTTATATAATCTCATATTTAAATAAATTATATATTTTTATATTTGGAATGAGATTTAATTTGTTATAAATTAATATCTTCTGAAATTTCATTGGTGCACCCACTTCATTAATAAAAGGGAACCTCCTCCCTCGGTTCGTAACATATAATTGTACCTTGAATATCATACAACACATAAAAATTTCAATTATAAAAATATGAATCCATATTCTAGAGTTTTTGGTCTTTTCCAAAGACCAACTCTAGTCTCCCTAACTTGAGAACTAGAGGCATCTCGCAGAAGATGATGTAATCTCCTTTACCAACTCTCACAAGATCATTTCTTCTTCTAATTCCTCCTAAATATTTTTTACATTATAAGTTAATAAATAAGGTATCAACTATATAATTAATTTTCATTATGATTCTAGAATATAAATATTCTATATTCAATTCATCGTATAAAAAATGAAATCACCATGCATGAGTACGTATGACCTACAATCTCCATGTCTTAGTGTAATCTATTTTCCCTCACCACTATACATGGATGGGTGTAATGATATAAATAATAACATTATATGAATATTATAAAATGATATATATTTTAAAATAATATATACACCATTCACTTCACAACCATTTCATAATTAAGGTATTGATATCGTCACTTATGCATACATACAACCCACCATCTCCACGACGCGATGTGATTCATTACCCATTATCTCCATTAATTAATGAATATATAAATGTTTAGAATAAATTATATGATATATATCACATTAATATAAATATGGAAATTAAAATAATATATCATTTGTAAATGAATTAGTACTTATATCGAAAAACATTCGTAAGAAAATGAATATGTGAAAACCTAAAGGAATCATAATAATGAGATATCTTTAAATGGGTTATAATTTGATTATATATGATATCATAAATATAAATATGGTTCTTTAATAATAAAATGAAAATATTTAATCATTTATACTGTAGTTTCAAATACATATGAAGGAACCTAGCACTAACGTAAGGGATAATTTTACAATCTCGTTATTATATGAGGTTGTTTATACATAAGTATTTACTTAGTTATATTTTATCATCCATATCAATTTTACATAATAACGAATTAAAAAAATATGATCACCATTCTTCTAAAAAATTATGAATACATTTTTACACATTTATAATTGTTTACTATGATAATTGAAAGGAATATTTTATCATTTCCATTATAATAAACTTTTTGAAATATCTGACCAATGTGTGAGAAGAATATTTTCTTTAAAAATATATGGATTGAATGGATTTTTACATTTTAATGTTGCGTTATTTATTTTACTTTTCCATTATAATCATACATATTTATTTCTAAAGATTCTTTTTTAATATTTCATTGTAATTTATGTAAATAATTTTTTTTTCAAAGAAGAAATGATATTTACCTCAAAAAATATTCATGTGAAATATTAAATGTAGCATATTTTTAATGGGGAAATATTTCAATGATTTTATCCCTATTATACCCATTATTGGTTTATATGGAACCCATGTATTTTCATATGTTATGTTACAATTTATGTATATTTAAGAATCCAATTTATTTCCATGGTTTGTTATATAAAAATGATTTATATTCTCAAGGAACAAATTTGTATGGTTACAATTATATGTTGGGTGGGACATACATATCCATCCAGTAATAATATATAAAAAATGAGAAAGATTGTACTAGAATGGTAAATGATATCAGTTATGTAATATAGTTATAGAATGGGATGTAAATCTAATTCAGTAACATAGTGCTCGAACGAGGAGTGTACTCGGTTCAATAATAGAATTTTTCCCATATGATATTCTTGGAAATGATCCATTAATAATTTGAAAATGATTTCTTATACATATTTTTATGCCACAATTTCATGTCTATATTTAAGATATGATGCAACATGTTATTTATGACTTTTATGATTTATCCAATTACATGATATCTTGATATTTGATATGCAAGATAAAATTTTCCAAAATTTTCCTTATATTTTTATGTCTTATGATTATGATATTATTGATATCTTATTTACCATGAATCTAAGCTCACCCCTTATTATGTTTAGATTCCCTATGATTTGAAAAAGGGTATTAAGAATGATGTGTTAGAGAGGGGTTCCAGATGTGAAGGAATAATAAAGAGATGACATAGATGTTTTATGAATTAGTTGTTTATGTTCCTCAATTTCCAAATATGCATATCAGATATGGTCATGGAAGGGTTTTATTATGTTATGAAATGACAATTATTATATTTAGAATTATTATCTATGTATGAAATGTACGGTCCTTTATAATTAGTACAAGAGTATGATTTATTTATCCTTTGGAATATAGGATATGAAAAACTTCTTATAAAACCTATGGATATGTTTATGTATAAATTACAATCCTGGTGTTTTGGTTACATTCAAGAATAACCTATTATAAATCCTAATGTGTAAAAAATTGAAATATTATAATTAATTTTCCTTTGGTTATGTGGTTTTACTATTATGATTATTTTTTCTCACACTATGCATCTTCAATTTAGTAAATGGATGAAACTTGAAAAAATCGTGTTAATAATGAATGTGATTACCAATGTAATGATTGTCTTCCTGGTCAACCAAATGTTATGGGAGATAGAATGTCAAATCTTATTGTTATGGCTAAATAACATTCTCAATATATGAATCATGCAAGGATTCCAAATGAGAAAAGAAAAGAAAAAAATTCTATTTATTACTTCATGAGACAACAACCACATTCTATTTGTGGTTCTTATCATACACGATCATATTCACAATGGATTAATACCACTGAAATGATATTTCATATCCTGCAATGTTCGAAAAATGAGAAAGTCATCTTGGAATTCTAATATTCAGAAATTTAGTCTAATCAATTTTGGAATCTCATTAATAATATTAGGTAACAAGATGAAATTGATTTCAAGGGATGTGATGAGTTCCTAAAATTATATTTCAAAAGTACATTCCTTGTTTTCTTCAAACATAGATGGAGATAGAGGTCAGTGATCTTAAATAAAAGGATAATAAATTTTTTTTGAACATATGAATAAAAATTTACAAGTATATTGATGTATTATTCTATAATTATATTCAATCATTATAGTAATGTTGATCTATTATTCAGTGGCTTCAAGCCATGTCATTGAGGGAATTACTTAAAATGGTGTTTTGTAGCTATGTAGAATCCATTTAAAGTTATCTGTTGGTTGAGATGGAAATTGATGTTAATAATTAAATATCACAGTTTCGATAAGAATAAGAAATAATAATTAATGTATAAATCCAAAAAATATTGTGAAAATAAGATGATTTTTTCTTTATTCTCAAATTGCAGAAAGAAACTTGGAGTAAACTATCTTAAATGGACATGTAAATGTTTGAAGTGCAGGAATGATGGTCATCAGGAAGCTCACTATTGATGTGATGGAAAAAAAATCTAATGAAGTGAAAAGAAAAATTATATACAGAATGAACCTATAATTCTTCAATGTTACAAGTGGAATGAAATGTGGTATTATAAAAACTAGTTCCCTAATGAAATGGTTTTTTAGGCTGATCAGCATCAACATTATCTTATGTCCAAAGACATTGAAAATCACATTATATCATTACTGGAGAGGTGATGAATGAAAATTATGTATTTAATGTAACACATACCATTCACTCAAAAGTGTTTATGTTTTTATTCGATTCGCGATCCACAGAAAATTTTATTTCTATTGAATTATTTATGGTTCTCATCATATTATCCCAAAAATTATTTTTTGAGTTATATGTGAAAATTCTTAATGGAGAAAAAAATAAATAGCAAGTTTATAATTCTACTTCTGTTACTGTTTGTGGGAATATACTTCATTAAAATATTATGATCCTCTTATTAGTGGTATTTGATGTGATTCTATCCGTGGATTCAGTTTCTTTTCTATGTATCTCATATCAATTGCCATGGAAATGTAGTCACATTTCATATTCGGCATGATTTTATGATCATATATCAATACAAGGATTAATATGAACTTATATTATAAATTTATTCCTTATTATAGGTCTTGGTTGCTATATATGAAGGTTATCTATCTCAAATGGGTTGGTAGAATATCACCATTAAGAATACACAAATTGTATGGGAGTCTGTTGATGTCTTTCCGGATGAATTGTTAGGTCTTCCACTAAACCTTAATTTGAGTTTCCAATAGAACTCACAACAGTTTCTGTCTATTTCAGATAATCTATATAGAATGGACCCAATTTATTTATAGAAATTAATGTTAAATCTCCATGATAATCCTGAAAAGATATTCAAATTCCCTAGTTCATCACCATGGGTTACATCTATTATGTTAGATAAGAATAAAGATGGATCAATGAGAATATGCATTGATTATAGAGATAATATCAATATCACTCTCTAGAAAAAATATCATTTACCTTGCATTAATTACTTATTTGACCAACTACAAAAGTTCATTACTTTTCCAAGATTGATCTATATTATGGTTAACGTCAATTATGGTTCAAGAAGGGTGATATACCAAAAATTGAAAATTCATAAAAGGTATTATCAAAATCAATTTATTGTTATTCCTTTCAGTCTTAAAAATTCCCCCAATATCTTCATTGATATAATGAATTTAGTATTTTGAGACTATTGTGATTAGTTTTCGGTAGTATTTATAAATGTTATTATGGTATATAATAAGAGTAATGATGAAAATAAATATCACTTGAGGATAATGCTGAAGACCTTGAGAAAGGTGAATCTTGATGAAAAACATATCATGTGTTAATTTTGGGTTTAGAATGTTTCATTGTAGGATCACATAATATCAATGAAGGAGATATCTATGGATCAAATAAAAAAAAGTTATTAAATGTTGGCCTAGACCAAAAATGATAAATGTGATCTGAATTTTTCATGGTTTGGTTGGATATTTTTTAATTTTTTTGAATTTTTTTTCATAATCATATAATCTAGTCACTCGGAAAGGAATTAAGTTCATATGGACAAAGGAATGTGATGATAATTTCAAGGAGTTGAAAAGAAGGTTATTTATTGCACATGTTCTCACACTACCCTATAGTGGATAAAAATTTGTGATCTATAGTGATGAATATAAGAAAGGTATAGGATTTATTCTCATTCAAAATGATCTTGATCTAGCTTATCCGTCCTGAAAACTGAACATACATAATAAGAATTAACCAACTCAGGATTTGGAATTAGCTTCCGTAATCGTTGTATCAAATATATGGAGGTATAATCTTTATGGATAAAGTTGTGAAATGTATACTAATAATAAATGATTTATGTTTATCTTAACCCAAAATGAGAATAATGTTTTCCATCAGAGATGGTTAGATTTGATTAAATATTATGAGATTTTAATACATTTCCACATTAGGAAAGAAAAAAGGTAGTCATATTCTTTGAGTCAAAATGAAAATGATAGCATGTCTATGATGAGGATCACAAAGTATCAAATATTTTTGGATTTTAAAAGAATGGAGATATAAATATTAAATAATGGGTGGAAATAATATCTTTCTAAAATTAATTTCGTACCATCTATATAATTGAAGATTAAGGAGACATAGAAGGATTATATAGAGATGAAAGGTAAGGTGATTAATGTTCCTAAGTACATCCTTGATTTTGATTGAATATCAAGGTTCCAGAACAATGTTCTTAATCCTCCCATAAAAAAAATTAAGTATATAGTTTTTGGATAAGGATCATAGTTCATCATTCAGAATTCTTTCTGGAAGCACAATGATGAATTGGGGCTTGAATGAGTTTTTATAGTGGGATGGATTGTAGAGGGATATAACAGAATATGATTCTCTATATCTGGTTTTTCAGAGAGTTAAGGAAGAGTGACCTATGTATAAGGTTATGTTACAACCATTACCCTTATAAGAAAGAAAACATGAAAACATCCAAGTGGACATTATCATCGAATTTCCATAAAACATATAAAGCCCATAATTCTATATGGGTTATATTTGATCAATATAAGAAGTTGGCACACATTATTTCTATTACAGAATATTTCTCTATTGATCATCACTCTAGAATATATGGAATGGGTGTGGTAATATATGATGAAGTACCACTTTCCATTATATCTATGCTGGACAAGAGGTTTACATCAATGTTATAGAGAAGTATTTAGTATACACTAGATATGGAGTTAAGAATCATCATTACTTTTCATCCTCAGACACATGGTCAATCTATGAGAGAAATATAAACTGTAGAAGACATTGTGTGATATATATCTATGAATAATAATGGTGGTTGTGACAAAAACATTCTTTTGGTGTAGTTTTCTTACAATAATAACTTTCACTCCAGTATTCATATGGCACCTTATAAATCTCACTATAGTTATAATTGTATAAATACAATATGGAGGAATTAAGTTTGGGGAAGAAATATATTGGTACCTAATAATTTTAAGGAAATGGAAGAGAAATTTATAACTATTTATTTGTATATAAGTGTATCACATAATCGTCAAAAAGTTATGTTGAAAATTTATGAAAAGTCCTAGTGTTTGATGTTGGTGACAATGCAATCTTATAAATGTCTCCCTAGAAGAGAGTTATGATGTTAATATATAAGGGCAAGAAAATCACTATGAATATCAGTATTTTTTAGAATCATTATTGTGTTGGGATGGTAGCTTATATATTGGCGCTTCTACACAGTCTCTCTCATGTTCGGGAAGTGTTCAATGTATCTATCTAGAGGATGTACATACCTGTTCGTTTATATGTAGTAATATAATAATTCATGCTGTTGGATAAAATAAATTCATAAGAAAAATAACTGATAGATATTTTGGATCATTACAATAAATATCTACAAAAAACAAATTGCTTGATTAATGTTTTATTGTAGAGTCGCCAATTTGAGGAAGCAATATGAGAAACTAAGGATGTGATAAATAATAGGTTTCCACATCCAATTTTATCCAATTAAATAATTTTGATGGATACATTCATTTTAAGGGGGGTAGAATTTAACAACCCAATATTTTAGTAAATATCTATCATTGAATAATTTTAACTCTTCAATAGCTTGCATTGCACGCCATCATGAGCATAAACAAACCATGAGGATATATATAACAACCAATATACCTAGCCATTAAATTAGTAAGAATGAATATGAATAACTAACTGACACAAATAATATGAGAATTCATAGGATAATTAGAAATAAAAATATAAACCAATTTAATGTAAATAATATAATCATATTTTTATTATTCTAGTGTTATTTTGTCTTTATATATAAAATTAATTACAATTCTTCAATGATAATATTTAAATAAATATATTATATTTTAAATATTTTTTTATTTTTCCAATATATATTACAGTTATATGATAAGAATAAATCATATTCGATGACTAAAACGATATAAATTCCAAAGTGTAATCTTACCACCATTTAATGGAGAACTGATTTTAAATATAATTTCTAAAACATCAGTTATTTTATATAAAACATTAAAGGTCTTAATTGAATATATGATATAAAAATTTTCATTGGATTAAATATATTCTATTTTCCATGTATGTTTCATGTTTTAGTGAAATACAGATTTTTATAAAATATTCTCTATTTTCATTAAAAGTAGTTACAAGGTCAAATTTTATTTGGAATTAGTTTTAAATATTAACTAGTTCATTTGAATTTGAATAAGTAAAATTATGGATTCTGAAAATTATTTTATAAATAAATATATTATAAAAACATTTTATGTTTTAAAATAATATTTTTTACAAAAAATACTATTTTTCATTCCATTTTATATGTTTTATTTTAAATTAAATCATGCAACATCTATGTTATTAATTTTAATAAATTGATTCCATAAATGGATTCAGAAGATATAAATTTAGTAAATAGGTTCCATTTTAACCAATGTGAATAATAACCATGGTAAATTCTATTATGATGGTAACAGGTAAATTAGGTAATTTTGTTTAAAAATAAAATCATAAATACTCTAGAATGACACTAAAAAATGCTAAAATATTATTGGATGAATTAAATTTGACCCTTATCATTTATATATCAAAATTATATTATTTAAAGGACACACATTAATTAAAATGTCTTATATAATATTTAAATAAATAAAAGACACAATATTTTATTTTCTTTATATTTAATATCTGTTATGTTTGCACCTAGGAAAAATGAGTGTTATGAATAAAAATAAATTTTAATTTATAACATAATAAACATATTTAAATGATATAAATTTATATATTGTATTTTGTTCTACTTTGATAAAATTATTAATTTATAAAATTTTATTGATTTTTTCTGATGTCAAGTACATGTTTAAATATAATATAATTTTTAATATAAGGTTATAATGTACATAAATTATATTATATATATTATTGTAAAATATATAATTTTAATATTTATAATGTTATTTTAATTTTAATTTTTAGTAAATAAATAAGAACATTAAATAATTACACAATGTTGATGTAGTAATTATTTTATTAATGTAAATATCAAAATTATGTAATTAAAATACTATAATAATTATAATTTTTTAAAATTAATATATCCTAATATTCTTATGTATTAACTTGTCCTATCAAAGCTATAAAAATATATTTCTTAGAAGTTAACTAGTTATATTTGTGTTTTTAAAATTCATTATACGAAGAGTGTCAATATTCACAGTAATAATAATTTTTTTTAAAATAATATTTTATTAAATTATTTATAAATAATAAACAAATTTAAAAATACTAAATAAATATAATATGTTCCCATAGGTTCTCAATTTTCAACTTATTGTATAATTTAAATAAGAAAGGGTAATTTAGTATCAATGAATATTGCAAAAATATTTAGCCGAGTTAAAATTAAAATTTGTTAAATATGGATAAAATTAAATGAAAAGGTTTAAATTTATACCAAAACATGTCTAAAATATATTTTCTGATGGTTTTAGAACCTCATCAAATCCCATATTTGAATAAATTACATTTTGGTGTTATTTGGAATGATATTGAATTTATTACAGTGTAATATTTGATGAAATTCCAATGGTACCCCAACCTCAATTATTAGCATGTACTTCCTCCCTCACTCATTTACATCTCATTTATACTTAAATATAGACCATTCCCTACAAAGTTACCTTATAAACATCCCTATACACTTTATAGGGTTACTGGTACTTTCAAATGACTTACTCAATTGTCCTAAAGAGGAGATCAAGAGAGATCTCACTGAAGAAGTTCGGAATCCATCAAGATCATTTATTGTTATACATAATATAATCATTTTGTTTCTATTATAAAGTAATAAGTAAATTATCACCTACACTAATAGTTTTTGTTATGATTATATATCAACAATATTCTATCCTTCATCAATCCAACAAAAAATGAAATCACCACACATGTGCAGGTATGTCCATCAATATCTATGTCGGGGTGTAATCTATTTTTATCACCAATGTAAGTGGATGGGTGTAATGATATAAACAATTAAAAGAAAATATTATTATAAAATGATATTTATTATACAATAATATATAAACCATTTACTTCAATCCCATTTTACAAGTAAGGGAATGATATTGTTGCTCGTTCTTTCGTGCAGCCTACCATCTCAATAATGTGATGTTATTCGTTTTCCATGATCACCATTAATAAATTGTTATATAAATGTATAGAACGAATAATATGATATATATTACTTTAATATCATTCATAAAATGAAAATACTATATTCTATATCAAATAACTGTAACATATATGATAAAACATAAGTATAAAAATTAAGCAGTTAACAGATGAAAGAAGTGTAATAATGAAATATCATTAATGATTGATAATATATTACATGATATCATAAATATAAATAATATTATGGAATAAGTTAATAACATTATTTAATTCTTTATAGAGGAGATTTTGATGTGTATAAATGAACATAGACTTAAGGTAATGGATAATTTCGCAGTCTCATTATAATCTGAGAGTTTTTATATTTAAGTATTTATTTATTAATATTTATTATTCATGTGCATGTTACATAAAATGTATCCAAACATATTCACACAATTCTTCTAGAATTTTTTAATGTCATATTTACACATTTTTGTTTTTTTACAATGTATTTTGAGAGGAATCTGTCATCATTTGCTCTATAACATACTTTTTTTTACTTTTCAAAATAAATGTATAAGAATAATGTTTTATTTTAACTTATATGGAATGAACACGTTTTTACTAATTCACGTCGCTTAATTTCCTTGAATATACCCTTATAATATTACATGGTTATTTTTAAATTTCATTTATTCTTTTATAATTGCACAAAATTTTAATTAAAGAATTTTTTTGAATGAATAATGGATATTTTCCTCAATAATATATTTAATTTTATATATTAAATATTACCTATTCTTTAATGGGAATAATTTCAAAGGATCTTAGATCTATTTTAACAATTTTTTATTTATATCAAACCCATCTATTTCTATTGGGTATGTTATGATTTAATGTAGTTTAAGAAACCCATTTATTTTCATGGGAAATTAAATGATGAGTGGCTTATGTTCTTGTTGAACACATATGTATAGAGATCATTATGGGATGAGTGGGACCAATATATCAATCCAATTCATACGATAAATATTTATATCTCATGAGATATATATGACTCTAATTATAAATTATATTAGTTTAGTAATACAGAACTAGAATGATAAGTGAACCTGTTTCAGTAACACAGATCTGGAATGAGAGGTGAACTCAGTTTATTTAATGTCTTTATACAGTATGGTAGTCTGGGATGTTAGCCTTGAATAATATAAAAATGATTTTATATACATAGTTTTGTGCCAAAATTTCATGTCTTATGTTATGATTTCATGAATTAAATTCTTCATTAAATTCTTTCATTTATCCAATGAAATGAAATCATGATCATTGATATACTGGATAAAATTTTCAAATATTATTTAATATATTCTTTTGTCTTACGATTATGATATGATTGATATATCCTATATTGGGTATCTAATCTCACACCTTTTTAGGTTTATTTTCAATGAGATATGAATAATTATATTATGATAGATATGTTAATAAGGGGTTTTAGATAGAAAATATATGATGGAGACAATGTAGCTATTTTTTTGAACATGTTTTTTATGTTTCCCACTTTCCAAAGGCAGTTAACCTATACACTCCAAACGTGGTTTCTTCATATTATGAAATGAATATTATTTTATATATAATTAATATCTATATATGAAATGCTTGTTCCATTATAGCAATCATCCATATATAATGGTTAGTTCCCAATCAATCCCATATAGACAACTACCATTATAGGGACACATTTACATCACTAGGGGTGGTGGGAACATGGATAAGGGAGACTGGGATATGAAAGTTATATGATGAAAACTCAATCGGTAGTGTGTGGATAATCCATTAGCTTTGATTGCCAGTCCTTTGATACATAATCCAAGGATATGACTCTATATTTTTTTTCCTCAAGTGGAGTGTTTGAGGGACATATTTCATGAAAACTTCATTGTTTTTCCATTAGTCCAAGTGGTATAATTTACTATTAATCTAGTTTCTAGAAGATAACCAATTACCATTACTCCTTATATGATAGAACTTGTGGAGCTTCTTGAACTCAATAAATAGTTTTAGGATCTTGATGAAAAAATCATAATCCATCACACACCTAATAACATCTCTTTAGGGTTCACTTGTCCATTTCTCCATGATGGAGGAAGGTACACATAGGATTTTCATAGATTACTGTCGATCAAACCACATCACGGTAATGTGTGGATATCCAATTTCTATTGTGTTTTAGGTCATCATAAATAACTTTCACATTTTTAAAGAGAATGTATAGTCTATATAAGTTAATTTTCATGTTGTTCATTCTCACGAATGCACCATTAGTCTTTAGGGATCTTATAAATCGGGTTTACCACTCATTTATAGATTTATTCAGGGTATAATTTTTTGATAATATGTTAGTGTATTCACACTCCAGACATGACCTTGTCAACAATCCTGAGAGCATGCTAAATACACTGAGAGAGAATGTAATCTATTCCAATATCAGTAAAATATACATTTTTAACAACAAAGTCAACTTTATAGGATTTATCGTATCAGAGATAGGGGTTTCAGGAAACCTAGAGAGAGTGAGAGATATAATTTATTGGTAGAATCATAGGAATGTATTTTATAGATGATTCTTCCTAGGACTAGAGGAATATTAAATATTCATTATCAATTAATTATCACATCTAGAAATTCCAATTATGGGCTTGAAAAAAATGTATGTAATTAATATGTTCAAATTCATTGGAAATAACTAATTAGGAGTTGAAGGGTTGTTTGAATTCAGGGGTAATACTGGTTCAACCTGATTGAATGAGGATCTATAATATATACATTGACACATCAAGTATCAACATTAGAGTTGTTTTTATGCACGACAAGTGAGTTGTCACATACATGTCTTGTCAGTTGAGGGCTCATGAGTGGAAATATCCAACCAATGAACATGAGATAGATATTGTAGTTCACACTATATTATGATGGAGTGTCTATGTACTTGTATACTATTTTTTGATATTCAGTAACAAAAAAAATTTGATGTATATATTGACATAGTGGGATCTGAATGTCTGGTAGTGTAGGTGGGTTGAGTACATAAAATTGATTGATGTATTTCTTTCTTACATTCTTGGAAATGGATATGTAGAATTTGATGCTCTATTATTAAATGCATAGGTACAGGAGGATCAAAAGTATTGTGGTGAATAGAATCACATTAACTTATTCTCATTTATTCATATTGAGTTTTAGGAGAACTATAGTATGATTATCATCATAGCCTTATCTGTGAATTCAATTATTCTAAAATGTGTATGAATTAGGAAACTATCTGACACCAAAGGCCTTGATTTAAGGCAATGTGTCTTGGATAAAGATACAATTTTAAGATGGATCATTGATGTGGATGATACTCTACTATTTCATGGATGTGTATGGGTCCTTACTGATTTTAGAGAGGAGATGATGAAGTGATTTAAAGCCTCAACATAGGAAGTCCATCTTGGTGTCACCAAGATGTATTGACATCTATGTTATTGGTAATGGTGGTTTGGTATGAAATATATTATTTTCAACCTCATAAATCATTGTTCCCCCTATTAGTAAGTGAAGGTGGAACATTAGTGTCCAATATTTGTTTTTTTCAGTTGTTGTACATTCCTTATCGTAAATGGGATGTTGTTTCGACAGATTTCATGACTAGTTCACCAGATCACCTCAAGTAAATGAATAATTGGGGGTTTTTATTGATCATATGCTAAATCTCACACAATTATAATATTTATGAGAGACAATCATGGTAAAAAATGTAGAATTATTGTATTCCTATTAGGTTTTACGTATTAATGGAGATTTTTGTTCTAGAATTCTGAAAATGGCGTTGAATTTACATAATGGATGTAGAAGGGGCTGGAAAAGGAATTTGGTATGCTGATGCTTCTGATCATGGACTACAACCATTCTACCAATGGATAGATGGAGCATGTTATTCATTTTCTAGAGTACATGCTCCATGTATGTGTCTATAGGATTGGGGGTTCTTGGGATAAACACACTCCCCATGATGAGTCTTCTTGTAATAATATATTTTAGGATACCATCAATATGGCTCATTATGAATATTTATATGGTATGATTTTCATGCATCGTTGTGTGGGAAAGAGTCATGTATGGCATCTATGCATGGAAAAAATATTGATTAGGAGTATGAAGAGTATGTCTATTTGATCAGAGAGGCACATGATGAAAGCACAATCTAGACTATAGTCATATTCCAACACACTATAGTGGCCTCTAAATTTTGAGTTCAATGACATGTTATTCTTATGAGTATTTCGTAGGTGCGGAAAAGACATATAGAGAGGTAGGTTAAGGTCTCTCCTCGATTATTTAGAACTTTTGAGGTTGTAAAATTGAATAGACAATTTTCATACCAGTTGACACGTCCACAGAGATAAAAATCAATGTATGATGTTTTCAGATGTCCCAACATTACCAATATTATATAAAACCACAACATTTCATTTAGCCTTAAGAGTTTTAATTGGATGTTGGTTCTTCCATCGATGAGTATCATGTTTGTATTTCCGATCAGATCATGAAAACACTCTAAGATATGTGAGTTCCTTTGGTACGTGATCTATAGCTACATGTCCTTGTATTAGATGATACCATGGAATGGGAAACTAATATACGAGATTAGTGTTCGCATCTATTCTCTTATGATACCTCCTCACCCTAAGAATACCAACTAAGAGATGAGTTGATTTAGGGAAGGGAGAATGTAATGGCCCATAATTTCACATAGGTATGAAACTTCTTTATTTAAATTCACATAAAATACGCTTATAATGATACGTAATGGAGTTTTAGGGGTTACGAGGGTGTCCATGTCTTGTTTGTAGCACAGAACCCCTAGAATTCAAAAAATAAAATGGTTTTCAATGTTAGTAGAAACAATGAATCTCATATAGGATAGTATATACTAATAGTTTAGAGGAAAATAGATGAGAAACATGAGCTACATGGTTGGACTAAAACCATATAACCCTAAGCACATAATCATATTAAAAACTACATAGGTATGTTAGTGGAATTGATCAAGGTTTACATAAGGTTAGGTAATCCATGTTATATATCCATGTGGTGGTTTTATTATCTAGTTTCTTGAGCATGATTCGTGCAAGGTTCGGACAAGCTGTGTTACCAAACCATGTACCCCTATTTTGAGGGTGCAATTTTATTTTTTTCCTTGTCATTAAAAATTTAATCCTATTTCAGTATATATTATTAATTTCTAGTGGATGTGTGTGTTTCCTCCTCAGATGAGATCACACATTATTCATCCTAGGCATTAAGATATATCCCACATCTAAACACAAAATCATGATCTGTCATAGGCATCATATGTCTTTCAATAAAATCTAAATCCTATACCTTTTAATTGAGTTTTTCTTCGGATAGGTGTCATAATTTAGGTTAATGAATGTTTTCCAAATTTCTAGGGTTTTGTATAGCTTCCAAAATTTCACCGAAACTACATCAAATATGATTCTAGCATCATATGATGAGTCATATACAGCCTTAATGTTGGTGTTATTATGGAGTTTCCTAAGAGTTTGGTGTTTTGGTAGCATTATCATTGTTCTCCATGCTGACCTTTGTTTGGAAACACCATTTAATTTTCATTTTCTTATATAATTTTTCTATACCCTTTGATATATTCCTATTAATCATTATTTATTATATTAATGGTTGATGAAATAAATTTTGGAAACTACTTGGGTGTGCCACCTTGAAATTCCTTTTATTGTTAATTGATTAAATACCTAGAAATCATCCTAAAAATTCTTCAAGGTGTGTAATTGAGTCTTCCACTACAATATAAATCTTTAAGGATCCCAAAAAAACTTTTATGTTCTTTTCCCAACTTATAAATTGAATTACACATGTATTTAATTGTTTTTTTGACTATAGAACATTATCAATGACTCCCACCACTATATATATTATACCTACTTGATTTTAGTTAATTAAATTGATATATTAAATTGAATAGATTGATCATGATGGTTTGTATTTATTTAAATGAAATGAATTTTTTAAAAGGAATGAATTATGAAATGGTTTAATCTCCAAATCATTCGTCACATTTTAATGAATGATAAAAATTTAATTATACTTGATTGATTATAAGGGATTGGTAAATGTGATACATGAGTGGTAATACCTCATGTATTATATTATTATTATGATAAAACTGTGATACTGGTTGTGGGGTGATAATAGGGGATCATTTGGGAATGATAGATATAAAATCACTTACATTGGATGTTTAGAATGACATATACCAACACTGACACTATTTATAAGGTTTTCATAACACACCTCATAGCTTATTTTGAGTGTTAACATGATTGAAAACTCACTATAAAGAGTTTAGATAATTATAACTCTCACTCTTTATGGAAGATAGGGTATGTATCCTAATTCATAACTATATTTTCTTGTTTAGGCTGGCCATCAATGTTTGAGGTAGGCCTCAGTCTAACTAGCACATCGTATTCCAGGTATATGGTCTGTTACGACTGTACGTACTTTTTTCATATAGGTGGATGAAATATATAATTGAAATATATATTTATATTGTTACTATATATGTAGGTACTGAACATATGAAAATCACAGCCATGATCTCAAGTAGGTAGAGTCTTGTTGTGTACTTAGGGAACCTAAGTGGGCTATATTTTATTTATTGAACATTATTAATTATTTATTACACCTTCACACTATTTATCTACTATCACTACATGGATTACATCTAGAAACCCTTAGTGGTGGCCTAATGGAATTTTATCTTTCACCATTCTCGGGTTACCTTTAGTACCTATGAAGAATATATAATTGTAGTTATGGATAAGGGAATGTTCCTTACTACAATGTCCCAGAATGCTTTGACTTTAGAAGTAGCATATAAGAAAACGACATAACATAAACTCGAGATTCTAGTGTAGTATCCTTTTTTTTCATTTTGAACATTTTGTATAGTATTAGATTATATGCATGTCAAATATTCCCATTTTGTATACAATAAGAAACAAATCCATATATAAGACACTTCTTAATGGTTTTTCATATTAGTACTCAGTTTCAATATTATTTATTATTCTATTAATATATTAATTATATATGTTTATATATATTCATCCAATGTTGTATGTCTATGGCTGGATATGCAATGAAACAATGATATTAGGGAATAGTATCCCCACCTACCAACTTTATAACCTCCCTTCAACTCGTAATCCTCTAGTATATGGGGATGCTCTCATGAGGCTATGTCACACATTAGAATGGGACACATGTTATGTGGATCTCACTTAGGGATGTTACAATAATATATATTAATTATTAGAGTAACATAGAATGATAAAATAAGTAAATAAATAGTATATGTATTATAAATTAAAGTCAATGGTAGGTAATTATAACTTATAAAATAGACAATTGAAAATATCAAAATATTCATGTTCATGTGATGGTGTAATATTCATTATGTAGCTATAGATAATTTAATAAATAAGAGATACCAAACCAATGGAAAACGACTGAAATTATATCTCAAAGAGAATATTGAGAACTGAATTGGTTCTATGATCATAAGAAACCTTGTACATGTGTAATAACATGAAATTTAATGCAACGATCAAGCCGATTCTAGAACCTGATCATGAAACTATGATAACTGTCTGGGTCCTCCACAGTAATGGAAACCCAAATATGGTGTGATATAGACATAGTATTCCACCACCATTGGTGTGTAGTGATATCCAATATATGAGAATAAAATATAGTAGTGTATAATTATAACACTAAAGTAATAATATATATATAAAAATAATCATGATAGAATTGGTGTCTTGAATGGACACCTGGCCATTTATACATGCCTCTACCTATTCTATAATACCTTTTATTAAGTGAAAATCTGTTTCTAAATTTGTATGTATATATATGGTCTATATACATAGAAAAGTTTATATACATATATATAGATACAAAAACAATAAATTACCTATAGAATAACTCGAGCATCCATGAATAGTACCATGTGTCTCATAGTATATTAATGGATACCACAATGGGCATCCAAGAATCCTATGATCAGCATGTCCATAGAGAGTAATATAGTATGCTATTATTAGTTTTTACATTTAAATAGTCACTCCATTCCTAATTAACATAATGTAAGGGATTCATGGCCTAGGGAATCCATGTTTGTGAATCACATAAAATGGGTGAAATTCCTATGCATCAAATTAATATTGGGGTAACAAAGTATCAGTATCACATTTAATTAAAGAATAACGAGACAAACTACCATAATTCAAGATGAATTTAATTCCAAAATATCATAATCTATAATATATGTCATGTTCGATCAATTACATTCCCGTGAATCACATTAATAGGATGCCACACCCATGTATCACATTAAGCACGATGACTCCATTCCATAGTATCACATTTAGTTAAGGGACTTGATGTTTGATTATCACACATAATTAATGATAGAAATAAGGGGTCATATCCATAAATATACAATTACCCCATACATTTATATTACATGGGCTATTATATTTAAAAATCCACTCATGGAAAAGGGTAAATCCTTGCCTTATTCATTCTACTCAATTACAGTTACAAATTTCTCTCATGACATACAACTCTATTATTCTATAAATAAATATAATATGCATGGGAGGAAACAACCACACTATTAATTCTTAATTTAACTACAATTACAATTTCATTGTCGGTTAGTAATTTTATGAACCTAGAATGATTATTTTTATTCTAAACTAAACCAAAATGGTTAAGGCACATGACTGAACCAACCCAAGTGGTTTTACAAGTTATGGTATACAATCACTAATGGTTAATTTTTAATAGAAAATGGAAATATGATTTTATGCATAAACATTTACATTATTAATTTGAAATCTATTTGGTGAAACCTGGAAAATTCATCATGAATCACAAATATTTATTTTATACTCATGATATAATTTATTGGGAAAATATGAGATAATATAAATTTTACCAGAAATTATTTATATGTCCAATACCATGGTTTGATTCATGATTATTTGATGGAGAATGATGAAATAGAAAAATTACCTGAGAAAGTTTTGAATAATTTCAAAATGATAACAGATTCATAATAATGATGAAAAATCAAAATAATAATCCAGAGGTGTTGATATCTTATCCACACACATCCAACATGCCTAATTCAATTCAATTTCGAATTCAAGCAAGGGATACCCCTATTTTCGTAAAATTATTCCAAGGAGGAGCATGAGTGTGGGGATATAGTGCATGAGAGAGGCGAATAATGGAGGGATAAAAGAATATTGGAGGCTGAGAAAAAGGTAATTTTAAACGTTTTAATTGGTCACACAGTTTGGACACAAGGATGCCTAAACTCTGCACCCATCATGAGATGGATCAATCTGATGGGAAAATCCCCTTTCTTGATTGTGCATGGTTATACAAACTATGCACAACTGATGTTTTTATCTTCTAAAACATGACTATAATTTATTTCATGGTTATGGAACTCATATATAATGTTTAGATAAAACTATCCTATATCTTATCTATCTTGTACCCGTCTTCATTGTTTATCCTTGAGGTATGAATTTGTTTTAAAAAAATGTCTATGTACTAATTAAGTGACATGGTTATGATGCATCATTTTTACTAACCATGAAATAATCATCCACCCTTTCCTACACTCATGAAAATGAATTTTTGGGTCTCCATATTTCAAAAAAAAAAACATTTGAACATCCAAGAATCTATTTCTAATTATACTCCATTAAAAAACATCACATTTATGTGATATATCTCTCAGAATTCTTATATAAGCCTTTATATAAATTTATCCCTTCTAATAAATGAATATTTAAAATTCCAAAGTAAATTTAATCAAGTTCAAAAAATGGGATATTACACAAATTTTAAAAATATTTAATCCATTACATAACTCTTGGAATTCTAGTAAAATATACATAGTTAAATCCTACCCTTTCATGGTGATATATTTCACTTAAACAACCAATAAGTAAAGATTATTACCTTACATATCTTATAGAAAAATACTTTTACCCTTAAACAACCCATATAAAATTGTATTTAGCCCTACGGATCACCAGGAAAACCATTGTTTCCCATATTTAAGTACATTAAACACACATTTACCCATATATAACACAATAAATATTATGTATGTGTGGTTTTTATTAGAGAATAATAATTACTAACTAAATATAAATGTATAATAAATCTAAAAGAGTGTTTTATGTAAAATAAGAACTGAAAATATCAAAATTCACCGCCAACAATGACTTTGGATATATTAT
This sequence comes from Viscum album, assembly GCA_963277665.1. Lineage (NCBI taxonomy): Eukaryota > Viridiplantae > Streptophyta > Magnoliopsida > Santalales > Viscaceae > Viscum > Viscum album. The sequence continues at coordinate 1,350,134,565 of OY728150.1, read as the reverse complement.
AAGTATCTGTAGTTGTCTTTCTTGGACAACTCAGAAATCAATGCATGAACATCAGACTCCCAATCTCATGTCCCATGCTAGATCTATTGATGATTCCCCCAAATATGAATAATTGATAACTTCTTCATTATAAGTACTTCATTTATCTAGTCTATATTTTATGTCCAATGATCCTAATAAGATGCATATAGGTCCATGTCAATATACTTATAGTCTACATTATGAGAATGATCTCGTGTTTTTTCTATAAATTATGTAAATGTAGCACTCATCCTGCAAGACTTGATATTATAAGAGAATGCTCGTATGTTTCAACATAGTCTCAACAATATCTGTGATCTAGAAGTTCATAAAAAATAAAGGTTATATATTCTTTATATTATAATGATGATGATACACTGTCTATGGTGATAATATTTTAAAAATGTGGTCATAAATAGTGAACTCAAAAGTTCATCTCCTCCTATATTAATGTAGTCTCTTCACATCATGAGGGATCACCAACCACTTTCTAATTAATTGAACCATATTATTGGTCCCTTTTACCATCTATATCAATTAACTATTTCATCACCTTCTTCAATCCATCACAGTTTTTTCTATAATGTCCATTCATAGAGATACTAAAATAGTTTTATATGTAATGAAACCCAGAATATAATATTCTATTTGAACACCAGCAAGGAATTTTTCTCATTCAATGCTCTACACTATCTAAAATTCAAACTCAAATAATATCCTATTGTACATGAATAGTTTCTTAGATTATAGAACTATCTATGTATGGTACAATATGCTTAATCTCAACTACGTCTCTAGGTACATATACTATACCTAAAAAACTATTATATATAATTTTATTATCTTTATAAAAAAATATTAATTGAATACATGTAATAATATGATCTAATAAACATAAGACATACCAAAAACATAGATTTAGTTTGTATCATGAATAGGTAAGATGTGAGGAACCACCATTATCTGATCATTGATCCCCTAGAAGTCATCATGACTACATTGTGACTTGGGTAACCACATCAAATAGTTCATCATGACATCCTCCAACTTCCACATTACCACATTAATTAGTAAGAGAACACCATAATTATGTTGGGGGTATTTTCACTCATGGGGTCACAAATTATGTGACACATAATCCACTAAATTCTCTCTCTTTATCAATAACACACCCAACATAATTACCAACAGATAAGGGAATACTATATATCAAATCCCATTATTAGGAAGTTTCAGTATAGATGATGTAGTGAACCTTATATTCACCTCATGAAATGCATCTTCTCGAAGGTCTTCTTGATTGAATTTTAATCCCTTCTTTATCTGTGTAGAAATAGGAAATGAAAATCAAGATATGTATTGGATAAAATTACATTTTTATTCTGTTACGCCAAATAAACTACTAATCTCAAAACAAACCAAGGATATATCTATGAAATCATTTCCTATATTATCTCCTGATCTATGGATATATATGTTTTGGATACTACATGCTTTAGAAAAATCATATCATGTATCCTAAATTCAGTCAATTATAACTTATCATCATGAAATTGTTCTCAAATCATACAAAAGACTATATCGTGGCGACTATCTTGTGGCTTCCTTTTAAGTGAGTAATTAAATATTTCATTAACCAACTCAAATATGAGTGAGTCTATGTAATTTTGTAATAATATATACATAAAATATTCTAGTCCATTTTTTAGTCTATAAGAATTCAAATTTTACATATACTACACATACATGATCCAATACACCATATATGGTATATACTCCACTATAACCCATAGCTGGTGATTTCTCAATCAATGATTAATCATAGATAATCATCAAGATTTATAAAACCGATCAAAAAAGATATTCATCATAGGAAACATGTATTTATTCTTCTTTTTCACATTTTATAGATTTTAGTAATCAAAGAAATGTTAAATACTATAATAATGATTTATAAAGAACAAAATTAGTGAAACCTAATGTTTTTTACATGGAATAATGAAGCTTATCTACTCTAAGGCCTAATTTTTTACCATGAGCACTTTATACTTGGATGAAATCATAAGATACAAAGGTTTTAAAATGAGTTGTATGCTTGGTTGGTGTTTTATCTCAATGTCAACTCTGATATTATGGGAAATTGTAATTAATTATTCTGAAATTGTTTCCTCATTGTGATCCATGACATGAGGTAATGAATCTGAGGCTTCACTAACCCTGTAAAAAGTGTTATTCCATCCATCTTATCCATGATCTTGTAAAGCTGAATAATGTTTGGGAGAACTCTTCCCACTCCAAATTCTTCTTCTTTAGTCATTATGAACTTATCTTCCATCATTAATTGTTTAATACCCATCTTCGATTACAACACATGTGAGGTCGTAATATTGTGATAAAGTCCAGGAAAAGAATCACATCAAATGTTTTCATCTCAATAATAATGAATTCACACAAATATTCAAAACCAATAATGAACAAATAATACTCTATGAATCACTAGAGATGATAAAATGTACTGTGTAATTGTGTATAAATGGATACTTCCTTAGAGGAATACATGAAAGGTATGTTATTTCCAAAAAAATATATGTATATATTGGAAATAATGGGAAGAACTAGTATCGTGGATGGATATATATAATATAGGTATAATCAAAACCATACATTGTACAGTAGACAGAACACCCCCAACACTTTTTAGAGTTTAGACAAATTCATAAAACTATATTATCTCATATAGTTGGAATTTACCTTATTATCCATTATTTGGGATGTCTTAATCATCTATTATGGCCTGCCCACATGTAACATAACCTAATATCCTTGTACCCCTTTAAGATACCTATGAGAAAAATAGGAAAAGTTTACCTACCTTTACACTATAGTGGGACTCTATTGAATGATTTTTGTAAGATCTATTATAATGTTTTGATTTCCCATAATTGTATGACCTGATTGAATCATCTCACATAGAGGATAATAAATACATCATAGAATGACCTAACTATCTACTTCCATGCTACACTTAGTCTCCATTCTACATCCTAATACCTAAAGAATCTACCATAGTATTAACTCAATCCATAGTCACTGGCCCACTATAGGAAATAAGTAGGAATTATTCATTGTCCTCCTCAAGTGCCTTCATAAATTTCAAGTTTTTCAATGATTGAATGAGTACATTTTTAGATAAATTCTTCAAACATGAATTTTTAGATCTGATTTATGTCCCACCTCAAAAGTATGATCCTTTTGTTCCTAATTCACAACAAAAAATGGAAAAAAGTGATTTAATTATTTCAAAAAAGTATAATATATTGATACAACCATATAACCCTACAAAAACTCTATGAAATCTTAATAATGGTCAGGTTTCTTCTTTTTTATGAACACACTAATTGAGAAACAGAGCCATGATGTTATCCTCCGTAATACACTATTTTCTCTCAGTGAAACTCATGGAAACCCACTATCTTCAATAGGATCCTTGGATCATGAAGGCCACTAAAGGTACTTGTTTATTATCAGGTATAAGGACCCAGCCTTAAACCTTACTTAATATTGAATTAAATGAATAATTAAAATTGAGGATCTTTTCAGGTTTAGAGTTTTAGAGAATTAGATTATGAAACCTGTATTACATTCCACATTTAAACAAAGTGGTTACAGAAAAGACAATATTCATTCTTCCCATCAATGGAAACATATTTAAAAATAAAACACGGATTCTTTCTTGACACATCCTTGACACTATCATCACATCACGTACCTCTCCCTTGACCTGTGAAAAACATTTCAAAAACTTGGGATGAGCATAAAAAGGTCAGTAAGGGTTATAAAAAATATGGAAAGGAAACATGAGTTCATATATACATAAGAATGAAATCATACTTTACCCATAAAACATAGGCACTTTAAAATACCTCATCAAACCATGAATAAATCATAGAAAACATAAGTCATAAAGGTAACTTGAGGGATCCATAACATTCTTACGTAGGGAGTAACCCTCTTGGTTACGTTTGGAATACCCATCACAGTATATTCCCTAAATCTCTTCAGAGAAACCTTAACGTTTCACTCCTTCACGTTACCCAATGCATTGGAGAGCTATATCGGGCTCACCCGACCTTAGTTTATCACGGAACCACCCATCATCATAATAATGCCCAAGAACCTCAACATAATCATATCACATAAAACATGCATAAAGGAAACATAACATTTCCACCTTTCAATCACAAGATATCAATACAAAAAATTGATATAAAAACATCATGAAAACCATTTTCAATACCAAAATAAAAGAAAAGTAAAGCATGGTATTTATTTTTCTTTTAAAAACAAGGTATGGCTTGTAGAGGAAACCGAAACCCAAATAATGGTCACAGCGGAGGAGAAGTCGTTGTCGCCGCATACGTACGACAAAAACATTCCCTTTTGTCATTTTGTAAAATGCTTTGTATAAAAAAGATTCCTTTTGGATAAACGTAAAAGTCAAAGGGGTTTATACACCGTATAAAAGAAAGTTGTGTATAAAATAAAATATGCCTCAATGAAAGGAGATTGAGACGAAGTCCCATACAAAGATGGTATCCTTGGTTTAAGGATAAATCAATTACATAATTATGTTTGACAAAAGAATACACCAAATATAAGTGGATGTTAATTGTAAAATAATCAATGGTCATTCACACATATTCAAAGGATGACATATTCAATAACTACATGTTGAACCCAAAGAAATCGAAATTGGGTGAAGAAGTTCCTTTGACAGCCTAACGATGTCACATCAAAATGAGTTGATGAGAGATAAAAAGTGTATCTCATCACTTGGACATAAAATTTACATCAATAAGGATATATGAGAACATATACCAACATAACAATATGTATATTAAAAGACCCAAAAAAAGAAGTCTTTTAAAAAAGAGGAGGGTGAAAGGTTCCCTTACCGACTTGGGTATCTTTCAAAACATACACCCCATGAAAGAAGGACAATAGATCATTGATGTAAATACTCATAAACGAAAGTATATTACACAAAGAGTAGAATAATGGGTAGTACACAAACCACTCAAAGGAATTTGTGGAAAATGTAGCTTAAATATCACGGGAATAAAAGTGAGATGAAAAATCCCTTACAAAAACTCGGCAGCCTAACAGCGTCACATAAAACTTACAAAAATGGATTGATGAGATCAAATAGGGTATCTCATCATATTAACATAAAGTTTATAGAAAGAGGAATATAAAAGAACATCCCCCAACATAACAAAGAGGAGCTTAAAAGAAGTGACATAAAGGAGAGTACTTAAAAAGAAAGAGAGAGGTTAGATCTCTTACGAAAATTCGGCAGCCTAACGGCGCCACTCAAAACTTCCAAAATGGATTGATGAGAGATAATAGGTTATCTCATCACATGAAAATAAAAATTACAGTAAGTTTAATATAAAATAAAATCCCAATAACATGATAGATGGGCTTTAGAGGGAATGACATAAAAGAGTATACTTAAAAAGAAATAGTGGAGTAGGATACCTTACCTCGTATCCGACTTGACCCGACCGTTCTTTAATCTCCTGAATAATAAACTTGAGTTAATCTCTACTTTCTTAATAACCTTTTTCAAGTTCACTATTCCTTTTATACCATGTTATGAACATCATATAATCATTTAAGTTAATAATGTTCATTTTGTCGTTATTTGGTTTTTAAGTCAAAAATAGACTTCTTACACTTACATGTTGTTAATTTGGTCAAAGGTTCGTTATATCCAGAATGATATTAATTATTTGGATAACATATATATAATATATATTCATCATATACATGTATTTATAATATTACATCACATTTAGAGGTAAGAAATGAAATGCACCGTTCATGGAGACGGTATGCCGTACGTACGCATGAACGCTACTTCCATTTCTATTTCGTATTTTATGGAATGTAATCATAATTATATAAGAGTATATTATAATTCCAGTATAATAACATATATAATATCATTAACTTTATCCTTTACACATCCCACATATGGTATTAATGAATCAAATCACTTTTAGGGGGCGGTAGTCCGCACTTCCAAAAATGAAGATATCGTGTTTACCCATAATGGAAACAATAATGGTATGCCATAAATGAAAAATAAATAAGCTTAAGGAAATAATAAACATATTATATATCATATATAAAAATAGTGACATCATAATGGCCACCTTTGAAGGTGTTAAATGAGTATTGAACAATCATCGTTTCGGGAGGCAGAATTTCGCCATCCACGGAAACCGTATGTTCTTTAACCATTTGATGTAGTTGTGTGAGAGTGTAGCTAGAATAAATCTTATAAAAACATCCTAGTATATTGAATATACTGTTGTTGTTACAAAAGAAGTAAATAAAAAGAGTTTAGGGGGTTGGAGAAGGAAAATAAAACAAATAAACATGAGAGAATGAATTACCTTTAAAAGTGTAACTCCTTTTTGATTTGAGACTAAAGGCTTTCTTTGAAAGGATTCTGCCCAAAGGGAATCCTCTAGGATGAGGAGACGGATGTGTAGAGAGTAGATGGTCAGGGGATGGCCGAGCCAGAGGCTTGAGGAGTGTGTGAAATGAGGTAGAGGTGGGTGCCTTTTATAAGAGGAGAGGAGGGGCACTTTTGGAAATCATGAAACTATTATTTTATATTCAAAAGTGTTTCAAATTTATAAGGTCCCACATTGATATATTTCGAAGATAAGATGATAAGGCTTCGAAATATTCCCATCCAATAGTTTTTGGACAAGTTTAGGTCTTATATTTTATATTATCGTTTCATTTTTTTAAACTGTTCATTAATGAGGTCATCATTGCATCATCATGATGTCATAATTACATTAATTTATTTAATGTCTAAAAATTATAAAAAAAATATCCTGATGTAGGAAATATTGTTATATTTCCAAAGAGTATTTATAGAAAAAAATATTATTAGTATAACCACTTCTAAAAATTATTTTAGTAAAACAATTTATGTTAGTGTCATTTTCACCTTTATTTTAAAAAAGGCATTAAAGTCATTATCTCACCCAAGAAGCTCCATAGGGTCCCCTAAATCTACCCATGGGTTGTCTTGTTCGGACAGGACTCATCCCATAGGGGTAGGACAAGTGTCATGGTGTTTTCATATTTTTATAATATCATTTTTACCTTAAATTACACTAATTACCTCTGATCGCGATTAATGAAAAAAAGTTACTATTCTCCAAAAAATTATTTTCATCCCATTGAACCAAATTTTACATACTAAGGATAACCATGTATATCAGATTTTCAAAATTCAATACACATTAGTGGTAAACTTTCATTTAACTGAAAAATCAGTTTGCTTGATTACCACTTAGTGGTTTCACTATTCATCAAAAATTGGAGTTTTTCAGAAAATTACCAAAAATTTACCCTAAGCTATATTTGATATTCCGAATTCAAAAATGAAGTCTATTTTAAAAAATTTAAAACATATAAGTCACATTAATTAATTTAATAATTAATTCCCGCTGTCAGATCAAATAGCGTGGTTTTATGAAACAATAAGTATCAAAAGATTGACAATGGTTTAAGTCTGATTTCAATGTGAAATTAATTCCATCGACCAATATTGGATTAAATGGTAAAAATATATTCTAATTTCACTTTAAAACCAATTCAAAAGATAATCTAATCATATAAATAAATTAGATTAAAAAGAGGTTTTGAATTAAAATACAACATTTTACACTATTCATTAAAAAATGAACTTTATCGGAAAGATACCAAAAATTTACACAAAGTAAATTTTGATGTCCCGATTCTTAAGAAGAGTTTTATTTGGTCCAATATAATTTATAAGAGTGAACAAAAATATATTTAATGACGGTTTTCCATAAAAAGGCGATAAGTGAACCTTTAGTGAAAACTAGGGCATATACTCCTAAATTTGAATTCTTTCCGTATTTTAAGCCTTTATCTTTTATTGGATATATCTAAAAACATTTAAAAACATATATAATCATATATTAGTTATTTATATCCATTACCACCAATACAACGGCTACATGTTAACTACCATTAAAAATAATATTATTTTATTATTAGAGTGCAACGTAAGATTTCCAAGAAACTCGTTGTTGCGTGTTGGGTATGTCATCGAACATAGAGTCCCCATTAAAGTCATATTAATATTTTCTTCACAAATATGGATAAATATGAAAATTTCATATTCTTTATTTACCTGGGGTGTTACATCCTTCCCCCCTTTTGGGAATTTCGTCCTCGCAATTTTAAAATTGGGCTTGGTAACATTCTTGAAAGTCCCACATCGGAACAATAGTCGGTAAAACAATCACTTTAAAATAAAGGAAGATATGTACAGAGGTCACTCGAGTTAACCCATATGTAGAAAAACATGGACATGGAAGAAAAAGCAAAGGGTCATGTTCTTGAGGGAGAGTGATAGAAAACATGTTTAGGAGAAAGTTAACCATGAGAAAATCAAAAACTTGTGATGGGTTAAACAGTATTCGATTCCCCAGTAGGAAAAGTTAATAGACAAAATTTTTGTTTTAAGATACTTTTTATTGGGGAATTTATTCATAAGGAAACATAATCACTTATCATGTTGACTTTCAACTTTTACACAAACTCATATTTTCTCCAAAAGACGAGTATTTAGGAAGACTTGTTCACATATAAGAGTACTATAATCAACTTCTATAGAATCACCTAATCCACAAAAGAGAACTATATACTTAACATGTCTTTAGACCAAAACCAAAACCAAAAAGGCTAGTACAAGATCAGATAATCCATAAAAGGATAACCCCTTATAAAAAGAAAATCTATTCCTAATCTCCAAAATTTGTCCAACAAAACCCAAAGTTCAACGAGGACCATCCGATAAACAATTTGTCCATAAAATTCTTCAAAGTAAACCAATATAAGATTGAAACCCAAATATTTGAAGGATTTAATCACATAGTCTTCCAAGTTAAATCGTAACATTTTTCTCCAAACAACATTAGTTGCTCCTAAAGTCTCATATTAAAAAGTAATTAACCTAATCACATATCCTCCATGATAGGTTAATCATTTTCATAAATAACCCAAAATCAACTTACTATTAATTCATAAAATCATATAACTATAAAGAATCAGTCAAACTAACCAGGGACTTCACGTAGTCCAGTGGTAGGCGATAAATACCAGTCGCACTTTGGTTGTGGGTTCGATTCCCACAGCTTTGTCCGATGCGACGGGTTGTCACATGGTCTGCATGTTGTCCTTTTTCCAAAACTATATAATTCTCAAAAAAATTCACAAAACGAGATAAAATCTTCAAAAATAAACATAACATATTTTAACCTCAAGTTTATCTCATTCCTTTCATTTTCCATCATATCATAGAGTAACCCATAATTACCTAAAAAGTAAGGATCATATAAACTCTAATGGTTACCTATATAATTATTACCTGAACTTCCACATTGACTGGTCATCTCGTACATGATTCATTATAGAACATACCAATGTTCACATGGTTGATCATGACTCCTTGATAGTTGGTTTAGAACAACCACGAGTTTCCTCATTGAATACCCCATTTCATCGAGTCTCTTAATCAGAGAACCACCACAGTTTCCTTCAAACCAATTGTCACTTTGCTTCCTGCGAGATCCATCCATTCACTAAAAACAGAAATGTCAATGTGAGTATATCAACAAAACCATCATGTAATAATGAGGAAGGTAAACACTAAGATATACTTACTCATTCACTTTATCTAAAACTAGGAATCTTTCTGAAATCCTAACCATTATGGTAATGTCACTTATGCTTAGAGAATACCCTAACCTATAAAGTTATCTAAACCGACCTTCGATACCAACTATAAGGCCCCAGTCTTAAACCTTACTTAATATTGAATTAAATGAATAATTCACATTGAGGATCTTTTCAGGTTTAGAGTTTTAGAGAATTAGATTATGAAACTTTCATTACATTCCACATTAAAACAAAGTGGTTACATAAAAGACAATATTCATTCTTCCCATCAATGGAAACATATTTAAAAATAAAACACGGATTCTTTCTTGACACATCCTTAACACTATCATCACATCCTGTACCTTTCCCTTGACCTGTGAAAAACATTTCAAAAACTTGGGATGAGCATAAAAAGCTCAGTAAGGGTTATAAAAAATATGGAAAGGAAACATGAGTTCATATATACATAAGAATGAAATCATACATTACCCATAAAACATAGGCACATTAACATACCTCATCAAACCATGAATAAATCATAGAAAACATAAGTCATAAAGGTAACTTGAGGCATCCATAACATTCTTACGTAGGGACTAACCCTCTTGGTTACGTTTGGAATACCCATCACAGTATATTCCCTAAATCTCTTCAGAGAAACCTTAACGTTTCACCCCTTCGTGTTACCCAATGCATTGGAGATCTATATCGGGCTCACCTGCCCTTAGTTTATCACGAACCACCCGTCTTCATAATAATGCCCTAGAACCTCAACATAATCATATCACATAAAACATGCATAAAGGAAACATAACATTTCCACCTTTCAATCACAAGATATCAATACAAAACATTGATATAAAAACACCATGAAAACCATTTTCAATACCAAAATATAAGAAAAGTAAAACATGGTATTTATTTTTCTTTTAAAAACAAGGTATGGCTTGTAGAGGAAACCGACACCCAAATAATGGTCACAACGGAGGAGAAGTCGTTGTCGCCGCATACGTACGACAAAAACATTCCCTTTTGTCGTTTTGTAAAATGCTTTGTATAAAAAAGATTCCTTTTGGATAAACGTAAAAGTCAAAGGGGTTTATACACCGTATAAAAGAAAGTTGTGTATAAAATAAAATATGCCTCAATGAAAGGAGATTGAGACGAAGTCCCATACAAAGATGGTATCCTTGGTTTAAGGATAAATCAATTACATAATTATGTTTGACAAACGAATACACCAAATATAAGTGGATATTAATTGTAAAATAATCAATGGTCATTCACACATATTCAAAGGATGACATATTCAATAACTACATGTTGAACCCAAAGAAATCGAAATTGGGTTAAGAAGTTCCCTTGACAGCCTAACGACGTCACATCAAAATGAGTTAATGAGAGATAAAAAGTGTATCTCATCACTTGGACAGAAAATTTACATCAATAAGGATATATGAGAACATATCCCAACATAACAATATGTAAATTAAAAGACCCAAAAAAAGAAGTCTTTTAAAAAAGAGGAGGGTGAAAGGTTCCCTTACCGACTTGGGTATCTTTCAAAACATACACCCCATGAAAGAAGGACAATAGATCATTGATGTAAATACTCATAAACGAAAGTATATTACACAAAGAGTAGAATAATGGGTAGTACACAAACCACTCAAATGAATTTGTGTCAAATGTAGCATAAATATCACGGGAATAAAAGTGAGATGAAAAATCCCTTACAAAAACTCGGCAGCCTAACAACGTCACATAAAACTTACAAAAATGGATTGATGAGATCAAATTGGGTATCTCATCATATTAACATAAAGTTTATAGAAAGAGGAATATAAAATAACATCCCCCAACATAACAAATAGGAGCTTAAAATAAGTGACATAAAGGAGAGTACTTAAAAAGAAAGAGAGAGGTTAGATCTCTTACGAAAATTCGGCAGCCTAACGGCGCCACTCAAAACGTCCAAAATGGATTGATGAGAGAGAATAGGTTATCTCATCACATTAAAATAAAAATTACAGTAAGTGTAATATAAAATAAAATCCCAATAACATGAAAGATGAGCTTTAGAGGGAATGACATAAAAGAGTATACTTAAAAAGAAATAGTGGAGTAGGATCCCTTACCTCGTATCCGACTTGACCCGACCGTTCTTTAATCTCCTGAATAATAAACTTGAGTTAATCTCTACTTGCTTAAGAACCTTTTTCAAGTTCATTATTCCTTTTATACCATGTTATGAACATCATATAATCATTTAAGTTAATAATGTTCATTTTGTCGTTATTTGGTTTTTAAGTCAAAAATAGACTTCTTACACTTACATGTTGTTAATTTTGTCAAAGGTTCATTATATACAGAATTATATTAATTATTTGGATAACATATATATCATATATATTCATCATATACATGTATTTATAATATTACATCACATTTAGAGGTAAGAAATGAAATGCACCGTTCATGGAGACGGTATGCCGTACGTACGCATGAACGCTACTTCCATTTCTATTTCGTATTTTATGGAATGTAATCATAATGATATAAGAGTATATTATAATTCCAGTATAATAACATATATAATATCATTAACTTTATCCTTTACACATCCCACATATGGTATTAATGAATCAAATCACTTTCAGGGGGCGGTAGTCCGCACTTCCTAAAATGAAGATATCGTGTTTACCCATAATGGAAACAATAATGGTATGCCATAAATGAAAAATAAAGAAGCTTAAGAAAAGATTAAACATATTATATATCATATATAAAAATAGTGACATCATAATGGCCACCTTTGAAGGTGTTAAATGATTATGGAACAATCATCGTTTCGGGAGGCAGAATTTCGCCATCCATGGAAACCGTATGTTCTTTAACCATTTGATGTAGTTGTGTGTGAGTGTAGCTCGAATAAATCTTATAAAAACATCCTAGTATATTGAATATACTGGTGTTGTTACAAAAGAAGTAAATAAAAAGAGTTTAGGGGGTTGGAGAAGCAAAATAAAACAAATGAACATGAGAGAATGAATTACCTTTAAAAGTGTAACTCCTTTTTGATTTGAGACTAAAGGCTTTCTTTGAAAGGATTCTGCCCAAAGAGAATCCTCTAGGATGAGGAGAGGGATGTGGAGAGAGTAAATGGTCAGGGTATGGCCGAGCCAGAGGCTTGAGGAGTGTGTGAAATGAGGTAGAGGTGGGTGCCTTTTATAAGAGGAGAGGAGGGGCACTTTTGGAAATTATGAAACTATTATTTTAGATTCAAAAGTGTTTCGAATTTCTAAGGTCCCACATTGATATATTTAAAATATAAGATGATAAGGCTTCTAAATATTCCCATACAATAGTTTTTGGACAAGTTTAGGTCTTATATTTTATATTATCGTTTCATTTTTTTAAACTGTTCATTAATGAGGTCATCATTGCATCATCATGATGTCATAATTAAATTAATTTATTTAATGTCTAAAAATTATAAAAAAAATATCCTGATGTAGGAAATATTTTTATCTTTCCAAATAGTATTTATAGAAAAAAATATGATTATTATAACCACTTCTAAAAGTTGTTTTAGTAAAACAATTTATGTTAGTGTAATTTTCACCTTTATTTAAAAAAAGGCATTAAAGTCATTATCTCACCCAAGAGGCTCCATAGGGTCCCCTAAATCTACCCATGGGTTGTCTTGGTCGGACATGACTCATCCCATAGGGGTAGGAAAAGTGTCATGGTGTTTTCATATTTTTATAATATCATTTTTACCTTAAATTACACTAATTACCTCTGATCGCGATTAATGAAAAAACGTTACTATTCTCCAAAAAATTATTTTCATCCCATTGAACCAAATTTTACATACTAATGATAACCATGTATATAATATTTTCAAAATTCAATACACATTAGTGGTAATCTTTCATTTAACTGAAAAATCAGTTTGCTTGATTACCACTTAGTGGTTTCACTATTCATCAAAAATTGGAGTTTTTCAGAAAATTACAAAAAATTCACCCTAAGCTATATTTGATATTCCGAATTCAAAAATGAAGTCTATTTTACAAAATTGAAAACATATAAGTCACATTAATTAATTTAATAATTAATTCCCGCTGTCAGATCAAATAGCGTGGTTTTATGAAACAATAAGTATCAAAAGATTGACAATGGTTTATGTCTGATTTCAAAGTGAAATTAATTCCATCCACCACTATTGGATTAAATGGTAAAAATATATTCTAATTTCACTTTAAAACCAATTCAAAAGAAAATCTAATCATATAAATAAATTAGATTAAAAAGATGTTTTGAATTAAAATACAACATTTTACACTATTCATTTAAAAATGAACTTTATCAGAAAGATACCAAAAATTTACACAAAGTAAATTTTGATGTCCCGATTATTAAGAAGAGTTTTATTTGGTCCAATATAATGTATAAGAGTGAACAAAAATATATTTAATGACAGTTTTCCATCAAAAGGCGATAAGTGAACCTTTAGTGAAAACTAGGGCATATATTCCTAAATTTGAATTCTTTCCGTATTTTAAGCCTTTATCATTTATTGGATATATCTAAAAACATTTAAAAACATATATAATCATATATTAGTTATTTCTATCCATTACCGCCAATACAACGGCTACATGTTAACTACCATTAAAAATAATATTATTTTATTATTAGAGTGCAACGTAAGATTCCCAAGAAACTCGTTGTTGCGTGTTGGGTATGCCATCGGGCATAGCATCCCCATTAAAGTCATATTAATATTTTCTTCACAAATATGGATAAATATGAAAATTTCATATTCTTTATTTACCTGGGGTGTTACATCCTTCCCCCCTTTTGGGAATTTCGTCCTCGCAATTTTAAAATTGGGCTTGGTAACAACCTTGAAAGTCCCACATCGGAACAAGAGTCGGTAAAACAATCACTTTAAAATAAAGGAAGATAAGTACAGAGGTCACTCGAGTTAACCCATATGTAGAAAAACATGGACATGGAAGAAAAAGCAAAGGGTCATGTTCTTGAGGGAGAGTGGTAGAAAACATGTTTAGGAGAAAGTTAACCATGAGAAAATCAAAAACTTGTGATGGGTTAAACGGTATTCAATTCCCCAGTAGAAAAGTTAATAGACAACATTTTTGTTTTAAGATACTTTCTATTGGGGAATTTATTCATAAGGAAACATAATCACTTATCATGTTGACTTTCAACTTTTACACAAACTCATATTTTCTCCAAAAGACGAGTATTTAGGAAGACTTGTTCACATTAAGATTACTATAATCAACTTCTATAGAATCACCTAATCCACAAAAGAGAACTATATACTTACCATGTCTTTAGACCAAAACCAAAACCAAAAAGGCTAGTACAAGATCAGATAATCCAGAAAAGGATAACCCCTTATAAAAAGAAAATCTATTCCTAATCTCCAAAATTTGTCCAACAAAACCCAAAGTTCAACGAGGACCATCCGATAAACAATTTGTCCATAAAATTCTTCAAAGTAAACCAATATAAGATTGAAACCCAAATATTTGAAGGATTTAATCACATAGTATTCCAAGTTAAATCGTAACATTTATCTCTAAACAACATTAGTTGCTCCTAAAGTCTCATATTAAAAAGTAATTAACCTAATCACATATCCTCCATGATAGGTTAATCATTTTCATAAATAACCCAAAATCAACTTACTCTTAATTCATAAAATCATATAACTATAAAGAATCATTCAAACTAACCAGGGACTTCATGTAGTCCAGTGGTAGGCGATAAATACTAGTCGCACTTTGGTTGTGGGTTCGATTCCCACAGCTTTGTCCGACGCGACGGGTTGTCACACGGTCTGCGTGTTGTCCTTTTTCCAAAACTATATAATTCTCAAAAAATTTCCCAAAACGTGATAAAATCTTCAAAAATAAACATAACATATTTTAACCTCAAGTTTATCTCATTCCTTTCATTTTCCATCATATCATAGAGTAACCCATAATTACCTAAAAAGTAAGGATCATATAAACTCTAATGGTTACCTATATAATTATTACCTGAACTTCCACATTGATTGGTCATCTCGTACATGATGCATTATAGAACATACCAAGGTTCACATGGTTGATCATGACTCCTTGATAGTTGGTTTAGAACAACCACGAGTTTCCTCCTTGAATACCCCATTTCATCGAGTCTCTTAATCAGAGAACCACCACAGTTTCCTTTAAACCAATTGTCACTTTGCTGCCTGCGAGATCCAGCCATTCACTAAAAACAGAAATGTCAATGTGAGTATATCAACAAAACCATCATGTACTAATGAGGAAGGTAAACACTAATATATACTTACTCATTCACTTTATCTAAAACTAGGAATCTTTCTGAAATCCTAACCATTATGGTAATGTCACTTATGCTTAGAGAATACCCTAACCTATAAAGTTATCTAAACCGACCTTTGATACCAACTATAAGGCCCCAACTTTAAACCTTACTTAATATTGAATTAAATGAATAATTCACATTGAGGATCTTTTCAGGTTTAGAGTTTTAGAGAATTAGATTATGAAACTTTCATTACATTCCACATTTAAACAAAGTGGTTACATAAAAGACAATATTCATTCTTCCCATCAATGGAAACATATTTAAAAATAAAACAAGGATTCTTTCTTGACACATCCTTGACACTATCATCACATCATGTACCTTTCCCTTGACCTGTGAAAAACATTTCAAAAACTTGGGATGCACATAAAAATCTCAGTAAGGGTTATAAAAAATATGGAAAGGAAACCTGAGTTCATATATACATAAGAATGAAATCATACATTACCTATAAAACATAGGCACATTAACATACCTCATCAAACCATGAATAAATCATAGAAAACATAAGTCATAAAGGTAACTTGAGGCATCCATAACATTCTTACGTAGGGAGTAACCCTCTTGGTTACATTTGGAATACCCATCACAGTATATTCCCTAAATCTCTTCGGAGAAACCTTAACGTTTCACCCCTTCGTGTTACCCAATGCATTGGAGAGCTATATCGGGCTCACCCGCCCTTAGTTTATCACGGAACCACCTGTCTTCATAATAATGACCAAGAACCTCAACATAATCATATCACATAAAACATGCATAATGGAAACATAACATTTCCACCTTTCAATAACAAAATATCAATACAACACATTGATATAAAAACATCATGAAAGACATTTTAAATACCAAAATAAAAGAAAAGTAAAACATGGTATTTATTTTTCTTTTAAAAACAAGGTATGGCTTGTAGAGGAAACCGAAACTCAAATAATGGCCACAGAGGCAGAGAAGTCGTTGTCGCCGCATAAGTACGACAAAAACATTCCCTTTTGTCATTTTATAAAAGGCTTCGTATAAAACAGATTCCTTTTGGATAAACGTAAAAGTCAAAGGGGTTTATACACCATATAAAATAAAGTTGTGTATAAAATAAAATAAGCCTCAATGAAAGGAGATTGAGAGGAAGTCCCATACAAATATGGTATCCTTGGTTTAAGGATAAATCAATTACATAATTATGTGTGACAAACGAATACAACAAATATAAGTGGATATTAAGTGTAAAATAATCAAAGGTAATTCACACATATTCAATGGATGACATATTCAATAACTACATGTTGAACCCAAAGAAATCGAAATTGGGTTAAGAAGTTCCCTTGATAGCCTAACGACGTCACATCAAAATGAGTTGATGAGAGATAAAAAGTGTATCTCATCACTTGGACATAAAATTTACATCAATAAGGATATATGAGAACATATCCCAACATAACAATATGTAAATTAAAACACCCAACAAAAGAAGTCTTTTAAAAAAGAGGAGGGTGAAAGGTTCCCTTACCGAATTGGGTATCTTTCAAAACATACACCCCATGAAATAAGGACAATAGATCATTGATGTAAATAATCATAAACGAAATTATATTACACAAAGAGTAGAATAATGGGCAGTACATATACCACTCAAAGGAATTTTTGGCAAATGTAGCATAAATCTCACGGGAATAAAAGTGAGATGAAAAATCCCTTACGAAAACTCGGCAGCCTAACGGCGTCACATAAAACTTACAAAAATGGATTGATGAGATCAAATAGGGAATCTCATCATATTAACATAAAGTTTATAGAAATATGAATATAAAATAACATCCCCCAACATAACAAAGAGGAGCTTAAAAGAAGTGACATAAAGGAGAGTACTTAAAAAGAAAGAGAGAGGTTAGATCTCTTACGAAAATTCGGCAGCCTAACGACACCACTCAAAACATAAAAAATGGATTGATGAGAGATAATAGGTTCTCTCATCACATGAACATAAAAATTACAGTAGGTTTAATATAAAATAACATCCCAATAACATGAAAGTTGAGCTTTAGAGGGAATGACATAAAAGAGTATACTTAAAAAGAAATAGTGGAGTAGGATACCTTACCTCGTATCCGACTTGACCCGACCGTTCTTTAATCTCCTGAATAATAAACTTGAGTTAATCTCTACTTGATTAAGAAACTTTTTCAAGTTCATTATTCTTTTTATACCATGTTATTAACATCATGTAATCATTTAAGTTAATAATGTTCATTTTGTCGGTATTTGGTTCTTAAGTCAAAAATAGACTTCTTACACTTACATGTTGTTAATTTGTTCAAAGGTTCGTTATATCCAGAATGATATTAATGATTTGGATAACATATATATCATATATATTCATCATATAAATGTATTTATAATATTACATCACATTTAGAGGTAAGAAATGAAATGCACCGTTCATAGAGACGGTAAGCCGTACGTACGCATGAACGCTACTTCCATTTCTATTTCGTATTTTCGGGAATGGAATCATAATGATATAAGAGTATATTATAATTTCAGTATAATAACATATATAATATAATTAACTTTATCCTTTACACATCCCACATATGGTATTAACGAATCAAACCACTTTCAGGGGGCGGTAGTCCGCACTTCCTAAAATGAATATATCGTGTTTACTCATAATGGAAACAATAATGGTATGCCTTAAATGAAAAATACAGAAACTTAAAAAAAGAGTAAACATATTATATATCATATATAAAAATAGTGACATCATAATGGCCACCTTTGAAGGTGTTAAATGAGTATTGAACAATCATCGTTTCGGGAGGCAGAATTTCGCCATCCATGGAAACCGTATGTTCTTTAACCATTTGATGTAGTTGTGTGAGAGTGTAGCTCGAATAAATCTTATAACAACATCCTAGTATATTTATGATACTGTTTTTGTTACAAAATAAGTAAATAAAAAGAGTTTAGGGGGTTGGAGAAGCAAAATAAAACAAATGAACATGAAAGAATGAATTACCTTTAAAAGTGTAACTCCTTTTTGATTTGTTCCTAAAGGCTTCCTTTGAAAGGATTCTGCCCAAAGGGAATCCTCTAGGATGAGGCGAGGGATGTGGAGAGAGTAAATGGGCAGGGGATGGCCGAGAAAAAGGCTTGAGGAGTGTGTGAAATGAGGTAGAGGTGGGTGCCTTTTATAAGAGGAGAGGAGGGGCACTTTTGGAAATCATGAAACTATTATTTTATTTTCAAAAGTGTTTCGAATTTCTAAGGTCCCACATTGATATATTTATAAGATAAGATGATAAGGCTTAGAAATATTCCCATCCAATAGTTTTTGGAAAAGTTTAGGTCTTAGATTTTATATTATTGTTTCATTTTATTTAAACTGTTCATTAATGAGGTCATCGTTGCATCATCATGATGTCATAATTAAATTAATTTATTTAATGTCTAAAAATTATAACAAAAATATCATGATGTAGGAAATCCTTTTATCTTTCCATATAGTATTTATAGACAAAAATATGATTAGTATAACCCCTTCTAAAAATTGTTTTAGTAAAACGATTTATGTTAGTGTCATTTTCACCTTTATTTAAAAAAAGGCATTAAAGTCATTATCTCACCCAAGAGGCTCCATAGGGTCCCCTAAATAGACCCATGGGTTTTATTGGTCGGCCATGACTCATCCAATAGGGGTAGGACAAGTGTCATGGTGTTTTCATATTTTTATAATATCATTTTTACCTTAAATTACACTAATTACCTCTAATCGCGATTAATGAAAAAAAGTTACTATTCACCGAAAAATTATTTTCATCCCATTGAACCACATTTTACATACTAATGACAACCATGTATGTCGGATTTTCAAAACTCAATACACATTAGTGGTAAACTTTCATTTAACTGAAAAATCAGTTTGCTTGATTACCACTTAGTGGTTTCACTATTCATCAAAAATTGGAGTTTTTCAGAAAATTACCAAAAATTCACCCTAAGATATATTTGATATTCCGAATTAAAAAATGAAGTCTATTTTACAAAATTCAAAACATATAAGTCACATTAATTAATTTAATAATGAATTCCCGTGGTCAGATCAAATAGCGTGTTTTTATGAAACAATAAGTATCAAAAGATTGACACTGGTTTAAGTCTAATTTCAAAGTGAAATTAATTCCATCGACCACTATTGGATTAAATGGTAAAAATATTTTCTAATTTCACTTTAAAACCAATTAAAAAGATAATCTAATCATATAAATAAATTATATTAAAAAGAGGGTTTGAATTAAAATACAACATTTTACACTATTCATTAAAAAAATGAACTTTATCAGAAAGATACCAAAAATTTACACAAAGTAAATTTTGATGTCCCGATTCTTAAGAGGTGTTTTATTTGATCCAATATAATGTATAAGAGTGAAAAAAATATATTTAATGAGGGTTTTCCATCAAAAGGCCATAAGTGAACCTCTAGTGAAAACTAGGGCATATATGCCTAAATTTGAATTCTTTCCGTATTTTAAGCCATTATCTTTTATTGGATATATCTAAAAACATTTAAAAACATATATAATAATATTTTAGTTATTTCTATCCATTCCCGCCAATACAACGGCTACATGTTAACTACCATTAAAAATAATATTATTTTATTATTAGAGTGCAACGTAAGATTCCCAAGAAACTCGTTGTTGCGTGTTGGGTACGCCATCGAGCATAGCGTCCCCTTTAAAGTCATATTAATATTTTATTCAAAAATATGGATAAATATGAAAATGACATATTCTTTATTTAACTGGGGTGTTACATCAGGTGTCTGGACAAACTAAAAAATTTCATCATAAAGTCTATCCAGTCCACTGTATCATGAAGGACACTAGGACACTAGAATGTGAGAGGAATTTTGATCTTGTTGTCTGATAGATGTATTTAATGAATACATATAATGGTGTTTTAATATAATAATTTCTATATTTAAATGAACTATCTTTATAAATTTTCAAAATAGTGTCCTATTTTGTGTTTTATGGAATGATATAATGAATCATTGGAATATAAATGAAATGTGGAAAATTTTAGAGTTCAAATAGACATTGTTTTTTGAGAAAAGTTAAGCAGCATGACACCAAATTTCTAAGTATGTAGAAGAGATGAAAACTGAAGAAAAACAACTTAAACACCATGTATATAAGTTAAAGGATGTGAGTTTTATCCAGACAATTTTTTGGGATATTTAACAAAAAATTCTTGATTCCTAGAAAATAATGTATTACACATCTTGTAGACACATTATGCATGATGTAAATATTTGGGATGAATTTTAAACACCCACATTCAGCTTATCATCAAAAATTGAAAAATATATTTGAAATGGACCCAACCTATACCACCTTTGGAAATTTCAAATTTGATATTCATTAATAAAGGATCCCATTTAGAGCCTATAAATGGAGTACATTCCTGCTACTATTGGAGGATTAGATATATGGTTACAAAAGATTGGATTGAGAAACTATAATGTATACGCCCCTCCCTGTGTTCGTATTTGTTTTTCATTTTATTCCCTTGTTATTTTTTTCATCCATCTGATACTCTCATCACTAGGATGAGGGTGCAATACAAACTTATTCTAGGGAAATGTAATTAAATGGGGGAGGTGAAATTCGATTTAATTATTTTTATTTATTCATGTGTTTGGTTTCATGTAATTATTCAATTATTTTTCAATCCCTTTCTTTTTCATTTTATCATGACCATTGATAATTGAATAAAAAATGGAATCATTAAATTGCACAACTAACAACCCTAAATGAGGAATGAACATTGTCTAATTTACAGGAATCATGTTTAAATATGGTATCAGGACAAACATGATTCAGTGATATGCTAAATTACCGACCAAGGGAAATAGGGTCTTTCGGCATCAAGAAGGGGATTACACTACAAGTGGATATTAATCATCCAACACCGAAAACAATAATGAAATAATAACACTTTTTAACTTAATCCAATTACACCTGAACACTAAAATTACACAACCATGGCATCCTTTAAAAATCAATCTTCAAACCAACTAATTAATATATTTCATTCCCAATCTGATTTCAAAAAATCAATCAGTCCAACATTTTCTCACCTCTTTCTCCAATTGAATAATATTAAATATTTCGAAAACATTATCAAACTAAATTAATTTTCTCTATGGGTTTGACCCATGTAATGTTCATTATTCCGTCAAAATTCTTCAAAAATAAATTATTTAAATAATTTACAAGATAATAAGGCTATATTCATTCAAAATATAATTTTAAATAGATTTTAGTCATAATTAAAATGAATTGGTCTAAAGATAAATGTAAGGGTTTCCATGCCTAATACACGATTATTTTTTATGATAGATTATGTTGAAAATATTTCAAAAATTAACTATTTTTCTATAATTTAATAATTATTATTGTATTATATTTTATAGTTATCATAAATAATGTTATATAATTTATTAACCATCACTATCTTATTTTTCATAGGCCAGTAATATTTAAAAATATAAGGTTTTCATAAATTATTACTTTTTCAGTTCCTCTCTTACTTGTTTTGGTAATATAATTAATCATTAAATTTAACAGTATTATATTTAAAAATTATTAATATAATGATTTTGTAATAAAAATATATGATTTACCTTATTTCAATGACATTTAATAAACATAACATAGCATTATGGTTTTACTCTTTCATTGAAAACAATGATTTTTTAATAAACATACTTATATTATGAAAATTTTAAAAAAAAATCCTGTTTTTACAGAAACTCATAAATAATTTAATTTTAGAGGGTAAAATAACGGAGAAAAGTCGATTGTCTGGGGAAATCCATTGAATCAGGGAATATGATCCCTCCATAGCGAAAGATAATGGTGAGATTCATATTTATGATGATATGATCACAACTAAGAATGAATATGTTGGGAAGAAATAGATATTTCACTTTATGAAATGAAAAAAAACACATGTGGATGTTTTTATATGTCATGAAGCTTCATCCCCTACTATAAATTTTTCAAATGTTGTCAATCTTGTGGGGAATCATTCATTCTTGGAACTTGATTATCATACACCATGTAGTTTTCTCATGATGTGTTGAATTTATCATGTATTGGATGACCAAAATGTTGTTTAAGAGAATATAAGTTATTGAAAGTTATCAATCATAAAATGAATCTTGACTGTAAAAGGGGGAAAAATTGGAAATTTAATGATCTCATTCAAATAATATAATAAATATGGTTTTATGATGATTGGAAGATGAAATTCCTTGGGTGAGGGACCAATCATGTGGCCATTCCTTGTGATGAGTGTAAACGGTGTTCATAGATATTATGATTTGTTTTCTTAAATCCTGAATAGGAGTAGGATCACATACATGATTCAGGTGATGTCGGTAATAATCATTCATAGGCACGAGTCTAAATCTTTAAGATAAATTTCCTATAATGGAACCTAGTACTTCATAGTAATACTTCCTCCAGTGTTGGAAATCACAAAAAGATGCATATATATATATATATATGTTTAATCCTAGGTTTGGATCCTAAGGAAGGATCCTTGTAAATTTTTAGAAGTCATTCACATTGGTTGAAGAGATTGTGTTAGGAATGAGGGATGACAATATTAATATTGAGATTCAATATGAATAGAAGCCAAAGTTCTATCTCAATATTAATTTCTTTGGAAATATCATTCATGAATAAAAAAAGTATAATTTTTTTATAATTTTTATGATCAGTGGACATGATGATGGAATTTTTAGGTGGAGTAAATCGAAGTTTAAAATCATATATCATGATTCTCATTCTATTGATCGTCACATTAGAAAGATAGACCCATGGATTAAGTTGGATCAATGAATGATAATCATGTAACTAATTTAATTGAACATTATGTCTTAGAGAAATATTTTATTATGGTGGATGATAAGGGGAATGAACCATCTATCCTTACACTGGTTACTAGTATGAAAAAAAATTATAAATGAGCATAATATTATTGAGGTACAGGTTCTAGATACTGATTACTCAATCATGGACCCTCTCTATGCTACTCAAAAAGGAATTTAATTGGTTAATTAGCCTGTATTTCCATCTACTAATCATGATAATATTGAATTGGATTCCACTAAACCTATTTTGGAGCATATATACAATGATCATGAGGATCCTGAATTAGTTGTTTCTTAGTCTGGACTTGATATTCTAGGTGTTAAAGCAGAGGACATCCTACCCTCCACATCTAATTTTCATGGTCCAATGAACAACCTAACTCATTATTTATTATTTATGGTTGTGAAAATATGAATAACACATTACTAGTGGGAAAGAGTGACTTGGTTTATAGGATTCATAATTTCCCTTATTACTGGAACCAAAATCAAATGAAATTAGAATAATTTTTCTTATGTAGGTCTCTCAGGAGCCAATTTAATTTTTAAATAAATTCACCACATTAAATGGTGTATTTTGGACTCTTGAAACTAATAACCTCCATCTATCCACAAATTGTTTTCTTATTTTATTGAAAACCCAATTTTAATGGTATGTGGGATCTAAAAGGTACTTCATTGGAATAAGTACCACCATTACAAAATATATATTACAAAATCTAAATTCCAAAAAAACCATTCACCCCACAAAATGAAACCTATTTAAAAATTCAAAATAAAATTAATCACAGCAAATGTCGTGAGTCTACCAAAGATCACTAACTGCAATGAGTACTATAAATCCTCTTCATTA
The DNA here is from genome assembly GCA_963277665.1 of Viscum album. Classification (NCBI taxonomy): domain Eukaryota; kingdom Viridiplantae; phylum Streptophyta; class Magnoliopsida; order Santalales; family Viscaceae; genus Viscum; species Viscum album. The sequence goes on along the minus strand of OY728150.1, from coordinate 1,350,109,546 downwards.
TATGCATCACCTAAATGTTGTCTTTAACCAAGAGTCCACCACCATGAGCAGAACTGAACACTACCAAATCATCGTTGCATCCAACATCATCATCATTGACAATGAATCACCTAAGCATCAGAAATCCAAAGATAACCAAATTCCAGAAACCACAATCACCACCAAGAGAACCCAAATCTGAACACCAAAGCAATAGTTAAATAAAACGGAATCCACAAATCACAACTCTGGAAGCACCTTGAAAAATATTGAACCTTGAACCACAATCCCAAAACCATATATTTACCATTATGATAGATCAAACTCAGATTGGAATGCATAAACCTGGGGTGAAAGAATGATGAATGGCCAAGGAGCTCTTCGGAACATAACCATCATCCGTAAAAAGAATGAAAAAATAGTAGCAGAAAAAGTAATCAAGTGATGAATCAATAGTAGGATAGGCCTTAGAAAATTAACAAGTCCCTTCAACAATTAATATCATTTACTATTGAAAATTTACTAAGAACACTCCCACAATCATTGTCATTAGGAATTAAATTTTGATCAGGAAACCCATTCTTATAAGTATTATTGAACCAAAAATATATTTTGAGAATTGGTAATCATTCAAGGGTGTTAGCCATGTCAATTCCTTAATTTCTCTCAACAATAATGAAGAGATTGTAGAATCCATTTGAGTTTAAAATAGTGATATCATATATATGAACTCATTTTTTCATGATTGGAAGTCAAAAACAATATTTATGGTGATGAATGGTATTTACATCTCAATTAAATTTTCTATGATTTTAATCACTATATATGAATAAATGATATGTGGACAGGTCTAGAATTGTTTTCTGAGAACATGGGATAGATGTGGTTAGTTAATGGGGAATTCATAATTGTGTTAAGGCCAAAAGAAAAGATTAAGAATAAAATTAGTGGGATAGAATATTGTGAATTATTTGATTGAACTAAAATATATGTTATGTTTGAGGTGCATATAGTAGGATAATATTTTACATGGAGTCGGTAAACAATTAATAGGAGATAATCCAACATATATGTTTATTTATTTGTATAGTTGGATGATATAAGTGGGGCTATTGATGTCTCAGGAATCACTATACCTAAGACATACTCTGATCACACACATATTCTGATGGATATTGGTATCAATAATTTAAGGTCATCACCCTAACCATTAACATTTAACAATGCATGTCTTCTGATACATGGATACAGGGAAGTAATCGTGGATTCCTAGATGATAGATTTAATTGGAATTACATTGAAATTTAATTTCAAGAAATTGAGGAATATAATCTAATGGAATAATAAAATGATTATATCTTCCTTATACATCATTTATCTATATATTAAAAATAAAAAAAATCATCTGGCATAGTTATAAAGTTCCATCCAATATTATGAGATTCCTTATAGTGGTGAGATGAATTTACATTCCAAATTTGATAATTTTATGTCTCTTATAGAAGATCTTTTCCTATACTAATTAAATATTATGTGGGTGAATGATGAATACATGAATTAAAGGTTATTTCACAGCAAGTATAGGGAGACAAAGGACAAAATATTTTACACTACTATTTAGATTAAATGGGAGTTTTTTTAGCTTGAAGAATGAAGTTTATAATCCTTGAAGAAAATACATTGAGGATCTGTATATGGATAAGGGGGATGATAATACCAAAAAATGGTCACTAATACCACTCTTACTGTTGAATAATTTAAAAAAAAACAATATAATTACTAAATTTCTCTATGAGAATGAAAATAAGGGAACTCTATTTAATCTAAAAAATTGAATGTGCTACAGGACTGTATGTGATGTATAATAAATTCTTCATGTTCTACTATGAAATTGTGACCATTTAAATTTATACTTTTGTTAGATAAATATTTACTAATTCCATTATTCCATATATATTTAATGACAAAACAATTTCTACGATTTCAAAAAAGGATAGTGATCTTGTTATTAAGGATTTATGAACTATGTATATTGATAACTATATTCTAAAGGTGATTAGGAATATCATGGATATTATATTTTGATTTATTTATAAGGGTTACATTATGAAATATTAATTAGTATTGGTTTTTAGAAAGATCATTTACAATTTCCTTTACACTACGTCAGTGTGTGTTAACATCATGAGAAATATGGTGAGGAATGTTAATATGGATCTTAATAATTATATTTATAAGGATTTAGATATAATAAAATGTATTTTAATTTTTTTCTACCATGAGAATTCATTTTTTTTAAAACAAATTTATGAATTGTCTCACTTTCACTAAATAGAGTTCCATGCTCTCTATGATTGTATATGGGTCATCTAACGGTTTTTAGTGCTCAAGAGGGGTGAGAAATGGGGACTATTACCAATCCTTCTATTTGAAAATTTGGATGACTACATGATTACATTTCTAAATGATCTAGTCCATACTATATTATAAAATCAAATGAATGTTGCAAGATCACCCTGGAAACTTTTTTATACTAATGATATTATTATATTTAAAAATGATAAAATAACCAAAATTTCTTATATTACATTTATTTTTTCCCATTTTAAAGAAGAATCTGGTCTAGTTATTAACTGGACAAAATCCTATGTTCTTCCAAATCGTTTTTTTTTTCAATTTTCAAAAAACGTCATTAAAGTATATGTTTGAATCCAAACCAAATACATGCCATGAAGACAAACTCAAAAAAATATTAAACAAGGAAAAACCACCCAAATGTTTACCATAACGTCCTTCTAAGTAATTTTTTTGGAAATATCAAATCACCATAAACAAAATTTTACCCTCTATATCCCTTTAAACAAAAATTTTCAATATTTCAAATTTCAAAATCCAAAATCATTGTTCAACAAATACTACACCACATATTACTATGTCCAAAAAAACCATCATCAGCCTGGATCCACTCCTTAGGACGTATAATAAATTACCAAACCAAAACAGGTGAAATATATCACTAGGAACAATACAATAGATAGTTGTCTCACACATTAAGACATGCCATCATAACCCAAATATCGTTGAACCGTCACTAACAATTATTAACAACTCCCAAGACCAGTAAACACTGATGGAGAACTCCAAATCAGAAAACCCAAGGATGGAAATTGGGACAAAAATCATATTTTATTATGAATCACATCAAACCTCGATCATTGAAAGATGAACCACCAAAAAATCAACCAAACCAGAGTTGGAAAAACAATATCAAGAAGATGTAAGATGAAATTTACAAATATCACATGCGAAGAAGAAAATGTTGAAATATTTTCATAGAAAATGATGGCCACCCAAATAAAATGTCCACAAAATTCTGTAGAGTCCACCACACTAGACCTATGTGGAAGGGGGTGATGTTCTGGGATTTATAAGTTGATTTGATGAGACATAAGCTCATAATGAGTTTTTTCCCTCATAAGAATCAACCCTTCCAATCTCCATCCAATACCAGAGAAAACTATTAATGATGCTGCTTAAACTATCAAACCCATATGGAATCCCATGAAAAGATAAAGGAAACAAGTTTCGTTACCTCTCTAGGTAATCCAATGACTACTCAACCAAGACAACCCAATCTACCCCAATGTATCTAATTTTTCAGTCCAAGATGGGGTCATGAATGTGGAAATGAGGTAGTAACAGTATTAGAAGAAGCATCGAGGTCAATATCATAGATCAAACCATATAATAAGGACAATAGAAACAAATTGAATGAAATAGCTCCCTCAAAATGGGGGAAATAATGGGAACCAACAAGGAGGAAAAAATGTGGAAGTAAGGAGGGGAGAGGGGGTAAAAAGAGTGATAGAACTGAATAAAAAAAAGAGCTCCCCCATTTAAATCACTATCATATGGAATCCCCTGTCAAGAAGGGGGAAGGAGGATATGCCACTCAATAGAACCTCTGATATATTAGGGAATATCCATTATGATTTTTGGAGAAGGGGTGCCAATAGCGAATTAAAATATGGTGTAAGGGAATATTAGTGTTTTGAAATTTTATATTCCTTTAATTTATCTTGGTCTACCCCTCTTTTATGATATATTCAAATTATTTCATATGGAGAACTTATTCATCATAATTATTAACTAAATATCATATTTGAAGGGAAAAACTATGTCTCAAATAAGTAGGGTCATCCTTGTTAAATAGGTGATCACATCTATGTTTGTTTATTCATTTTCCTTATATCGACTTCTTAATACTCTTCTTAAAATGATATAGATGTTAATTTTTAGTTTTTTCTACACAGGATCTATTCTTGAGGGGAAACATATTATAGTAGCCTGGAAACATTGTGTAAAACTGTTGGATATAGGAGGAGTGACAAATAAAATATCACAAGCTCGTCAATGAAACATTTCATAAATAGGTCTCTTGTAATCTTCATACACCTAATGACTCTTTTATGGAATACATCTTGAGTTGATTTGTTAATAAACATAAAAAATGGTTAATCTGTTTATATCCCATCAAATATTTAGATAGATATTAATATTTCTTATAATAGAATATTTGAATGTTAAAATTGGATGGTTTCCTTGTATTCCCCTCTTAATTGTTAGATATATACTAGGATATAAATGATAATAATAGATAATGTATAAATTCTTCATACCATGAAATCTATCTCAATTTCAGGAATGTCATGCAATGTCTGTGAATATGAGTTCTTAAGAGATCATATCATATTAGAGTTTGAAAGTTATGAGTATACTGATATGGACATAGTCATTTAGAAACCTAAATTAACCAGCATATTCTTTAAAATATAATGTTATAGTTTCAATTGTGATGGATTTTTTGTGATCACTTCTTGCCTATGAGCCTACAAAAATCCACTTATTTCACCAACTTCTTACCATATACACTATAGAGTTTTTAGGCAGGGTTTCCCCTACACTGGCTTATTCAACGTAAAGGGATAATCTTTCATTTTGTCCTCTTTATCTGCCTTAGTGAAAATGATTCCCTTGATAAATTATCAATATATTTATCCTTCACACATAGGATATGGATATATATAGGATATATTTATGTGTTGGCTGTCTCTTGAATGATTTTAATATCTTATGAAATCTAATATTTGATAATGTTGTAGTGAGCTAGTGCATGCCCTTTTTTTTGTCTTTTGCTGCTACTACGGTATGCTTCATATGGAAAACCAATGAAATATTATGCCCTTTATTATCATCTCCTCTCATAATAGTTTGTTAATAGTGCAATATATAGTGGAGTTATGATTTCATCTAAGATCGAAACTGGATCAATGAATAATGAGTTATCTGATATTATCATTTTTAAATCAGTTGTTGCCAATAGAAGGATCAAAGATCCAGTAGTGGAAATTCCCATTAAGTGGAAACCCTGATTCTAGAATTGAAAATGGTAAATGTGCATGGGGTGGCATCGGGTGCATCGGGACCCTCTAGTTGTGGTGTCATCTTTTTCATATATTAACTCCTCATTTAGGGTTATTATTAACATTTTATTAGAATTGGGCATGAGATTGAAGTTGAGTTGTGGGTCATGATCATAGTAGAGAGGTATATTGTTAATCATTTTTGGAGATCTCTATGGATGCAATATAATTCTAGTGTGGAGGTTTTCATCCATAAATGTCATGTCAAAAATATCTTATAGAAGATGTTTCCATTCTATATTGATTTCCTTAGACTTATGAAACACATTAATATTTTTGTTACAAATGTCTATGGAGATGAAATTGAGGTTTTTGATTCAATTTATAATAGAGAAATTGTGGAGTCCAGTTCAAGTTGGTCTTTTGTGGTACCTAACATTTTTCTTATTATGGTTGAAGCATATAAATGTGGTTATGTGTATACCGAACATTGTAAAAACCCTTGTAATGCTATTTTTTAATTCTAATTTTATTAATGGTTTTTATGTTCAGTCTTGTTTGCCTCTAAAACATTCTGATCTAATTTATTTTAATTATTATATATTTAAAATTTTTATTTATCTATTACAACAAACGATATTCATTGTAAACAATCTTAGTGGTTTTTAATCATCATAATGAATATTTTAAAGGAAAAATTTCTACATCATAACATTTTATTTAATTACAAATAAACCTAATTCATGTAATGATATCAAAATAATACCATTAAAAGTTTTGTGGTTATGGATCGAATTAAAAATCAATTTCTATCATTTACATTTAACTATACAAATTTTTGGAATTTGAACCAAGTGACCTGAAAACAATTATTATAAAAAATAAGAATTTAATAAAATAAATTAAAAGAAATATATGTGAATAAAATATAGTAATTATATGAATTGACAGATGGACATTTTTTTTAATAATGTGAATAATTATTATTATGTTATTATTATAGCGGATAGAGGATGTATAAGGAGAGTCATATTAGATGGTAAGGGGTTTTCTTGGGAGTCATAAAATTAAATATTATGAGTTATTTAACCTAAAAAACACATTATATAGTTATCAAAGAAAAAAATGTACCATAATCTTCTTAATGTTTTTAATTATTTAATGATTCACTCTCATTTTCATCTAAATATGTAATTTATTATCCAATTATTGGGAAATAAATAATTTTTAATGGGTAATCATAATATTTTACGTTATTGGGATAAAATGTAATTTATTTTATGATTTATTCATTACATAGTGAGCTAAAATCAATTTGGTTGATATGAATATGATAAACCATGTGAAATAAATTATTATTATGTTCTCATTATTCATTATAATGTAAATTTTTATGGTATTCAATGAATATGTGATTTTATGAGTTTTAATGTCATACATGCTAATTGTTTTTCAAAAAAAGAATATTTTTCATGGGTGTTATCATTTTTAAATATGTAAGGGGTTTACATAGTTTTTAAACCCCCCTAATTGGATTTACATGATCATACAAAATTCTCATATGAATTTTCATTTGTAATGTATGTGTGTGATAAATAATAAATTATGTTATCCATGTGTTTAGATTTATTCATAGTGAATCATTTTCCTCATTTTAATAACATTAATTTGTGTAAAATATGTACACTAAGTGGATGCATATCCTTTTTAATGTAATGAGGTCAATAATAATATAATAAACTAGACCTAATTGCTCATAAGTTTTTATTTAATGATATATTTTTAAAAACTATTTTAATTATTTAGTAATTATTCTCATGATATTACTGTTTTTATCAATTTAGGGTTAATGGTAAGGATCACTATATGGAATATAAAGAACTAAAACTTTGGGATGCTTAAAATTCATTAATGGGGGTAAAAATAATATAGTTTTATATTTGAGTTTTGAAAAATAAAATTTTCTTGTATTTAATATTTTATTTTATCTAATATATGTTAATTTTTGATTTTTTTCTATATTGGAAATAGGGTGTATGTTGTTATCAGGAAACTGGATTAACATAACCTTCAACATATGATACGGTAAATGGTTTGTGATAGATAAGTATAATTTATTACTATATTAACACAACTCACATAGGCTATAAATGGTTGCTCTCATGGAATGGAGTGAAAATATTCTCTATAAACAAATATTTCAATATATCATCGGTAAAAAAACCAAAATTTTGGGGATCATTTTTCTTGGTGATTAATGAATATTGTATAAACTCATTAGAGAGGATATATGATGAATTGGGTTATTAAATGCATAAAAATTTACCTCTTTATATTTATAATATTAAAGGAGAATTTGATTTGTGGTGGTTTTAAATTATGAATATAAAAGAATAAATTAGATTTATAGCATAGATATAATGTTATTTAATATTATTTTTCCTTAATTTTTTTATAATGTTCATTGACATGGAATTTAAAGGTAATTTTTTAGAGTCAAAATAGAACTAATTGGACTTATTATAGAATTATTTTTTATATTTTACTACATATAAATTAAATTGTTCTTATTTTATTTTGAACTATCTAGGTAAAATTAATAAACCTTGCACATTTTAAGAACTATGTCTATATAAGTCTTTTTCTACACATTTATATTCTTGTTATAATGAAAATTTTGATTTACTAATATGTTTGATATAGTAATTATTTACTTTTATGGATATAATATGAACAAGGATAAGAACTTTTCAGTGTGGTGTAAAAAAAGTTAAACAACCAACATGTAAATTTCATGTTAAGAGAATTCAACATCCCCAATTCAAAAAAATAATAATAAAATGAATTCTATATAACATATGACTTGTTTAGGAAAACCTCACCATTATATAAAATTAGGGAATATGGTTTGGTAATTTAATTAAATTATTAATAATCATGGTGTTCAGTTAGAAATAAGTGGTTTTAATTATAATGGTATTAGAGAAATGAGCATATAGATCTATAATTAATACAAAAATATTTATATAATAAACATCCTAAGTATAGAATTATAGAAAATTCATTTTCTATCATCATACAGTATTCTATTTTTAATAAATAAATTATTGATAGGTAATGTAATTGTTTACTAAAATTTCACTCATTTCATCTTTTTCTAGGCATCAACAAATATTTTTCAATGAATTTGATTATACAATTTGGAAATCATGTGATCAAATAAAGACTAATCAATTGGTAAAAAAATAAATATATGTATTAATATATCCAAATATTATATTTTCTATGAAAATTCATATATGGTACTATTTTTCATATAAGTACAGTGGTTGTAGATATATTCTAGTTTTATATTATTTTGGGAATGTATTGGAATTAGGTTTTCAGAATATGATTGGTTTTAGAGTCATGGAGGTAATATTTTTTTCTTGAGATGATGCTTCTATTTAATATGAAATTCATAAATATTTTGACATATATTTATGATAAGAATTTGAAAAATGATGGAAGTTAATTTTATGTTGCGAAAATTATTTAAAATAAATAAATGGTATAATATATTAAGGTGACATTGAGAAATTATAATACTCAACATCATATCCTTTATGGTCAAAAATTCATATTTAAAATATAAAGAAAATTTGTATCATATTATTTTATCCTTATAATATAAACTATTCATGGTTTTATTTAATGTTAAAATGTTAAAATTATTTATTTTTAATTTAATTTAATTGATGTAAATTTTTAGTTAAAATTAATAATAATTTCTTAGGAAACTATTTGACATTTTTCTATACTAGTTTTTTAGTAAATATTAAAAAATAGAGTTTTATGAATAATTTCACATATTATATATTGAAAAAAATAATATTATGATTTCAATTTCTTCGAAAAAAAATAATTTAAGGATTATAATAAATCATATTAATAATTATGTTAAATTTAGAAAAAAAATATTTTATATTTTATAATCTTAGGGGTGTTTAGTTCTAAAAAAGTACTATTTTAGAATATTTAAGTTAATTAAGAAATTAAAATGATAAATTTAATTGTTTATTTAATGAAAAGTACCATAAATTTCCCTTTTTTATTTATAAACATATATATTACATTTTAATTAATATTACTCAATTTTGTTTTCTGACAGTCAATTTTTGGCCTAAAAATATTTTTTATGAAAATCAATTCATTATTCTATTTTGTGTACATATATTAAAATTTATGTTTTAATGATTGAAATTAAATCATGTAAAATTAGTTCCCTTATTTAAATCCAAATATTTAAATTTTTTAATAAAACAAATTTTATTTTTTGTGATGATAAATAGTAATTATTGATAATGTCTGTCACTATGGTAAGGGTTAAAAGATTTATTAAGAGAGGTAAAATAATATATATTCCTTCAAATAATAGTAAAAATTGAAAATAATATTATTTTTGGGTACACTTACCTTGCATAATTTTAACTATTGAAGACAATTTCATTTTTTATCACCTTTTATGAAAATTACATTATTATATTTCATAGTTTATAATATTTTAAAATGTGTCACCCATCTAACTTATAATGGGAATATATTCCTAATTTATTAACACATCTGGAGTAGAATAACTCAACCAATATCATCCCTAATATTTCACAACTCCCCTTACCACATCCCTGATATTTTTGTGCAATACAATTGGATTTTAAAAAAACATTATGTTATACAATGATGAAAACATGCAACGCCAATCTTATATGAATAAAGAAATATTATTTATTAAATATGACTCTTATAACCTATCCTTTAAATTGTATTGTTCTAATATGAGTTACTTCATTATGAATTCATTTTCATGATTAATAAAAATTCATATGAAATAAGGTTGAAATTTTTTATATAGCCCTTTTATAGTTCCAAATTCATCATCTTCAAAACTGGATGGTATTTAATAATGTGAATGAATATTATAATCATTTTAATCATAATTAATAAATATTATTTTATAAAAATATAACTATTTTTAATTAGAAAGAACAACTTAAAGGTAAATTTTGGATGTATTTAAGAAATTATTATTTTACTAATGAATAGTGAAAACACGATTATATAGAAAACATCCTTTCCATTCAAATGAGAAAATTACAATTTTTTATTTAATTTTAAAATTTAATATTTTCAATTTAGTAAAACTGATTATAATTAATTTTATTTTAATCAAAAATATGATTAATTTCTAGATAATACTTTTTTTTATACAAACAAATGCATTTTTATAGAAAATATTTTATCATAAAATTTTATATGTTTACATTGAAATTAATTTTCCAAATTATTGTTATTAAATTTGATAAAAATGATTAAAAATTTAGAATCATAATTTACATATTCATTAAATATACAAACTTTATTTTTGGTAATTGTACATTTTTACCATATGAAATATTATTCAACATGGAAAGGGTAAATTGTGTTATTAAAGTTAAAAATAACATGACAAGGATTTAAATTTTTTGTTTAAAACCATAATTTTTAAATTTATACGATTAAATTTTAACCATAAACATGCAATATTCTATGATATGTAAACTTTGTGCCACTTTTTAAAAATAATGACGTTAATATTATTTAAATAAAAGAGTAAACACAAAATTCCATACTGTTTGTATATATATTATATTTTTTTGTTAAGGATTAAGAATATTATAAATGATTAAAAAATTAGAATATTATGAAGAATAAATTTTTTTATTTTTATTTTATTATTATTATTTTTTTGAAGAAATAATTACCTTAATATTCTATGCAACACCCTTATAGTGTGTGTCCATGTAGAATAAAAATAATTTAAATAATTGTAAAAACCCTTAAGGTAGTTTTATTTTGGTTTGGTTATGGTGTCCCCAGAGTATTCATATAAAAACTATTTTTAGGTATGTTTTAATATATTATACTAAAACTAAATTATATTCGTTATATTCTAGAATTGTTAACTATATTAATAGTTATAAATTGACATTAATGATATTTTATGTTATTTATTAATTTTTTAAATGATTTTGGCATCGGAAAAATTTATAATTGGGTAATTTAATGTGATATGGCCAATAATATAAATAATTTCTCATTGAAGGTAAACTTATATTTTTATAGTAACTTTCGTGAGCACTAAATAATAATAAAAACATTGATATAAAGGTATGCATCAAAAAGTGATAATGTGAGGTTAAAAATAAGGGATAATTGATAAAATATTTTCTCTAAATGACTAAATTTTATTTAATTATAATTTTTATACTCATAATAATCATATAATATAAATATATCAATTTGGGTTGATAGTAATATGAATCATTATTTATATTAATTGCAAACGTTATGAAATTCCAACGGTGCCTATATCCTTTCTTATAATATGAAACCACATCTAAATTTTTATTCACAACACCATGTGAACAATTTCTCTATAAAAACCTATGAAAACAACATATAAATAACATTATTCATGTTATATCAGTCTTAGTCTCCTTAAATGATCATCCCTAGTGTTCTAAAGGTGAGATCCAAATATAGTTCATTAAAGAGGACGTAATCATCTTAACAAGGATTTTCATTTTTTTATCATTCTATCTCATTCAATTATATCATAAACATAGAAATATAATAACATATTGGCCTATATAATACATAGAATTTTGAAATTCAATTTCATAACATTATTCATGTCCTTTTTCTATCAAATGATGAATTAAAACATCGATCCTGTGTGAGTGTGGACTATGATGTTCATAATGCGAGCTGTTTATTTTTCTATCTAATTATCTCAGGGATGTTTATAATGAATGAATATATATATATATATATATGTCTGTAAATATATATTTATGTAATATTAATGAAATAATTATCAGTATCGTGGTGTAATATATCCTATATTTTCTTACACTAGAATTTATTGGAAAATCATAAAATCATTTTTGTCTATACATATATTACCACCACTATGATTACCTATGATTTTATCTCAAGTAACACTTTATTGGAAGTTCAAATGTATATTTAATTAAAATAAATCATAAATATTTAATTAATAATATTTTAATTTTTTTGAATAAATAACCATTTTACAATAGTCAACCTAACAGATTCATTTATCCATTATGACCTAAACATCAACAAAATAACTAACATGAATATAAATGATTAAGTAATTAAAAATTCCATTTAAATAATTGAAATAAATTTATTTTAAATAAAAGTGGTGAAAAGAGATTTTGTAATCAAATAAATAGATATAGAGATTTTGATTTTAACAGAGGATCTAGGAGTGTAGGTTTGGGGTTGTAATATTTAGTTTCCTAAAAGGGTTTATAAAATATTTTTCAGCAACATGATATCAATTGAGTATAACAAAAGAGTTAAGATTATAATATAATGTTTATAAATTAATAATTTATTAGAGAATTAAAGGAATAGGAATTACTTCTGAGTTTTCAGGTGATGAGTTTTTAATGTATTTAATGATTTTTTATACATTTTGTTATTTTGAAGAATATATTACCCATAGTATTAACATTTAATATTTTTTTATAACTGACATTACATTTTTTGGGATTTAAGATGTATGTTTTGAAAATTCCACTAAGGATAATACATTATTTAATGTTAAAGTCATTAAGGTTAATTGTGATATGAGGTTATTTATTTATGAATAGTATATATTAAACCATTGGTGCTAATAATAATTTTTTAATATAGATGTAGTTTTTATCTTTATATAATTTTTTTATTAATTTTGGGTATTATATTACCTTTTGTTAACAATTTTGGTTTTGTTAGTGTCTAAATATAAGATGAATAATTTTTTCCCTTTTATGGATTATGTGATCTATTATAAGTTTATTTTAGATAAATATGAATGAGAATTTCTTATTGAATATTAATTTCATTTATTAAGAGTCAAAATTAAAGTGAAATGTAATGGAATATCAAAAGAAAAGATGAAACCTTTCTTATTAAATGCACAAAATTCGTATATGTTCATTTCATTACATTCATAGTATATATGATAAAGGCCTTTCTCGACTATTGTAATATGATATTGAAAGTAAAATTTTATATTATTAATATCATTTTTGAGTAAGTGATAGTTTTTTAGACATTATTGGTTTATACTTTTTTGGTAATTGAATTTATCATGAACATTAACATTATAATCATCACTGTTATCTACCAATATACATCATTATTTGGAAATTAATTTTCTCTTAAATGTTTATATTACTAGTTCCATCTAATTTACCCCTATATGTAATATCAGTTAGGTGTTATTCTATATGACCTTTATATTTCCCTATCCCTCTTTTGAAAATATCTTTCCTTAAATGATTTTATAATGTCAGTTTTGAATAATATTATTTTAAAATAGTAAACCCTTTATTACTAATCTCAAGATAGAATTTTACATAATTTAATATAGGGATGGTGATAATTTAATACCCTTTTAATTTTAACTAACACACTGTTTAATAGTGTATGTGTCATACAACATATATCTTAAACAAACAATGAAATTTTATTATATAAATAAAATTGAGGAGAACAAGTAATTAGCTTCAGGAAAATTATTAATATATATGAAGTTATGATATATATATATAATTTTTCATATGGAAATGGTTTCATAAATTCTTTGTAAATTAGAAATAAATTCTTATTAATTTCATTTTATGTATCAAAACTTGTTTTAATCAAAAATGTTTTTGCACATTTTTGTGTGAAAATATTATAATATATATATATCAATAAAAATTAAAAAAAAATTGTGTTTTTTAATTCATCATAATAAATTATGTTCATGATATGTTGTTGTATATATATATAAATAATGATTTTTAGGTGAATATTGAAAATTAATGCTTTAATGGAAAACTATTATTTTCATTCATGTGTTTAAAAGGATATATTTTTAATTTTTTTCTAAAAATAATTATAAAATGTGGATTAAACATTAAATTAAATTTCATTATTTTAGAAATGATATTTAATTTTGATATACAAAAAAATTATAGATAAAAATGACTGTTTTTGTGAAACTATTTTTCATTGTTAGTTATGGGTTTATTTTAAACATAATTTCATCCCATCATATAAATTAATTTTATAAAATGGATTCCCTAATTATAATAAGAATTTTAAAATTTGTAAAATAGGTCAACCTTATTTTTGTTCATTATAAATAGTATTAGGGGTAAATATTTAAGGCCACGATTAACATAAACCTTTTAATTACTTTCAAATATAATCTTACTAGGTTTTTAATAACCTATCTAAAAATTACATAATTTCTATTTTATGAGATTAATTATAACATACTAATAAAATATTAGAATATATAGAATCATGCAATTATTATTATTTTGATAAATAAAATAATATTATTTTTAATTAAAGTACAAATAAAAAACACCAAGCTCTATTTTATTATCTATAATATTTCTTTGAGTTTAATAAAATCCAGTAAAAAATGGTTATAAATGGATATTTTTAATATCAATTATTATTTTGTAAATGTGGATTAATAATACATATTAGTGTTAAAATAATTACATTAATTTGTTTGCAACTCTGACACAATTGTTTTTCAAGCTATAGAAAAGTAATGTAATTTAATTTTATAAAATACAAAGTTATAGTTTTTGGATTATATATTATTACAAAAGATATTTTTATATAAATAAAATATTTTATAGATGTTATAAATTTTTATATTCTAAAAAATCACCATATTGATATTTTTTAAATGTTTTCTACGTGAATACTCTAATAAATTAGAATTATGCTATTTTTTTAGATAATTCTGTATTAAATAATTAAAAAAACTTAAAAAGATAAAAATTTAATAATAAAATGAAATATGACTTACTATATCAAGCATATTCAATTTCTGTTATTGTTTTCCTTTTTATATATTTTTCTACTCCAGAATAATAATAAAACATTACAGTCCTAAAATTCATCAAATGGATTAATGGGAGGTCAAAATTAAGTGATAAAGGTAAAAACACATCTAAAAATGTATAAACCTTATTATAGTATAAAAAATCATAATAATCCTGTATATTAAATATATAAATATTTATCCATATTAAAATGATATTAAATTTATATTAAATGAATACATTATGAAATTTCTGTGGTGCCTCTCTGCACTATTATCAAATGACACCACCTATCCTATATTTTTCACACCACCATGAGTGTAAAAGTTGGACATAACCTCGAAAAAAATCATAAAAATTTAATTGTAAAAATTATATAGGTTTCGGTCCTCTTAAAAATCCATCCATAGGGCTCTTAAGAAGTGAGTCAAATGAGGATCTTCAAAGATGTGTAATTGTCATTATAAGGTATTTTCATTTTACATCAGCTTCTATATATTTAAATCATATTTGTATCACTTAAATAAAGTATCAATAGTATTAACTATATAATGATATTTTATTAATTAAGTGTCAAATCCTTATTCACCTCCTTCTCCACCCAAATGGGGTATGAAAACAATGTTTATATGTATGTACAAACTACCACCTCCATCAAGTTATTGGTTTCATTTTCCATTAGTGCCTCTCATTGATATTTATATTGATAAATTTAATACAAATATAATATATCCATGACATAATTATAATTTATTATATGCAATATATCACCAATTGTTTTGATTATATATTCAGTTAAGTGATAACTTTGTTCATGCATGCGTGTAGATTACTTAATCAATGAAGATATATTAATCATTTTCATATATTACATTATTATATTATTATATAATTATATGTAATATATAAAATTGAAAATTATATAATGAATAATTTTATGGAGATGGTGGAAGAAGACCCATTTCACCATTGTTATACAATTAATGTTGTCATAATATTATGAATTGAACTTCCCATAACACAAGACGTGAACATAAGAAGTCGAGTAATAAAGTATTCCACTGAAATAATTAAAATAATTAGTTTAATTGTGATTTAATTAACCAATTAAATGTTTATATATAATTAAATATTTATAATATTTAAATTAAAGAATGATTTATTGGACATATATAGCAAGTCCATACTCACAGTAAGGAATTTATTAAGTTAACATCTACTAATTACATTTTACATATAATTCATGGATGATATTATACAATAATTATGTATTAAATTTTTTCTTATTATGTTATGATTTTTTATATATTATTTTTTTGAATTTATAATTATCTCAAACAATCATATTAATGTATAATCCACACATCAATGACACAGTCATTGAATGGATAATTTTTAAATTATTTTTTCATTGAGGAATGTTTCTTATTATAGAGATATATAATTTTTTATTTTTTATCATATAGTTAATAATTAGTAATATCATGAATTAATCTTTGATCATGATATTTAAACATCATTTTTTTGACATGATATTGATTCAAATTTTATAAAACCTATAATATCTTAAGTTCAATTCTTTGCGACATAATTCATGTTATGAAACCTATTTTATTTTATATGTTGTATATATTTACACCTAAATACATTTTTATAATATTATATAATAGAAATACTGTTATTTATATATTCATGTCATTTTTCTTCCTTCTAAATATTTTTCATTCATTCATTACCCTTGTTTAATAAGTTTCTCATCTCAAATTTCCTTAGTTGAGACATGATTTTATTAAATAACATATAATCATTTATATGGTGAATTTAATAAATATTGAACTATAACATAATTAATGTTTTTATCATAATGGAATTATATTTTTAAGTTGATATTCATTATTTCAAAGTTTTTTTTGTTTTATAAGTCCATAAAGTGTATTTTATCTTAATTTTTTATAATCATTAGAACATATTATTCATCCAATATCATTATCTTATTTTAGTAATTTTATTTTAAAATCATAAATTATTTCCTATTTTTTTACATGATCATTTATATTCATTAAAATGGATAAAAAAATAAATTTATGAAATATTTTTTCATAGGAAACTTTTATATATACTTACAATTGACATATAAATTAGTTATTTATAACATTAATATCATGATTACATTTTCATTCCAACATGACCATTTTTTCCTTATGAGGCATTCATTATATTTTTCCATTTCTATTGTGAAATATATTATTTTTCCAAATATTATAGATATTATTATAAAATATAATCAAATTAAAATGAAATTTTCCCTTGATTTTAAATAAATTATTTAAATGTTCTTTTAATGTTATTTTACTCTATGTCGACAACCTTTAATGATTTATATGCTTTATAAGGAATGTGATTTTATTATATAATACATATTCATTAATTGGATGGGTTAGAATAATTATTTAAGATAGATTGTAAGGAATCATGTTTCATTTTACTAAAAAATTAATCTTTGACATTTTAATGAAATTCTAGCATCCCATTTAATTATTCATGATAGGGTACACATAATGAGTATATGAAATATGGATTGGGGTTTTATCCCATATACATAAGGTAATTTCTTCATGATATGTTGGACGAGATTGTTATATTCCTCTAATAAATTGTGTAATGAGATGGAGTAAAAACAATTCATGTTACTCCTAATAGATAACAATATTATGTTACACCTAAGAGAAAACAATGTTAATTAATTTAATTTACTACAAGTAGGTGAAAAATTTAACCATTTATAGGTTACCCCTATGAGATATAAGAATTATTTGGTTAGTTGATTCCATGTCAAATGTATCATATTTCAAGACACCTATAACATTTTCAGTGTTTTATTTATGTAGTAATAGATCCTTTTCTCCTAGAATACTTTCACATAGCTCCTTATTGTAGACTTATATTAATATTATCTTATATTAATTTTTTATTACATATATATCAGTATTTTTATCAAGGTTTTATGGGAATTATTTAACTTATTTTGTGTTGATGCACATTGATTATGTCATTATATTTTTATTCTCATTACATTCAATTTTTAATTCATATGATTACCCTTTATGAGAATCTGATGTCAAACTTTGTATTGTTTAAATTCTAAAATGTTATGAAGAAAATTTTTAAATGATTTACTGTTAGAAATGATTTATTTGGGATGTATTTTATAAGTCATGATGAAGACATAATGTAAAATAAGAAATGTGGTATTTTTTGAAAAAATATCCCTCAAATGAATGTGTATAATTATGCATGATATTTTAATAATTCCCCATAATTTTAAA
Organism: Viscum album; assembly: GCA_963277665.1. Lineage (NCBI taxonomy): Eukaryota > Viridiplantae > Streptophyta > Magnoliopsida > Santalales > Viscaceae > Viscum > Viscum album. Next base: position 1,350,090,889 of record OY728150.1, on the reverse strand, counting down.
CATAAAAGGTCCCTAGTTCTGTAAGTGAGAAAATATTTTTAAAAATTAATTTTTTTCTATGATAACTACAATAAAACCATGGTTATTTTTAATAAAGACAAAATTTTAAATATTATGTATTTAGTACCATATCTTGGAGTGAGAGATTAGGTTTATTATATCAGGTCTCCAAAAAATTCCATCCTATGATTTTTTTAAGGATTTAACTATAGGAGGATACTATATGAAGAGAAAAATGTTATAATCGGTTTCATTTATGTTTATTTATTACTCTACATCCTAATAATTTTTTATATCTATCATAATATTATTACATAACTTATATATATAATATAGAAATTTATTATATTGATGTAATAACCATTATATACATCACATCCATCTAATAGAAAATGAATGCATCACTTGTTCATATGTGAAAACTATCACCATTATCAAAAAAATTATATTATTTTTCATCATCATCTCATATGGACTGTTATAAAATGATTTTTAATTATTATAGATATTATTTGTTTCATAATTATGATATTTTTAAGGTGATTTATTATTTATCTTCTTTATATTCCATCCATTTAAAATGGAAACAATCCTTGTGAGTTCATGTATACCTCCACCTTTAAGGAGTGACATATCATATTTTTCCACAACACCTTATAGAGATTATTATAAAATATTATTTAATAAATGTAAATTTTATATATTATATAATTATTATATTTATATTATAAAATAATTAACATTGTGTGAAAATAAAATCCACTGAATATATTCTTTCATAAAAAAATAACACCAACATATTTGATTTCAAAGTTGATTCTGAGTAAATTTGTTAAAAAGGTAAATAAAATTATGAAAAAATTTATATATAAATATGGAACTATTATAACTAAATAATGAATATTAATTTATTATTAATGATGTTATAATATATTTTACCAAACATTAATCAATAGTAATGGTTTATTTTAAATTATCTCATTTTTCAGATTATTTATGATTAAATTTATTTTGATGTAACAATATAGTTTTTATATCCTAGACCTAGTATATTATCTTTTATTATTTTAATTTATTTGATTAATCGAAATTAATACAAATTATAATCTCTATGGTACTCAAATCAATTATATGAATGTTTACAAGACAAACTAACATTAATTATTCTTTTTTGATTGAGAATATTCTTCCTACATATTCATATTCAATATTATATTTAAATTATAATTATTTATATAACTACTTGATTTCAATAGATCAATTTTAGTTAAATTTTACTATTTATTTAGATGTATAAAATAAATAATTTTTTTATTTTCATAAATATCATGTTTTTCTTTTTTACAAAAGTGTGAAATGAATTATTTTTTAAAATCTACAACATTATCCCATTTTCTGAATTACATGACAATTCATTATTATTATGATCATGTTACATGTTTTAATGGGTTTTTTATAAAATAATATTATTCACAATAAACTTAAAATATATGGTTTTAGTGTTACCAATAGAGAAGTATATTTCCTATTGCTTTTAAAGCAGCTAAAAAATGTCTTTATAAAGGTGTTCATCATTAAATTAAAATATTCATTAATGTGTCATCATATTAAATAATACCTTTTATATTTCTTACTTGGATGGATTGTTATCATGGTGTTTCATTTAAGCATTAAAAAAATATTCACATTTTTATGATAGTTTTCCAATAATGTTGTTTATTGATTACAATTAATCGTTGATTGATTATTTTGTTTTATAAATTTATATCATATTATGAATGCATAAGAAATTGTAAATTATATGTAGGTGATGATATTATATATCCCATTGATTCATTAGTAGGTCTCATGAGACAAACATTCATGTTTATTTGGCATGTGTTATACCAGGTTTAAATGATTTTATATGATGTATCCTTGAATATATGATCTTGTGGACTAAAAATTTATCTTCTATCACTATAAATATATTTATTAATATCCTTATGATTATTTATTTTCTTATTTCATTCATGTATACATTCCACCTTAGTGATATTAGTTATATGAAAAATTTTATTATTATTTATCTCATTATATTATTCATTCAATTGTTATTATATAATAACAGATATTGTATGATTTCATCTATTATGAATTCGGGTAAAATAATTATTATTTTTCATAATAACTAGGGGGTGTAGAGGTTGACATTAAATGAATTTATTCATATATTGGAATATATAATAATGTTTCCACTATAATCATACATTATAATAAATATATTTGATTGAAATGTCAATATCATGTATGTTTGTAGTCTCCCAAGGAAAAAAATAATTTTTACTCTACGATAAAATCTCTTGTAACATATTATCATTTAATATAGTAAACTAACAATATTAGATACCTAGAATGGGGTTGTTATAGTTAGTATCGTAGAAAGATTATTACAATCCATATTAACTTGATTTATAAAAACCTAGTATAATATAGTAAACACATTATCACATGCCTTAATATATTTAGGATCATATTCCATAATATATTTTATATCTATGATTTTTTTAAAATATCATTATTCATAAATGATTGAGGTAATCATGTTACTCTAAGGTTTGTAAATTTGTTTTTGGTGGAAGGATGAAAACATATCATCACCCATGCCATGTGTTGGGATTATCTTCCTGATCATGTAAATCAATTCAATGATAACTATGTAGGATCATGGAAAATTATGTCTATATTGGGGATGATAACTCAGATTATGAACAATATACATTACTATATAAAAAAATCTTCTAACCCCAACATGCTTAAATAATTATGGTTCGATTCTAGTGTCGATAATCCCCATTATACAATTGGACTACCAAATCATGTGTACATAATAAATTGATCAGTTCCCTATAAATGATATTTAACACTTTTATATGTAGTGAAAGGGATATAGTTACCATGGTAGTTTATCATCAAAATAGAGATATTGATCATTACAGGTTCATAATTAAAAATATTTTGTATTTTATTGAGATTTGGAGTATACAATACATATTATAAATTTAATATTTTAAAAAATAATTTTCTCATGAAAAGGACCAAATATAAGAAGAAAATATAACAATCTGTGAAAAAATAGGAATAAATATCCATATATGTTGATAACATTACACTGTGAGAATCAAATTCTTTAGATTATTTACATAATCCAATAATACTATTTCTAGACTAATTGATAGGATTAAACCTATCCATGAAATGGAATTACTATCTAATGAATTTTCAACATTCAAATATATTGTTCCATGTGACACCATGATAGAAAATTAATTCAAAAATTATATTGTATTCTAGGAAAAATGAGAAATGAAATGGTTTTTTGTAATCCAATTAAAATTTAATATCCCAAATTAATATATTTTAATGGTTGAATATTAAACACTTAATTGGATTTTAATGAATCATCATAAAAATGATTGAATATAATGAAAATTCTTCTCATCTGTGTAGAGAAAGACAACTTTTTTTGAATTCATTGGAGAGAAAAAACTTAACAATGGCCAATTTATCAAAAATATGTATATATAGGACAACTAAAAAACATTATGAATCAATTAAATTAAAATTACAATTGTAAATTTTTTTGATGTCATTCTTTTCCCATCTCTACATCTATGTTTAAAGACCCAAATGACATGGAATCAGGTACCTAGATCTTAAACTAAATATTAGTTAATGATTTATTTTAATATCGATATCCATAGTCAATTATATGATTAATTCTTTTAAATAAGATTAAATCATCCCGGGATAGTATAATGAATGTGTTTTAAATTTGGACACCTAGTGGAAATCTTATTGCAATAATGATTTATCGATTCTTATATATTCATATGGATAGACATTCAATAATTTCATTATTTATTTATATAACTATGATATTAATTGATGTAATACTATGTATAGATTGGTTTCAAATGACTAATTTAAGAATTCATTTTCAATATAACTATTTTACTATTTATCATACGATTACAAAATACCATATTTTTAATGCACAATATTTATTTTTTTATATTTTAATGGATCCACATGTAGTATCTCACTATATTTAAAGTCTAAAAGAAAACGAGATAAATATATATATATATATATATAATAAAAATAATTATAAGGATATTAGATGTACTTTTTTTTAAATGATTGATATATTATTAGAAGAGTCTTCAGTACATCCACCTTTTCATCACATTGAGTTTTATATATATCTCATACTAGATGAATAGTCTATATCCTAGTTTCCCTATAGAATATAAATAATTGAAGGGTGGAGTTAAGGAAAATTTAATATGAGTTATCTGATAAGTGATTTTTATTCCCCAGTGCTTCACCTTGGGGAACACATTTCAAATATTTTAAAGAGAATGATTGGTCAAAGAGATTATGAAATGATTTCAAGGAGTTAAATAAAATACCTATAATGAATATATATATTTCTCCATATACTGATGACTTATTTTTTCAACATCAAGGGATTGAATATTATTCAATGATTTATCTTCATTGAGGTTATCATTCATTAAGATAAAATAATAATAATACATGAAATACAACATTTAATATAAGGATTGAGAATTATGAGTTTATAGTAATGCCCTTAAAATTGATTAATATAAGTTCTTTTTTAGACATTATTAAGATAGTACTCATGAATTATCATAAAGTTATTTTTGAGGTATTCATTGATTATATCACCGTATACATTAAATTATACTAACAACATGAGAAATGCCTACGAATAATTTGAGTAACAATCATAGAAAAAGGAATTATATTAGAAATTATGTAAGTTTAAATTTTGGAGTCAGCCAAGTTATTATAAATTTTATATTTTATAATCATATGAGATTATCATTTAATTTTGTGATTATAAATGTATTAAAATAATGTCATACAGTGATGAATATTACAAATATAAATATATTTCATTGTTTATTAGGTTACTCTTAGAGGTTTGATCAAAAGATTTTCTAACTAGTGAAAATGATTAAAATGTTTCATGAAAAAGAAATGAAATAACATAGTCAAGGGATTGTGATTAATATTTTTAAGAGATAAAGGGTAAATTTATTATATAACTAGCATTTGAATTAGTATATATAAATGTATTGTTTTCAATATATATTGTTGCATCAAATTAATGATTATGGTCTTTCCTTTGGAAAAATTATACCATGTATCTTATTCATGAATTTATTTGATGGTCCATGAATATAACTATCTAACTCATGATCCAAATTTGGATGGTATACTATTTTCATTAAAGACATGAATGAACTATCTCAATAGTGAATGATGTGATATATATTTATATAGATGAAGAATTATTGAATTACATTTTATCACATAAGGATATCAACATGATAAAATTGATATTTCTAAAACAACATAAAAATTATTATTTATCAATATGAAACCACCCCTAGAAGGAAAACATGGTTACTGATACTTTTATTAGGAGGGACCATGGTGTTATAGTCATGATGCGGATTAACAAAGTGAACACCTTCAAGGAATTTTAATGTTAATTATATTCCTTGTTAGAAATGTGAAAACATGGTAACATTTATAATAATTACTAAACCATCTTTCAAATATTTTTTAGTGGAGCACAATTAGGTTGATAGGGATTTAAAAAACAATATTAACACACTGAATAATGGTAAATTGATAGACATCATCGATAAATATAGAAGGATGATATTTGGGAATCAGATATGTGGTTCATATTTACCATAACTTTTATTGGAGATATGATATTTCCCAAATAGTGCAAATTTATCTACAGACTAATACAACATAGATATGTACATGAATTTAGTTGAACATTTTTGTTGTTATAGTATGAAAGAAGGAAATTATAGACTATTTATTACTATTCGTTGTGTTAAATAAGGTAAAGTATCAAGAAAATATCTCAAGGGTTTTATGAAACCTATTTCTTTAGAAATTTGGATATGTGATAATGACCTAATGTAATATTTCACTATAAATAATTAGACTCATATGAGGATAGATGATTTATGGTCTATTTTTAATTCTATACCATGTCTTTAAATTTCCTACCAATATGGGAATATATACCATTTTACAACAATTCCAAAAACTATATTGATAAATGTAGAAGATATTATAGTGCACCACTGATAATTTTTTTAGATTGCATCCCTCAATTAATATAAATATTTTGGGAGTCTTCTAAAACATATTAGCATTCAGATACATTTGAGTACTTTATAACATCCTAAAACAAATGGGTAATCTAAATAAACTATAAAAACCTTAAAAACTAACCAAGATCATTATATCATGACTTTAATGAAAATTGGAACCTGAATATACCTCACGTGGAAATTTAATATAATAACATCTTCCACTGAAGCCTTTTTATCAAACAATATGTAACCTTTAACAGAAAGAGATGTCATACTACAATTTATTGGGATAAGGATAGGTATTGTTACCTTGGGGTGATTATGACTCTTTGTAGGTGTATTAATGTAATGGGCTCATATGAATGGGTAAAAATGGTAAACTACACCCTAGATATGTTGGGTCGTTTAAAATCAAAGAGAGAATTGGAGGTATAAATTACCAATTTACTATGCCACCCAAACTATCTAAAGTACATGAAATCATCTAGGATTCATTATCATGTATATACATATCATATAAAATTAATGTAATCACATATTACAAAATATATATGGTACTATGAATTTCATTATAATTAATATTTTATTTAGAAGGATGACACTAGAGAGGATGTGTTGTAGTATTGAATAACAAAACTGGTGATTGTTCTTTTGAGAATCCACAGTTGGCAGTAGGTAACATGGGATATTAATGAACCTATGATGAATGAATATTGACATTTTTTAAGAGAAAATATATAAATTAATTTTTTGGATGAAATTATTAATGGTGTGGGAAATGTAATAAATAAGATCCAACTATTATAGGTAAATAGTACATCCCAAAAATACCTCCCAATACACATCCTATTATATTTTATTATAATTGAATTCATTTATCGTTATATTTATTTTTTTATAATATAAAAATAAGTAAATTGATATCAACATTCTATTTACATATTCAAAATTAGTTTAGATTTCAATTTTTGGAGAATTATAAATAGGTAGATTTTTTGGTGAAAAGTTGTGAAAGTAATTTTAAAAATACCATCATATTTATAAAACATCATATAAGAATGATATTCTGGTTTATAAAACCTTCTATATATAAAAAATATGTATTTATCATTTAAAAATAAGTGTATAAAAATATTACATTGAATTCAGAATCTTATGTTGACCTTTTTTGAACCAATGAGATGTTTTATTCTAATAAAAAAATTATTTTTGATTTTTTTAGATTATAATTATTAGATTACAATCAATTTATCCTTGGATTTACTTTTCGAAAAATATTCTTCTATTTTTAATAAATCAATAAATGCCATCATAATCCACACTACACATGAATTTGATCTAAAATCATAAAAAAATTGTTTTTTACTCCACAGTTATAATAGAATTTCATTTTTTACGCAAGAGAAATTTAAAAACATAAATTTTTTCTATATTTCTAAAAACAAAATTAAAATTATTCAATAAGTCACAATGTATTTGTTTTTATAAATGTATTGTTACCATGATCAAAGATACCTATTAGGGTAAGGGTTACATGGTTTTATGTGGGTGTTTGAGTAAGATAAAAGGATTAATATATCTATAAAAGTAGTCCAAATTTTATTCACATCATGGTTTTACACATTAAAGTATCCAATATTTGAATGTTTATACATTTTTTACACCTATAAATGAAATTATATTATTTAAATTTATAGAAAATTTTCAAAAGATACTGCCCTCATACTTAAAAAAGGAAATCTTATCTCCTCACGTAATCACTCACATAGAGAACATTATATCATCAATGAAGAAACCAATTAACATATTAAATATATTAATTCCATTATAGATGTTTTAGTATCTCAAAAATACTAACCAAAAATTGTCTTCAGGTGTAATACAAATGTGCACAACCATTGAAGAGGTAATTGACTTGACTGAGTTCATTCAAGTTTATTTAATCTTCCACGTACATTTAATCTATTATATATATCATCAAATATTATCTTCTATATCATAAATATATTTATATTTTATTATTTTCATGTAATCACCATTCTATACTTCTCATCCATCTATTTGGAAATGAATGCATCACTTGTGAATACATATAGACAATTGCATCCTTAAAGAAAAATGTTTTATTTTTTATTCGGGGATAAAATGTAGATTTATAAAGAGGTATTTAATTAAAATAAATAATATATATAAAATAATTATGATAATATAATGATGAATTATTATTTATCAGCATTTATTTCAATCTTATGTAAAATGAAAACATCACCATGTGCACATGCTTACTACAATATCTATATAGTAAAGTATATAATTTTTCAAAACACACATACATGGAAGGTTATGATAGTTTATATAATGAGTAAATATAATATTTATAGAATGTTTAAGATTCTATATATGATGAAACCATGCCCATCATTCAAGGGTCACAAATATCAAATCAAAAAATGAATTTCAATTAGAACCAAAATAATTGATTTTAATAATAAATTATTACTAAATTAATAAAAAATATTTATGAATAAATTATGTCCAATAAAGAAGATAATTTATATATATATAATATATTAATAATACATATATGTATTGTATAGTTTGTTGGAATACATCTAATTGTGTAGGAATAAAATTTAATGATATGTTTCAAAATCATATTTTTTATTATGATTACTTATATATTAATATACATTGGGAAAATGTTATGCTATTTATCTACTAAATACCACAGATTTTATTATACATTGAATATTTCTCATATTTTCAAGAATTTATTCAATTTTTCCAATATTTGATTACTCAGATCCACTGGAAAAATTATTATAATAAAATTAAAAATATTTCCCCTTCATTACAAGGGATCATTTTCATCCAAAAAAGTAATATTTATTTTTCATAAAGTTTTTCATGTTCATAGTTAAATTATTTCTTAAAACAAATAATATTTATCATTAAATTTATTTACAATATTTTAAACAAAAAATTGGTAATTTTTTCTATGAAATTAATTTTTTACTATACTTAAAAATATGGGAAAAGTAATTTATTACCATTGACTCAATTACAAACTTTTTTCATTTTTCAATCCATTTATTGTTATTAATATTTATTCACAGGTTTCCATGAGGTTTTAATGAAATTCAAATTCCCATTTCATTGTGAATTTTTTTATGATACAAAAAGAAATTTATATTTCTTAATGTTATCAAAGTACATATTTTATTTAGATAGGTTCATTCGATTTATTATAACACTAAATAAATCCCTATATAATTTAATAATACCATACATATTATTAATTTAAATATTTTGGGATAATGTTATTCATTTTATCAGTTAGTGGAAATGTAGAAATATAGAATGCTAGTTTACCATTATACATGATGATTTATTATAATTTCATGTTGATTATGAAACCCAATGTGATTGAGGATCTAGAGTCCAGATCACCATGTGGTCGGTGGGAAGGTTATAGGTAGTGGGACCGAAAATAAATGTCATGAAACCCGAGGAAAAGTGCACGGGCGTTCCTACGTATCCCATGAGGATGGGAATCGAGCCTTATGTAGTTATAGCAATGTAATGGTAAGATACCAATGCAAGAGATAATAAGGTTGTGCAGGTATGTCCCTTGTACCAAAAGAATTTGTATTTGATAGTTCTTATTTTTCATTTAGGATGAACAACATTGTTGTTTTTTTGTGAAGTGATGGACATATGATTTAAATTCAATGAATTGCCACAAGAATCAATCCATGTGAAGGAATTGACAAATGGAATGGTCTGTGACTAATACCAAACATGATTTACCATCAAATGAGGACACCATGATGTTGTTCTATTTTTTGTCATGTATCCAGGGATAATGTCACAATTTAGGGTCATGTGATGGGACCACCCATTCATTTTAATATCGTGCAGTACAGAAACAACAGTTTAAAGTCATGTGGGACTAGGAAGGATAGTATAATGTCAGATGGCACATAAAAATACATGAAATATTAGGTTCAATAGGGAGTTATCAGTGTGTGGTAAAGCATACCCAACTTGAATGAGGACAAAATCCCACATCAGAGAACACACATTTCCATTAAATGAACAATAGGTCGAGGGGGCCAGAAAAGGGCAATGGATATGTGGCTGGAGAATAGATGGAATAACTCATTGAAAAGGGAGTAGGTGAAGTGGGAACTGTAATCCTAATGTGAACAATTTCAAAACTCACACACACACCACAACATGAGGTCCTATAAGATCTAGGGCCTAGAAGGTATAACATAAGAGATAAATTAGTAGAACTCGAGATGAACCGAAAGACGATATGTCAATGCGTTCCTTCGTATCCCATGAGAATGGGAATCCAGCTATACATAGTTCTATAATATATAATAGTTTATGGTCTTAGAGCTCGGACCATGTGGAGGCAAAATCCTTCCATGTAGGCGCAATCCTCAATTCAATTCCTAATCCCGCGTGAGTCAAAATCCGTGTGGGAAACAAGGGTGGAAGGGTTTATTTGAAATATCTGGAAATCTCACCAAAGGGATGTCTGTGCGAAGCCTCTAATAATTCATTACCATGGATATTTCCCCTAACGTGCAAATGTGAACTAAAAGATAGTGCTAGGAGTGTAAAAATTCAATTTGGACATGATGGGGTGGAAAAATAAAGTGAATCGTGTAACCAACATTTAATGCTTGAAGGGGATGGCATGACGATTGAAGGTAACTGTTGACCATGTTCGAAACACATCATCCATATCATGTTTCCGGAAATGGGAACAACAAATAAGTGTTGACAATTGACCATATTAGCAACGTGGGACTTGTATCGATTTGTTGTTTGAAAATGCTTATGGATGTTGGCACATAATGGTAGAAGAGCCCTTAGGCCAAGCGTCCATTCCATTTAGGGGTCCCTCTGGATGTGAAAGATAATGAAAGACCAAATTAAGTGGAAGATGAAGCCTGAAAAATGGGAGAAATCATTTCCATGTAGAACCTGACACTCTAGGTTCTAGACCAGAGTACTAATAGTACAATTGGTGAATCACTGAAGAGAGCCGATGGACCTAACCTAAGGGCAGCCAACTCAAAGAGATGAGAGTAGGTAAAGGGAAAAAATTCCACTCATGAGGGATAGGTATGCGGTGTGGTTGTTAAAAACCTGATGTGAGTGAGGACCTAATATCATGCCACGCTTCATACACCTCTTCTAGAAGAATGAGGGCTAATGGGAAAATGTTAATGGGTTTTTAAGAGATGGGTCAAGACCCAAAGATGAAATGTCTGGGAATTCTGATGTATCCCATGAGGATGGGAATCAAGCCATACATAGTTATGGGGGTTCAATGCAGTTTAACATCATGAATGTGGGGATGAAGATAGGGGAAAGGTATCTCATCTAGGGATGTGTATGGAACAGTGAGTACCCTAACAAAAATGAGGACATAATCCCACGCTAAATTTTACAAAAGTAATTAAGAACCTTTTCCAGCGGCCCGAAAAGGCCAAAGGGCCGAAGGTTGGGCCACATATATATTATCACGATTATCTTGTAGTTTAACATATTGAAGTGAGGAATAAGGTGATTTTAGTTGAGGGTCATAGATTTCAGATTTTATATTCCTAGTTTAATGTCATATTTGTCGGATAGAGAGGAAGAATCATCATACTTATGAAGGACCACAAAGTGGTAAAGATCATAGAAGAAAACTTTTGACCATGTTCGATACACAGTATCCACCCTTGTGTGACCCAAATTTAAGGAAAAAAACAAAGCATTAAATGTTGACCATATTCACAACATAGGACTTGTATCAATTTTACACTTGAAATCATCAAGGAAGTTAGCTCGTAATGGTAGGAGGGCCCTTGGGCCAAGAATCCAGACCATTTCGGGACCCTTTTTGATATATAAGGAGATGGAAACCCAAATGATGGGGACCATGATGAATCATGGGGCATGTTCTCATGGGAAGGATGGTAAATGATGGGAGGCATTTCTCAAGGGGATGTGTGTTGCATGGCGAAATATCCAGACATGAATGAGAGAAAAATCCGGCACCTCGCCATATGTTTCTTCCTAATGGGAGGTCCTGAAGTTTGGGGCTATGCCTATTGATGAAATGTCTGGGTAGGTCTACAAATCCCATGAGGATGGGAATCAATCCATACATTGTTTTAAAAGGGCCATGTAGATTAACGTCATGCGATAAATATGTGAGAGGATTAGAAGAACGAAGAAGGGTATATGGGGTAATCATCGTATCCTTGACATGGGTGGGGTCAAAGAATCCTATATGACACCATGTGTTATCCTCGAAATGATATATGACCAGGAGGGGATAACTAAAGAAGAAAATAGGGTTGGACTCAAGGTTGAGCGTCTGAGTGTTTCTATGTATCCCATGAATATGGGAATCATGACATACGTAGTTCATGAGATGTAGTTTAACATCATTCAAGGCGATGAACAATTTAGAGTTATACAAGAATGGACAGTTTAAGGTCATGGTGGACCATACAATTTATGGTTAGGTGGGACCGTTGGCTAAAGAAATGTATTGGTTGAGGAACATGGGAATGGTGGGAGGAGTTATACATTCATCATCCATCACTACTGGAAATACACTATTTCCCAACGGTTGTGAACCGTTGGGAAAGCCCCTCAAACCGTTGGTATCTAATATACCAACGGTTCTCTCAACCGTGGGGAAGTAGGCTGTGGGGAAAACCTTTCCCAACGGTTTACTGGGAACCGTTGGGGTAGGGTGACAAAAGGCACTCTATCCCAACGGTTTGGTGAACCGTTGGGATAGTTTTTCCCAACGGTTTCTCCCAAACCGTTGGGAAAAACCACATGAGTTCCCTCTTTCCCAACAGTTTAGAACCGTTGGGAAAATAGCTCTTTACCAACAGTTTAATGAACCGTTGGTAAAAACTTATTTAGAATTATATGCCAACGGTTTAAAACCGTTGGCATACCCTATGCTGCAAATTGCAGCCCCCTGCAATTTGGCAGCCCCTCTCCCCTGTACATCAAGCACCTCTCATCTCATCGGGCCTCATTTTCACCTCATTTTCGATCCAACAGGCCTCATTTTCACCTCTTTTTCGATCCAACGATTGTACCTGTAATAAAATAAAACATACATATACAATTACGAGCAAATTCATACACATTTAACATATAATGGATCCTGAAACTATACACATCCATAATTAAATTACAATTCATAAACATACATAATTCATATAGAATTCAATTTAAAATTTAGATGACAATTATATCTGGAATCCGATTGAGACGGGGATGATTGGTACACGTCACATATGACCCATGGATCATTCTCCTAATGTTTCAATGGAAACCGAATGCGTTTGGTCGGTTTTGCGTATGCCAGTTCTTTTCACTTATAATCCTACCCATTTTAAACAAAACAGACACAGTTAGAGTGGTGTTGGCCACACCGCGCCTCGGATTTAGGCGGGGATGATTCGTACACCTCACATATGACCCATGGATCGTTCTTCTAAAGTTTCAACGGAAACCGAATGCGTTTGGTCGGTTTTCCGTATGTACTTAAAATGATGTCCATTTTAATCAAAAGAGAGCCACTTAGACTGATCCCGGCCACACCGCGACTCGGATTGAGCCCGAGTGGGCTCATACATGTCACATATGACTGATGGATCATTGTGATAAATTATCAACAGATTCGGAATGCGTTTGGTCGGTTTTGCGTATGTCAGTTGTTCTTTTCACTTATAATCCTGCCCATTTTAAACAAAAGATACACAGTTAGAATGGTGTCGGCCACACCGCTCCTCGGATTGAGGCGGGATTGACTCGTACACGTCACATACGACCCATGGATCCTTGTGCTAAAGTATCGACACAGTCCGAATGTCTTTGGTCGGTTTTTCGTATGTCACTTGATGATTTCACCCTTAAAATGACGTCTTTTTGAAACAAAACACTGACGCTTTGAGTGGTGTTGGCCACACCGCATCTCTGATTGTGGCGGGGTTGATTTGTACATGTCACATATGACCCATGGATCGTTCTCCTAAAGTTTCGACGGAAACCGAATCCGTTTGGTCGTTTTTCCGTATGTACTTAAAATGGTGTTCATTTTAAACAAAAGAGAGCCACTTAGACTTATCCCGGCCACACCGCGACTCGGATTCATCCCGGGTTGGCTCGTATACGTCACATATGACCCATGGATTGTTGGAATAAATTATCAACAGATTCTGAATGCGTTTGGTCGGTTTTCCGTATGCCAGTTGATGCTTTTCACTTAAAATGACGTCCTTTTGAAACAAAAGACGGACACTTTGAGTGGTGCCGGCCACACTGCGTCTCCGGATTGACCTAAAACCACCGGGAAACATTCTAATTATTATTCGTGACGTGTACGCGCAGAATGCACGTCAATCGGACGTGCGGTTTGTGCGGTACTACTCAATATTCGTGTTTTAAGTGATGCTCGCGCTTCGTAAACGCGCGTGAGGGGGGTCCAAACGGGCCGAACGATTTCAGAATGACCTGAAATTAGACGACAAATACGGGTGACTGATTTATGAAGTGGTCGAGCAGACGGCACGTCAATCGGACGTGCCGTGTGCCCGCGGTGACCGACAACGCAGTTCTGGTGTCATAAACGGCCAAAACGGGCGTCCAACGGTCAAATTCAAAGAGGACGACCTCGGATTGACCTGAAATCACCGGGAAACATTCTAATTTCTATTCGTGACGTGTACGCGCAGACGGCACATCAATCAGACGTGCGGTTTGTGCGGTACGGCTCAATATTCGTGTTTTAAGTGATGCGCGCGCTTCGTAAACGAGCGTGAAGGGGGTCCAAATGGGCCGAACGATTTCAGAATGACCTGAAATCAGACGACAAATACGGGTGACTGATTTATGAAGTGGTCGAGCAGACGGCACGTCAATCGGACGTGCCGTGTGCCCGCGGTGACCGACAACGCTGTTCTGGTGTCACAAACGGCCAAAACGGGTGTCCAACGGTCAAATTCATAGAGGCCGACCTCGGATTGACCTGAAACCACCGGTAAACATTCTAATTATTATTCTTGACGTGTACGCACAGACGGCACGTCAATCGGACGGGCGGTTTGCGCGGTACGGCTCAATATTCGTGTTTTAAGTGATGCTCGCGCTTCGTAAACGCGCGTGAGGGGGGTCCAAACGGGCCGAACAATTTCAGAATGACCTGAAATCAGACGACATATACGGGTGACTGATTTATGAAGTGGTCGAGTAGACGGCACGTCAATCGGACGTGCCGTGTGCCCGCGGTGACCGACAACGCAGTTCTGGTGTCCTAAACGGCCAAAACGGGCGTCCAACGGTCAAATTCAAAGCGGACGACCTCGGATTGACCTGAAACCACCGGGAAACATTCTAATTATTATTCGTGACGTGTACGCGCAGACGGCACGTCAATCGGATGTGCGGTTTGCGCGGTACGGCTCAATATTCGTGTTTTAAGTGATGCGCGCGCTTCGTAAACGCGCGTGAGGGGGGTCCAAACGGGCCGAACGATTTCAGAATGGCCTGAAATCAGACGACAAATACGGGACAGTGATTTATGAAGTGGTCGAGTAGACGACACGTCAATCGGACGTGCCGTGTGCCCGCGGTGACCGACAACGCAGTTCTGGTGTCATAAACGGCCAAAACAGGCGTCCAACGGTCAAATTCATAGCGGCCGACCTCGGATTGACCTGAAACCACCGGGAAACATTCTAATTATTATTCGTGACGTGTACGCGCAGACGGCACGTCAATCGGACGTGCGGTTTGCGCGGTACGGCTCAATATTCGTGTTTTAAGTGATTCTCGCACTTCGTAAACGCGCGTGAGGGGGGTCCAAACGGGCCGAACGAAGTCGGAATGGCCTGAAATCAGACGAAAAATACGGGTGACTGATTTATGAAGTGGTCGAGCAGACGGCACGTCAATCGGACGTGCCGTGTGCCCGCGGTGACCGACAACGCAGTTCTGGTGTCATAAACGGCCAAAACGGGCGTCCAACGGTCAAATTCAAATAGGATGACCTCGGATTGACCTGAAACCACCGGGAAACATTCTAATTATTATTCGTGATGTGTATGCGCAGACGGCACGTCAATCAGACGTGCGGTTTGCGCGGTACGGCTCAATATTCGTGTTTTAAGTGATGCGCGCGCTTCGTAAACGAGCGTGTGGGGGGTCCAAACGGGCCGAACGATTTCAGAATGACCTGAAATCAGACGACAAATACGGGTGACTGATTTATGAAGTGGTCGAGCAGACGGCACGTCAATCGGACGTGCCGTGTGCCCGCGGTGACCGACAACGCAGTTCTGGTGTCATAAACGGCCAAAACGGGCGTCCAACGGTCAAATTCATAGCGGCCGACCTCGGATTGACCTCAAACCACCGGGAAACATTCTAATTATTATTTGTGACGTGTACGCGTAGACGGCACGTCAATCGGACGTGCGGTTTGCGCGGTACGGCTCAATATTTGTGTTTTAAGTGATGCTCGCGCTTCGTAAACGCGGGTGAGGGGGGTCCAAACGGGCCGAACGATTTCAGAATGACCTGAAATCAGACGAAAAATACGGGCGACTGATTTATGAAGTGTTCGAGCAGACGGCACGTCAATCGGACATGCCGTGTGCCCGCGGTGACCGACAACGCAGTTCTGGTGTCATAAAAGGCCAAAACGGGCGTCCAACGGTCAAATTCAAAGCGGACGACCTCGGATTGACCTGAAACCACCGGGAAACATTCTAACTATTATTCGTGATGTGTACGCGCAGACGGCACGTCAATCGGACGTGCGGTTTGCGCGGTACGGCTCAATATTCGTGTTTTAAGTGACGCGCGCGCTTCGTAAACGCGCGTGTGGGGGGTCCAAACGGGCCGAAAGATTTCAGAATGGCCTGAAATCAGACGACAAATACGGGACAGTGATTTATGAAGTGGTCGAGCAGACGGCACATCAATCGGACGTGCCATGTGCCCGCGGTGACCGACAACGCAGTTCTGGTGTCATAAACGGCCAAAACGGGCGTCCAACGGTCAAATTCATAGCGGCCGACCTCGGATTGACCTAAAACCAATGAGAAAAATTCTAATTATTATTCGTGACGTGTACGCGTAGACGACATGTCAATCGGACGTGCGGTTTGCGCGGTACGGCTCAATATTCGTGTTTTAAGTGATGCGCGCGCTTCGTAAACGCGCGTGAGGGGGCTTCAAACGGGCCGAACGATTTCATCTGTCGATACTGCTCTATAGGACAATCATCCACGACTAGTACCGCCTCTAACTCAGTGCCAACTCTAGCATGCCAGCCAATATACAGCTCATGCTTGTAGGCTCTCCAAAGCTCGCCTAAATCCTTTAGACGTTCCAGTCGTGCACCCTCACCATCAGGAAAATTAAATCGAAGCTGAAATGAAAATATAAATTTATATAAATACAAAAAAAATTCATGGCATTAAATACAACAGATTTTTTTACCCATATCTCTGCCCAAGCTCTATCTTTGACCTCATGTGGCAAATGTCTCCACGACAGCGGGCTGACGGGAATGATGTCGGAGTATTTGGCAAGCGTCGCCATAAAACTCCGACATTGTTGCCCTGTTTTCTCAACCATCTGATTGTCTTCATTATATTCCACCATAACCTGTGTGCGTCGGTTCCACACCGAACGCATGCGTGTACGGCCCCGCCCTCGCCTCCTGTCAGTAGATGTATCTGTCATGAAAGAAAAACAAATATTTTATCAAAACATGTTATAATGAAAATAAATATTGCTATAAAAATTTGTTAGGGTTTTATAAATATACCTGTGCTAGTCTGATCAATGAGTGGCGCCGGATCCACAGAACCTGATGGAACACCCTTTGGTGGAACAGGAGTCGAAGACGATGGAATATAAAAGCTTGGAGAGACAGAAGTAGAAGGAAAAGAAGATGGAACAACTGTATGACCTGGTGACTGGGGAGTGGGAATCATCATGGGATGTGAAAATGATGGGGCAGAAGATGCAGAAGGTAGCGAAAACATGGGAGGTCTAAATATCCCGTGTGTACCTAACGACACACCGGGATCAGAATGTGGGAAGGCTGAAATGTCAGTGGGAGGGGCAGGGTCTAGTCGGGCACGCGCAACTCTATGTCCACCTCTGGTACGAACCCTCCTCGTACCACCGGCCTGAGTACTAGGACCAGTACTAGGCTCCTCGTCGAATAACTGTCGACGTAATGGTGGATCCTACAAAAAAGTTTACAAAAAAAATTAATCACATGACATTATATATTCTGTAAATATATATTTATATATTTGAAATAAAGTACTCACTGTAGGCACTAATGGTGGAATGCCCATCTCCTCCATCCGACGATTGTTCTCCTCCATTTTTTTTCTTCGTCTCTCTTCAATTGGCTTCATTTCCTGCATTGGAAAACAAATATGTAATTAATTAGAAAAAGAAAATTAATGTGTAAACCAAAAAACTAAATATATGAGGGAATGAGGGGATTCATTGGTAATTTAGCTATCAATTGTTTTAGAAGAGCTTGAATGAATTTAATAAAACATACAAGTTGTAATGTTCACCAAGTTAGAAATATTGTTTGATTTGGTTTGAATACAGTTCAATTCCAAATTAGAAAATGCAATTCAAATAAAACAGCAACCAATAAACATTGAAAATTCACATAACGGTCAAGTCAGCTAAAACATATTTGTGATCAATACTAAATAAATATGAATATTACCATCCTTAACAACCCAACTCGAGGTAAACCAAAATAATTGAGAACATGGATGAATGATTCTATATATTTCCAACCACAACTTTAGGTTCACAATCAACTCTGACAATTGAGCTATTGGAGTCATCAAAAGAAATAAATGGATTGGTTCCAATGGCAATAGGGACAGTGTCAATTCCATCATCAGCATCATCAAAAATATGTCTTGGAATTACTTCAACTATGACACCAAATTCAGGTTGAAGTTGATCTTTGACATAAAAAACTTGTTTAGCCATTGATGCCAACACATATGGTTCTTCGGTTGCAAGAGTGCGGGTCATATTAATTACTCGAAATCCACAATCATCAATAAATGTGCCATGTCTCGTCATCGAATCAAACCAATGGCATTTCATCATTGTGACTCGTCCATGAGAGTAATAATCTAATATTATTATTTTCTCAACGACTCCATAATAACCCACATTTTCAAGTCGCGTTCTACTATCTGATGCACTGGCATAACAATCTGTTGTGGCTGTAACCATAATACCATCATGTTGTGTTATCATGTTTTTGGCTCGTTCAGTGACAATAAATCTGTACCCATTGATAACAATTGATTTACAGTCACGAACCACGGTATTAGGACCAAAAGCCAAAGCTCTTATTTCCTCAGAGACAGATTCAGCAGACAAACTCAATACCTGCAATATAAATGACAGTTAAACTTAAGTAAATATTGAAATAATTAATTTAAACAGTAATATTTTTACCTTCAATTTTAACCAAGCAGAAAACTCTTTGCTATGAAAAGTCTCTCTCCTTCTCAAAGATAAAGAATGATGCTTCCTATTTATCATTGTTTTATGTTCCCTGTAGATAAAAAAATATGAATAGTTTAACAGATATATATGTAAGATATACATATTCAATTTTGTTACCTGATATAGTCATCGAACAAATCACAGTTGAACAAAACTGTGCGATGTGCCATCTCCCGCTCTTCATGGCTTAATGTCTTCAATGTATATGATCCAGGAATTCCTCCTGTTTGAGGAAGTGATGGAAAACTGGGTTCAATTTGCTCATATTGTTCTTCTTCATTTCTCATTGGTCTGTTCATTCTTGTAGTAAGATCAGACAAATACATTGAACAGAAATCCATACACTCTTGAGCTAAGTAACCGTTCACGATAGAACCTTCGGGATGATTCTTGTTTCGAACATAAGACTTTAATGTGAACATATTTCTTTCAGTTGGATACATCCAACGAAAATAAACAGGTCCTCCGAGAAGTATTTCAGTTGGAATATGGACAGTCAGATGCAGCATGCATGTGAAAAATGATGGGGGAAATATTTTCTCCAACTCACACAAAATTAATGGGGCATCTGTCAACATTTTTTGCAAGAAAGACTTGGACAAATTCTTAGCACAAAGATCTCTAAACAAATGGCACAACCGAATAACACCCACCCTTAAATTATTGGACAAAAGATGACGGATTGCTATTGGAAGCAACTCATGCAGTAGAACGTGATAATCATGAGTCTTCAAAGATTTTAGCTTCAACTCTCTTCTGTTGACCCGTTTAGATATGTTGGTTGAATAGCCATCAGGAACTATAATAGTCTCTAATACTTCCAAAAATTGTTTTTTTTCAGTAGGTGTCATCACATAAGAAGCACATGGAAGTTGCCATTTATTTTCACTGATACGCACAGGATGCAATTCTGGTCTGATGCCCCAATCCACCAAGTCACGACGAGATCGTAAATCATCTTTTGTCTTCACCTTGACATTTAGAAGAACTGAAATCAACATTTCACATATATTCTTTTCAATATGCATTACGTCTAAGCAATGACGTAGCAAATTGGTTGACCAATAAGGCAAATCAAAAAAGATACTCCTCTTCCTCCAATTGTAACAGGTTTCTGTGGAAACATTCTTTCTCTTTCCAGATTTCATTTGACCCTTCCCGAACGAAAAACTGAAATATTTCAATTCATTAAGCACATCAGTTCCAGACATACGCTGAGGTGGATCATCGGTCTCTATAGTATTATCAAATCTTCGACGATTCATTCTATATGGATGATCCTTTGGCAAAAATCGTCGATGTCCCATAAAACTGAGACTACAACGATGTTTCAGTCTTCTGGATCGTGTATTCTTCATACAAACTGAACATGACAGTTTCCCCTTCGTGCTCTATCCAGACATCATTGCATAAGCCAGAAAATCATTGATTGTCCACATAAGCGCAGCGCGCATCTGAAATATGTCTTTCGAACATGCATCGTATGTGCGCACACCCACATCCCAAAGAAGCTTCAACTCTTTTATTAAAGGTTGCATGTATACATCAATATCAATGCCAGGATCAGAAGGACCATATATGTGTATACTCATGAAAGTGAAAGATTTTTTCATACACAACCATGGGGGAAGATTATAAATGTGCATAAAAACGGGCCATGTGCTGTGCGAAGTAAGCATCTACCCAAACGGATTAAAACCGTCGCATGAAAGACCCAACCTCACATTACGCACGTCAGCTGCAAAATCAGGATGTCGAGCATCAAATCTCTTCCATGCAAATCCATCTACAGGATGAACCAACTCATCATCAGTCTTCTTTCTCTCGGTATCATGCCATCTCATTTTTATTGATATGTCATCAGACATAAAAAGATTCTGGAGTCTGGGGATCAATGGAAAGTTCCACATTACTTTCTGTGGAACGCGGGATGGTGTTCCATCAGATTTTGACTTCCAGCGGGATGCGCCACATTTTATACATTCATTTCGTTCAGCGGTTTCCTCCCAGAATAAACTGCAATCTTTCGGGCAAGCATGAATTTTGTTTCTTGAAAATCCAAGTTCCTCAACTAACTTCCATGCCATATAGTGGTTTAAGGGAATATCTGCATCATCTGGAAGTAAATCCTTCAAGAGGGTAAGAATGTAATCGATTGCTGTATTAGAAATCCCATACATAGTTTTCCCATGAAATAATCGGATTAAAAATTCCAGCTTTTTCATTTTATCGCATTGTCGATATACTGGAGTCGTGGCAGCATCATTCAATTTTTTCACCCTATCAATATCATCATTTTCACTAGATGCATCATCTGTCCTCATATCGAAGTCTTCTTGAGTCGAAATCCTTTCTTTTTCATGATGACGAATAAACGGAAACCGATCATCTAACAAATTCTCCATTCCAGTCTTTTCATTTCGATCATCACCAATTTGAGATTTCGTTTTCTCCCCATTGTGATACCACAGAAAGTAGTTTGCTTGAAACCCATTTTTGGTTATGTGGTAGCTGACTTCTTCACGGCTCAACCAAGGTCTACCAACACAATTCGAACATGGGCAGTGTATGCGACCACTATCTGAAGCATTGTGAAATGCAAAATCTATAAAGCTCTCCAAATTGTTTTGAAAATCGTCTGAGATCCGATCGGTTTCATACATCCAACTTCTGTCCATTCTGTAAAAAGAATTTATATAAGTCATTTTGTCATAAACAAATAAATAGGCATTAACTATAATAGAAAATACATTTAAGTAAACGATAATGGAAGAAAATAATCAAGGTATCAACTACACATGTCAAAAAAACATACAAATGTGTTATTGAAAAAATGTAAAACCAACAAGAACTTAATGTGTTATATCACATAACAGCATGACTCATCCCATAACCATATTAGTAGGGTATCATGAAAATGAATAACATCAACCTTGTGCCATCCTCCTACCCTACATGACCCCAACCACATGCCACATCTTATTATAGCCTTATCACATCACACCTCACCGAAAAACACTAGGGAAATCATAGTACATCTCACCTGAAGACACATGGACAATCACATCACATCTTGCCTAAAAACACATGGTCAATCACTTTTGCAGGAAGAGTAGGGAAGACATGGTAGCTATCCAAACATATAACCACCATCCTAGATATTAGAAAAAATACTCATAACTCAAAACCTCTGATCGTTGGTAAGTTTATCCAACTCTGGTTGGGAATGTGTAGAAATAACATAAAAATACATGATATATAGATAGCACAAAATACTCAACCTATGGGATCACATTAACTACATAATCACACACTTCACTACTACCATAAAACACATAAACCACACCACAACCACACAAGACGCATAGCATTGGAATATAATTCTACATTCAATAAGTCTATCTATGGAATTATCATAAGAATCCATGTATCAATTGGAATATAATTCTACATTCAATAAGTCTATCTATGGAATTATCATAAGAATCCATGTATCAATTGGAATATAATTCTACATTCAATAAGTCTATCTATGGAATCCCTCCCTTGGATCCATGTATCACCCATGGCTTAATCAATATTCAAAGAAATGAGTCTATCCGTGGAATTCCACTGTGAATCCATTTATCACATAAAGCGTATAAGTTAATAGAAACAAGATTATATACCTGGCATCCTAATAGAATCCATGTATCACTATTTACTATTAATCATTTAATGAATTCCATTTCATTTAAACAATTCATTAAACATACCAAGGTCAAAAACTAAGGTATTTAATACAACTCACCTCAAAATGGCGACTCAATCAAATAATAACCTGAAAAGAATGAAGCTTCATTTACTCATGTTGTAATGACAAGATAATGAGATTCCCTTGCTTAATCAATCAATTCCATATCATGGTCTCAACATAACTCATAATGGCTAGCAATTCAATGAAAATTCAAGCACTCACATGGGAATTTTTAATAGAACACTCCTAACAAGACTATAAAGATATCACATGCATTAGTTATAATATATCTAACATGGTAACATAAAATATAAGATAAATTCAATCCAATTTCATAGATTCATAGCATAGTCTCTACTTTACTCACATTGGCAAGGCAATACAATTAAAACATGTGTTAAAAAATAATTGGCATTCATGTGTTAAAAGGGGAATGCAAACCATAAAATACCCTTAATTAATTTAATTTACAATTCAATTCAGAAATCGAACAATCAATTCGATTTATATAACCTTTCACAAATGACATCCCATGTTCAAGGGGTAAAATCCAAAAAGGAATTTTCACGAAAACTCACCCTTAGGCTGGTCCGGCCGGCAGTAGCACCAAAATCACCTAAACTGATGGGAAAAATGAAAATAGGTTTAAATACTATCCAAACATTGGAATACATTTTCAGTTAAGAAGAAGAATAACCTGAATAAGAGCTGGAAAATTGAAGGCCGGCAGTACCTCCAAAATCGCCTAAATCGGCTGCTGCTCCCGTTTTAGGGTTGTGTATCGCGAATGGGGGAGAGAACAGGCGGCTGGGAATTTGGGGAGGACCTTTGCCAACGGTTCTTAAAAACCATTGGCATATGTATATCTATCCCAACGGTTCTACAGAACCGTTGGGAAAAACCTGCAAAAACCTCATCTATGCCAACGGTTCATGAGAACCGTTGGTAAAAAACCATCTATCCCAACGGTTCTCATGAACCGTTGGGATAAAGCTCCCTGGAAACCTCTATACCAACGGTTCTAATGAACCGTTGGTAAAAACCTACTTCCCCAACAGTTTCATAGAACCGTTGGTATCTAACCGTGGGGAAAGGCCAACATTCCAGTAGTGCATGGTAAACAATGAGTATGCACCATTGGATTAGACCTTGTGAATGATGCAAGGTATTTCTCATTTGGCCTCCAACATGGGTGTTTTCATACAAGGTATCATTGGTGCCCTCAAGGAAAATACCAAGTCTCCTTGCATAAAGGAGTGGAGGTGAAAATTCTTGTTGAATGCTCTGCTTAATAGATTCTGATGCCCTTCCTGATAGTGCATTGCATAAATACTGTTCTCATCGAGTGCTTCCAACTCAACCAGACAGATTTCAGCTACTTTATCATTCCCTTGCTGATCATATATAGCCTTGAGTAGTGGGGAAATTTAATCTCAATGGTATTGACGACCTCTATTGTGTATATAAGGTAATAAGTGTTCAACTGGTAGGAATTACATGTCATCGTCTGGTATTCCCAAAGGGCATTGGGAAGAATGCTCGACCAACTCTTATAATTATGAAGACCCATTTTTTCAGAATTTTATAGAGGGTCTTGTTGAATGCCTCAGTTTATCAATTTTATTGTGCACGATAGTGAGAGGTGTGATTAGAACAGATATTTTTCATAGCATACAATTTCATCACCTCAGCTACTCGGAAGTTCGTGTCGTTATTGGTGAGGATAGAGGGAGGGACTCTGAATTGGTAAATGGTGATGGAGCACACAAAGTCAATGATGGAATGGGCCTTGACCTCCTTGAGATGAATATCATCTACCAACGTGGATAAGAAATCCATAGCAGTCAAGATGAACCTACACCAGTGAGCTGTCTCCAGTGGATATGGTCCCACGACATTGAGTCCCCATACCACAAATAGATAAGAGTACTTGGTGGAGTGGAGAGGCTTTGGTAGTTGATACATGATGTTAGCATGAATCTATCACATAATACACCTTTTGGAAAACTCAATGCAGTCACAGATCATGGAGGGACAAAGGTACCCCCGTCTCTGGATCTGGTGAGATAGTTTTGGCCTAGTATGATGAGCCTTGCAGGAACTCGCATGAACCTCTTACATGACTTCGAAAATCTTGACTCCCTAAATGCAGTGAAGGTGAGCCCCATCAACCCCATTCCTTTAGAGGATTTTATCATGACTAGGACCGTCCTGGAGGTTAAACTGTAATGTGCGGCGTCAGATTCGCTCATTCTCGACCCAATATTCTAGTATATTACCATTCTAGTGATACTCAATGAAGGGGGATCTCCAGTCAAGAGTCAATTTAATCACTCAATCTAGGGGACCATGGGGTCCTAACAAGGAGGCTATGATGGTAAGGTGCCCCAAATACATGACATCGATATCATCTAGAGTTACAAGAGTAATGACTCTCTGGTGTGCCATGTGGATAATCAAGTCATCCTACTCAGGCCCCGCAAGTGATGCTGCTAGGCCGGCCAGGATGTTAGCTCGACCATTCTGAGATCGAGAAAGATGTGTAACATTTTGCTGAGATGGACACTGGGCCATTAGTCGGATATTTTTCTCATACAATGTTACTAGCTTGGCATTTATAATTATGTGGTCACCATTTATATGATTGATGAAAAGTTTAGAGTCCCCATTCAAATGTAAATGGATAACATCTATTTTGAGGGCTAGCTCAAGGCCAGCAATGAGAGCCTGATTCTCTACCTTATAATAAAAGGAATGTGTACAACATGATTTCTTGTGATTGGATAATGAAGATGATACCTAGGACTACTATATTGAGTCTTGGATCATCGAGCCTTCTACCAGTGAGCCACCATGAAGCACCATCGATGTGCATATTCCAACATAGTGTGGCTTTGCTACAGAGAGGATCACCTCATCGGTGAATCGAGATCCATGGATAGGTCAGAAAAAGCTGGATGGGAATAAAGAAATTCTTCCAATGCATTCCCATTAATAGCCTTCTAAGGGAAAAACCTGATGTCGAACTACTGGAGAATCACGGAATACCAACCTAGGCATACTTTCAACATGGGGTGGTTCAGACAGTACTTCAGGGGATCAAATTGGAACCACAGTTTCACCTCATGAAGCATATAGTAATGTCACAACTTTTGTACTGTGAATACAAGTACAATGTATCTCTTTTAAATAGGGAAGAATCTTGACTCTGTATGAAAGATCATGTGGCTGAGGTAGAAAAATATTCTCTATCCCATCATTGTTCTTCTGGGTGAGAAGGGTGCCGAGAGATTGCCTAGGGACATCGCATAAAGGACCAGAAGTATTCCAATGATGGGTAGAATTATGACAAGAGGCTATAGTAGATACTTCTTAATCTCTACAGAAGAAGTCAGAAATTTTTCATCCCACTCATGGAGTGTTCCTTTCTTCATCAGATGAGAAAATGGATTATACATGCTGGCCAAATTCACGATGATTCGGTGTTTGTAGGCTATGTGGCCTTGGAAGCCTCAATGTTCTTGTTTATTTCTTGGAGGAGACATCTGGCTAATATCCTTGATATTATATGGGTCTATCTCAAGGCCCCTATATCTGATAACGAATATGAGAAACATTCCAGAGGTGACAAAAAATGCACACTTTAATGGGTTCATCTTCAGGTGACAAGAGCGGAGGAATCCGAACACTTTCTCATGATATTTGAGATGGTCCTGAGGCTGGAGAGTTTTTGCCACCAGGTCATCCAAATATAATTCCACCAATGTTCTGAGGATCGGTATAAATATTCTATGCGTAGCCCGCTGGTTGGTGGCACAAACATTCTTTATACCAATGGGAATAACTCAGTAACAGAAATCAACTTATGGATCCTTGAAGACAGTGAACTCCTCATCCTCAGGGGCCATTCAGATCTACTAATACCCAGAGTACCCATCCACAATGGAGAGGTCTTGAAACACAACTGTAGTTTTGATCAGTAATTCTTTCACACGATGGGGAAAAAATCCTTCAGACAGTGACATTTGAGATCTCAGAAGTGGATGTAAACACTGATTTGTCTATTCTTCTTCCCAAATGGAACAATTTTAGATTTCCATTTAGGTTACTAGACCTCGTTAATGAAATTGAATCTGATGAGCTTATCAACTTATTCATGAACAAGGGCACTGTGAGAAGGGTGCTTCATTCAGGGAGGCTGCATGAACCCTCGTTAATTTACCAGGAGTCCACAATAGTGGAAGAATACTAGAGGATCAATTCTAGGAACCTCATACTGACATTAGGAAAATAAATCATAGTATTGTCTTAAACAGTCTATGTACTTATGTTTCTCCCCGAGGGTCATGGTGGCACTAATCATTGTGGGCTCTAGGTCTTCCTCGCTACTGAGGTTCACATGCACCAACTTGACAACTGTGGAAGAGACGATATCTTCAAAGGCGAGAGAAGAAACCTCCATATCCTCTTCACCCGTTATAGGGGGAGGTATCCTTAGTGGGAGTAGATTCATCTGAGTCGGAAGATCCCAATGATAGGCTGGTACTTTCCTGAGTGTCAGTGGAAACTTCATTGGAGGACTGATGTGCTACCACAACAATTACGATGAAGTATGTCGATCTGATCCCGTCTGGTCTTTGGCCTTTGGGGCCACACAGGATGATATCAAAGCAATAGTGGCACTTCGTCTTGAGCTGGTTAATTCCGTCTCAACAAAATAATCATGTAAGAAATATTTTCATTGCCATGGTGTAGACATCCCTAAATATTATGGGAGTAGGATGCTCCGGGATCACATAAGCCTCATTTCTGTAGGAGTACGAGGTGATCTTCCTGCGTCACTTTGGCCTGAGAATATGTTCCCCCATCATCCCAGAAACAAAAAAACATTTTCCCATGTTCGGTTTCATGGCCTCCAATCAGTCCATTGTAAAGATGTATCCATCTTCTAGATCAATCCATGGGTCAGTCGTAGTCGTGGCATGATCAACCTTGTTAGCTATAATTTTTTTGTCTTTTATATTATAGTAGTCGACGTCCAAATGTAGGGATTCTCAAGAGGAAATGAAAGATGTGTAACCTTAAAGCACACCCACTAGAACATTAAATGAATTTTGGTGGGACTGGTGATATGATGTGGGAACTGCCGCATGCCGGTGGAGCCATGACCTTCCCATAAATTCATTGTAGGCGTTGTCCTGGGAGACAACCACAAATTCAGTGTTGTCAATTAAGCCACCAGACAGGGTCTTCAAATGGATATTTCTGACCGGGGTTTGTTCTATCTAGTAATAACATTGTATTATTAGATCATATTGAGTCGTATCATCCTCATTCAATCCTAGTTTTCACAGTGTCTAAGTAAGGATAAGGTTGATTCCAAAGCCCATGTCGAAAAGACAGCGACGAACCTCCACACCATGGAATTGGCCGGTGATGTACAATGTTTGAATGTGACCCTATATGGGAGAGCCTTAATCTTCTCTATATAATGAGATAATGTCCTAGCATTCAGCTTTCTTGACCACCTCAGAAGGAAAGGCTTATGTGGCTGCTACTTCCTTCTCAAACAAGAGGGGGATTCCTAACGCCTCAGTGAGGTCCTCATGCATATATGATGACAGGTGAAGGGCCTCAAGGATGGAAAGCCTTGCTAGAATGTCGGAAATATGATTTATAACATCATACTTCTGTGTGAGGAGTGAACTTATGCTTACAGGAGGTCGCTCTATGACATAAGGTAAGATGGGACCTGTCGGCTAGCCCGACAGTTAATTGGTGCTAGGAATATCCAACTTATCACTAGTATAAGTCTTTGGAGTGGCTATCATATGATGTCCAGATGACCGAGACTAGCATGTAGCAGGGCTTGAATGGTCACGGCATGGTCAGGGTGGCTCGACCTGATCTAGCAACACAAATGGCGGTGAAGGATGGCCTGATGCTGCTAGATGAGAAGGATGTGCGTGCTGATCTCTACACTGAGAATGTTTCCTAGTTTCAGTAGCATCTACAACCTGGCATGAAGTGATGATAGAGGCACACAGAAAGAGTATAATGACATGACTTTGTCAATGTTGACGACAGATGGGGACGTTGGGAGAGTCCCCCTGGTTCTTCTCATCTTCAGGAATCATGAATGGATTTAGTAGATCTACGGTATTAATTGAGGTGTACCAATGACCACCACTCAAAGAGTCGTCCACTACTAGGTGAATTGTAGGAGGGATCTTCCTCTCTAGGGAAATAAATTCTCTGAGAGTACGGGATGATGATGGCATTAGCAGGGGGTTGGTTAACCTTGTGTCGTCGGTGTTTTCTCTTTAGGGAAGAGGACGGCTGAGGTAAAAATGTATAAGGATAAATTTCCACTTTTGAAGGCCCTAACCGATTAAATTTTGCTTAGACGATACCATGGGAATGAGAGACTAATTTATGAGCCATCAAATCATCATACTTCTAGGATCAATGAAAGGAAACTTGGTGCCACTCACCTTCCCTGTCAATACTATTGTCTGGTCTCACGAAGATGCATGACACCTATGTGGAAGCTGGGCCTAAATGAACTATGTTGTTATATACTTGGTCTTGAATCTAGTCTTGGAAAAATTATAATTTCTTGAGAATGTGCACTATGATCCAGTGATAGGTTTAAAAATTAGGGTGATCAGTGAGTTCTGCCTCTTATGGCCTTCTACACTTAGGAAAACAAAGAATCCCATACTCTAAGGCAATGCGTATGTTACCAGGGACATGTGACTCATTGAAATAGTAGTTAAATTTTCTCCTATATAGAAAGGGGGACCTTAGATATTTACCCTGATGAGTGTTTAGAAGAGTATTTAGAGGAGGTTAAGCTTGGTTATCTTGTCTGGGTGGTGGCAGCACATTTCATAGGGGTACCTACCAATGCTGAGGTGGGTGATGTTGGACCGGTGACTTTGTCTGATGTTGAGGGCCTCTGTGATGATATGGAGGTTTCTCCACTGGAAACAACTCATGTTTCCATGGGGCCTCTATTTGGGCCACTGTTGTTGGCTCAGCCATGGCGGCCCTTCTCGTGGGGATTGTAGGAGACATGAAACATGCCTTTTTTGCTTGTTGTAAGGCTTCCTCTTGGTATTGTGTCTTATAAGAGATGTATATAAATCCCCCTAGATTTTTCTAGTTGATCAATGAGAGGACCAGATTCATCTTCACATTCCCTACGCACATCGTTAGTTGTTGCTCCTGATTCAGCGGCATGTTAATGGAATACGTGAGTCCTTTCCACCGGGCAACAAATTTGGTGACGGGGTCCTCAGGCCTCTACTTCCACATGAAGAGGTCATCGATACTCATCTTATGAGTATTATAAATTAAGTGGTAGTGAAATTTCTTATGGCGGTCTTCACGGTTGGCTATTGATTTTATGGGGAGCTGGTTGTGCCAGACAAATGCAGGCCCCTCCAATGTGTGTACGAAACATCGAAGCATGGGGGCCTCCTGCTTCTCTGGAGTTCCCAACATGGGGCCACACCATGAGATAATTTCATCAAGTTTTTGTGGCAGGAATTCCACCAGTCGATTCTATATGGCATTGAAATGGGCGAAGAGTACCGCCATCAGATTGTTCGGGTAGGGGTTCTATTCTTGATGGTGATCCTTGACCACCAGTGCATTAGCGAGTTCTTAAACACGGTAAATACGCCCAAAAACTCATAGAGTGGTTAGTGGAATGACATGTGGGGTGTAATAACCTGGCCCTTTGTTTCATGTATATTTTTCCTTTTTCTTTAGTTTATGAGAAAAGATGAGTTTCTGGAAATTTTTGAAGTACACGACATGTAAATTATATGTACACACCATGTACTATGGTGTTGTGTGAGGCTGTGTGATGGCCATGTTCAAGCCACACACACACAGTCATCTATGGTGATGTGGAGGCCACTTAAAGTAGAGTACGGATAATCCTAGTACACAATATGTACTCCAAAAGTATACAACATGTACTTTCTTTTTTTTCATTAAATGGACCGAGGTCACGTCTAATCGCTAGAACACACTTCTTCTTGAGCTTCATTGACTAAGAGAATCTCACATGGCTGGGAATCTCCTCTAGGCCCCCGATCCTCCATTCGTACTCTGAATCGATTGTTGTTGATTGCGTTGGACCGCAGTGGTATGCTCTTCCTTCTGCTAGAGCATCGATTTCCAATTCCTCCTCTTTTTCTTGTTATCATTGGTTGAATGTTTTTTTCATTTTACTAGATCAACGAAGTTATAAATAGATTCAAGACTCGTGGTTAAAGAATAGTGCTCTGCTAGAATCAAGGTTAGTTGTTTCTGCCTTTCCGTTGGAAGTCTTTGAGTTTTGTGTGCAATTTCCACCAATACCATTGATTGGGGTATTGTGTGTTTACTTTTATTCCCTTGTAGTTTTCATGCCTTGTTGTATACTTTTGTAGAGGTAATTTGGATATGTGTGAGGATAATTTCTTCACTTGGATTTTTTTCACATGTCTTGTTCTATTTATGGCCTTTTGGTCTTATTCAACCTTTGGCCGTTATACCTTTTTATCATGCCTTGTGATCATTGGATGGAGTAATGTTCCCTGGCACTCTTTTCACATGCCTTGTTCTATTTATAGCCTTTTGGTCTTGTTCAACCACTGGTCGTTATACCTATTTTTCGTGCCCTGTGACTGTAGGATGGAGTAATGTTCCCTAACATGTTTGTAATGATATATACTGGTTAGCCAAGTAGCTCAGAAGGTTTACATTTTCCATATAGCATTATTATGAATTGACTAGCACGAGGTCGTGTGAACCAAGAGTTAATGACTATAAGGGGATAGATAGAGTGAGCTTCCTCAGAGAGTCTTGGACATTATAGAATATATGGGATAGACCAAGTGAGCATCCCATAGAGTCTTGGACATTATAGACAATAGGAGGATAGACCTAGTGATATTCCTTAGAGAGTCTTGAGTTTTATTGTTTATACGGGGGTAGACCTAGGAGCTTCCGTGGAGAGTCTTTGTTTTTTTTGAATTTCCATAAACCATTTCAGGATATAGGAGGAATTGACCGAGTGAGCTTCCTTAGAGAGTTTGTGATCTACCTGAGGCTATAAGAGGAATTGACAGAGTGATCTTCCTCATAGAGTCTCTAGTTGTTGGGTCTATGAGGGGAATTGACCGCGTGAAAATCCTAAGAGGGTCCCTGACTACCTGAAACTATAAGGGGAATTGATGTATCATGCTTCTTGAGAGAGTCATATAATTCATAAGGATAAACCAGAGGGGTTAGGCTGAGATTACTACCAGAGGGTTGTTGTTACTTCTTGTATAAGACCAGAGGGGATGGCTGTGAGTACTTCCTAGAGGGATTCATGTTTGTGGTTAGCTGTTTGCATCACTTATGCTTGTTGATCTGTGGATTGTTTACTGTTGTGTATCATCTTATTTACTGGTTACTGTTTATTGCTTACGGTATTATTAACTGCCATATGTTCGTTGACGGTTAGGAACAGATCTTCAAGTGGTCGCCTACTGGGATTTAGTCTCACACCCTGTTTGGGTCATTATTTTGGGCCAACAAATATTATATCAGAGCAGGTATTGACAAGGTCAAGCGCCCTACGACTTTAGGTACTTGATTACATTGGAGCAGGAGAGCATGGGACCAAGCTGAGGCTTGCGATGCTGGGGAGTTTCTCATATATTTTTCTTTTACTTTGGTTTATTTTTTTATTCAGCATTGTGACTTGTTTGGCTGCTTTCCTAGATACATGTATCATGCATCACTTCATATATATATCTGTGTGCTCCAGTTGATTATTGTTTTTTTCTTCCACTTTTTACTGTTTCTGGATATTTACAGCATCCTCTATTGTATGTGTTGTTTAATTCTACTGTGTACTCTTCTAGTGAGGGCATAGATTCCCCAATGACAAACCCAAGTCCCTCACTGCTAGTCAGTAGCCTATGGTGTTTTGGGAAATGCGCTTGAGTCCATGTGACCAACCGGGCACGGGGTGCCTCTAGGTGGCTTCCAGAACCAGAATGTTACAAAGTGGTATCAGAGGATTATTTTCCCTTTACACATTGTTTGGAGCCTATATCCAGTTATAGTACAGAATAGGTACTTGTTAATAAGTTGTTTCAGGGAGTATCTATCCCGTGTACTTGTAAAATCCCATCTACCTCGTTTATTGAAATTTCTTTTTGTTTTTTAATTTTTATAGTTGATATGATTTCACTGTTGGGTGATTCACAAGCCTTGCGATGTTACCATTGTTGTTATTGCAGTTCTATTTCTATCGTAACCCGATGAGATGAGGGTATTCCATCTCATGCATCATATATTAACTTGTTAGAAATCACATGCCATGCATTTTTGTCGTTCCATCTAGGATGGATTAGTGATTGTATATTGTTGTGATTGACATAGTGTATATTATGCATGTTGATGTGATATATTCTTTGATATAATATCAACAGTTTGATATAGAATTTGTCTGAATGGTAACTTTCTTAGATGGACACCAAACATTAGTTCTTGAGGTGTAATGGGACCTCATGGAATAGAATTTGGTTGATCATTGCCTTGTTTATTTGTTTAAATTTTTATAAGATTCCATGCTCTAATTCGCAGGGAGTATGGGCCCTCACGGGTCAGAATTTGAACCTTAGCTCTTGCTTTCTGTGTTTTCTTGGCTTCAAAGTAGTTTTTGTGCTATGCCCGAAAAAACCTAGAATACACGGAATTAACTTTATTAATACACGACGTGTAGTTTTTAAATTGTGTCAATGACTGTGTGGGAATAAACATATGTTTGTGAGAAATCACCAGGAACACGCTGTGTACGGTACGTACATGCTATGTATGGTACGTACATGCCGTGTTGTAGCGACTGTGTATTTACCCGTGTGACTAACGACACAGATGGATAAAACTCTGACTATACACACCGTGTCATATTATCACACGTTGTCCCATGTAACCTATGTACCCGGACGTGTCACGAACAACATGGGTTGGGGAAAACCTTCAAGTACAAGTTGTGTTCTCAGGGAGCACACCGTGTAGAGTGAACTGTGTGGCAGGCCATGTAACTAACCACATGGGGCTTTTAAAGCTTTTCTATTACATGTTGTGTCTTTCATGAACATGTCGTGTAGTTTAGGATTATGAGGACCGTGTGGGTTAGACATGTAATGAGACTCAGGCAGGGGAATAGAGTACAAGTACATGCCGTGTTTAGGGAAAACATGCCATGTGGTGGGGGCGTTACACAACCAGTTGTGGAAGAAGTACATGCCCATGTGAATGGATAAAAAGAACACGCTGTGTAGTTTTTATCCATGTGGGTTTTCCAATAGTAGCATCCTCCTACTTTCTCAGGGGATTGAAGACCTCAGGAAGAAGAGTTGTGGCTAGAATCCACACTGACAATTTTCGAGCATTTGGTGATACCTCCAGAGAAGAGGGTGAAGCTCGCTACCTATATGCTCCGAGACTCCGCCAATTGGTGGTGGGAGGTGATCTCATAGTCAGGGTGCCATCAAAGTATAACTTGGGATGAGTTTCAGTGCATCTTCTATGATTACTTATACCAGGTGACCTTGAGGGCCGATCGAGCCTGAGAGTTTATGACACTGGATTACGATACTCTTTCTATTATGGAGTACTCATATTGCTTTATGGAGCTGAATCATTTCAAGCATATCCCCGGAGGTGATGTGTTATTACTTGAGTGAAGGATCGAGGATGGTTAGAGGCACGACATCGGATCATAGGTGAATATATTCATGTTTACTTCGATATCATCTATCATCAACTAGGCACTGATCATTGAGTGCAATCTGAGGGATACTTGAGAAGTGAGCCAGGGCGGTATGACATCCAAAGTCTGGGTTTCTCCTGTTGATAGTAGGAATCACCACAAGGAGTCTTCTTGACGAGATCAGAGTAGGAAGAATGTTTCTTTGGGAAGCCAGGTTGTATTGTACCAGTGCGGGAGGAGCGGGCATAGCAGGCCTCAGTGCCAGAGAGACCCGAGGGAGTGCCAATATTTGGGGAAAATGGCCCATCTTCAACATTATTGTCAGATCCTCTCACCTAAAGCTGGTGGTATGGGTTCTTCTATAACCCCACGTTCAAGAGATGCATCACCATTTTTTTCACCAGTCTTGGAATTAGAGTTCTTCCAGTTATTCGGGCCGAGGTGGAGGTCTCGACCGTGGTGGTCAGTCACCAGGTTACCATCGTCAGTAGAGCGGATCAGCTAAGAGTGGTCAGCCAGGGTCACAGGGTCACGGTACATGCCAAAAATTTGCTGTGGAGTAGACCGATCAAGAGTAGGATCCCAGCCATTCTACAGTTCGAGTTACGATCTTAGTAGCCTCAATTTTATCTTCTGCTCTTTTTTATACTGGTGCTATGCATATCATTATCTCTATTTCTATTGTGGAGATACTTGGGCTCTGCATATGTTCCTCTTTCAATACTCTGACTCTATATAGATCATTGGGGACTAGATTAGTTAGGGTACTTCAGTGTAGAGAGTGCCCTCTTGAGGTTGCAGGTTGTCATTTCTTGTGGGACCTCTATGTCCTAGAGATGATGAGATATGTTGTCATTCTCACAATGGACCGGTTAGTCCCCTTCCATAAATTCATCTGTTTATATCTTCCTAGGGTGAGTTTCATATCAACAAAGGGTGGATCATTTATTCATAAGGGCGAGTGGGATGTCCAGGTGAGTAGAGCAGGTCCAGTGCATCTTGGGCAAAGAGAAATTACGGCTCAGATTGATAGTCTTTATCTAGATGGCCAGGGGACTTCACAATTATACTTTCTTCTAGTAGTGGATTGATTTAGATATGTATTTTCAGAGGGCATTTCATGTTTACCTCCAGATCATGAGTTAGACTTATCAATTGAGATTGTGCTAGGAACAGCACCGGTGTCCATTCCTCCTAATAGGATGGCTAAACTTGAGTTGCCAAGGCTTATGAAGTAGTTGGAGAAGTTACAGGGAAAGGGATTCATCTGACACATTAATTTTCAATGGCGTTCACCTGTCCTATTTTTGAAGAAGGTAGGTGGCACCCTCAAGCTTTGTGTGGATTATCGGAAGCTAAACCAGTTGACGGTCACGAACTGATATCCCTTGCTGAGGATCGATGATCTCTTTGATCAGCTTCGAGGAGCTCGTGTGTTCTCAATGATTGACGTGATATCCAGATATCATCAGTTTCACAATAGAACATTTGATATACCTCTCAAAACTTTCCAGAGCTGGAATGGTCTACACGAGTATATGGTTAGGCCATTTGGTGTCACGAACACGCCTGCAGTTTTAATGGCACTGATGAACCGAGTTCTCCATCCATACTTGGATTCCTTCATGGTGGTTTTCATAGATGACATCTTGGTTTACTCTCACACTCAACACGACCATTCTAACCATCTTGAGATCATTATGAGTACACTGAGAGATCATCCTTTATATGATAAGCTCTCGAAATGCCACTTTTGGATGGACCATATTCACTTTTTAGTTCAAATTATCTTAGATACAGGAGTATCAGTAGACCCAGGGAAAGTGAGATTAGTAGTTTCCTGGGAGAATACAAAGAAATTATTTGAGGTGCAGAGTTTTCTAGGGATATATGGTTACGACAGAGACTTCATACATGAATTTTCACGCCTAGCAACACCACTAACTGGTCTGACCAAGAAATGGGAAATGTTCTTATGGTCAGATTCTTGGGTGTCATCCTTTCAAGAGCTGATGGGGAGGTTGAAATCAGCACCAATACTAGTATTTCTAGAGCTGGGAAAGATCTATACTGTTCTTTGTGATGATTTAGGTATCAGGCTGTGAGCTGTGATGATGCTAGGAGATGAGGTCGTTGTGTACGGGTCTCAGTAGTTGAGGCCACATGAGAGGAATTACCTGACACACGATCATTAGTTGGAATTTGTTTTTAATGACTTATATTTTTGGAGAAACTATCTTCTGGGAGAGCATTTTGTAGTTTTCACTGACAAAAAAAGTCTCAAGTACATCTTCACTCAGTGTGATCTGAATATGACATAGCGCAGGTGGGTCGAGTATCTTTAGTATTTTCACTTTGAGCTTTCCTATACACCTGTGAAAGAAAACGTTGTGGCTGACGCGTTGAGTAGGATAAATCACATATATGTAGTTCAGGAGGCTAGTATTGAGTGGAATCTTATGGCTATGTTCTCCAAAATTCATTTGGAGGTGCACGATAGACAGGGGAAGAGTTTTCTATCTACTGTAGATGTTACCTCTAAACTTCTTGATCATGTATGAATGAGACATATATCAGATTATGAAGGCCTAGTCCTATATAAATGTGTGAATGAGAGGACCCTATTCTTGGATGGATATTAGGTGAGGATGATATCTTGCATTTCCAATCAGGCATATGGGTGCCAGAAGACATACATGAGGAGCTGATGCGGGATTTCCATTGCTCAGTTTGGGAAGTTCATCCTGGTGTCCCTAAGACGTATCGTGATTTACACCACCTTTATTGGTGGCTAGGTATGAAGAGGGATGTTGTAGTTTTCATTATGAGGTGTTCCACTTGTCAGTAGGTGAAAGTGGAGCATCAACAACCACCATGTCTTTTGTAGTAGCTACCCATTCCCGAGTGGAAGGGGAACGACGTCGTGATAGATTTCATGATGGGGTTGATGAGGTCTCCTCGGGGGGATGACACAATTTAGGTTTTCATTGACATTATTATTAAGGTTTCTAACTTCTTACCAATCAAAGAGACCTTTAGTGTTGATGAGTAGGGACAGTTGTACATCTGAGAGATTGTACGTCTACATGAAGTTCCACCCTCCATTGTTTTAGACAGGGATGCACATTTTACTTCTCGGGTCTGGCAAGGGCTTCTGGATGATATTTGTACATAGGTTCATTTGAGCACATTATACCATCTCCAGATAGATGGCCAGTCAGAGAGTATAATTTAGGTGCTTGAGGATATGCTCCAAGCTTGAATTCTGGACATTGGAGGTTCTCGGGATAAGTATATACCTATTTTGGAGTTCGCCTACAACAATAGTGTTCAGGAGACTATTTAGATGGCACCTTTAGGCGTCTTTGTACGGTATGCCAAGCCGATCACCTTTATGCGGGCTGGAGGTAGGAGAGGCGGCTTTGTTGGGACCATGTCTTGTTCAGGAGACCTCAGAGCAGATAGAGTTGATTTTGAAGAGGATGACTATGGTACGGTCTCGATAGAAACCTTATGCTGATCAGCGGAGAGGACCTCTAGAGTTTGAGGTTGGATATCAGGTTTTTCTGCGTGTCGCATCGAGGATGGGACAGAAGAGGATTTGGAGATAGGGTAAGCATTCACCATGGTAAGTTGGGTCCATTGAGGTGTTTGAGAGAGTTGGGCTGGTGTTCTATAGGTTTCATTTACCTAAGAGGTATCGGGATATGCACAACATCTTCGACATTTCCTAGCTCCGACGATACTTTTCATACATGTCTCATGTCTTTCAACTTGAGGAGGTTGAGCTTGAAGCAGACACATTGTTTGAGGATAATCTTATCCGGATTGTCAATTGAAATACAAAGGCTCTTCGTGGCTGGTCTGTTCCTCTGGTATGGGTGCTATGGAATCATGGGCGAGTACAGGATGAGACTTTGGATAGGGTGGCCGATGTTCTATTGCAGTGGCCGAAGTTGTTTGAGGTTTCTTCTTCCACACCTTGCTAGGGAAATTCGGGGAAGAGTTTATTTAAGGGGGGACGTTTTATGAACTCGGACCTTCGTTTCATGTATTCTTTTCCTTTTTGTGGAGTATTTGAGAAAAGAGGTGTTTTACAAAAATTTTGAAGTACACGCTCTGTACTTTATAAGTACGCATTGTGTACTTCGATGCCGCGTGAGGCCATGAGCTGGCTGTGTCTGGGAAACTCACACAGTCCTGTTGGGTGATGTGGAGGCCACTTAAAGTGGAGTATAGATGAAGTCTAGTACACAATGTATACTCCAAAAGTACATGCCATGTACTTTTTTTCATTAAATAGAATAGGGTCACATCTAATCACCAGAACGCGCTTTTTATCTATATTTTTCGACCGAGAACATCACATACAGCTGAAAATCTCATCTGAGCCCTTGAACCTCCATCCTTTCTCTGGATCGACTACCGTCGATTGCGTTGGAACCACATTCATAGGCTCTTCCTTCTTCAAGAGCATCGTTTTCCAATTCCTCCTCTTTTTCATGTTATTTTGGGTTGAACATTTTGTTTGTTTTCATAGATCTATGATGTTCTAAAGATATTCAAGCCTCATGGTTTAGGTATATTTATCTCCTAGAATCAAGGTAGGTGGTTTGTGACTTTCTGTTCTAATTCTTTGAGTTTTGTGTGAAATTTCCACCAATACCCTTGAACAGGGTATTGCGTGTTTAGTGTTTCCCCCTGTAGTTTTCCTGCCTTGCTTGTATGCTTCTGTAGAGGTAATTTGGTTATATATGAGGATAATTTCAATACTGGGATGCTTTTCCCATGCCTTGTTTTTTTTACGGCCATTTGGTCTTGTTCATCCTTTGACGTTATACCTATTTTTCATGCCTTGTGACCGTAGGATGGAGTTTTGTTCCCTAACATGCTTGAAATTATATATATTGGTTAGAAAAGTAGCTCTAAAGGTTTACATAGGACATATAGCATTATTATTCACTGACTGGCATGGGGCCATGAGAACCTGGTTCTAAGGACTATAAGGGGATAGACCGAGTGAGCTTCTTCATAGAGTCATGGACATTATAGACTATAATGGATAGATCGAGTGGGCTTCCCAGAGAGTCTTGGAAATTATAGACCACGTGAGGATAGAACTAGTGAGCTTCCTCAGATATTCTTGATATTTATAGACTATACGGAGGTAGACCAAGTGAGCTTTTTCAAAGAGTTTTTATTTTTTTTTTGAATTTCCTTAAACCATTCTAGGATATAAGAGGAATTGACCTAGTTAGCTTCCTCAGAGAGTCTGTGATTGACCTGAGGCTATAAGAGAAATTGATTGAGTGAGCTTCCTCAAAGATTCAGTAGAACTTGTGGCTATAAGGTTAATTGACCATGTGATCATCCTCAAAGAGTCCCTGACTACGTAAGACTATAAGGGGAATTGGCTGAGAGTGCTTCCTCTGAGAGTCATATAATTCGTATGACCAAACCTGAGGGGTTAGGTTGAGTGTATTTCCTAGAGGTTTGTCGGTACTTCTTGGATAAGACCATAGGGGATGGCTGTGAGTACTTCCCAGAGGTATTTCTGTTTGTGGTTAGCTATTTACTTCACTACTACTTTTTGATCTGTGGATTTTTTACTGTTGTGTATCATCCTGTTTACTAGTTTCTATTTACTGCTTACTGTACTATTTCTATCCAAATTCCCACTGACTGTTAGGCATATATTTTTGGGTGGTTTACAACCGGTATTTAGTCTCACACCCTGTTTGGGTCATGCTTTTGGGCCCAAACAGATTATATTGCAGTAGGTATAAAAAAGGGTAAGCGCCTTTCGACATTAGGTACTTGATTGCATTATAGCCGGAGAGCATGTGACCTAGCCGAGGCTTGCAATCTGGAGGATTTTCAGATCTGTTTTTATTTTAATTTTCTTAAGTATTGTATTCAGCATTGTGACTTGTTTGGATGATTTCCTAGACACATGTATCTTACATCACTTCATATATATTTGTGTGCTCCAATTGTTTATTGTTTTAGACTTTCTTTGTTTACTATTGTTGGATATTTACTGCTTCCGCTATTGTATGTGTTGTTTACTTCTGCTGTGTACTCTTCCAATTAGGTCATAGTTTCCCCACAAACACACCCAAGGACCACACTACTAGTCTGTAGCCTCTGGAATTCAGGGAAATGCTCTTGAGGCCATGTGACCAACCAGGTACGGGGCGCCTCTGGGTGGCTCCCGGAACCTGGACGTTACATGGGGAAGATAGGGGAATTAGAGATGGGTCCCAAGGATTGTCCTGCCTTTCATGAGGATTGGGTGAGACATTATGCGCCCTCTTTCTGTATGTTCCAACCTCATCCCTGTCTGTGTGAGAAGAATGATCAGGGTCCCTTGGAGGCAATTATCGAATGGGAACTTGTTCCTTCCCCTACATCCTCGGCCATGTATCACAATAATATTGTCATCTCTCTATGGTGCATTCAGCCAAGAGGTCATCAACCATCTGTTTTTGGTCTGTGAGCTACTGGAACATAGCTAATTTTTTGGGGTCATCCAAATCCTTCTGCATTGAGAGAGACGGGTCAAAGGGTTTGGTGACTCTGAGGTATTCATTTCAGTTGTTGGAATTATCTTTGAGGTCTAGTTACTTGGTGGGATTGGGATGACCCATTTTATTCCTTTTTTTATGAATAATACTTCCTGATGGATCTATAATGTGTGAGACTCCCTCAGGGGGCAGGTCCTATCCAAGTAGCTCTAGGTCGTTCTCACCCTCTGGCAGGTCTGACATGTTAACCGGGACTCTTCCTGGAGGCATATCCTCTATATCACTTGGAAAATCGGGTTGTCACCGGATCATACTGAAGGGGGAGGGCATCATAATTCCACCATCCTTAGATCTATACATTGGGATAATCCTCTTTGATAATCATGTGGAGTACCCTGAAGCTCTGAATGCACTGTTGGTGGAGGACCCTAAGGCGACCTAGTTATTGAGGGAGCTATGCCACAAAGACTTTGGCCCAGTCAAATAGACATCATTGTTCTCCAATATCCTCGAAATTCAATTGTATTTTAGGGTATGCCACTCACTGACGCTGAAGAGGGAAATGAGTCACCCCGAGGGTCTGAAGGAAACACTCGACTTTATCTAGGATTAGGGATTTTGGCGCACAAAAATTCAGCGCTGCAACAGGCCAAAACATCTTAGGGAAGTGGTCTACTGCGAGAATATCCCATAAGCTCCTAGGATCATATTCGGGGTCTACCCTTTCATTTCCACAGTCATAAATCAGAGGATTTTGGGGAACAGGTAGCAGTATCAAAGCAGAACACTGGGATAGTAGGTTGTCCAGTGGAGAATATGACGAGTGAGCTAACAAACCTCCACATCATGGTTTATACCTTGAATAGTTTAGTGACGTAGACACCATATTACGGTATGATAGGCTGATGACTATAGTTTCTTTCATGGGATATGCGGCTGCTGGCGGTGGACCACGCTACTTCTTGTCCACCATTGATCCGTAGAATAGCTCTC
Source organism: Viscum album (assembly GCA_963277665.1). Classification (NCBI taxonomy): domain Eukaryota; kingdom Viridiplantae; phylum Streptophyta; class Magnoliopsida; order Santalales; family Viscaceae; genus Viscum; species Viscum album. The sequence goes on along the minus strand of OY728150.1, from coordinate 1,350,048,055 downwards.
TGTGATATCTAGTTGAGGTAAAGAGTGCTTCTGGTGAGGATGGTGATAATTTAAAGGCTATATCATATGTATTCTCCAAATTTTCATCCTTCTATATATACCTGGGGATGTAAGTGGGAATCAGATGGACCTCACATTATGGGTGTATTAGGCTGGTGCACATTGTTCCTGACCTGACCCTTGGCACAAAGGAACTGGGCGTGGGTTCCTTTGGTGAGTAATATTCCACTTTAGAATATGAGAATAAAACCAGTTTCATTTCAGTTTTAATATTCTCAATTCTATTTTTATGGTAGTGATGACCCACCCTTATTCCTCAGGATGGTTCTTTAGGACAGGGTAGGTTTCTAGCACAAGAGGGTCCTTCGGTCGTAATGATTCTAGGGCGTAGAAGAATCTTTCCTATATAAGCATGGGTGGGAGGGGAACTAGGATAGATATCAAAGTGGACACAAGGTAGACCTCCGTGGGAAATTCTGGAGTGGGTAGGACCTCCTCTTGAGCCGATAAGAGCACGGTTAGGACCTCTACGTTTGTTTCCCATGACGACATCAGGGCGAGGAAGGTCCTCGAACTGGTCGGGCCGAACCGGGGAAGGACCTCTCTGTTGTGTGATTGTGAAGTGAAGCTGTCTTAAAACCCTATGATTTCATAGGTGAGGGGGAAATTCACCAGCTGTTGTGAGAACATGGGGAGTCCCTCTATGTTTGATATTGACCGGGTGTGAGAGGTCCCCGCCCCGGTGGTATGTGCCTGGAGGAATGACTTCATAATTGATGTAATTAGCGTGAGAGAGGTTTTGGTGTTGGGTATCACTATTGTGGGGAGTTCACTCATGTGGACTATGTGAATCATGATGTGTAACAACATGCAGAGCATGAACGTGGGGAAGACCCGCGTTCTCCCTGGAAACAGTATGGGGAGGGCCTCCATTATAATGATGGCCAATACCTGCACCGGAAAATGAGAATGTGAACCCAGACTGCCCATGGGGTGGTTGGGGTCTCAATTCAGGCTGGGAATACAAGTCTCCCTAATCATCATACACAAGGGTTGGATGATACACATCAACGGTGGCCCGAGTCACAGTAGTTACTGGCATTGATTCCCCTTGGCGGGCATCCTCCTCGGCTTGTGGCGGACGTTGGCATTGGGTTAACTAAACTGGGGAAAACGGTCCAAGCGCATGGTTTACATGCTCCTCGAATCTTGGGATTGGATGATGGTGATGGACCAACCTAGTGGGAACACTCCTTAGGGGCCCCTAAAATGGGATCCCGATTGGGATGGCCCAAAATCGCATACCTCATCGGCGTATGAGAGATAATCATTGAGGAATTCCAGGGAGAGGCCCCCAAAATGATTTTACTTTAGAGTGTGTTGAAGTGGATCCATGGACGGACCTTGGGGGAAGTGGTGGTGATGAGGAACATATGCCTATAGATTCTGGAGGGACATATCCTGAGTCTAGTTGATCCCCTCTTCCTCGTACGGGCGTACGAGGTTGTTTATCAACCAATGATGAATGAATTCAGATGGGGTAACAAGGCATGGGAACCAAAAATTTGTAAATGTGGTAGTTGTTGCAAAGGAAGAAGAGACATGTGATATTATCGTGTTGGCATTTACCCTACCCCTATATCGGTAGACGGGGGTTGATCAAATTCTGACAGCTGCTTGGTTCTTATAACGCATATAGATTAACCCATTTGTGATGAAAGGAATCGAATCCACAAGTAATGCACCAATTCAATTCTATCTTCCATGGATTATAAGATGGATCTATACTGAAAATGTCATAGACCAGGATTTCCAACACTTTCACATTCAAAACTTCTGGTGAGTTCCACACCAGGCCTGCTATTTGAGCGACAAGACCTCACACCAGATAACTAGATCTGGTGACACGCTAATCAACTGATTCCTCGAACGTTAATAATCTCCACATTTAGGATAAGATCATTGAATTCAAGTTCAGAAATTCTGTTTTTGACACTTTCACTAGGGTGCACGTGTCTGTTTGTTCGAGCACAAGGATGCTCTTTGATTTCACACATTCCCACTTTCCAAAGGCAGGTGACATCCATTCCATCCTCAGGGATGTTTACTCCGTGATGGAAATGAGGTGATGGGAGTCAGTTCTTCCTTACCTATATTCCTCCTTAGAACTCATCAACTAGTCCTAGTATACCTTATAGAATTATGACGTTGTTTGTGAAACTGTTCCCAGTGCCATATCTTCATGGACACCGGTTAATTACATTGCTTCTGTCGGGAAATTCCTATGGGTTTGGTCAAGGATGTAACCCATCATCGGGTATGTAGTTACATTGGACAACAGTGGCATTTCTGCACACTGGAACACTACAACACTTGGGTTTTCCCACATATTAAAGGGCTTCTTCAGGACGTGGAAGCCCGAGACATCCCACTTTGAATGCAAGGAATTATATGACATAAAAATCTATCTGAGGTTTTCAATAGTTTTTTTTTGTGTTTAACAAAGTGTATTTCGTAGGTATAACATCTATCAGAGACGGATTGGACTGATCAGAACACTGAATAGAGTCAACCAGATGGATGTGACCCCTGGTGGAAGCACTAATTCATGAGGTGAATTGGCATGATCTCACTGGGATGCAGTGGACCAGGTAAGAATCAGGATGGATGATGGAGAGTTGAATGAAGTTGAGGGAGAATGATAAGGAAACGATATAAGGATGAGAGTGATGTTGGGCTTGAGCCTTAAAGATACTTCTTATGTATCACAGTGGCATGGAATCAATGACTGCATTGTTCGGAGGGACGATGGGACACCCGAGGTGGCCCATGAAAATGGACTCATGGATGGGATCCATAGGAAATAGAACCTCCAGGTTAGGGCATGATCTTCCCCGAACACATGGGATCAAGGGGTAGATTAGGATGAATCATGAGTGATGGGATTGATCCTGAAAGAGAATTCCTACGTATCCCCATGGCAGGGAATCAAATTACACTTAGTTCATCTGACGAAGGCTTACTGTTGATTGGGGACTACAATTGCTCACCACTAGATGGGGTTGAAAACAGCTTACCATGGAATAGGGGGTCACAATGGCTTACCATTAGATGAGGCTCACAATGGATTACCACTGAATGGGGAGTCACATAGTCCTATTACTGGATGGGGTTGATAATGGATTACCACTGAATGGGGATCACAACAGCTTACCGATGGATGGGGATGACAATGGCTTACCACTAAATGATGGGTCACAATGGATTATCGCTAGATAGTGGATTCAATTTATCATTGTGTAGGAAAAAAGGGGGATACAGTATAATGACATGTGTGATGAAGGTGGCCTGATCTGAAGGGGTACTATATCCAATTGTTGTTGTATTTGATCCTCAAAGAGGCTTTCTACATACCTTTCATTGGAAAGGATCAAACTTTACATAGTTTGGAATAGTTGGAACCAGTGTGAAGGGGGCCAGAACCAATGGTTATTGGTTTCGAACCTCAGGGTGGCTTCCTACGTACCTTACCATTGCTAGGATCAAAGTCCATGTAGTTCCAAGTGGAGTGGGCGCCAACATGAAGTTGTTCAGAACCAATGGATGGTGGGATTGAACCTTTGGAAATATTCCTATATATCTATCTTTGGCAAGGATCAACAACCTCATACATCATAGGTGGGTTTGGAGAACCTATATGGAGATGATTGAGACCAATAGATTATGGGATTTAACCTTTGGGTGGCTTCTTACGTACCTCACCATGGAAAAGATCAAAGACCACATTGTTCATGTGTGGGTTTGGTGAACCGACATAGAGATGGTTGGGACCAATATATGGTGGGAATGAACAACATGGAGGCTTACTACATACGTCATCTTGGTAGTAATCAAAGCCATCATAGTTAAGGGGTGGGGTTGGTGTATTGGCATGGAGATGGTCAGGAACAATAGATGGTTGGCTTGAACCTCATGTAGGAATCCTATGTACCTCACCATGGAAAGGACCAAAGACCTCTTTGTTCATGGAAGGTTGTAGGGGTATACACTCTAGGCTTCCCAGGGATGATTTCATGGTGAATTCTTACTCTAATCCCATGTGAATCATTCTTAGTGTGGGAAACAATACGAAGTAGGGGCCTGATGATCACATCGCGGAAGGTGCATCTGTGGGAGGTGTAATGGTGTCTTAGAGGTGGTTAGCGATACTTAAGATGAAATAGAGGCTTATGTGTGGTCCGCCACCCAAGGTGATGGAGATTTGGTCCTTCTTCATGGTGGGGGCCCAGGTGGTGACAAAACCCAGTGGGAGAGGGATGGAATAACGAATGTGTTGATGCCCATTTCACCCATGGCCTTTGGCAAGAAATAATATTATAGGAGTAAGGGTTCTTCCTCCTACATGAAAATATATGGGATACTCCAAGGTTGTTTCCCTATCCCCATGGACCAACGACGCTACAATAAAGAGGATATCATTCCATACGAGGAATGATTTCACTCCCGTGGAGACTGGTGGGCATAGAGAATGTTCAAGATGGGGCACCCCATGTATGATGCATTGGGAGAGGCCTTAGTTTAACATCATGTTCTAGGGATGATGGAACATAGTAGTTTAACATCATGTAGATCGGACTCGGTGGGTTTGGTACACACCCCTACGACTTACATAACTGATACCTCCCACCCCTTGTAGAAGGGATGGCATCAGCAATGTTGTGGTGATGGGGTGTAATGGAGTGATCCATTGTGGGGTCTACATTAGTGTGGATTTGCAATGAAGCAATAGTTGTTATGTTGCCTATGTGAAGAAACATGAGGTGAATCAATGAAATGAAAAGCATCACCCAAGGTAAAATTAAATTTCTTCATAAAAACATGATGAGACACATGGGAGAATGTGTTTTAGAGAAAAGGGTTTCATTGGTAGCAGCCTTATGAATCTCTAGTACTCAATGAAGTAGAGGGCCTTTGTGAAGGGATGTGATTCATGAAGTGAAGTCTCCTAGACTAGGCATAGGGAATAGGTTCATATAGAAGGTGCCTCATGATGTGTAAAATCATTAACCGAGCAATGTCTCAAGACAAAAGGGATCCTTGCGAAGCATAACATTTTGATGCAATGTGCTTCATGAAACATAGTGACAATGCTTTATCATACGGGACACATGTGTATGAAGGGTACTTAGGGATGAATAAACACTCTGTGATGACTTGAGTCCCTATGGGGATCTCATTCTTTCATAGAGTCATGTGGGCTCTGAGAAGGGAATCCCTTTTTTGATGTGGGATGGAATTAATAAAAGGTGAAGGCACTTCATGATGGAAAAGGACCTTGAAAAGCTAATGGTTCGTAGAGAAGAAAATGCTTTGTGATGTGGGATCTCAAAAGGGGAAAGGTCAGAGGATTTTTCCTTTGGGATTGAAGGGATCTTGGTATTTATAGGCAAGAGGTGTTGTGAAGCAGAGCTCGCTCAGCGTGAAGACAGAACATTCTCTATGGAGGGTTCACGAACGTCAAAGGGGTTCACTGAGCATCCCGCCTCTTTGCTCTGCGGCGGGTTTGCGAATGTCAAAACGGTTCATAGAGTTTCCATCTGTGGTGCTTTATGATGTGTTTGCGAATGTCAAATCGGTTCGTGGAGAATCCCACCTTGGTGCTCTACGGTGGGTTCACGAATGGGGAGCTCAGCACCAGACGCATGGATATGGGGGATCCGTGAGGGGTCTTCGCGAGGCAACCCCTAATGATTTTCTTTTATTGTTGAACTTCCTTAATTTTGCCGTAAAAAAAAGACAAAAAAACATCACCGCATATAATAAATATCATTATATTGGAATAATTCCCAGCCATCTCAAAATTATCATCCAACTTACACCCTTAGTTATTAATCACTTGGCAATTTCATCTAAAAAATTTTAATCTATTTTACGTTGAATAATTAATTTTTTTATCTTGTAGGGAACTCCTAAAACATTATAATTAAGGTAACCCAATTTTATATTTTATAATCATACAATCTATTTATATAATTCATATTTAATATTATTATAAATATTCAATTCCTTACTTAGTTTACCTATTAACATACATTATTATGTTATGATTTTATTTCATTCTTTATTATTCCTATTTTTTCATTATGTTGATTCAATCAAAAACCCACGTGAGAAAATGAATACTCTATACAATTAATATTTATCCCAAAAATATTTTGGATTCCATAAACCAAAAATTATACTACAAGAAATTATGATCATATTAAAATAATTTAATTAAAATAAAAATCCCAAATCAATTCTGACATCAAAAATATCTAACTCGAACACATACTTTCTCACTAAAACTCACATTTGAATCACTTTTATATAATGTTATATCGCTCAAAACACATTATGAATGGAAATAGTAGCAGTATCAGGTAATAAAACATTGAACCCCTCCCTTGATGGAACCCTTTATTATCACCAATTAAACAATGTTTCATGTCATTTTACTAAGTATAATAAATCATTAAATTCAATAATCAACCAAATAATATGGTAATTACTCTTACATCATTATACTATATTAAAATTAAGCCTTCAATAATTGACCAAAATCAAATGGACCATACTATAATAATCATAATTAGCACCAAACTATAATAACGGTTAATGTCTACATGAAGAAAATAACCCATAAAACTGTATCCCCAACCAAAATATATATTACCCATATATATAATTGATTCAATATAACATTCATTCAATATTATTTATTAGTTACCTTCCTTTAAAATTTCATTAATTAAGATATTAAAATTTTATTAAATCACTTCCTTATTTACATCATCTTTTCGATTTCCTATGCATATTACATCTTAATTATATCAATAATTATACACCATCATTCTCAAATTTTAATTACAAGTTTATCATATTAAAAAAATAAAAAAATGTGAATCAATGTGATCACCATTATTCATTGACATTATAATTCCATTAATGTCTTGTAGAGAAAAAATTTTATTGGGAAAATATATATAACATAAAAATAGTGAAATAAAATTATATAAAACTAATAAATAAAGGATGTTTATATAAGAATAAATACACAATTGACCTCATAAACCTAGATAATGAAATAAACATACCCTTTCCTAAGAAAACTAACATCATGAAGATCGAATGAAGATAGTATATAGGGTTTCATGAAATCATACAATGACCCCTTCCCTTGGACCAAACATGAACATAGTATAAGATTAAAACAGTTAACACAAATGTTATTTAGAAACTAACGCACTTGAAAAAATAATTTCCACTAATCTTGAATAGAGAAAACAGAAAAATAATGTATAAGAAAATTTTTTGATTGGTTTTATTATCCATGGTTGATGAGGTATAAAAAATATGGTTTCAAAAACATAAAAAGTTGGTATTATTCAAGGCAATGACACATGTTTTGAAAATTCAACAGAATTGATAAATATAATTGTGTAATGACTATAATTATAGTAATTTTATTCAAGGGGTTAGTAGAATAGGGGTTCAAGTAACAATATGGGGAACTCCAAATCATCAATATAATATCAACCACAATTTTTATTACATTCAAGTAAAAACACTTTTCATGTAAAATTGGAACTATATATGATACCAACCACAAACCACTATAAACAATCACACATTTTAAATACCTATAATAGTACAACCATATCAAATTGGTTAAAATGTTTCATATTTAAAATATTGGAAGAGTTTTTCGGAGATTATTGATGCATCAGCTTGAACCCTTGCCGACCTAATCACGACTACCTTGATTATTAACATCAATAATATTCCTTCCATTTCCATGTAAATATTATCAAATTAGGAAATTTACTCCCATAATAAAACTTGATCCATATCCACAAAATATAAATATGAACACAAAAATAATAATAAAAAAATAGTATATTCATGATGATCCAATCCATCACCGCATTGAGTAAATCATGTTCCATTCACACTGGAACTCCATCCATGAAATCTAAAGAACGATACACCTAACAATTAAATCAATTGGAAAAAATCAATATGTGTTGAAACATCAAAAATAATAACCGTTATATTAAATAAATATGAAGTATGGGAAAATACTTATAGGGAATACCTATTGTAGCACCGTCAACAACCAAAATGAAAACAACCCAAAACATCATAAAAAATATCAAATCATACTAAATAAGAGAATATATATTTAATATAAGTAAATATAAATGTTTTACATTATATGAGTCTCCAAAATAAGACATATATTTTATCTTTAACACCAAACCCTTTATTTGGATCCACTTCTTATTGAAATTAAACTAAATCCTATTAGAATTATCAATATATAGAGAAGAAATCCATGTGAGTCTATAGATGTAAATTTCCAAGAAAACAAAAAACAAAAAGAACTAATAATATAACATAAAAAATTATATTCACATAAATCATTGGATTCATTGATGAACCACAAAAATCAACCACCAAAACAAATTCAATGAATATAGAAAAGAATAAAAAATTATCATGGTGTCCCAAATTTATAACAGTGACACTGTATAATGGAAAGTTAACTAATATAAACATTCAACCATAGAAAATATATGATATGTTAACACCATGAATCAATAATTACATCCTTGTCTAGAATACATAATATATATAATTCTTTAACACAATGATTATAATGGTTTTTAGAATAATCAATGAGTAAGGGAAAAAACGAAATGATGAAGGGAAACCAGAATAAGTAATAAAAATATATGTAGTGAAACTAGAAGAAAACCAAAAAAATAAATAAAAAATAAACATCAGGTAAAAACCAATTTTATGCTCTAGCAGGATGGAAGATTCAATTTTGAGGTTAACGAGAGTCCCTTGTCTAAGACACTGAGAAAACACTAGAGGATGAAGGCAAATAATATAGGGATAGGGAGAATTGGGATATATATCCATCACAATAACATGTCATGATACATGTGATTTTAGATCATAAAATATAAAACATAAATCACATACCACAATGGATCCATGAAAATCTAGTTTAAAAAAACAAATTTTGATTTTTGAAGTATTTAGGAAAAGATTTTATAAACCAATAACATTAAATTAATCATAAAAAAATATCAACCATAATACACTGAAAAATTTATCCAAAACAGTCATAGAAATCATTGATGAATGAATACAAATAATTTTGGAAAAGAAATAAGAATGCATCATAAATTTGAGGGAGAATCAACAATATGAAATTGGAAGGATAAAACCCACAATAAAATATCCCAAGACTCAAAAAAAATTCCAATAATATTGTAGGGTTTAGGAGAAAGGAATCAATATGATCCAAGATGAATAGAAAACCCAAAAATATAGATAAAATTGATCTCCATCTAAAACAATATATAGACATTAACTATATTCATGGTGGCCTCAATCATAGTATGATCTACAATTCAATCAATTTGAAATTGATATCTCCCCAAACACACGCATGAATAGTTTTCTCCCCTTTTATTATAGGTTTGACTGCCAATATGGTATTTCAATGCCCAAAATGACCATGGTTCCACTAGACTATAATTACCTACATAATCCCATAATGGAGTAGTGGATGAACCCCACAATTTCTATATAATGATGACATGGATAATGAAATGCTTATCTATGCATGTAATTTATACATCATGAGAATAATTCCATCCTCTTCTTGATAAACCCACCACACCCAATAACATTATAATTTCCCCTTTACCAATTTCCCATATTTAAATTTCATTAATATTATTATGACAAACTATGAATTTCATACTCATTGTTTCCCTCTATGAAAAAAATGAAAACACTTCTTTCTACTACATCCTAAAAAATGGTATAAACATCATGATTATATTTAAAATAAAGATATTTTATGATTCTATTCTATTTAATTATAAAATTTGACTTTCGAGTATTACGGAGAACTACATTGGCTATCTCTCATGGACACCATTCAAAAATGGCTTAGACCATGACTCCCACAGTGGCTAACCCAAAGAGTTTCTTGGACACTATAACACTAAAACATAAACACTATACATCTAAAACACTTCAAAACTCCTTATAAAAGACATTATTTTTCTGATATAACAATGTATTTATTCCAAAAAAAATTAACTTACAAAAGATACAAATTAAAAAATTCACATTCTTGATAAATATATCAAAATCAAGTGAATGAAAATATATTTTAATTTAAATAATAGGAAATTCAAGTGTTCTCTTTAATTAAATACAAAATGATGTTGAGCCAATGAATCTAATCTAAAAATGTTATTATAAAATCTAAAAAATAAAACTCTCTGAGTAGATACCTATCAAAAAAGGCATATGAACTACAGAAACATAAATACTCTACCTCTTATGCCATAACTAAATACCCATTAATCATTGAGAGTCATTCCAAATTTTATGTAAATTAAAATGACACATACATAAAATAATAAAAGGAAAATAGTTCAACAAACAAAATATAGGAATCCATAAGCTATTTGATCTTGTGGATGGAATTTGTTGTCAAAATATATGTTATTGAATCGTTTTTTCCTTCCATAAATCATTATACACCTACCTTTGAACATTCAACTATACAGATATACAAACATGATAATGATATTTAATAACCCTTTCATTAGTCGATATTTTTTCTGAATGATATATTTAGGATATAATACCTATTCCCAATATAGCATCCCGCCTTTTTATCACATAAACTTTCATTACATTATACAAAACTGAGGATCTTTAAGGTTTAGTGTCTTGGAAACCAGGAACTTAAAACATGAAGACATAAACCATTCTTCTTAAACACTTTAAAGGCTTCTCCTCATGTTAATCCTAGGTTCATTACTGCATCTCATAACCTTGGGACATACATCAAATGAAAGGGTGAGCAGAAGGCCCAGTAAGGGAAACAAGGGAAACATTTAACATGTGAACTTGAGATACATCAACTATGTCATGAACAAGAACTTTAAGGCATGATAAAAAAAATCATGTGGCATATCATAATAAAAATAGAATTTTTCATAACTTTAATATGTGGCTACATAATTTAACATATACAATCATGAACATATCACCAAGGTCCATACCCAAGGTGTCATTTGAAAATTACCAAGGTTATTCACCAAGGTATCATGAAAATTGTAATCTCTAGTGGTTACATCATTACCCAATGCATTGGAGCGCTATCAGGGCGCACCCTTAAATTTGCCTTTATTATCATGTGAGCCACATATATCATCATCAAACATTTCATAAATAACCCATATAGCATAAAGGAAATGGGTTTCATTTCATAATCATAACTTTTTTAAAAACTGCTTTAAAGACATGATCTTTATATCACTTTAAAACCCACAGAAAAGGAAGGTGGGTCTCATGTATGTAAATCCCAGAATTTAAAATAGAACATTTTGGTATATATGTGAATACCCCTTTAGAAGAAAGAGCTTTTAGTATTCACTTAATAAAATAAAAGGACTTTAGAAAAAGAGATAGACATTTTGAGACAGAAATTCTGCAGCATAACGGAAATGTTCCGAGGTTTTAGAAGACATTAAAAGAGAGGTAACATGGGTCAAACATTCATAAATGACCCATAAAATAGTACATGGACAGAATAAGAAGGATACATGATCATGGTAATGAGATTTCAAGGACATACCATTTGAAATGAAAAACATGGAAGGAAGAAAAAAAATTTAGATTTCTCTTATGAAAGTTCGGTAGCCTAACGACGTTACTTAAACCTCAACAAAAATGATTTGAAAAGATCAAATAGGATCTCTAATCATGTGAACATAAGAGTTCAGTATGATAGATATAGAGATAATTCCCCAACATAACAAAAAATAACTTGAAAGAATTGACATGAAAGTAGAACTTCAAAACGAGAAGGGTGAAGAACCACTTAAAAATTCGGCAGCCTAACGGCGCCACTTAAAACATCAAAATACTGAATTGAAGAGATAAAATGGGGTCTCTCATCATATGAACATAAGAGTCCAGTATGATATATATAGAGATCATACCCCAATATAACAAAAGGAACTTGAAATAATTGACATGAAAGTAGAACTTCAAAACGAGAAGGGTGAAGAACCACTTAAAAATTCGGCAGCCTAACGGCGCCACTTAAAACATCAAAATACTGAATTGAAGAGATCAAATGGGGTCTCTCATCATATGAACATAAGAGTACAGTATGATATATATAGAGATCATACCCCAATATAACAAAAGGAACTTGAAATAATTGACATGAAAGTAGAACTTCAAAACGAGAAGGGTGAAGAACCACTTAAAAATTCGGCAGCCTAACGACGCCACTTAAAACATCAAAATACTGAATTAAAGAGATCAAATGGGGTCTCTCATCATATGAACATAAGATTCCAGTATGATATATATAGAGATCATACCCCAATATAACAAAAAGGAACATGAAAGACTTGAATGAAAATAGAACTTGAAAATGAGGAAGGTGAAAGAATCCCTTAAAAATTCGGCAGCCTAACGGCGCCACTTAAACATTCTTAAAACGAATTGATGAGAGAAAGGGGGGTCTCTCATCATATGAACATGAAATAGGCAGTAGAATGAATATAAAAGAACATCCTCCAACATAAGAACATGGAGTATAAAAGAAAAGACATAAAAGAGATTACTTGAAAAGAAAGAGAGAGGTCGGATCCCTTACCTTAAAATGTAACTCTTAAACCTCAAAGGTTGGGACCTTGAGGGCTTGGGGGCACCTTGGGAGGACTCCTTGGGAGGTAATGAGACCAGAACTTCGTTGGGGAAGAGTGGGGAGTCGAATGGATGAGAGGATGGCTTGGTATTTATAGGGAAAGTGAGGGGACAAGGCATTAATGGCAAAGGGACACCTCATTAGTGGTTTTGGCAAAACCATGGGCTTGCCCATGGTATTTGCCCATGGTATTGGCCACTTGGGACACCTCATACCTTATCTTACTATTCATAATTCGAACATATTGATTACAAACTTAATACATCATTTAATGATGTCATTAAACACCCGTAACTTAAAAACTGTATTTTCACTATTCATCGAAAATTCAACTTTCTCAGAATAATCCCAAAATTTCACCTTAACCAAATATCAACGCTCTGATTAAAAATATGAACTCCATTTTATAAAAATAATTTTCTAATTATTTTTAATTTACTTTTTAAATAAAAACACTATTCACCGAAAATTCATTTTTTTCAGAAAAAACCCCAAAAATTACCATAGCATAATATCGGTGCTCTGAGTTCAAAAATGAAATTCGTTTTATAAAAATAATTATCTAAATATTTTTAATTAAATTTTTAATTAAAAAACACTATTCACCCGAAAAAACTAATACTTGAATAATAATTTATGAAACCGTTATTTAACCATTTTATTGAATCACATTACTTAATCAAGGTGCCTAGATTATATTAATACTTTCTTTAAGTGAGATTATTAATCCATTTGGACACATTACTAATCCTAATCATAAAATCACTATTCATAATTTACTATTCTTCAAAAATTAAGTTGATCTTATTAGACTCTAAATTTCGTACTGAACATAATTGTAGAAGACCATTTTTCGAAAATCATTACACATTTTTAATTATTTAAGGTTTACACAACAATTTTTAAAATATCCTTTTTCTAAAATTCATCAAAAATATGCATACAATATTTATCCGGTCATTTGAAAATTCATAAACATCATCATAAGAAGAAATCCAAATTTTTTATTTAAAACAAGGATTACATAAGGCAATTACGGTCTCGTTACATAGCCCCTTATAATACCAGCATAGGACCTAAGAGTAAGGTGTGCTAGGGTGATAGAATCTTGGGGCGGCTCGGTCAACATTGCCCGAGTAGTAATTTCTATCAGTTTGAACTTCTCGCGAAGGCGATTCCGTTCTAGCTTCACATGATGAAGTTCGGCTTGGGTTTGGTCCAGAGCAAAGGCCAATGGTGCTACCTCCTTCCCAAGCTCTGTTAGATGGGCTTCGATCGGTCCAAGACTACTAGGTGAGGCCATCGAATCTTCTTTCTATATTAATTAACCAAGATTACTTGTATTTAGAGACAATAATCGAAACATTTTGTTCATAGCGGTCATATTGACCGATGGTCATATAACAGTCAGAACCCAATGGTCTCATTTTAATTATAATCATGTTTATCAAATAAAACTTATTTATTGAGTATAAAAATAAAATAAAATAACACATGAAATCAGGAAACAAGATTTATTCAAAAATTTCGGGCTGTTACAATCTTCCCCCCTTAAGAAATTGCGTCCTCGCAATTTGGGTTTTGAAATTTCATTGAAAGTCCCACATCGGAAAAAGAGTCATTAACACCATTACTTTAAAAGAAAGAAAAGGAAGTTCAAAGGCCACCCGAGTTTACTCATACTAGGATTCCATGTAGGAAACATGGACATGGAGGAGAAAACAATGGGTAACGTTCTAAAGGAGAGTGATAGAAAACATGATTAGGAGGAATTTAACCACCAGAAAATCCCAAAATTATGATATGTGTAAGCAGTCTTTGATTACCCAGTAGGAAACATAAATCAACAACGTTTTTGTTTTACGTTCCTTTCCATAACTTTGAGGAATTCATTTACAACATAGATAAAAAATATAAGGAAATATATCTACCTTCATATAGAGTTTCATACTTTAATAAGTTTCTACCAAAACTAATATTTTCTCCAAATGATGAGCATTCAAAACTACTTGGTCTCATCAAAACACAAGAATCATCTTCTAGAGAATCACATAATCCACAAAAGATCAACTATATATTTCTTCTATCTTTAAGCATTATCCCAAAATTAGAAAGGGTAAGGTAAAACAACTCTTCAAAAAGAATCCCATAGGAATGGAAACTACTTTTAAATATTAAAAGTTCCATGGTAATACCCAAAGTTCATCATAGACCATTCCATAAATAACAGTCCTTAAAATTCCTCAAAATAAACCAAACTAAGATTGAAACCCAAATACAAGAAGGATTTGATAACATAGTCTTCCAAAATAAACTTTATTGTTCATCTCCAAACAACATCAACCACTCCTAACATCTTATAACAAAAGTAGCTAACCTAAACATATTTAACCCAAGATAGGTTAATCATTCCCGTAAGTAACCTAAATTACTATAAGTCCACCTTAAATTCATTGATTCTTCAAAATATAAGTCAACCTTACTCCTCAATGAAAATACCGTAGTAATCTATTTACCTCGATCATATAGGGTCCCTAAAATAGTGAACGTATTCCAAAATAATAATCATCTTTTAATCCCCTAATCACCTCTGTCATATTAATACAACAATCGTAGCATTTCCTATCACATTGTTTTTTGGGACATGTTCTTCCATTTCCCGCCATTAACTAAGAAAAGAAACTATAATTAGGGGCTTATTTACTTAGCTAATAATCATGAAAAGGAAACTTTAAGCATAAAAGGATAAACATGTAGAATAAAAGTATATCCTAACTTGTGATCCCCTAGGTTCCAATCTAGGTTATCCATGATCATATATTCTTATGTGAATCTTTATTTTGTTTTATCCTTGTTCCTTTAATAATGGTTCATACTAAGCTTATGAATTTACCAAAGCATATCCCCCGGGAGTGTCGTAACCAAGAGTGCAGCAAGGCCCGTTGTCGTGTACCAGTTCCCGTTCGAGTCTAGCTCAAAGCGGTGTTTTCAGGTTTTACCCCTATGTACATCTGTGCCAGAGCCACCTCTACATTCTCGTATCCAGACAGGAATGTATTTGCTTGGAAACCCCTTACTCAATACTCACCAAAATACCAGGAAGATTTCCTATATTTAAACTTTTCTATAGGGTTCTTCTAAGATTTTTCATATCCTAATTTCCACAAATAACTAAACCATCCTTTGATACCAACTATTGCATCCCGCCTTTTTATCACATAAACTTTCATTACATTATACAAAACTGAGGATCTTTAAGGTTTAGTGTCTTGGAAACCAGGAACTTAAAACATGAAGACATAAACCATTCTTCTTAAACACTTGAAAGGCTTCTCCTCATGTTCATCCTAGGTTCATTACTGCATCTCATAACCTGGGGACATACATCAAATGAAAGGGTGAGAAGAAGGCCCAGTAAGGGAAACAAGGGAAACATTTAACATGTGAACTTGAGATACATCAACTATGTCATGAACAAGAACTTTAAGGCATGATAAAAAAAAATCATGTGGCATATCATAATAAAAATAGCATTTTTCATAACTTTAATATGTGGCTACATAATTTAACATATACAATCATGAACATATCACCAAGGTCCATAACCAAGGTGTCATTTGAAAATTACCAAGGTTATTCACCAAGGTATCATGAAAATTGTAATCTCTAGTTGTTACATCATTACCCAATGCATTGGAGCGCTATCAGGGCGCACCCTTAAATTTGCCTTTATTATCATGTGAGCCACATATATCATCATCAAACATTTCATAAATAACCCATATAGCATAAAGGAAATGGGTTTCATTTCATAATCATAACTTTTTTAAAAACTGCTTTAAAGACATGATCTTTATATCACTTTAAAACCCACAGAAAAGGAAGGTGGGTCTCATGTATGTAAATCCCAGAATTTAAAATAGAACATTTTGGTATATATGTGAATACCCCTTTAGAAGAAAGAGCTTTTAGTATTCACTTAATAAAATAAAAGGACTTTAGAAAAAGAGATAGACATTTTGAGACAGAAATTCTGCAGCATAACGGCAATGTTCCGAGGTTTTAGAAGACATTAAAAGAGAGGTAACATGGGTCAAACATTCATAAATGACCCATAAAATAGTACATGGACAGAATAAGAAGGATACATGATCATGGTAATGAGATTTCAAGGACATACCATTTGAAATGAAAAACATGGAAGGAAGAAAAAAAATTTAGATTTCTCTTATGAAAGTTCGGTAGCCTAACGACGTTACTTAAACCTCAACAAAAATGATTTGAAAAGATCAAATAGGATCTATAATCATGTTAACATAAGAGTTCAGTATGATAGATATAGAGATAATTCCCCAACATAACAAAAAAGAACTTTAAAGAATTGACATGAAAGTAGAACTTCAAAATGAGAAGGGTGAAGAACCACTTAAAAATTCGGCAGCCTAACGGCGCCACTTAAAACATCAAAATACTGAATTGAAGAGATCAAATGGGGTCTCTCATCATATGAACATAAGAGTCCAGTATGATATATATAGAGATCATACCCCAATATAACAAAAGGAACTTGAAATAATTGACATGAAAGTAGAACTTCAAAACGAGAAGGGTGAAGAACCACTTAAAAATTCGGCAGCCTAACGGCGCCACTTAAAACATCAAAATACTGAATTGAAGAGATAAAATGGGGTCTCTCATCATATGAACATAAGAGTACAGTATGATATATATAGAGATCATACCCCAATATAACAAAAGGAACTTGAAATAATTGACATGAAAGTAGAACTTCAAAACGAGAAGGGTGAAGAACCACTTAAAAATTCGGCAGCCTAACGACGCCACTTAAAACATCAAAATACTGAATTAAAGAGATCAAATGGGGTCTCTCATCATATGAACATAAGATTCCAGTATGATATATATAGAGATCATACCCCAATATAACAAAAAGGAACATGAAAGACTTGAATGAAAATAGAACTTGAAAACGAGGAAGGTGAAAGAATCCCTTAAAAATTCGGCAGCCTAACGGCGCCACTTAAACATTCTTAAAACGAATTGATGAGAGAAAGGGGGGTCTCTCATCATATGAACATGAAATAGGCAGTAGGATGAATATAAAAGAACATCCTCCAACATAAGAACATGGAGTATAAAAGAAAAGACATAAAAGAGATTACTTGAAAAGAAAGAGAGAGGTCGGATCCCTTACCTTAAAATGTAACTCTTAAACCTCAAAGGTTGGGACCTTGAGGGCTTGGGGGCACCTTGGGAGGACTCCTTGGGAGGTAATGAGACCAGAACTTCGTTGGGGAAGAGTGGGGAGTCGAATGGATGAGAGGATGGCTTGGTATTTATAGGGAAAGTGAGGGGACAAGGCATTAATGGCAAAGGGACACCTCATTAGTGGTTTTGGCAAAACCATGGGCTTGCCCATGGTATTTGCCCATGGTATTGGCCACTTGGAACACCTCATACCTTATCTTACTAATCATAATTCGAACATATTGATTACAAACTTAATACATCATTTAATGATGTCATTAAACACCCGTAACTTAAAAACTGTATTTTCACTATTCATCGAAAATTCAACTTTCTCAGAATAATCCCAAAATTTCACCTTAACCAAATATCAACGCTCTGATTAAAAATATGAACTCCATTTTATAAATATAATTTTCTAAATATTTTTAATTTAATTTTTAAATAAAAACACTATTCACCGAAAATTCATTTTTTTCAGAAAAAACCCCAAAAATTACCATAGCATAATATCGGTGCTCTGAGTTCAAAAATGAAATTCGTTTTATAAAAATAATTATCTAAATATTTTTAATTAAATTTTTAATTAAAAAACACTATTCACCCGAAAAAACTAATACTTGAATAATAATTTATGAAACCGTTATTTAACCATTTTATTGAATCACATTACTTAATCAAGGTGCCTAGATTATATTAATACTTTATTTAAGTGAGATTATTAATCCATTTGGACACATTACTAATCCTAATCATAAAATCACTATTCATAATTTACTATTCATCAAAAATTAAGTTGATCTTATTAGACTCTAAATTTCGTACTGAACATAATTGTAGAAGACCATTTTTCGAAAATCATTACACATTTTTAATTATTTAAGGTTTACACAACAATTTTTAAAATATCCTTTTTCTAAAATTCATCAAAAATATGCATACAATATTTATCCGGTCATTTGAAAATTCATAAACATCATCATAAGAAGAAATCCAAATTTTTTATTTAAAACAAGGATTACATAAGGCAATTACGGTCTCGTTACATAGCCCCTTATAATACCAGCATAGGACCTAAGAGTAAGGTTTGCTAGGGTGATAGAATCTTGGGGCGGCTCGGTCAACATTGCCCGAGTAGTAATTTCTATCAGTTTGAACTTCTCGCGAAGGCGATTCCGTTCTAGCTTCACATGATGAAGTTCGGCTTGGGTTTGGTCCAGAGCAAAGGCCAATGGTGCTACCTCCTTCCCAAGCTCTGTTAGATGGGCTTCGATCGGTCCAAGACTACTAGGTGAGGCCATCGAATTTTCTTTCTATATTAATTAACCAAGATTACTTGTATTTAGAGACAATAATCGAAACATTTTGTTCATAGCGGTCATATTGACCGATGGTCATATAACAGTCAGAACCCAATGGTCTCATTTTAATTATAATCATGTTTATCAAATAAAACATTTTTATTGAGTATAAAAATAAAATAAAATAACACATGAAATCAGGAAACAAGATTTATTCAAAAATTTCGGGCTGTTACACCCAAGACATCATCTAATGTATAGTGATGGATCTCTAACTCTTAATATTCATGGATGACTCATGATATTGTACCTGATCTAATCCACCTACCCAGAAATATGGAAACTAGCCAACCAATTTCATAGAAAACATCCCACCATATGCACAATATCCTCCCACTTCTGAATCTCTTTATGGTCTATCATATGTATTTACATTAGCATATGGTAGATAATCATTCTCTTGAACATATAATGAAAATCCACCCAAGATAACCCATCTCGGTTGCAACACATCATCATCAATCATCATTGATCCTCTTTTTGAAATAATCCAACTACCAGGGAATCATGAAATATATCAAAATTCGTCTACAACTAAAAATAAAGAACAATATGTTCTAACCATTACTTAACATCCTTTTAACATTATAAAAAAAATAAGTTATCCTCTTTCTATATTATATGATTTATCAATTTGTAATTCAATGTGTATTGTAATTAATTTCTTGAGAAAAAATGTCAACAACACTTTTTTATTTGTCTTAAAATAAATACAATACAACCTACTTTGAAAAAATTACATAAACCATAACCACACCACCTAGAACTAATATTGAGAAAAAAATAGTCCCACCAAAATAATCTATAGGAACAATAAACTAATCATCCAAATACATCCCACTATAACAGTCATGAAATACAGTAATTCCCAACATTGATCTTATAACAACCATTTAGTGTTATCCATGATACTTATCCAAACTATCCATTCTCTGAAACCAAAATCCACCACATATCATCACATAAAAATAATAAAAGTAATATCACTAGGAATATCCCAAAAACTAATTGTGGGAAATTACCCATATTATATTAAATTAATCAATAATTTTTTCCAACATAAAACCTCTAGAAAATACATTTTCATTACACAATGTTTCATATCAATGATTATTAAATTAGTATTAGATTATAAAGTATCATAGAAGTAATATTTCATGTGAGAAAAAATAAAAATAAAATTTTCAACTTCTATCATCATTATATATCTACAATAATTCCTTTATATTATTTCTAATATTCTTCTTTAAACTACCAAATAATTCACATGATTCATGTCCATGATTCAAAATTAATAAATATTTTATTCATTTTAGATGCATAAAAATATAATTACATGAAATAATATTTCATTTAATTTATCAATAATAAATCAAACTATAATATATATTAACTAGATTTCATAACTTCGAGTATATTTATAAATGGTCAACAAACGATATTGATCACACATTTTATTCAATTGGAATTAATTATAAAATTATGTATAATTAAAAAAATAGATACATATAACTGGAATTTAATTAAAATAATCATTATAAAAAAAGTTTACTAAATACATGGAAAATCATTAATTTTGACAAAAAATTTTATTTTCAACAATATTGTAAAAAAATTCCATTTAAATCCCTTTTATTATTAATAGTTAATAAATATGGGAATTCATGAAGCAATATTTTTTAGATATGTTGAACTTTGAGATCCCATATTCAATTAATGGTTTATCATTATTTGAAACATATTATTATGCTAATTTTTTTTTAAGATTCCCTATGTATGCATAAAGTTCTTAATGTTTCAATAATTGATATTCATGAAGCATCTTGTTATATCTATACATGGAATACAAAGGACATCGTGTATCCAATTTAAATATATGTTAAATAGAAAGGTTTATTATATCTAATATGAATAAATTCTATGAAATACCTGTAACATAATTGTAAACATTGTATCACATATGTATATGTTATCATAAATAATCACATTAATCCTAGTAATGATTTAGATTCCTATCATAGAATTCAACCATAGATAATAATGTATTCTCCATTACTACCATTATTTTCTACCATAAAATATTTTTTAAACCTAGTCATGTTTAGTAGACATGAAAGGTATTTATTTCATATTATATGGGGCCATAAATACCTCTTTTTATACCATTTCTTATTCCTATATCTTATTATAATTTTATAAGAGATCATTTACCTACTAGATCAATGAAACACTCACTTGTGTATGACTTTTAACAACACTCTATCTCTTAAAAAATGATTACATACATGGTTTTAAAAATATAATCTAAATAAATTTTATCATGGGTCAATAAAGTAGATTATAATTACCCTAAAATCCCATGTTAATTAAAAATTGGTTTGGTAACATGCACCGATAGTATCTATAATAAGTATGGGATGGATTTCACTCATTATTCATTGGAATCATTAACATGTCCACCAATGAAATATGAATATATATATATATATATAAGATTTAAAATTTTCAATCATCAACAATAACTATTTGAAACCTAAAAATACAAATAATCAAATGAAAGAACTTGATCTTATGATGCACTCTAACTACATAATGAAAAATTACCATATTATCCATTGAGTTATCATGAAAAAAATAAAAAACATTATTTAGGTCTATGTACAGAAGAGTAATCAATATGATCATATTTGAAATTAAAAACAACATTCATGTGAAATAAAAAAATAAGAACAATTATTTGTGAGAACAACTATTTTGGGAAAGATAGAAATAAGAAAATGTTATGATCAAAAATAATTATCAATGGATAAGTATAATATTAAAATAATGACCGTAATAATGGTGATTCTACATATAAAAAGTGAAAACATAATAAAGGTATATGTTATAAATTTTGAGATACCATAATCTAAACCTTTAATCACCTTCCCTAAATCATCTATATTTTATGTAATAACATATCAATGAAGCCACAATGCAAATAACAGACACACACACAAAGGGATATATGAATATATAACTATATATAAATTATGAAAATTTGTCTTGGAATATATACAATACCCCTACCTTTCAATATAGAGGCCTTTATAGTCAAATGTGTAGTGATCTTATTAAAGAATTATGGAAATCATGTCCCAACATAGATAAATATTGCATAATTTTACAATAATACTCTTATATATCAAAATAAAACATTCCCAATACCTAATGTTTTATATTCTTAAATATCCCCTAGAAATACACTTCTCATATAATATTAATTTAGAAACATTATACATTATAATATTCAATATAACATTTGAAATGAAATCAAATGACTGAGTGAGATTGAATTATAAGAAAGGGTAATAATAATATATATTAGATATATATCATACATGTGAATATGATAAATATGTTGGTATGAGAACATAATCAATGTACAAAATAATAAGATAATTAAATTAAACACTATAAAATATAGATCAGAAATCATGATTACGGAATAATAAATTTTTTTAATATCATCATAAATGAGATTTATAAATTTGAAATGTGATTCAATAATCCTAATCGAAAAATCAAATTTTTATAAAAATATTATATATAATTGATCGTAGTAAAATTTTTCTTATGTTGAGGATCAATACCAATATTATCATCCCATAGTGAGTGAGTTCTATATTGGATTAGTTTCACTCCACATTTCGATAAACATAATGGGTAGAGTCCAATAGTTTATTCAGTTCACTACCCAATCACATAAATTTCATTTAATTTTATATAAATCATTAACCAATTAATGATATGGATATATAATAATTTTTTAACAAGTCACATATTATAGAACCATATATATTGGCTATTTGTGCATGAATCTTTTCTAAAATAAATAATCCCTAGATAAACATGTGGGAAAGAAACAAGTACCATGAAATAATCTAAAAAAAATTAAAAAAATATATATAAAACATAATGGTATTTTGACATTATATCATATCCCTAATCAAGAATATGAAATATTAATGAATAATGAAATATATGAAAGTAATTTAAAAAAATAAGTAGGAAATTATATTAAAAGTTGTGAAGTTGTTCCAAACTACAATATTAGTAATATATATTTTAATAGGAAATATTAAAAAAATATTAAAAATAGTATTTACATTAGGAAAAGAAATGATTTCTTTAATATATGTGTAATTAGGGTAAATGAAAATAATATAGGGTAATGTACTAATACTGATGTTTTAAAAAGGATTATTATTTTCCCACTTTCATAAAGAGGGAAACATTTACCGTAAAACAATAATATAAATGTTTAAAGTGCATTCCTTAAATAATAATTGTTAATTCCCTTAAAAATAAACTGATACAGTCATATTATTAGATATATGGAAATCTATGAAACAAAATAATCTGTATGGGAATGGAGGACCATGATTCATAGCCGAAAAAAGAGATAAGTATTGATTATATTACAAGAATATATCATCAAAAATAGAAATCAAAATAAATATAAAATTGGATAAAAACTTGTAATTCCAAAAAATAACTATTATATTAAGATTTAGATGTGTTTTAAAGATAATAACATTCAATTTACCTAGATGAATTTTAAAATAAAAACAATATCTCTTTTTAAATGACATTGGTAATGAAAACCATAACATTACCCAAAAATTCCACTGAAGCACTCTAAAATTATGAACAGAAAACATAATCAACTTAATAACTTATTTCATAACATTATTGAAATATATTAATTTTTATAAATATAAATATTAATCCTTAAATAAGTATATTTTATTTATTATTTGTTTTTTCCACATGATATTGTATTAATTTTGATTATTTATTTATTATTATATAATACTGATTTCGATCCTCTATACAAGATACCATGATTATCATTAAAAAATTTACAAGGTCATGAACACAATTTATTTCAATTATTAATTTAGCACCCAGTTCATTCAATGGATGGATTGGGTATGGTTCACAAGAATAGAATCAGTGAAAAAAATCTTTCCAGTATTTTACTAATAATAACGAGCTCTCTAATATTGAAAATTTATATAGTTGGTCACCATGACAATACCATATTCATAACATAATTTTTAATATATCATCATATATTATTAATATTAATATAATTAAATGGATTCATTTTAGAAATGATAGAGATAGTTTAGCATCTTTTATGTAAGTTGTTGGATCATCAAAAATGGTATAAGTTACAAAACATACTCATTTTAATAATAATTAAATACACTTATTTTTAATTTAAAATACCTATGAATGGAAATGTATTAAATTTTAAATTACATTTTACCATTATTCATGGAATATGGTATGTGTAAGGGTAAGTGATTCCTATGTTTATAATGGGTGGTTGTTTGATGTTGAGTAAGGTAAATCTTTATTTTCATATAACACTTAATGGAATGATATAAATTAAAAGGGCAATGAAAAGTTATGACCTTATGTATATATCTTACAAATGGGAAAGGGACTACTTATATGAGTTGAGTAAGGGGAATATAATGTTTTGAAAGGCTATGTATGGTTAACTATGACACTATGTATAGGTATACATGCTTTTCCAAAGATTATGTAATGGTAATTTGGCAACCACATAAGGGAAGAATGAGATTCATAAGGGTAGAACATCATTTTGAAGATGATATTAATGGGTAAAACAGTACCATTATGAATCCTCTATTATCAATACAATTATTAGACCATGTTACTCTTTTGTAATCATTTTTTTGGTAGAAATCTATATAATAACATATGATTTCATTTTATCACATCCAAAATAACCCTTTAACAAATGTTTTATATTTGAACAGATACAAACTATGGTAAATTAATTCATTTACTTCATTAATGGTGGTAACTCTTATTTTCTGGAGTTTATGAGCTCTTTTCATTTTTTATTCTATTTTAATTTTAAAATTAAATTGTTTTTTAATATGGGTTGATCATGGTGCAAACCAGAATGTCGTGTAAATTTTTTAGAATACCCAGACAATTTTGATTTGTTCTTATTATTTCATTTAGAGTCTAATATAGTGTGTACAACTAATGCGGTTTATTATAATTATTTTTTTGGATTTTTTTTATTGCATGGAATGAACCTTTTTCTTCCTTTATTACCGATCCCTCATTAGGCGTTCTTTATTTCTATAAAATAAGTAAGTTTTTCTATATTTTTCCATTAAATTTTAGTTAATTATTTACTAAGAATTCATATATATTAGTTTTTAATTTTATAATACATGTTAAATCATTTTTAACCATGAGAAGCCTCATGAAAAATTCATTGATCCTATTCTCTATAAATTAACCATGGAATGGATATAACAATTAAACTATTGAATCCTCTAATTTTTTTACAATTGATGAATTATATTATATTTTTTATTTTTCCATAGTTGTTTTAAAGGATTTTTTTTCGGAAATAAAGAGTTTATGACTGGATATGATATCTAGAATGAAATTCCTTTCACAAAATAAAATGGATCAATTAATTTAAAATTTTATATATAGTTTTGAATGCTTTTATTTATGAAATTAGAATGTTTACACCTTTATTAATTTTACCCTTGGTTATAAAAAATGTGTTATTAGTACTTCTTATATGAGTTACTCGTTCACATGAAAAAATTAGTAGACCATTTTTAAGGAATAAAGTCAATATATTGAAATTGTAAAACATATATTGAAAAATTTATAGTTTTTTTTATATAAATACTTCGATATTAGTTTGATATCTCATTTTCATGATTAATTATGAAAAGAAGTGTGTATGGTTACCCTTTTTAATGTTGATTTGATTAAATTTATTTTAATTGAATTCTTGTTTGCTTGGTGTCATGGTTATAACTTTATGATGATCCAATCTTGTGATAATACCATGTTCTGGCTTACTTTATCCTTGAAATCCACATTTATCTGTGTTCAGAAAGGGATTATTCACTTTGAGGGAGTCTATGGTGGATTAATATTTGAACTAAAATTTAGATGAAATTCATATACTATGTTCCCATGTTAATATTTATATATAATTAATTTGTGATTCTTTTAACATGATTTCCCCACTCAAATATTTTGATGAATCATGGGAACCTTGCTAGTTATATTTGATGACCTAGATTAATTATTTTGTTATGTCCACCAAAACTAGAAGATCTATGGTGAACATGATTGGTTTGGGCTAATGGACATGCAACCAGGAAGGAAGGAATGTGTTAACTTAGTCTACTTTAGACATGTGAGTCTTTATGTAAGAATGAAAATCAGAAATTGTTATATTTATTATCTACACTATGGTGGACTCACTATCAAATATTGGTCATACCCATTACAACCTTATACGTAATTATTGATACATTTAATCATCCATTACAATTTTATACAACTAAATTTTCTATGATTGGAATATTACCACTCAATATTGAATTTATTTTTTTGAGGATACTCCTTCACTCTGTTGTACTGACTCATTTTCAAGGTTTTGTTATTTTTTGCAAGACCATATGACTTTTTAATCAGAAATTGGCACATTAAATGGTTTTCATTGATACCCTAGAAAAATATTTGGGGTTTTAATAAAGAAATGTCATGTTTTCAACATTTCATGCATAAATTATTTTTAAATTTCTATTGTTATATTTTAAAAACCAATATTGTTATATTTTATAATGTTGGATTTACATTTTTGATAAATATAATTCATTATTCTCTCTTTGATGTATTATATTGATTCCGGATTCCCAAAAATGGATATTACATTTTTTATATATTATAATACCAAAATGTATGCATGAGGACTATAATAGTTTAGTGATTCTAGAATCTCAGAACACATTCATTGAATCTAGTGAAAGATCTTCAATGGTTTCCAAAAAATATATTCAAATTTTGTAAACTTTATATACATACCCTACATAAAACCTATCTTTATAACCTAGGGAATGGAAACATAAGATAGGGTGAACTTAGATTCTCAGTAAGGGTATATAAATGATATGTCAATACATCATCATATGTTACCATAAGATAATCATAAGGGTATGCGATCATGAAAATGACATTTTAATCTCATACCCATCCTGTCATGGCTCATAAACATGATTCAATGAATAACACTTTATCAATATCAAAATAATATCCCATAATGGTCATAAATAATCATAAATCAACCATGAACTATAATCTCATGTCATAAAATTGTGGAACAAGAAAAATATATAAAACCATTTCATATTACATGGTTAGCTATAAATATGATAATTATAGTAGATCATGTCTTATCACATGCTTCATATTAAGAATCAGGACACACCTATTTCTCATAGTGGATTTGAACACCCCTATTTCCCATAGTGGATCAAGACACTTCCATTTCTTATAGTGGATCAGAGAAAACGCTTTTTATATAATGTATCATTATAGTTGACTTTTTCTATTTTTTGTCTCATTATATATAAATCCTTAACCAATACATTTGTGGGGGATATAGTTCCCACCCATCTCATAATTAAAAACAATAATTATGTGTTCTAAAATATTATAAAAAATCATCATATCATAACCCATGTAATTGAATGAGTTTCATAATACTTTTTCTATATCATATTGTATATAAAATATATAGGTTTTGTAATCATTTCATCATTTCATCATAGTATAACTCATGGAAGAAACTGGATTTCATAATAATTTTATTATGGTATATCACATGTAATATAATTAGTTTTCATAAACATCATATCATAATAATCATAATCCATTTAGAATATGAATAGAATCCTTGGATCATATCCCCTTTATGGTATAAGTAACATCAACGGGTGTCATCATTTACAGAAAATGATTTTGATCGATCATTAAAAATAATTATTTAGGAAAATATCATTTCTTATTTGAAGAACACTTTATAAAACATAAAATATCATGAAATATTTTTTATAAAATATTTTTAAAAATTTATTAAGTAATATTAAAATAAAATAATGTTCATTGTAAAAATATGTTTTCTTTTTGTCATAAAAAATATTACATTAATGATTTTTAGAAATTACAAACACGAATTGTTTGGAAAATGATATAGAGATTACTTTAAAAAAGGTCAAAATTTCTAGAAGCATAAAAATTTATTATAAATATCATATGATTATAATAAAACATTTTTAGAAAACATGGTATTGGAAGAAAAACATTTCAATCCGAAGAGGAAAATAAATTCGTATTTTGTTAAACACATTTTATTAATTATTATAAGTAATAAAGAGAATAAAAATGTAAAATTAATTTAAGATATTTATAATATATTTAAGATTATAAACATTATGAGTTTATTGAGATGCGGATCAAACGATTTTTTCATTATAAGCATAATCATAAATAATATTGATAAATGATGAGATTGTAACAGAAAATCATTATCACATTAGTAACTATGAATAGTAATCTCCATGATGGAATAAAATAAAATAAAACATAAATTATCTTGAAGAAAAATAAATACATTTTATTAAATTTAAATGGGGTTGTAAGTACACCTTTTTAAATAATGTAGTTGCATAACATGACATATGTCTCAAAGAGGGAAAATTGAGAAAAAAATCCTTTACCTCATCGATAAAATGTTAATGGTAAACCCCATGAAAATTACATACTAGAAAAAATATTAAAATACCAATAATTTGTATTATAATAATAATAAATATCATTATTTAATTAAAACAGAACACTAAAAAGAAATATGAGGTCAACATTATCACAAACCACCCTAGGTACCCTTGTAACCCGATAACTGAGCCTACTCTAGCATGGTCTGAAGGGAAATCTTGATCACCATGGGTAAGCCAAAAGAACCTAAAATCAAAGAATATGAATGTGGGAATAAATTTTCAACAAAATAATGGAATAAAAAAAATATGTATTAATAATGAAAAACTCCAAAGGTGGAAGTGCACCGTAAGTAAAACAATCATAGACATCACAAAGTATAGGAAGACAAGGAAAACAACTCACATTGCAATAGAATCAGATACCATAATCCCACATATTAGTATCATTCTAAAATTAGATGTGGTGTTTTCCATTTATCAAACATGTAAGGATATAATCTACAAACACCTTTGTGTGGATGTGCAGTGTGTTCTAAAATAATAGTAGGAAATCACCAAGGATTCCATAGTATGATCCCAACATTTAATTAACAAAACAAATCATTCAATTTTAAATAAATACACATGGACGTTAAAAAAGATATTTAAAAATCATTATTTACATTTCAAATTATATAAATACTTTAAATAAATTATAGAATAAAAATATTATATAAACAATTTATATAAATTCAGAGGGCATGTGTAAACTGATTTTTAAAGAATGGAATATATTTCATATATAAACAACGAGAAATAGGGTCATCTACCAAAAGATATGATAGTTCCATATTATGGTATCCTCATAATCTTATATAATGTTAATATCAATGTGAACACAGGTCCCTCACACTGTACAAATAAGACTCATGGACATCCAACTGAGTAATAGAATATGAGAAATAGTTTGTTTTAGAGGTATAAAGAATCATTCTAGGGCTAGGGTATTACCATCATAGTGTGTTCATCCTTAATAACTCACTAAGTTCCTTGTATTTAATGGGATTAAAAAGGAATCAATGATGGTAAATTTATTTTAAAAATATTCAATATCAAATTCCTCCAATTATCCACTTTCAAATATTCCAATTTTTCTAAAATCCCAACACATTGGTTTATAATCAATTAATTCCATTTTTGGAGATAAACCACTGGGTTTCTATCAAATCCATTTTAAGAATAATTTCTCCAATGAAAAGTTGAAATCAATTTCCTCAAGTCATTTTCAAATACATTATTCAATATTTAGATTTCACAACCTTCCATCAATTTCAAAAACACGCCCCAATTCAATAGAATTAGCGGGGTTTTCCCAATTTCATTCCAAATCAAATCAAAATCCATAACATAGTTGAATTTGTTTTTTAATCAACAAATTCATATAAATTTCATTGAAATAAGTAAATATAATTTAAATCAAAAAATGTAATTTAAATCCAGAAATTTATGGTTAATCAAAACTGGTCATCATAACAGAACAACATACATATTTCAAGAAAACACAATGCCTACAATAGAACTTGCCACTAATATATAAGGCATGTATGATATATAACATAAACCAAATAAAATTTTTAAACAAATTAATGTTTATATCCATCAATATTAGTTAATATAACAAACTCTGAGGATTGAAAGGGAAAGAGATGGATAAACATGAAGAACGTATCCCCGGAGAGTCACACTGCTACTGCAACAACGATAATTTGCAGAATCAGCTGACCCATAATGGTTGGAGGGCTCCAAAATCTCCTGGGGATGGATCATGGGTTTATATAATTGAATTAAAGATAATATGAAATAGAAATATCATCCATGAATCCTGTTTAACAACAAATATCATGATTTACATGATGTGTATCCTAATTAAACATCATGTAATTGACATGTCCCATAAACACATAAAAAACCAATTCCGTTTTTAAGTGAATTTATTATTATTTTAGAATTTACAGAGCATATAATCATTTTACACAGTGTTTAAATCCTTATTAGTATAAATAACCAACAATTGTTTTGTATGAAAACTCCAAAAAAACCAGACATCATCATAATAGGTATCCTCCAAACTCTATCTCAACCATACCCAGACAACAAAAAAGGGAAACCATTACAATGATTAAAAAATTATAGGATAGATAGGAAATGGGATGTTACAACCTACCCAAAATAAAAACATTGTGTCCCTAGAAATACTGTCTTGAATATTTTATATTAAAAAGGTGAGTCCACTACTTTCATATAAGCGACTCCAACTCACATGTCTAATGAGAATCAAAATCAAGTAACCAAAATTCTCAAACAAATGGAATCATCCTCGCACAAATCACAATAGTTTCAAAATCAACTATCATGGATGAATGCTCATTCATGAATAAATTTGGATCAACCTCATGATCACTGAATCTTAGAAAATGAGATGAATCAACATTAAACATCCAGAGCACTGATATATTGAACACGTTATGTATAAACCACATTGGATTGCAATAGAAGTGTTAAATGGAAAGCCACTTTTTTCACATAATCAAAACACACAGAAGGTCCCCAAAAATAGTACCAACTTCTATTTCCTTCTAAGCCATCGATGACCCAATGTGGAGAAAATTTCAAGAACACCTAGTCATCAATGGAAAGTTACAATGGTCTGTAATGATGATTAACATAGGATTTATATTGGATCCATATAGTCAACATAATTGGATTAATCAAATAAATATTTATTGTCATATCTTGAACCAATATCATTTCATCCAATTAAATTTCACCAATATCTGACCAAAACAATGTAGACATATAAGGATGGTCATACAAGGCCTCAAAAGGATCCATTATGATCATAGACTAGTTTCTAATATTATAAGAAAACTTAACAAACCCCATCTTGTCATATCAAACCCCAAAAAATATGAGAAAATAGTTATGTATTATATCATCACGAATCAATATAGATTATTATGTATATACATTTTAATATTGATTATATTCCATATTAAAATGAGCCTCAGATCGCAGTGCCACCTGAATGCCTCTCCAAAAAATAGAAGTGAATCAAGGATCCCTATCATAAACTAAAGCAGATGGAACTCCATGAAAATAGGAAAACAAATTCACATAGAGAGTTCACAACAAATCAACATTGTTTTCCTCATTAAAGGGTATAACGCTTTCCAAATTAGTCATTTGATCAACCACAACCCATTTCATATTATTATTTTTCTAGGAATACAGAAACATAACCATAAATACCATTGAGATCTCATCTCACATACATGATGAGAGTAGAATTTGATGATGAAAACTCAAATTTTTTTGGTTCTCATTCATGAAATTTTGGAATGTATAAAAATGAGAGAGAAAATCCATAATGGGTTGTCTCACACCTGGCCACCAGAATTGTCAATGTATATCATAGACCATATTATTGGTTCCTGGGTGTGCTGCCTATTGGGAACTATGAAAATCCTTTATCAAATCATTCCTTTCGACTAACAGAATAATAAAATGATTTTTTTAGTATAGAATGCCCTCATTGGAGAATGACCAGTCATGCATGGTATGTCAACCATAAATAGAGTCTATATTATTATGGAACTCATCAGAGAGATAATACTACTTATGTATCAGCTTGAGATGAAAGGATTTTACCCAAACACTACCCAATTCAAATTAACCCCAAATTTCCTGAACACTAAAATGATAATAGGGAAAAAGATCCATCAAGTTCCAATATTCAAATTATTCTTTCGTTTCCTGGGACAAGATTTATACTCAAAGAATATACAATGAAATTCACATTCCCTGGGGTATAAGAGATATAGAAATCAAAAGATTAGTGATATTATACCAAATGAATATAGAAGAGATTCAAATATTTTTATGAGAAGATCAGTGTCTTTTAGACAAAGACAATTGTAAACCTTTATTCATAAATGTAATGCTACCAAGTCTTTAGAATGTGCATCACATCTATAAGTTCAAGGTCACAAGTAACTTAATACTTCTTGTGTTACCCATGATAAAAATAGATATAAGAAATGACATGAGCACCCAATATAAGAACTCAACCCAAAAAAAAACAAGATGCATACTAAAAGACCACATTTCCCTACCCAAACTCTGTAAGAGTCAAAACAAATGCAGTAGTCAACAGTCATTTCAACTCAAAAAATATTCTTGGAATTTCTCATACCTTGAAAAACATTACCCCCTTTCATGTGAGTGTAGTAATCAAATAAGATATCTTTGAGATTTCATATACTACTCGATGATAATACATAGCTATAATCAAGAAACTCCAAATATCAAGAAAATTTAAGGTTGTTCCCAATTAATTATTACTATCACCATCTCATGATCAACTAAGATACCATGTTAAAAAAACAGGTGTCCCAATAATATTACCTCGGGAATCCTAAAATCATATATTGAATGCATGGTATAAATTTGGTGATTTATCATGAATTCCAAAACTACTATCAGATGATGTATACGATCCTCTTAAAACATGGAGTAAATAAAGATTTCATACATAATTACTACAATAAACACATCCTAATAATCATGGGTGATAATTTTCATAAAACCCATAATGAATGCATGAGCATTTGTTAGATTTAATGACATAAAAAGATAGTCATAATCGTTATATCTCTTTCTAAAGGTAGCTTTATGAATGTCAAATTATTTTATTATGAAGTCATGGTAACCATATCGAACATAAATAATTGAAAACTGGATCTCTCATTTAAACTGGTCAAAAAATATCATCAATTTGTAGAAAGGGATACTTATTCTTTATCGTAACTTTAGTTATTTTGGTAATCCGCACAAATATAAAGTGAATAATCATCTTTCGCAGAAAAGAGAACTGGTGTTTCTAATTGGTAGATACTAATTAATATGATTTCTTTTTCAAGAATATAATCAAAATGAGTAATAAAATCTTTAAATTTAGTTTGTTCCTTAGGGTAATGAATAATAGACACTAGTTGTGTACCACACACTACATAAATAGAAAACTCTACCCCACATAATGTGGAAAACTAGAGATGTATGAAGGAAAGACATTGGGAAACATGATGAAAACTATAGGGAGATTTTCAGTCAAAGAATAGGTCTCTAGATCAGAAGTGAACATAGATATTTCATTCCCCATTTAGGGAAAAGAGGTTCTAACTCTATATGACCTTAGGTCCCATTCTCCTTAAATGGTTTGGAAAACACCATCATGTGCAGTAAAAGAGACGCATTGAACATAATAATCAATCTATAATTTATTTTAAATGAGTAAATACATATTAAATATTATTTCATGTATTTTCATATCATGATGTAGAATAATCCAAGGAAGATCGATATTTGATGATGAAAAAACACATGTAGTACTACAGAGACCCAACTCTCTCTCGGTTCTGAGGGGTGAATTGATATCAATCACATAAGAAAAAATCATTGAATGATGATTTAGAAGATTAATAATGGGGGTTGATATAAATTAATGAGATACAATAATATCAAATAATGAAGTTATAAATGATGAATCTATTCTGATAGTGAGTCTGACAGTCATTGGACCCATATCTGCTTTATTTGAAGACACTTCCACGGTCTGATTAAACATAGATCAAGTTTCCATTGTCTAGAACCCCTTTTTCCTCAATGAATATTATTTTCCCACAATTTTAGAAGGTTCTTATGATCACATTGACCAAATAATAGTGGAATAAATATAGAATAACTTCATAAAATGACATGAGAATCCATAAGAACAACATACCATTGGTGCCTTAATGTAATCAATCATTGATTGACCTAGACTGTCACACTAGTAACAAATCCAAAGCCCATATCCAGGCACTGCAAGAGGTCTATAATCACCTATATATTGAGTCACACCATTATAATCATCATGCTTTCTCCTTCTGTTAGAATAATTCACACTCACATAGGAAAAAAAAATAAAATACTAAAATCTGTTACGTCTAACCAAACCTATATTGACTATCAATGCTTTATACATCACATAAAAATATGACAGAGACATCAGGATGATACCCTAAGAAATAATATCATATTAGAGTCCCAAATCACACAGTCGTGTATTCATATTCTAATTTAATATTCTCCAGGTGAAAATTTCACATGATTAGTAAAACCACATTAATATTCTTTCATGGTCTTGAGAGACTAGTCATGTTTTAAAAACTCTACATGCTTGAACAAAAACACTCACACAATATATAATCAGTCAGGGAAATAACTTTTGATTCCTTCCACTATAATCCCTCATGCTTCATTGCTATCAACATCATGCCCACCATCTCTTTCTTAGTCCCTCTAGTATAAAGGTGGCACACATTACCTTTATTTCATCATGTGTCCCCAATAATGCAAAATTCACTCAATCCGGATAAACCATTCCATAGTCACTTGAGGATCATTGGATGTAAAGGCCTTGAAATTAAATGTAAATTTTTTTTAAATTATTTGGGATTATTTAGAGGTTGCGAAATCTAACAGCACCCGATTATGAGTCCTAGAGTGAGCAGAATGAACCATTGAAATTTTGTTAAGATTTTATTAGCATGCATGAGAAGTTTTATTGAAAATTGTAGATTAATTCATTAACGGGTGATCATTTCAAAAACATAAGGAAATTTTTCTATTCAAGTTGGCGGTTTTACCCTAGGTGCGACATAAGTTTATTCAGCATAGGCCTCTGATGAGAAAAAATGAATATAGAATATCCGTAAATAAAAAAATTAAATAAAGTTATTTTATTTTTCAAATGCTCATAAATCATGAATGGTGAATCAGATTAAAAATATGAGACCAACACTTAGCTCATGAGGGTATGCATTATTTAGTAAGATACTTACATTAGATGGATCAACATAACTATGGAAGTTTGTTTTTGGCATTAAATAATTTAATTAAGATTTTTTATTGTTAAAATTAATAGCTTCTAATTGGTCGATCGGATTGAAAATCTAAGAGTAACATTGAGTTCCTTGGGGTGTGTTCCCTTTAGATAGGGCCTAAGATCAACTAGAAAGGATCGAGGGTGAGTGTTAATAATTTATTTAACTTTTTTAATGTACATTTAAAAAACATGCGAGAAGAGTTTTCTAACTTTTGAATTGGTGGTCAGATAAAAAATATGAGGGAACTGTTGAATCTGTATTGGAAAGATTCACTTAAGGGAGGCATCACTCTGACTGTAGATAGTCAATAGAAAAATTTATATTTTGGAAATTTAAAAGAATAATAAAATAACAAAGTTATTTTATTTCCTTTCTTTCGTATCCTTTAACAGACTTGTGTTTGTGGCAGGACCAACGACGTGTCATTCCATTAAATGGCATGACTCCTCAATTATTTGTAAAATAACCATTGGAATTAAGAAGGTTGATTAATTAATTGAATGCCATTAATATTATGTGTGTTACCTACCCTCCCCCTATTCTATTTATATAGAACATGGGGATATGTATTGATATAACTTCACCAAGCGACAAAGCGATGGGAAAGTACTGTGATGCCAACCACATGGAGGACGAAACAGGTTATAACTGGTGTTGATGAGTGTCACCAAATGACGAATGCTGACTTTTCCTCAAACACAGACATTCTACAAGGATCATGAGGAAGAGGGTATATTTTGAAGTTTCCATTGTTAAATTAAATCATATCCCACTTTCCATTACCTTAATACAGTGGGTGTAGGCCAAATAAACAAGGCCCGAACCCTTTGCTACTTCGTTCATGATGTGAAATTCAGGGAATAATTTCTAAATCGAGGAAAAATGAAATAGCGGGTCATGCTATGTTGGTGGCAGTGTAGAAGAGCCATAGGTGAATATGTTACCATGAAATGACAGCAGATATCATCCAATGACCTGGGGAAAAAACCGTTGGGGCACCATGTCATCTGCGGCTGGCGGTGGTTAGAGGAGACATGTGACAATTTGCCATGGGCAGCACCCATCAGAGCCTCTGGTACAAGCATCAATGGTAAAATGGTGTGGCACAACCCAATCCTCACCATGTAGGAGGAACCCATTGGGCCGAATGGCCGACTGGTTCTTGAAGTGAGGCTGCACCCAATCGGTTGGGAAAAACGGCCACACAATCGTAGGGCCCATGAAAGAGGTGGTCCACCTTCTGGCGGACAGAGCCGTCGTGGTATGGCCAAACGGGATTGACCTAGTGAACTGGGACGACCCATAGTGGTCCAGAACATAGTAAACTCGGTCGACAATTAGTGGTACAGGTCTTGAGCAGGGTCAATGTAACAACCCGATATTTTATGATAAGTATTATCTTCAATTTATTTGATGTCATGTGTTTTATGCTACAACAAGATTACCTTGTGCTATACGCCACACTTTATTAGCTTGAAGTATACACAACACTATTCTTAGAATGTGTTACACATAATTTCAAGTTAGTTTTATAATAGTCATTCTACGCAACATTGAGGGTATATATATATATATATTAAATGTATAAATTAAATATGGTTGGATTATGTTATAAGAAATAATAAAGGAGTCTTGAAAAACACGCAACCCTGACTTGTCTTTCATTACACGCAATCGCGACCTTCCTCGATAGCGTGTGTTGTATGCAATACCGGGTTTTACTAAACAACGATATATTAATATAATATTATTATGAACTAGCCGTTATGAATAGTATTAACTAAATTTTTAATTTTATAACATTATTATTCATCTTAAACATTTCCTAGAACATGGTATAAGAACAAAATAAATATTTCGGGTAAAATATGTATTTTTCAAAAAATGCAGTTTTGCCGCCTTTTGATGGTGCACCCACATTAAATCTAGTTGTTGACATGTTTATAAGTTCAATATGACAAAATAAAATTCTTATTTTGAATAAGGATATAAAAATTTCCATTGGATAAAGTTTTGATATTTTTCTGATAACTTTCATATTTTAATGAATAGTAAAAACACAATATATTTTAATTAAAAACAACGTTTTTCATCGTAATAATTTATATGGTTAAATTATAATATTGAGTGGTTTTAAAGTATAAATAGAACATATTTTTACCATTTAATATAATTTATGTCATTAGAATTGATTTTACACTGAATTTGTAGGTTAAATCAATTCAATCTTTTGTAATGTTTTAAACCAAAACCCGTTTTCATTCGACAACAGGATTAATTTTAATTTAATTTCTGCAACTTCTGTGTAATGAATTTAAAAAATGGATTCCATATTTGGAATCAGTGGGCCCAAATTATGTTAATAGGCTACTTTTTATTTTTGGTAATTATGAATAGTAACTACGGTATATTTTATTTACCATAGTTAAAGGTAAATAAGGTAATTAAGGTTAAATATTATATTATAAAATTACCCTAAAACATGTAAAAATTCTATTGGATGTCTAAAAGTATTCCCATATCACCTAAGGGTCATATTAGATTCATTTTATGGACTTTTGACCATGAAAATAATTTAATTATTATTAAAACCAAAGAAAGTGACAACATGTCACTCTCTTAAATCTTATAAGTATAATAATTTTAATTTAGTGATAAACATCATAAAAAATCGAACATGAATAGTATCCAGAAATCTAATAAAATTATCTACATCATGATAATTTATTTTGAATTTTTTTGGGATTAAATAATCGTCATTAATAGTGATACATTAATGATGCAGAAATTATTTATTTAGTGAAAAATCAATAATATAGTTTTTATTGAAATAGTAATACATATAAAAAGGCCCAAAAATCTGAAATAAACTTATTATTAGTGTATATATAAACCCTAAGCATCCACTGGCCGAATTGTTTACCATTTGGATCCTTATTAAGGCAATTATGACACTTATAGTATTTTATTTTAAATAATGCCAATGTTTTCACCTTCATAAGTTAATAAATACAACAATTTAAATATTGTGATTTTAAGATGATAAATTCGATTAAAAGTTTTATGGTGAAAGGTAATAGATATATCTTCATCATAGAATTTTATTTTTAATTTTTATGCAACAAATAAGAATATTAAATAATTATACAAAAATGTTGTAGTAATTATTTTATTAAGAGATAAACCAAATGAATGGTTTTTAAAAATACTAAAATAACTATTATATGAACCATTTAATGTTATAAACTAATTTTCTAGACACATATAACATTTTATAAATCTACTAAAGATTTTAGTTCGAACATATCTTCTGTATATATTTTATTTAAAGTCAAATAAATGAATAGTGTCAAAATTGACACTATTGTTATTTTATACAAATAACATATTATAAAATTGTTTAAAAATCACAAAAATATTTAAAAATTAAAATTTTTTATTTATATGGTCTATAATGTTATAAAGTAAACAATTATGGAATATTAACAACAAATATGTAATTATTTGTTATAAAGTTAAATTTAGAATTTTATTACCACAAATAAACATAAATAGATTAAATAAGGATAAATCAAAATGATAAGGTTTAAAATAAGATCCAAACTTGTCTAAATTTGATTGGTTGATGCGATTACAACCCTATCTCATCTAATCTTCGAATATGAGTCGTTTTTGGAGGTTTTTATGTGGGGTTAGATTTATTATAAATTAATATTTTTAAGAATTCCAAAGGTGCCCCTCTCCTCCCTTATAAAAGGGCACCTCCTCCCTCTCTTCCAAACACCACATTTGGCCTCAATGCTCGGCCAACCCATGCCAAATTCTCTTCTCCACTTTCCTAGAAACATCCTATAGGTCCTGGTCTTCTTCAAAGACCAATTTTAGTGCCCTAAAAGGAGGTCTCAAAGAGGCGTTTCAAAGAAGAGGTAATGTCCGTTACCGATTCTTTCAACTTTATTTCTTCTTCCACTTCTTCTTCTTAGATTGTTTCATTATGAAGTAATAACATCAGTGTCACTAATATAATGATATGTTATTATATTTATGAAATAACCCTATTTCCCCATCTATCCATCCTACGGAAAAAGAAATCACCGCACGTGTGTACGTACAGAATACCATCTCCACGCCGTGGTGTAATTTATTTTCCACCACCACCTAACATGGATGGGTATAATGGTGTAAATAATAACTATATATGATTATTATAAAGTGATATTGATTCTGTAATAGTATACATACACTCCAATAAAAGTCCACGATCATGGGAATGATATCATCGCTCGTGCGTACGTACGGAATACAGTCTCCACGACGCGATGAGATTCATTCTCAATGATTAACCATTCATAAATGATTATAAAGTATATATAATAAGTAATAATGAATTATATGACATAATAATGATACTGGATTTATGTTTATATATATATGTATGTCATCCAATTAATTCCATTCGATTCAATGAGGAAACGAAAACAACATTCATGCGTACGTACGACCTACTGTCTCTATGAAAGGTGTATTTATTTCCATTTATCGATCTATTATATATATGAATATTATGAATATATATTATATATAAATCATGTTTTACATTCTGTATATAAATAATCATGATCTAAGTAATCATATGAATAATTACAAGTCAAAAAACGGACGACAAATGAAACGATTTTACCCAAAATGCTCTTTAACATGGAATTTACAAAAGAACGTGTAATATAAAGTCATAAGTGAACCATATATTATATCATAACAATTAATATGATTCTATAATAAGTCAATAACATTATTTAAATAATTATACAGGAGGTTCGGACACTTACGAATTAAATCGGACTTAAGGTAAGGGATAATTTTTCAAATCTCATTTTTATCCGAGATTTGTTATTCCTAAGTATTTACTGGGGTTATTTCTATCATCCATGTCCATGTTTTATAAAAGTGATTTCATGTATGTTTAAATTCCTTTTTACCCATTTTTTACTTTTACTACATGGTATGTAAGGAATCTTTCTTTTTTTTACGTTATGAGGTACTTTATTGACTTTTCCAGCAAAAGTATGAGAAGAATGTTTTTTTAACTTATACGACATGAAAGTATTTTTACGGTTTTATAAATCCTTATTTTCATGATGATTCCTTCAAAAGATTTCATGACTATTTTCAACAAAATAATTTTCTTTCAAAATTTCATGACATATTGTGAAAAGAATATTTTTTTGAAGAAAAAGGGATATTTTCCTCAAGAATTCATTTCAAGTGTTTTATCAAAACCATTTTTCATCTAAGATGACATTATTTCATATGTGTATGTTTCAAGTATAATGTATCTATGATTTACATGTTTTCACTTCTCTTATTATGAAATGATATCCATTTCTTTTATATGGATTATGTGATGATGTGATCATGTTTATGAATCCCATTTTATTTATTGGGTTTTTATGAATGATGTATGTTCATTTTGTGGCACAAGTAAGAATGATTTCATTATGAGATGGGTGAGACCTATATCTCCCTCCAATACATTGGGTAATGATTTATATCTCATGATATAGACATGGCTGGAACGGTAAGTTAATCGGGTTCAGTATTACAGGACTAGAACGAGGAGTGAACTCAATTTAGAAAGGGACTTTGTCCACTAATATGGTCTTGGCGGCAATGCCTTGGCTACTATGGAAATCATTAAATGTGATTAATGGATGCCACAATTACATGTTTTATTCCCATGCTATTTTATCATGATTTATGTTCCATTATGATCTATGCCTTATGTACTTCCATGTTTTATGTCGTTACTCAAGGTTATTTATGTTCATGTTTTTTAAGTTCAAATGTATATGGTATGTTTTATTTTATCCATGCTTACCCTTACTGAGCATTTGAGCTCACCATTTTTATGTTTTCTTTTCCCCCAGGATTAAAAGAAAGATTTTAGGTAAGGAAACGAAAATGGGAAGATCTTTATGGGAGATGTTGAATATCTTTCAGCACGATTAGAAGATTACGTTCCATGTTTCGAAAGACACTAAACTATTACGGTCCTTGTGTGTCTGTTTTTGTTATGTACTAAGTATTCTGCAAAAGTAATGTAATGTCTATGTACGTCAATCTTCGGGCCGCTACAGTTGGTATCAGAGGAACGGTTTAGTCAACCTTGGGAAACTAGGATGCGAAAATGTTAGTGAGATCCCTAGAGATATTTCTAAGGCATGTCTAGGGATGTCCCTAAGGATAAGTATACGTATAGGGTATAGTCCTAGAACTACGGTAACGATCTTAGAATTTAACCTAATATGTTAGATATTCAGGGTGCTTCCCCTTTACTATGTTATTTTCCCTAGCATGATTTTTTCCTCTCACACTATTCTTTATGG
Source organism: Viscum album (assembly GCA_963277665.1). Taxonomy (NCBI): domain Eukaryota; kingdom Viridiplantae; phylum Streptophyta; class Magnoliopsida; order Santalales; family Viscaceae; genus Viscum; species Viscum album. Next base: position 1,350,005,644 of record OY728150.1, on the reverse strand, counting down.
GTTTTAGAAAATGGATTGAAATAGAGAGATTCATGATAATGGAGGATATGAAAGACAATGGAATGATATTCTTCATGAGAAACCAAATGAAACAGGATTTGGAAGTCCAAAAATCGTTATTATGCCTAATCAGCAATCTCATAATATGATCAATAATCTCAACTTTGGTATGTTTCTCAGCTCAGATAATAAGAGAAAGATGGAGTTTCATGATGATCATAGAGGAAAGAATGTTCAATTTCCCCTATGTAAATCATGTGGGAAGAGGCATCAAGGAGAATATTTCAAGGGAACTGGAAGACGGTTTGGGTGTGGAAAAGAAGGACACAAAGCCAGTAAGTGCAATGGAAAAGGATCAGTTAACACCATGGATGAGGATAATGGTATTACTACGACATCAAAAATGATTAGATGTTTTAAATGTGGAATGTACGAGCATTATGCAAACCAATTCCCTAATGGAAAATCTCATGAAGAGAATCAGCATGGTCATATGGGTAGTATTTATGTGGATGATTATGAGGAGACTACAAATGATATATGAGTTGAAAGAAGTGTTGAAGCTTAGTCGGTTGTTTTAGAAGGTAGTGGAATGATTGTATGTTTTTCAAGAGTTATGTTGTATAGTTAATGGTACTATGGAATAAAGAATCATCTAAGGATTGTTACACTATTGTTTTTCATAAAAGTATTTGAATGTATATGTTGAATGGTACCAGTAACCATGGAAGGTTATTGAGATATTTTTGTAAAGTAGATGATATGCGCATAATGAAGGAATTAGAAGATAATGACATGTTTGATTGTATTCATGAGCTCATGATTGATATAAGGATTAAGTGATATAATGGTTTGAGTATATAGAATTTTGAGGATTTTGGTATGTGGAAAGTGTTAAATTTTAACTGCATTCATGTTTTAACTAAGGTTCAATGGGTATTAATTTTTCAAGAGAATACATGATTAAGGCCTTCGAATGTTTGGAATGTGACCAACAAGACATATCTTATGATATATTGGGATCAACAATAGTATTAAATCTCTGGTAATCTTTTTCACTATATTTTGAGAATGTACTGCAGTATTATGGATAAGCCTAAAGATTGGAATGGATTATGATGGACATAAGTTAGTATTATTTAAGGATAGAAGTTTTTTCGATATTATTGATGGGATGTTATAGTAATATAGTTTTATAAAAAGGACAACCTACAGGACGGACGACATCCCATCGCGTCGGACAAGGCTGTGGGAATCGAACCCACAACCAAAGTGCGACTGGCCTTTATCGCCTACCACTAGCCTACAAGAAGTCCTTGGTTAGTAGAAAGTAGTTTTATTTTATTAAGCGGTATGATATATGAAGTATAAGTTCATTTTTGGAACCATATACGATTAATCTAACCATAATATGGAGTTATAACTTTTGCTAACCTTTTGTTTGAAAGAGATGGAATGACCCATCATTCTATCACATGATCTACTAACACATCACGAATAACAAATTCAACTTCATTTCTTTAAGGGATGAAGTGGAAATTTTTCAATTCGTGAACAACAGTGAGATTGTACCAAAATCATGAAAGTATTTCTTTAAATTCATCAACTTAAGGGAAATGATCTTGAAAACCAAAAATGTTGTCCTAGTTCACTTATATACGATTAATTAGATGGTACCTTAGATCATCACAAATCAATAGATTTGTGATTGTTGGCTTTTTCATAGCCATGTTCTCTACCACTCTCCATCAGAACTTGATGGTTAGATTTTTCTTAAATATCCATATTTTCACCTATATTCTCCTACGTGGAAACCTAGTGATGAGTTACATTGGATAATCGTTACGTTTCATACATTAGTTTCTAAAATTAAGTTTCAGTATTCTTTTTTTACGATGTGGGTTTCTATGAATAGTAAACGATTTATAACCCCAACGAATTTCAAGGGCGAAATTCATTTTAAGGGGGGTGGAATGTAACAACCCGATATTTTATGATAAGTATTCTCTTTAATTTATTTGATGTCATGTGTTTTATTCTACAACAAGATTACCTTGTGCTAAACGCCACACTGTATTAGCTTGAAGTATACACAACACTATTCTTAGAATGTGTTACACATAATTTCAAGTACATTTTGTAGTAGTAATTATACGCAACATTGAGGGTATATATTTATATATATTCACTGTATAAATGAAATATGGTTGGATTATGTTATACGAAATAATAAAAGAGTTTTGCACAACACGCAACCCTGACTTGTCTTGCATTACACGCAATCGCGCCCTTCCTCGATAGCGTGTGTTGTATGCAATACCGGGTTTTACTAAACAACGATATATTATTATAATATTATTATGAACTAACCGTTATGAATAGTATTTACTAAATTTTGAATTTTATAACATTATTATTCATCTTAAACATTTTCTAGAACATGGTATAAAAACAAAATAAATATTTCGGGTAAAAGATGTATTTTTCAAAAAATGCAGTTTTGTCGCCTTTTGATGGCGCACCCACATTAAATCTAGTTGTTGACATGTTTATAAGTTCAATATGACAAAATAAAATTCTTATTTTGAATCAGGGTATAAAAATTTACATTGGATAAAGTTTTGATATTTTTCTGATAACTTTCATATTTTAATGAATAGTAAAAACACGCTATATTTTAATTAAAAAAAACTATTTTCATCGTAATAATTTATATGGTTAAATTATAATATTGAGTGGTTTTAAATTATAAATAGAATATATTTTTACCATTTAATATAATTTATTCCATTAGCATTGATTTTACATTGAATTCATAGGTTAAATCAATTCAATCTTTTGCAATGTTTTAAAGAAAAACCTGTTTTCATTCGACAATGAGATTAATTTTAATTTATTTTCTGCAACTTCTGTGTATTGAATATAAAAAAATGGATTCAATATTTGAAATTAGTGGGTCCAAATTATGTAAATATTATAACACCCAGGTAAATAAGGAATATGACATTTTCATATTTATCTATATTTGTGAATAAAATATTAATATGACTTTAAAGGGGACTCTATGCTCGATGGCGTACCCAACACACAACAACGAGTTTCTTGGGAATCTTACATTGCAATCTAATAATAAAATAATGTTATTTTAAATGGAAGTTAACATGTAGCCATTGTATTGGCGAGAATGGATAGAAATAACTAAAATATGATTATATATGTTTTTAAATGTTTTTACATTTATCCAATAAAAGATAAAGGCTTAAAATACGGAAAGAATTCAATTTTTGGCGTATATGCCCTAGTTTTCACTAAAGGATCACTTATCACCTTTTTATGGTGAACCCTATTTAAATATAGTTTTGGTCACTCTTATTCATTCTTTTGGACCAAATAAAATCCTTCTTTATAATTGGGACATCAAAATTTACTTTGTGTATGTTTTTGTTATTCTTCTGATAAAGTTCATTTTTTATGAATAAGTGAAAAATGTTGAATTTTAATTCAAAAACTCTTTTAATATAATTTATTTATATGATTATATTATATTTTTAATTGGTTTTAAAGTGAAACCATAAAATATTTTTACCATTTTATTCAATGGTGGACTTTGGAATTAATTTCACTTTGAAATTCGACATAAACAGATATCAATCTTTTGATATATATTGTTTCTTAAAAAAACGCTATTTGTTTTGACAGCAGGAGTTAATTATTAAATTAATTAATTCTACTTATATTCTTTTAATTAGGTATTATAAAAATCATTTTTGAATTCGGAATATCGAATATAGCTTAGAGTGAATTTTTGTTAATTTTCTGAAAAACTCCAATTTTTGATGAATAGTGAAACCACTAAGTGGTAATCAACAAACTGATTTTTCAATTAAATGAATATTTACCACTAATGTGTATTGAATTTTGAAAATCCGACATACATGGTTGTCATTAGTATGTAAAATGTGGTTCAATGGGATGAAAATAATTTTTTGGTGAATAGTAACTTTTTATCATTAATCGCCATTAGAGGTAATTAGTGTAATTTAAGGTAAAAATGATATTATAAAAATATGAAAACACCATGACACTTGTCATACCACTATTTGATGAGTCATGGCCGACCAAGACAACCCATGGGTCGATTTAGGGGACCCTATGGAGCCTCTTGGGTGAGATAATGACTTTAATGCCTTTTTTTTAAATAAAGGTGAAAATGACACTAACATTATTTGTTTTACTAAATCAATTTTTATAAGGGGTTATACTAATCATATTTTTGTCTATAAATACTCTTTGGAAAGATAAAAATATTTCCTGCATAAGGATATTTTTGTTATAATTTTTAAACATTAACTAAATTAATTTAATTATGACATCATGATGATGCAACGATGACCTCATTAATGAACAGTTTAAATAAAATGAAACGATAATATAAAATATAAGACTTACACTTGTCCAAAAACTATTGGATGGGAATATTTCTAAGACGTATTATCTTATATTAGAAATATATCAATGTGGGACCTTAGAAATTCGAAACACTTTTGAAAATAAAATAATAGTTTCATGATTTCCAAAAGTGCCCCTCCTCTCCTCTTATAAAAGCCCCCCACCTCTAACTCATTTCACAAACTCCTCAAGCCTTTGTCTCGGCCATCCCATGCCCATTTACCGTATAAAAATCATTCTCCTCATCCTATAGAATTACCTTTGGGCATAATCCTTTCAAAGGAAGCCTTTAGGCTCAAATCAAAAGGAGTTACACTTTTAAAGGTAATTCATTCTCTAATGTTCATTTGTTTTATTTTGCTTCTCCAACCCCCCTAAACTCTTTTTATTTACTTCTTTTGTAACAACACCAGTATCTTCAATATACTAGTATGTTGTTATATGATTTATTCGAGCTACACTCTCACACAACTACATCAAATGGTTAAAGAACATACGGTTTCCGTGGATGGCGAAATTCTGCCTCCCGAAACGATGATTGTTCAATACTCATTTAACACCTTCAATGGTGGCCATTATGATGACACTATTTTTATATATGATATATGATATGTTTATTCTTTCCTTAAGCTTATGTATTTTTCATTTATGGCATACCATTATTGTTTCCATTATGGGTATACAGGATATCTTCATTTGAGGAAGTGCGGACTACCGCCCCCTCAAAGGGTTGTGATTCGTTAATGCCATACGTGGGATGTATAAAGGATGAATTTAATGTTATTATATATGATGTTATACTGGAATTATAATATACCTATATATAATTATTATTTCTTTCCATTAAAGTATGAGATATAAATGAAAGTAGCGTTCATGCGTACGTACGGCTTACCGTCTCCATGAACGGTGCATTTCATTTCTTATCCCCAAATGTAATGTACTATTATAAGTACATGTATATAATGGGTATATATGATTAATGATACATCTAAATGATGAATATAATTCTGTAATTAAAATATACATACCTCTCATTTAGTTTTAATTCTATTAATGTGACAAAGAAATGAAAGTAGCGTTCATGTCTACGTACGACTTACCGTCTCCATGAACGATGCATTTCATTTCTTACCTCTAAATGATTATGTAATATTATAAATACATGTATATGATGGATATATATGATATATATGCTATCCAAATCAGGAATTTCATTCTGGATATAAATAATCTTTGACCACACGAACAACATGTAATTGTAAGAAGTCCACTTTCGACTTAAGAACCAAATATTGACAAAACAAACATTATTAACTTAAATGATTATATAATGTTTATAACATGAAAATAAGTGATATAAAAGGAATAGTGAACTTTAAAAAGGTTCTTAAAAAATTAAAAATTAACTCAAGTTTATTAATCAGGACGTTAAAGAATGATCGAGTCAAGTCGGACCCAAGGTAAGGGATCTTACTCCTCTCTTTCTTTTTAAGTACACTCTTTTATGTCATTCCCTATAAAGCACATATTTCTTGTTATTGGGATGTTATTTTATATTAATCTTAATTTAATTTTTATGTTCATGTGATGAGAGACCCTATTCTCTCTCATCAATCCATTTTGGAAGTTTTGAGTGGCGCCGTTAGGCTGCCGAATTTTCGTAAGAGATCTAACCTCTCTCTTTCTTTTTAAGTACTCTCTTCTATGTCACTTCTTTTAAGCTCCTCTTTGTTATGTTGTGGTATGTTCTTTTATATTAGTCTTTATTTAAACTTTAAGTTAATATGATGAGATACCCTATTTTATCTCATCAATCCATTTTTGTACGTTTTATGTGGCGCCGTTAGGCTGCCGAGTTTTCGTAAGGGATTTCTCATCTCACTTTTATTCCCATGAGATTCAAGCCACAATTTCCGTTGAGTGGTGTATGTACTGCCCATTATTCTACTATTTTTGTAATATAATATCTTTTATGAGTATTTACATCAATGATTTATTGTCCTTCTTTCATGGGGTGTATGTTTTGAAAGATACCCAAGTCGGTAAGGGAACCTTTCACCCTCTTTTTTTAAAAGACTTCTTTTGTTGGGTCTTTTAATTTACATATTGTTATGTTGGGATATGTTCTCATATATCCTTATTGATGTAAATTTTATGTCCAAGTGATGAGATATCCTTTTTTATCTCTCATAAACTCATTTTGATGTGACGCCGTTAGGCTGTCAAGGGAACTTCTTAACCCAATTTCGATTTCTTTGGGTTCAACATGTATTTATTGAATATGTCATCCTTTGAATATGTGTGAATGACCTCTGATTATTTTACACTTAATATCCACTTATATTTGGTGTATTCGTTTGTCACACATAATTATGTAATTGATTTATCCTTAAACCAAGGATACCTTCTTTGTATGGGACTTCGTCTCAATCTCCTTTCATTGAGGCATATTTTGTTTTATACACAGCTTTCTTTTATACGGTGTATAAACCCCTTTTACTTTTACGCTTATTCAAAAGGAATCTTTTTTATACGAAGCATTTTACAAAACGACAAAATGGAATGTTTTTCTTGTCGTACGTATGCGGCGACAACAACTTATCCGCCACCGTGACCATTATTGCAGTTTCGGCTTCCTCTACAAGTCATACCCTTCTTTTTAAATGAAAAATAAATACCATGTTTTACTTTGGTATTGAAAATGGTTTTCATAATGTTTTTATTATATCAATGTGTTGTATTGATATCTTGTGATTGAAATGTGGAAATGTTATGTTTCTTATATGCATGTTTTATGTGATATGATTATGTTATGGTTCTTGGGCATTATTATGAAGATGGGTGGTTCCGTGATAAACTATGTTCGGGTGAGCCCGATATATCTCTCCAATGCATTGGGTAACGCGAAGGAGTGAAACTTTAAGGTTTCTCCAAAGAGATTTAGGGAATATACTGTGATGGGTATTCCAAACGTAACCAAGAGGGTTACTCCCTACATAAGAATGTTATGAATGCCTGAAGTTACCTTTATGTCTTATGATTTCTATGATTTGTTCATGATTTTATGAGGTATGTTAAAGTGCCTATGTTTTATGGGTAAATTATGATTTCATTCTTATGTATATATGAACTCATGTTTCCTTTCCACATTTTTATAACCCTTACTGAGCTTTTTATGCTCATCCCAAGTTTTTGAAATGTTTTTCACAGGTCAAGGGAAAGGTACATGATGTGATGATAGTGTCAAGGATGTGTCAAGAAAGAATCCATGTTTTATTTTAAATATGTTTCCGTTGATGGGAAGAATGAATATTGTCTTTTATGTAACCACTTTGATTAAATGTGGAATGTAATGCAAGTTTCATGATCTAATTCTCTAAAACTCTAAACCTGAAAAGATTCTCAATGTGTAATCTTGTAATAACTCAAGATTAAGTAAGGTTTAAGGCTGGGGCCTTATCATTGGTATCAAATGTTGGATTAGATAACTTTAGAGGTTAGGGTATTCTCTAAGCATAAGTGACATTACCATAATGGTTAGGATTTCAGAAAGAGTCCTAGTTTTAGATAAATTGAATGAGTAAGTATATCTTAGTGTTTACCTTCCTCATTAGTACATGATCGTTTTGTTGATATACTCACACTAACATTTCTGTTTTTAGTGAATGGCTGGATCTCGCAGGCCCCAAAGTGACAATTAGTTTGAAGGAAACTGTGGTGGTTCTCTGATTAAGAGACTCGATGAAATGGGGTATTCAATGAGGAAACTTGTGGTTGTTCTAAACCAACTATCAAGGAGTCATGATCAACAACGTGAACCTTGGTATGTTCTATAATGCATCATGTACGAGATGACCAATCGATGTGAACGTTCAGGTAATAATTAAAAAGGTAACCATTAAGGTTTATATGATCCTTACTTTTGAGGTAATTATGGGTTATTATATGTTATGATGGAAAATGAAAGGCATGAGATAAAATTGAGGTTAAAATATGTTATATTTATTTTTAAAGATTTTATCTCGTTTTGGGAACTGTTTTGAGAATTATATAGTTTTGGAAAAAGGACAACATGCAGACCGTGTGACAACCCGTCACATCAGACAATGCTGCGGGAATCGAACCCACAACCAAAGTGCGACTGGTATTTATCACCTACTACTGGACTACGTGATGTCCCTGGTTAGTTTTACTGATTCTTTCTAGTTATATGATTTTATGAATTAAGAGTAAGTTGATTTTGGGTTATTTATGAAAATGATTAACCTATCATGGAGGATATGTGATTAGGTTAATTACTTTTCAATAAGAGACTTTAGGAGAAACTGATGTTGTTTGGAGATAAATGCTACGATTTAACTTGGAAGAATATGTGACTAAATCCTTAAAATATTTGGGTTTCAATCTTAGATTGGTTTAATTTGAAGAATTTTATGGACAAATTGTTTATCTAATGGTCCTCGTTGAACTTTGGATTTTGTTGGACAAATTTTGGAGGTTAAGAATAGATTTTCTTTTTATAAAGGGTTATCCTTTTCTGGATTATCTGGTCTTGTACTAGCCTTTTTGGTTTTGGTTTTGGTTAAAGTCTAAAGACATGGGAAGTATATAGTTCTCTTTTGTGGATTAGGTGATTCTCTAAAAGTTGATTATAGTACTCTTAATGTGAACAAGTCTTCCAAAATACACTCCTTTTGGAGAAAATATGAGTTTGTGTAAGGAATCTAATAAAATTTGAAAGTCAACATGATAAGTGATTATGTTTCCTTATGAATAAATTCCCCAATAAAAAGTATCTTAAAACAAAAATGTTGTCTATTAACTTTTCCTACTGTGGAATCGAATACCGTTTAACCCATCACAAGTTTGTGATTTTCTCATGGTTAACTTTCTCCTAAACTTGTTTTCTATCACACTTCATCAGAACATGACCCTATGTTTTCTCCTCCACGTCCATGTTTTCATACATGGAATCCTAGTATGGGTTAACTCGGGTGACCTTTGTACTTATCTTTCTTTATTTTAAAGTGATTGTTTTACCGACTCTTCTTCCGATGTGGGACTTTCAAGGATGTTTCCAAGCCCAATTTTAAAATTGTGAGGACGAAATTACAAAAGGTGGGAAGGATGTAACACCCCAGGTAAATAAAGAATATGAAATTTTCATATTTATCCATATTTGTGAATAAAATATTAATATGACTTTAAAGGGGATGCTATGCTCGATGGCGTACCCAACACGCAACAACGAGTTTCTTGGGAATCTTACATTGCACTCTAATAATAAAATAATGTTATTTTAAATGGCAATTAATATGTAGTTGTTGTATTGGGGAGAATGGATATAAATAACTAAAATATGATTATATATGTTTTTAAAGGTTTTTACATTTATCCAATAAAAGATAAAGGCTTAAAATACGGAAATAATTAAATTTTTGGCGTATATGCCCTAGTTTTCACTAAATGTTCCCTTATCACCTTTTGATGGCGAAACCTCTTTAAATATAGTTTTGGTCACTCTTATACATTATTTGGGACCGAATAAAATCCTTCTTTATAATTGGGACATCAAAATTTACTTTGTGTATGTTTTTGTTATTCTTCCGATAAAGTTCATTTTTTATGAATAAGTGAAAAATGTTGAATTTTAATTCAAAACCTCTTTTAATATAATTTATTTATATGATTATATTATCTTTTGAATTTATTTTAAAGTGAAACCATAAAATATTTTTACCATTTTATTCAATGGTGGACTTTGGAATTAATTTCACTTTGAAATTAGACATAAACAGATATCAAGCTTTTGATATATATTGTTTCTTAAAAACACGCTATTTGTTTTGACAGCGGGAGTTAATTATTAAATTAATTAATTCTACTTATATTCTTTGAATTAGGTAATATAAACATCATTTTTGAATTCGGAATATCAAATATATCTTAGAGTGAAGTTTTGGTAATTTTTTGAAAAACTCCAATTTTTGATGAATAGTGAAACCACTAAGTGGTAATCAAGCAAACTAATTTTTCAGTTAAATGAAAATTTACCACTAATGTGTATTGAATTTTGAAAATCTTACATACATGGTTGTCATTAGTATGTAAAATGTGGTTCAATGGGATGAAAATAATTTTTTGGTGAATAGTAACTTTTTTTCATTAATCGCGATTAGATGTAATTAGTGTAATTTAAGGTAAAATTGATATTATAAAAATATTAAAACACCATGAAACTTGTCCTACCCCTATTGGATGAGTCATGTCCTACCAAGACAACTCATGGGTCGATTTATGGGACCCTATGGAGCCTCTTGGGTGAGATAATGACTTTAATTCCTTTTTTTTAAATAAAGGTGAAAATGACACTAACATAAATTGTTTTACTAAAACAATTTTTATAAGGGGTTATACTAATCATATTTTTTTCTACAAATACTCTTTGAAAACATAAAAAGATTTCCTACATCATTATATTTTTGTTATAACTTTTAGACATTAAATAAATTAATTTAATTATGACATCACGATGATGCAACGATGACCTCATTAATGAACAGTTTAAATAAAATGAAACGATAATATAAAATATAAGACCTACACTTTTCCAAAAAATATTGTATGGGAATATTTCGAAGCCTTATCATCTTATCTTCGAAATATATCAATGTGGGACCTTATAAATTCGAAACACTTTTGAAAATAAAATAATAGTTTCATGATTTCCAAAAGTGCCCCTCCTCTCCTCTTATAAAAGCCCCCCAACTCTACCTCATTTCACACACTCCTCAAGCCTTTGGCTCGGCCATCCTCTGACCATTTACTCTCTATACATCCCTCTCCTAATCCTATAGGATTCACTTTGGGCAGAATCCTTTCAAAGGAAGACTTTAGGCTCAAATCAAAAAGAGTTACACTTTTAAAGGTAATTCATTCTCTCATGTTCATTTGTTTTATTTTGCTTCTCCAATCCCCCTAAACTCTTTTTATTTACTTCTTCTGTAACAACACCAGTATCTTAAATATACTAGTATGTTGTTATGAGATTTATTCGAGCTACACTCTCACACAACTACATCAAATGGTTAATGAACATACGGTTTCCGTGGATGGTGAAATTCTGCCTCCTGAAACGATGATTGTTCAATACTCATTTAACACCTTCAAAGGTGGCCATTATGATGTCACTATTTTTATATATGATATATAATATGTTTATTATTTCCTTAAGCATATGCATTTTTCATTTATGTCATACCATTATTGTTTCCATTATGGGTATACACGATATCTTCATTTTAGGAAGTGCGGACTACCTCCCCCTCAAAGTGATGTGATTCATTAATGCCATACGGGGGATGTATAAAGGATGGATTTAATGTTATTATATATGATGTTATACTGGAATTATAATATACCTATATATCATTATTATTTATTTCCATTAAAGTATGAGATAGAAATGAAAGTAGCGTTCATGCGTACGTACGGCTTACCGTCTCCATGAACGGTGCATTTCATTTCTTATCCCCAAATGTAATGTACTATTATAAGAACATGTATATAATGGGTATATATGATTAATGATACATCTAAATGATGAATATAATTCTGGAATTAAAATATACATACCTCTAATTTAGTTTTAATTCCATTAATATGACAAAGAAATGAAAGTAGCGTTCATGCGTACGTACGGCTTACCGTCTCCATGAACGGTGCATTCCATTTCTTACCTCTAAATGATTATGTAATATTATAAATACATGTATATGATGGATATATATGATATATATTCTATCCAAATCAGGAATGTCATTCTGGATATAAATAACCTTTGACCACATGAACAACATGTAATTGTAAGAAGTCCACTTTCGACTTAAGAACCAAATATCAACAAAACAAACATTATTAACTTAAATGATTACATAATGTTTATAACATGACAATAAGTGATCTAAAAGGAATAATGAAATGGAAAAATGTTCGTAATAAATTGGAAATTAACTCAAGTTTATTATTCAGGACGTTAAAGAATGATCGAGTCAAGTCGGACCCAAGGTAAGGGATCTTAATCCTCTCTTTCTTTTTAAGTACACTCTTTTATGTCATTCCCTATAAAGATCATATTTCTTGTTATTGGGATGTTATTTTATATTACACTTACTGTAATTTTTATGTTCATGTGATGAGAGACCCTATTCTCTCTCATCAATCCATTTTGAAAGTTTTGAGTGGCGCCGTTATGCTGGAGAATTTTCATAAGAGATCTAACCTCTCTCTTTCTTTTTAAGTATTCTCATCTATGTCACTTATTTTAAACTCCTCTTTGTTATGTTGGGGGATGTTCTTTTATATTCGTCCTTCTATAAACATTATGTTAATATGATGAGATACTCTATTGGATCTCATCAATCCATTTTTGTATGTTTTATGCGGCGCCCTTAGGCTGCCGAGTTTTCGTAAGGGATTTTTCATCTCACTTTTATTCCCGTGAGATTTATGCTACATTTGCCACAATTTCCTTTGAGTGGGGTATGTACTGCCCATTATTATACTATTTGTGTAATATACTTTCGTTTATGAGTATTTACATCAATTATTTATTGTCCTTCTTTCATGGGGTGTATGTTTTGAAAGATACCCAGGTCGGTAAGGGAAGATTTCACCCTCTTTTTTTAAAAGACTTCTTTTGTTGGGTCTTTTAATTTACATATTGTTATGTTGGGATATGTTCTCATATATCCTTATTGATGTAAATTTTATGTCCAAGTGATGAGATATCCTTTTTTTATCTCTCATCAACTCATTTTTATGTGACGCCGTTAGGCTGTCAAGGGAACTTCTTAACCCAATTTTGATTTCTTTGGGTTCAACATGTAGTTATTGAATATGTCATCCTTTAAATATGTGTGAATGACCTCTGATTATTTTACACTTAATATCCACTTATATTTGGTGTATTCTTTTGTCACACATAATTATGTAATTGATTTATCCTTAAACCAAGGATACCTTCTTTGTATAGGACTTCGTCTCAATCTCCTTTCATTGAGGCATATTTTGTTTTATACACAACATTCTTTTATATGGTGTATAAACCCCTTTGACTTTTACACTTATTCAAAAGGAATCCTTTTTATACGAATCATTTTACAAAACGACAAAAGGGAATGTTTTTCATGTCGTACGTATGCGGTGACAACGACTTCTCCGCCGCTGTGACCATTATTGGAGTTTCGGCTTCCTCTACAAGCCATACCCTTTTTTTTAATGAAAAATAAATACCATGTTTTACTTTGGTATTGAAAATGGTTTTCATAATGTTTTTATTATATCAATGTGTTGTATTGATATCTTATGATTGAAATGTGGAAATGTTATGTTTCCTTTATGCATGTTTTATGTGATATGATTATGTTATGGTTCCTGGGCATTATTATGAAGACGGGTGGTTCCGTGATAAACTAAGGGCGGGTGAGCCCGATATAGCTCTCTAATGCATTGGGTAACGCGAAGGAGTGAAACGTTAAGGTTTCTCCAAAGAGATTTAGGGAATATACTGTGATGGGTATTCCAAACGTAACCAAGAGGGTTACTCCCTACGTAAGAATGTTATGAATGCCTCAATTTACCTTTATGTATTATGATTTATATGATTTGTTCATGATTTTATGAGGTATGTTAAAGTGCCTATGTTTTATGGGTAAAGTATGATTTCATTCTTATGTATATATGAACTCATGTTTCCTTTCCATATTTTTATAACCCTTACTGAGCTTTTTATGCTCATCTCATGTTCTTGAAATGTTTTTCACAGGTCAAGGGAAAGGTACATGATGTTATGATAGTGTCAAGGATGTGTCAAGAAAGAATCCATGTTTTATTTTAAATATGTTTCCGTTGATGGGAAGAATGAATATTGTCTTTTATGTAACCACTTTATTTAAATGTGGAATGTAATGCAAGTTTCATGATCTAATTCTCTAAAACTCTAAACCTGAAAAGATCCTCAATGTGTAATCTTGTAATAACTCAAGATTAGGAAGGGTTTAAGGCTGGGGCCTTATAAATAGACTACTTTTTATTTTTGGAAATTATGAATAGTAACTACGATAAATTTTATTTACCATAGTTAAAGGTAAATCAGGTAATTAAGGGTAAATAAAATATTATAAAATTACCATAACACATGTCGAAATTCTATTGGATGGTTAAAAGTATACCCATATTAGCTAAGGGTCAGATTAGATTCATTTTATGGACTTTTGACCATGAAAATAATTTAATTATTATTAAAACCAAAGAAAGTGACAACATGTCACTCTCTTAAATCTTATAAGTATAATAATTTTAATTTAGTGATAAAAATAATAAAACTTCAAACATGAATGGTTTCCAGAAATCTAATAAAATTATCTACATCATGATAATTTATTTAGAATTGTTTTTGGGATTAAATAATTGTCATTAATAGTGATACATTAATGATGCAGAAATTATTTATTTAGTGAAAAATCAATAATATAGTTTTTATTGAAATAGTAATACATATCAAAAGGCCCAAAAATTTGAAAAAAACTTATTATTAGTGTATATATAAACCCTAATCATCCACTGGCCAAATTGTTGACCATTTGGATCCTTATTAAGGCAATTATGACACTTATATTATTTTATTTTAAATGATGCCAAAGTTGTCACCTTCATAATTTAATAAATATAACAATTTAAATATTGTGATTTTAAGATTCTAAATTCGAGTAAAAGTGTTATTGTGAAAGGTAATAGATTTATCGTCATCATAGGATTTAATTTTAAATTTTTATGCAACAAATAAGTATATTAAATAATTATAGAAAAATGTTGTAGTAATTATTTTATTAAGAGATAAACCAAATAAATGGTTTTTAAAAATAATAAACTAACTATTATATGAACTATTTAATGTTCTCCATTAATTTTCTAGATACATATGACATTTTATTAATTTATTAAATATTTTAGTTAAAACATATCTTCTGTATATATTTTATTTAAATTCAAATAAATGAATAGTGTAAAAATTGACACTATTGTTATTTTATAAAAATAACATATTATAAAATTGTTTAAAAATCAGAAAAATATTTAAAAATTATAAATTTAAATTTATATGGTCTATAATGTTATAAAGTAAACAATTATGGAATTATTCACAACAAATAAGTAATTATTTGTTATAATTGTAAATTTAGAATTTTATTACCACAAATAAACATAAATATATTAAATAAGGATAAATCACAATTATAAGGTTTAAAATAAGATCCAAAAATGTCTAAATTTGATTTTTTGATGATATTAAAACACTATATCATCTAATATTTTAATATGAGTTGTTTTTGGCGTTTTTTAAGTGGGGTTAGATTTATTATAAATTAATATTTTTAAGAATTTCAAAGGTGCCCCTCTCCTCCCTTATAAAATGGAACGTCCTCCCTCTCTTCCACACACCACATTGAGCCTTCAATCTCAGACAACCCCTACCCAATTATCTTCTCCACTTTCCTAGAAACATCCTAGAGGTCTTGGTCTTCTTTAAAGACCAATTTTAGTGCCTTAAGAGGAGGTCTCAAAGAGGCGCTTCAAAGAAGAGGTAATGTCTGTTACCGATTCTTTCAACTTTATTTCTTCTTCCACTTCTTCTTCGTAAGTTGTTTAATTATGAAGTAATAACATAAATATCACTCATATAAGGATATGTTATTATATGTATGAAACAACCCTATTTCCCCATCTATCCGTCCTACGGAAAAAGAAATCACCGCGTGTGCGTACGTACAGAATACCGTCTCCACACCGTGGTGTAATCTATTTTCCACCACCACCTTACATGTATGGGTATAATGGTGTAAATAATAACTATATATGATTATTATAAAGTGATATTGATTCTGTAATAGTATACATACACTCCAATAAAATTCCACGATCATGGGAATGATATCATCGCTTGTGCATACGTACGGAATACGGTCTCCACGACGCGATGAGATTCATTCTCAATGATTAACCATTCATAAATGATTATAAAGTATATATAATAAGTAATAATGAAATATATGACATAATAATGATACTGGATTTATGTATATATATATGTAGGTCATCCAATTAATTCCATTCAATTCAATGAGGAAACGAAAACAACGTTCATGCGTACGTACGGCCTACCGTCTCTATGAATGGTGTATTTATTTTCATTTATCGATCTATTATTTATATGTATATTCTGAATATATATTATATATAAATCATGTTTTACATTATATATGTAAATAATCGTGATCTAAGTAATCATATGAATAATTATAAGTCAAAACAAGGATGACAAATGAAACGATTTTACCCAAAACACTCTTTAACATGGAATTTACAAAAGAAAGGGTAATATAAAGTCATAAGTGAACCATATATGATATCATAACAATTAATATGATTCTATAATAAGTAAATAACATTATTTAAATCATTATACAGGAGGTTAGGACACTTACGAATCAAATCGGACCTAAGGTAAGGGATAATTTTGCAAATCTCATTTTTATCTGAGATTGCTTATTCGTAAGTATTTACTGGGGTTATTTCTATCATCCATGGCCATGTTTTATAAAAGTGTTTTCATGTATTTTTAAAGTCATTTTTACCCATTTTTGACTTTTACTACACGGTATGTAAGTAATATTTCTTTTGTTTACGTTACGAGGTACTTTTTTGACTTTTCCAGCAAAAGTACGAGAAGAATGTTTTTTTAACTTATACAGCACAAAAGGATTTTTACGGTTTTATAAATCCATATTTTCATGAAGATTCCTTCAAAAGATTTCATGACTATTTTCAACAAAATATTTTTCTTTTAAAATTTCATGACATTTTGTTAAAATAAAATGTTTTTGAAGAAAAATGGATATTTTCCTCAAGAATTCATTTCAAGTGTTTTATCAAAACCATTTTTCATATAAGATGACATTATTTAATATGTATATGTTTCAAGTATAATGTCTCTATGATTTACATGGTTTCACTTCTCTTATTATGAAATGATACCCATTTCATTTATATGGATTATGTGATGATGGGATGATGTTTATGAAACCCATTTTATTTTTTGGGTTTTTATGAATGATGTATGTTTATTTTGTGGCACAAGTAAGAATGATTTCATTATGATATGGGTGGGACCTATATCTCCCTCCAATGCACTGGGTAATGATTTATATCTCATGAGATAGACATGGCTGGAACGGTAAGTTAATCTGGTTCAGTATTATAGGACTTGAACGAGGAGTGAACTCGATTCATAAAGGGACTTTGTCCACTAAGATGGTCTTGGCAGCAATGCCTTGGCTACTATGGAAATCATTACATGTACTTAATGTATGCCACAATTACATGTTTTATTCCCATGCTATTTTATCATGATTTATGTTCCATTATGATCTACACCTTATGTACTTCTATGTTTTATGTCGTTGCTCAAGCTTTTTTATGTTCATGTTTTTTTAAGTTAAAATGTATATGGTATGTTTTATTTTATCCATGCTTACCCTTACTGAGCATTTGAGCTCACCCTTTTTATGTTTTCTTTTCCCCCAGGATTAAAAAAAATATTTTAGGTAAGGAAACAAAAATGGGAAGATCATTATGGGAGATGTTTAAGATCTTTCACCACGATTAGAAGATTACGTTCCAAGTTTCCAAAGAAAATAAACTACTATTTTCCTTGTGTGTCTGTTTTTGTTATCTACTAAGTATTCTGCAAAAGTAATGCAATGTCTATGTATGTCAATCTTTGGGTCTCTACAGTCAGGTAGACCCCCAGACCCGTTGCGTCGGGCTGGTCTGATCGAGTCGGACCGAGCCCATACCAACCAGTACCCGAATAAAAAAACACATATAACTAACTAACTGAGGGTTCAGTTGAGGCGCCATAAGGGGAATTGGTACCCATTATGGGAAGCAGTACCTTTGGCATATTCCGGCAGGGCCGACCGAGTCATTTTGGACCAAGGTGTGATCACGCCCGTTTCACACAAAGGGATGTAACTAGCTGACCGGGCGTACGATTGACTCGCCATCTACAACATAAATAACCTAATGTCAAAGAGGTACTTTTTAGATACAGTATGTGAGTTTTATTATATTTTTCAGGTGACCCGGGTTGGATCACACTTGATTCCAATCGGGGCCTTTTTACAAAATTGCCCATATCTCATAGATTTGGAGCCCGATTGACGCACCATCTGTCACATTGGAACCTGTAAAACATGGAGATCCATTGGGATAATTATTTTTATAACATCATAAAGGGTTATGTAATAAAGATAGCTTGAGGAGTATATCCTCTTAGAATTAAGCCTGCTTATTGCAAGAATCTCATGGCTGGAAGTGATGTGAAGAATGAATAGAAATCGTGTGTGGGTTAGTACCTATTGATCCTATGTGGGTCAGTGCTCTACGATCCTGTGTGGGTTAAAACATACCAATCCTATGTGTGTCAAATCCTGTGTTGGAAAATGCTCACCGATCTATTATGGGGTAGCGCAAACTAATCATATGTGGGTGAATGGAAGATCCTCTTGAAAGAATATGATGATCTAGATTTACGACTAATAATCTGTACTTATATAAATAAATTATATACTTGTGGGGAGTAGATTCATTGGCTTTTTGGTGTTACATTCGTGGTGTTACCTTGGTGGTACTATTACCTTTGTGGTGTTACCTTTATGGTGTTACCTTCATGGTTTTACCTTCACGGTGTTATATTTGTGGTACTCTTACCTAGCTGGTGTTACCTTAGAGGTGTTACCTTTTTTGGTACATGTACCATTATGGCATTAACATTGTAATTTTACATTATTGGTGTTACCATTGTGGAGTTCCTCCTTCGTGGATCAGTTGTGAAAATTGAATAATGGTTGGAGCCTTACGTTTTCTCTTGTAAGAGTTGAGTATATTTTGATAACATAGGAATATGTATAGACATATAACTAAGTAGAGTTTATGAATACTTAGTGCAATGTGATGGAGGTCTTTCTTTATGGTGTATCCATTTTGGAACTCTGGGAGACCTTCGAGGTTCTTGGGCTCCCTACTGAGTATTGTTATACTCACCCCTGCATGGGGCTATGACCACACTTTGCTGTGTATTGTGCAGATGACAGACACCATTGATCGAGGATGAAGGAGGTAGGACTAGACGGTTCTCAGAGGTGGACCATTTGATGTGACATGTTGTAGTGTCTACTGATCATTAGTTGTACCTACCCTTCAGGTAGGATCCTCAGTGGATGATCTTGGATAATTTTTTTTATTTTCAGTTGTACTTATTCTTTTCAATTGGGCTTCTATTCTAGCTCCTCTACTTTATGCACACATTTTACAATAAAAATTTAATTCACGGTTTCTTTTTATTGTACTATTTGATTGTGTGTTTGTACAGGTTTAAAAGCAATTTCTTCCCATTATAGGAATACACCTTTTCAGTTCTAGTTTTCAGCCCTAGAAATATGGAAGGTGGGCTTGGGGTAGTCATGACACAGGCCTCGGGGGACGAGTCGTGACATTGGAGCCTTTGAATGATTGTGGATTCTAGTGAAGAAAATCTTATGAACGATTCATAAAAGTATCTATTTTAGGTTTCACAACAGGAGCCCAAATGGGAACTGATGTTTGTTTTTTCCCCAAATCATGGAAAATACAAAAAATAACCTCAACCGGACTGGGGTCTATGAGAGCATTTTTTTACTGAGGTTCATTAGCAGCTTTATTTTTAGAACTAATTTTCCCATCTTCGCATAGGAAATATGATAAACAACATCTACAAATAGCATTGAAGAAATCATATTAACTGTCAAACTAAGTGATATGGGAAATTAATCCAAATATATCAAAACAATATAATTTTGATTTCAAACTATCCAACTAATAAATTATGGAAACGAATATAACTAATTGTCAATATGACATTTCCAAACAACCCTAGGTGTCATAAGGCCCATTAATGTGAGATCTATCTATGTAATCAATCACATCTACCTATTAATTCCTGAAAAGATTACAAAATTGCATACTAGTATCAAGGAAATATTAAAAACATAAACATTTGATACCACATAGTCAAGAACATGCCTGAGTAGCTTGTTAAACTGATTATCATTCTAGATCAGGCATTGAATAAATAATTTTTCTTATCCTCTGTAATTTGGAAATAATAACATAGCATCATAAAATATGAAAGTGGAAATGAATTTCCCACAACAACAATAGAAGAAAATTAAATTAATCAGTATGAAAATAAAAATATCTTGACTATGATATGTATACCAGAAGTAAAATAGGCATAAAATCCCAAAGTACCTGAAAATAGGGAAACAACCCAATTCCCAATGAACTAAACAACACCCAACCCATGTATTATCAATAAGAACCACCTCCAATCCGCACATTTTCATTGCTCGAAATTGGAAATAGATAATATAAAAAACCATAAGGAAAATGTTTAGTGTGACCCAAAATCCAAGAAGGGTCTATTTAAGGAATATATAATAAGATTTCAACATTTATTTAATCATGTGATTCTTTAAATTTTTAAATAAACTATTATGGATGTTCAAAATCATTTTTAAAACAAATTATGCTTTAATTTTCAAATGATTTAAAAAAATTGTACAAATTCATTAATAAACATTTTATATTATGTCATTTATATAAAATTATAATTCATGTTTGTAAAAATTTACAAACAATGGAATATATTTAAAATATAAAAAATGAGTAATATTTTCTCTATATAGAGTAAATATAGTCCTAGTATTTGGGATCCTCACAAACATATATAACGATAATAGAAATGTAAACATGCAATGAATTTTTCATTGCTGAAAATGAGTCATAGTATAATTTTTTCCCTACTAAATACAGTTCAATGTAAAGTAGGTTAGAACCCACAAGAAGGATGACCAACCAAAATTTCTTTTTCTAGTTCAAAACAACCCACTGATCTCAAAAGTGGGTTAAGTATACTTTTTTTTTAATTTTTACTTTTTATATTTTTTGTTTTTAGGAAATTAGAATGTCGAATAAAAAAAATTACTAATTAAAACAATTTTTAAAGCTAAACCTATGATGAAGAAACAAATTATAAGTGAGCTAAGAGACTGTAATTTGAACTTCCAAGCAATATATCAACATAAACACCCAGGAATTACAAAACACTAGTTTTAAAGGATAACTTCTTCTTTACTTTTCATTGAATCACACCTCAAATAAATGATTAAGAATATCTCTCATCGTGAGATACAGAATTTTTAAACAAAGAGTTCGACCCGCCAAAAATAAATTGATGTGCTAAATAATTTCATGAAGAACACAATTTTAATTTAACACATAGTAAATCTCTAATGTTAATGATGTTAAAGCTTAGATAAAGGCATTCAAGGTCAATCTCACCGATTTGTCTTAATGTTTTGAATTTGAAAATTTTGAGGTCTAAATAACTAAATGATAATCAAAATTATTCTCAATGAATTATTATAATTTTTAAAAGAAAAATCATGTGAAGAAATTTAAAATTAAAACTAGTATGAATAAAAGTTCATGAGATGATAAATTTATCCTACAATAATTTTCATTACAAGGATCGAGAACATTTTATTAAAGATACATTGGTTTACAAAAAAATAAGAACAATAAACTCCCTCATGTTCTGTTATGCTCCTGTTATGCAGGGTCTCTAGGTCTCTAGCTCCGAATGGGTTTCATAGAACATCATGTTGTCCATATTTTTCAAATGTTTTCATAATGAATGAGATCTCTCTTGCTACTGCCTTCTATTTCCTTCTTATCCTATGTTTCCATGAACTGTTTTTTACGAATAATCACCACCGACTTAACTTGTCTCTCACAACGTCACTGCACATATTAATTTTTCACGATAACACTCTTTCTCTTAATTTTACCCTCAGAACTGAATTCTCATTGTCTTTTGGGACGCATCTAAACATATGTTCGGTTCCTACATGTATGTACAAAAGAATATTTTTAAAGTTGGTAAAAAATAAAATATTCAAAGTAATTTACTTATACACTAAATTATTATAACTATATTTATATTATACTTATATTAATATTTAGTATTTATTTATTATTATTAGATTAAATTAAAATTTATTTTTTTTATTTTATTTACCTATATTTATTTGAAAGAAAAATTATATTAATTATCAAGTATTCAATTATTAATATTATTAAAGTTATTATTTTAGCATATTTATAAAATATAATTAATCACTTTATTATTTTAAGATTATGAATTTTTCTTTTACGATTTTATTTTATTAATTTTTATTAATAATATTTTTAAATTTTATTTTAATAAATTTAATAGGTTTATTATGATTGTAAATATAAAACTATTTACTATTTTAAATTTATTTGATTTAATTAGTTAATTTTTTTATTTATATATTATTAATAATATTTTAGTTTCAAAACTTTTTATTTATTTTATTAGTTTTACAATTTTATTTTATTTGATTATTTATATGGTTTAATTTTTTTATTATATGTTATATTTTTTATACTCATTCCCTCAATTTATTTACTATCTAACTAGGAGAGGGAAGGGTTCTAGAATCCTCACAATGGAGCCAAGGTTGTGTGAAAACAGGGGAATTGTTCCAAGGATAGCCAGGTCCAGTAGTGGTAGTAACTAGGAGTCGTAGTTTCATATGAAATGATAGCTCAGTGGGGTGATGGAAAATTTACAAAGGGAGTCACTGTTGGATCTATGGTGACTTTTTTTTGCACAAAAAAAAATTGAATGAAATATAAAAATAATAAATAAAATTAGAAAACAATAAAAAACGGAGATTAATTAAAAAATTTAATTTTTTAAAAGTTAAACAAATTAATATTTTAATTAAATAAAAAAAATTAATTGAAAATTTAATATATTTCCAATATTAATAATTGAAAACTAAACATGAATTAAAAAACTTCAGAAATTATTATGCACAGAGAAAAAATGATACAGAATTATTAAATTAAAACATTAAACAAATAAGAGTCAAATCAATTATTGAAATATATTTGGAAAATTAAATTTATTTATGATTGTTTAATTAACATAAAATACCTGAACGATAAGATATAAATTAATGGTTGATGTTGATTAATTGTAAAAACATTCTTTAAATAATTAATTATTAATAAGAAACTACGCATAACTATAATGACAAATAGAAAACAAACTCATATATTAAAAATAAAAAACCAAAAAAATGGAAGTAATTTAAGACAAATAATTTAATAATCGTAATAAAAATAATTAATTATAATAAATTATTTCATAATAGATTTAAATATATAATTAAAAAACAACATTTATTAGTCAATAGTTAAAAGATAAGTAATAAAACCATTACAAATCAATTACAATGATAAGGAAAATTAAGTAAAATTAAGGCCACATCAAATTCAAAAACAGTTACTTATTGATTATCCTCAATCAATTACATGTTTTATTAACATTCAAAAATAAATGTGTGTTTTTATTAATCAACTCAAAATGTATCATTGAAATCACATTAATATCATTTTACAATGAATTGTACATAAGATATATTAAATGGAATGTTCAAAATAATTTTTGCCTAGTTTTAAAAACTCTAAAGTATTCAAGTGATGCAATGAATTGACAATATTTGAGGATATCTTCCCACTTATATGAGACTTCCTAATGACTTACTAAAATTATAAATCAAGATCAATGTTCAAGAGTGACAAAAAGATTAAAAAAAGATGAATTATTAACACAAAATGGGGCACCTTAAATAGTCACTTACTCATAGGATAAAAAACTTAATAAGCATATTGATATATTATAAATGGTTTCATACAAACAAATTTTCCCCTTATTCATCTAAAGTCAATTATTCCCCTCAACTTAATTATCCCATTTTTGACACAGGAAACTTTATTTTATTTTTAAAAAATCATAAACCATGTAACATATTTATAGAACTGTACATATGCACATATTCATTATTTTTATAGAGATATTTTATTAACCAAAATTCACCCAATGCTTAGGGTCTCAAGGGTTTCCCACGGGTTCCTAAATTAATATTTTACTCTTGTTTCAAAATTTACATAAAAACCCATTTGAATTAGATTAATAAAGGGATTATACTTTTAATAATTAAAATAAATTGAGTCCCCTATCATTAAGTTCAATCTTACACTTCTTAATGTTATGATCTTAATTCCAAAAACAAGTATCCTATATCACCCACAAATGTTGTTCCTAAATAAGACATTCATAAAAGGTCTATGAAATTTAACTCAACAACCATTATTCCACAATTGATTCAGATTCAAGTAAAATCAGAAGGAATATCAAGTAAATTTCATTTGGAAATATTTATTTGAATTTAGTGTAAAGCCTAAAAAATATAAAATAGGGATAAATTTAAAAAAAACATTTTTTTAAAAAATATTGTAAATGTGCAGTGGTAATTAATGGGATTCTGTTATGCATAGTTTGGCTCACAATATGTTGACCCCAATGACCATGACATTATTTAAACAATTCTATGTTAAAATTTTTTATATATTCATACTACTACTATTTTGTGTACAGGAGGGTCAAACCCACAGTGAAGGATAAACAACCAAATTTCATTCCAAATAACCCCACTGCTATCAATTGTAGGGTATGTTTTATTTTTAATTTTCATATAACTACTATTTTTTGTTTATTATAAAAGTACAATGATAAAAAAATGAATTTTTTACTTATGATATCTTATTTTAAAACTGAGCAATGATGAACTCAAA
Organism: Viscum album; assembly: GCA_963277665.1. NCBI lineage: Eukaryota > Viridiplantae > Streptophyta > Magnoliopsida > Santalales > Viscaceae > Viscum > Viscum album. Next base: position 1,349,980,300 of record OY728150.1, on the reverse strand, counting down.
GATAAGTACTGATGTAAGTCAAAATTGCGAGAATTGAGAAGCATCATAACAAGATAAAAACTATGTAATTATAAACTTCTTGTTAAAAATGATAATATCATCACTAATTTTCATTGAATCAAGCCTCAAAAAAAGTTCAGTAATATCCTTTTCTTGGAGATAAATACAATTAAAACATGAATTTAACCACTACAAAAATAAATTCTAACTTCTGAATAATTTCATAAAAAATGAAGGTCATTAACAAACCATAAAAATAGAATTATATATTACATTAAATAATTAAAAATGTATTCATGATCAATCTGCCCAATTTATGATAAAGATTTTAATTTTATATTATTACAGAGTGAGAAATTAAATATAATCGTAACCAGTCTCACTAACCGATTCTCATTTTTAAAAAATAAATACGTGATAATAAATTTAAATGAAAATACTGAAGGACTAAAATTCCTAAGCTTTCATATTTATAATTTGATCATTTTTATAACAATAATTGAATCCATATGATGACAAATACAGTGATCTAGAACAAAGTAGTAAGAAGAAACTATCTTCGATGCTGCTCTTCCATTGTTATGCAAGGCCTATAGGTCTCTCACTTCTAATTAGTCTCCAGGAATTCGTTGATCTTGTGGTTTCCAAATGATTTCTGAATGAATGAAATCTTCCTTGTTTCTTCCTTTGATTTCATTCTTTTCATTTGATTTTATTCTTCATTTTTCCTAATAATCCTCACCAACATAACTTATTTCTCACTATATCACCATACACGTGCATTTTTTTACTACAACACTCGTTATCTTAATTTTACCCTCGTAACTAAATTCTTATAGTATATTGGGATGCATGAAGAAATATTTCTTGTCCCTGTATGAATCTGAAAAGAATATAACCAAAATAAATGATTTAAAGAAAATTGACCTGTATAATTAATTATTATAATTATTTTGAAAATATTGTTACATTATATTTATTATATAATTATTTATTTTTAATTAATTAATATTTTAATTTATTATTTAATTAGTTTTTTATTCAAAACATAAATTAAATTAATTATTTTTTATTAAATAATGAATAATATTAATGTTAATATTTTAATATCTTTATAAATGATAATTATTAATATTATAATTTTAATATTAAGATTTTTTTACTTAGTTTTTTTATTTTATTTTATATTTTAAATGTTTATTTTATTAAATTTAATAAGTATAATATTATTATAACTATTAAATTATTTTTATTTTAAATTTATTTGATTGAATTAGTTAATTTCAATTATACCTAAATATTGTTATTCATATATTTTTAATAAAATTTTATTAAAATAATTATTTTTATATTTTTTTCATTTTATTATTTATTTAGTTTTGCTTATATTTATTATATATTATATTTTTTCATTCATCCCCTCTTTTTCTTCATTGGTCGACCTGGGATGGGGAGGATTCTAGATTTTTCATGGAGGAGTCGTTATGGTTTGAAAATTGGGGTACGGTGCCAAGGGTGGCCAACTCCATCTATATCGGTAACTCCGAGTCACCATTGCATAAACAAAGGTACCTTATCCAAATGATGGGAAAAAACAAATGAAAAATGGAGTCACCATTGGATTTTTGGTGACCTATTTTTCCAACATAAAAAAATGTTGACTAAAATATAACTATAATAAACAATTTTAGGAAAAAATAAAATAGATAGATTAATTAAAGCAGTAAAAATTAATTATATAAGAGTTAGAATAATTTTGTGTTAAGTTAAATAATACATAAATTAATTTAAAATTTAATAAAATTCAATAATAAAAAATTTAAAAATAAACATGCACTAAAATGTTTTCAAAATTATGATGCAATTTGAAAATAAATAAATAGAAATATGAAATTAAAACATTAAATTAAAATTAGTAAAATTAGTTATTGAAATTGATCAAGAAATTAGAATTCAATTAATATAATTTAATTAACATAACAAACATAAAAATTTATATATAATATAATGATTTAAGATGATTAATTGAAAAACAATTGACTAAGTAACTACATAAGAAAAGGATACTACAAAAAATTGTAATGATAAGCATAAAATAAACATAAAGAGTAAAATTAAAGGAAAAAAAATATAATTAATATATTACTAATAATTCAAAAGACATAATATATAAAATTAATTATAAAAAATAATTAAATAATTGATTTTTATTTAAATTAAAATAACTCATTCATCATAAAACAATTTCAAATATCTTTAATTAAATAATTAAAAATCAATTAAAAAGATGTTGAAAAATTACGTAAAATTAAGAACATATCAAATTCCCCTACACATTATTGTTGATTTTCCTCAAACAATTCAATTTTTTATTATCTTTGAAATACAACATTGTGTTTTTATAAATCAACTAAAAATGTAACATGTAAATCACTTTAAAAAAGGACATGGAAATGTACATAAGACATTTTAAATTGAATATTCTAAATAAGTCTTTCTAAACATCATATAATCACATGTAATCAATGGAAGAAAAGAATCAACCACTTTTGAGGATGTCTTTCCTCGTATATGAGACATCCTAATGACTTACCAAAATCAAAATTCATGTTCTATGTTCAAGAGAGATAAAAATATAAAATTAAGTGGAATTAAGAACACAACAGAAGAGACATTAAACAATGACTTCCCCATAGGTTCCAAAAAAAAATATAAAGTACATTTTTTTTGAATCGCCTTATTGATACAACTTAAATAATGTCATAAAAACAAATTATCCCCTTAATTATCTAGTGTTCATTATCCCCCTCACTATAATGAACCCATTTTGACACTGGAAACATTATTGAATATTTTTTAAAAAAATCCCAATCCTTGTAAATTTTCATATTAATGTGAATATGCACTTCTTCATTATATTATAGAAGGATTTATTAACAAAAATTCACCCAAAGCAAAGTGTATCAGTGGTTCACTATGGGTTCCCAAATTTTAATTCAAGTGCAATTTTAAAAGGTTCAAATGAAAAAAATTTATACTATCTCAATAATGTGAATACACTTTTAACAATAATAATTATTTTAGTCCCCTAATATCAAGTTCAATCTTATTGTTCCCAAATTAATCATCTAAATTCAATAAACAAGTATCTTATATCACCCTCGAATATAGTTCAAAAATAAAACATTCAGAAAACCACTAATCAGTATCACTAAGTAATCATTCGTCCTCACATGTTTTAGATTCATGGTAATTATTAATGCACAGTAAGTAAATTTCCTTATGAAATATCGATTTAAATGAAATATAAATCATAATTAAACCCAAATTATGAATAATTTGGAAAAAAAATTAAGAATTGTTTTGAAAAAATTTAAAGATAGTGGGAATTAATGGACTTCATGTTGAATTCTATGATGGAGAAGAATAATTATAAATTATATATCAAAAAATTTTCAAATTAGTTGATTGATGACATATATCAAGGGTCACATTGAAACACAAAATAATGTATACCACAAAAATCACTTTTCAGAATGTTGACATGCATTATCAATTAAGGTGGTGACAAAATTTTTAAATTATATTCAGACAGTTGAATTTTAAATACTGAAGTATACATTGAATATAGTGTTATCATTTAAAAAGAATATTATTCTGTTGGATTTTCGATAAATAAAAAATAGTCATGCTAAAAAATTTACAAAAAACAAGAAGAAAATTTCCCAATACATTAGCCGGAAATGTGTGTATGACCCCCCATATCAATTCACATAGTGAGTGGTTTCAATATCAATAAAATTAAATTTTAAAAAACAATCATATGTAACATGAAATTTTTAGTACAATTAGAACATTAAATAAGATCTTATTGAATCATCATTGAGAACCTATCAGTGAGTCAATATTGAGATGACTCACCACTAGCAATTTAATGATGACTCAAATGAAATAGTAAATCAATGAAATATCATTGTTTAGTGACATAAAAATGATATTTTTAAAGTAAATGTGGAGAAAATGAATGATAGAATAAATAAAGAGTATGTTTTTTCTTAAATTAATGATGCCTTTACAATTAACATGTTGTTATTTGAGAAATTATGGAATTCTAATCCTTCAGTGACCCAACAACATACTTCTTATAGAAAATGAATACCAAGCATTAAAATTATCCTAAATATTCATAAAAGGAAAACAAGAGACACATTATTCAGAGAAAAAAAGAACAAAAGTAGATACAAATCATGAACCATATCTTTAATACCATGAAGAAATATTTTTAAACTATTCTATTTGAATTTATTAAGATTTAGTTTTCAAGCATAGTGACGGTATCCAAGCCCCTCAGTTGTCCTTCAAAATATTGTTTTACTTTTTTCACATTAACCAGAATGGGTTTATTTTCCTCCCCAAATATTACAACAACACCATTATTTAAAACTCTAACAATTGTAAATAGACCGGACCATTTACAAATTAGTTTTGTAAGAAAAACATTATGTGTTAAATTAAATAATAGGACCTTCTATCCAGGTTTAAACTCTTAATTTTTTATCATAGAATCATGAAAAAATTCAGTCCACTATTTTTGTATCCTATAGCTATCATAATATTCACTTTTAATCTTTTCTAACTTACTATGATCAAGATATATTCTCTTTGTATCACTAATAAAATAAAAATTTAAGGCCTTAACATTCAATTATGAATTGTGTTGCAACTCCACTGGTAAAAGAAAAAATTTCCCAAATAACATGTTATATAGAGACAAACCCATTGGGGCCCTAAAAGATATTCTATATTCCCATAATGCATCATCTAACCTCAAAGAAAAATCCTTTTTGTAATCTGAGAAATTGTTTTCAGGAATTTGTTTCAACACCCTGTTTCATATTTCTATCTTTCCACTGGACTGTGGATTGTAAGAAGTATCATATTTAAGAAAAAAACCATAATTTCCAATTAAATACATTAAAATGTAGTTTTTAATGTCTGTTCAATTAGTAGTTTCAAATGATTTGGGTACTCCAAAGGTTGATAATATATTATTTATATCAAATTTTATAACATTTTTTACTTATTATTGGGGTCATTTTCTTTCCCATCCCACTTAGACACATAATCTAAATTCCTATGAATGTAATATTTCCCATGAGATGATGGAAATGGACTCATGAAATATAAATTCCAAACATAAAATATCTCATCTTCTAATATACATTTCTTGGTAACTCTGGATTCATATCAACATTTCCAATCCTTTTTCTATCTGTCGCATCATACAAAAGAACTACTAGTATCCCATAATAATATGGACAAATAAAAAACTTCTTGATGTATCTTATGAGCTCTCCATTCCCCACCATGCTGTCCTCCCCCAGGTTTTAAGTGAAAACTCTCCAGAATTTGAAGCACCACTTCCTCTGGCACACACCTTCTAATAATCCTATAAGCGCACCTTCTAAATAGAGAAGGGTCATCCCATAGAATGTATTTAAGTTCTAAAATGAACTTATTCCATTGGTTATTGGATAAATATTTTGGAAAGACAACAAATTCAATGAAATTGGCATAGTCTGCAAACCATATAGACTGCAAAATGGTGACAATGAGTAAATTCTCATCCGTAAAGGGAGAGCTAATCTCCCTTGGATATTCAGAATTGGAATTTGTAATCCAAGAGATATGATATTCCACTATGTTTCCATCTCGTTGATTATCTCTAATCTCCATTTAAAATTCTTGTAACAACATAATCCGTCAAATTATATTAGGATTGGATTCATTCTTATAGAATAGATATTACAAGTCAGAATGGTCTAGGAAAATTGAGGGCTTTTGAACCTAGAAGATACTGACTAAACATCTTAAGATTAAAAATCGAACAATTATTTTCTAATTGTAGTATTGTTCCATTATTCAAGTTATAGTTGTTTAATAACATAATGAACCACATGAAATTTATTATCCATCCTTTTTCCTAAGACTGCAATAAATGCCATATAACTATCATTATAAATTAACTCAGAAGGATGATTCAAAATATATTTAGTGATTATTGGTGATATAGTGAGTTTTTATTTTAACATATTTTAAGAATAAATAATGTTTTGATCAAAACTGAATGGGTAATCCTGAATAAGAATGGAAAAAATTCATAGTTCATTTGGAAAAGTTTTTGATTATCCTATGATAAAATCTGCAATACCCTAGAAATATTCTAACACCGTTATTATTTTCTAAAGTTCAAATTTTTTTAAAAACTTATATTTTTTAGTGTCAAACTACAAACCCAATTTAGACACCTCATTTCCTAGAACAATTCATTTAGTGGTCATAAATTGTCCTTTTCTCATTAAGAACTAGGTTGGTATATAATAATATCCCTAACACTACCTCTAAATATCTAAGACATGTATAATAAGTGATACAAAAATTATAAAATCTTCCATGAAAACCTCTATAATTCTATGAATCATAATAGAAAAAATATCCATCATACAAATTTGAAATGTATAAGGTTATCCACACAACTGAAAGGGAACCCGCTAATAATTAATTGCCTTAAATGGGCATGTAAAGGGAGATATATCCTGATCCTATAGAGATACTAGAATCTAGTTGTAACTGGATTAAACATCTAGAAAAAAAATAAAAACTATATACCATGAATCTTGTCAAGAATTTGATCAAGGAATTCTATTGAAAAATCACCCTTCCTAGGGGTATAATTGAGCAACCTATAGCCAATAATGACCCTAGGTTTTTTGGATTTCATAACATGAATTTCAACATTATTAATATTTTTTAAAATAGGGAAACATCCTTTATTATGAGAAACTTAGACCATATTGACCCAAGTACTACCAGAAATGAGATATATTTTACCAGTTTCTATCAGTTTTATTTCTTCTTCTCTCACAAATTTATTTATATAAGGACTCAATATTCATTGACACTCTACTCTAAGCTTATTATCTATCTTTATAGATATTTTATGCATATATAATGAAGGGGTAATCCAATTTATAATATCTATGGTCCAGCTTATAGAAGTTTTGAAAAATTTTAGAGCATTTAACAATCTTTCAACTTGGTTATCATTTAACCCCGTAGAAAATATTACAGGAAGTGTTGAATTTTGTCCTTGAAAAGAATATTTAGAATGAGGTGGAATTTGTTTTAACCCATGAGTGGGATTTTATGCACTCTAAGGAAGAATAATTGGCCTAATAGGACAATGATCTTTAGTATATCTCTTGTAGGTAGTTTAAAATCATGAATGATTTTTAATTTCATGACTAAATTTAAGTTTATCCACACTACTTTACAAGATTGATAGCTCACTATCAAAATATTCTAGTCTAGAATTTTCAAAATTTAATAAAGTAAAATATTCATTTTGTTCAATATGTAATCCCTATAAGTTTTCATATTGTCCAGAAGTGTTATTAATCTCATAATAAACCTCGTGTTTACTAGAAAAGACGTTATGTTTTAAAACAGAAAATAAAACTCCAACAGAAGCCGAACTATACAGCTGTCCAGTTCAAGAATGTTTTCCAAATTATCATTTTAAGTGGATTAATCAGAATATGAAAATAAATTTCATATATAAATTTTATTTCTTCAACAATTTATTCTTTTTCAAAGTCCTCAAAATTTCTAATTGAATATCCATCTTCAAATAATTACTTCTTAGAGATGTTTTCAGAAAATATTGGTCTAATATTATTAATAAATACATTAAAATCATATTTTTTCTTTTTAATTTTAACAATAAGATGACCATTATATAAATCGATGAATAAATTAATAGGGTCCAATAAGGAGATAACAATGATTATGAGAACAACTTGGTCAAAGTCATTATATATGACTTGGACTTTTATAGGAAAAAAAGGTTTACCAACTCCAACTAGCAGGTCACCAACCCTTTCCATAGGATGAGTCAATGAGAGGCCATCCAATTGTAATATGACTATATTGGGTTGAAGATATCTCAAATTCAACTATTGGAACGTTATTTATGGGAGAAGGATTACTATACCACATAAGTCACATAGTCAGTTGAGTTGACTTGAAATTCCAATGGGACATGATATGTCAATAAAACTTGGGAAATTGAGCTTGGGTGGGATTTAATTTTAGACCATAGTGTTTCACCCTTCAGTGAGGTTTTAGGAGGATAATTCATAATGTATTTATTAATGGGAAACAATCATTTTAATAGATTTCAGATAACAAATAATTTGGATTAAATATTGAATAAAACTGATATACACTTTGATCTTGGATAAAATCCCAATAAACATAAGAAGATCATCTTTGGTATTGTATTGCAGTATGAGTTTTTTCAGGGAAATAGATGGGTGGGGTAAGATTTATAATGAAATATGGAATTTACCTAACTTATTCAACATATTTTACTTTTTCTATATTCTTTTCATTTTTAGAAAAAATTTCAGCTTGATTTTCAAGTGAAAAATTCAAATTTTCATCATTTTCAAGGCATTTTTTTGATTTCTAAATTCTGTACAGAGTATATTTTTATTTCTATATTCAATATATAATCCAGTTTGGGAATTTTTATATTGTTCTTCAGAAATAAATTGAGTATTAAGGCTATTCCTAGTATCAACATCTATAACATTATCTTTATGTTTTAATTCAGTTGTACTTGGTAGCATTAATTTATTCGTAGAATTAAAATACCTATCTATTTGTCCTAATTTAGTTTATGTATTCTGCATTCTAGATTCATTTTTAATTTTTTCAGATTTATATTGGAATTTATGTTTATTCAAATGAGATTTAAATTTTTCATATTGATAATAAATTTAATTTATGATTTCATACAATTTATAAGACGCTTAGCCATCATAATTTCTTTATTCATTATAATACACACCATTTGTTGGTTTTTAAAATTTTATCTAGGATGGTTTTTATAATTAGAGGAATTTAATTAATTTATTAAGTTGTGGTATTTCCTTGAGTGGTTTGGATGGTTCCTCTTTCCATGTTTTTCATTTTTTTGAAAAGAGTTCATCCTTATAATGCATTCTAGGACTACAGAGGAAAAAGTTTGAGTTCTCTTATCAATGTGAATGAATGTAAAAATTAGGGAATACATTATTAGTGTTCCCAAACAATACACAATGATAAAACTATTCCCTAATATATTTGATTTGGATTTCACTACCCTATTGGTTAACAATTATTTTTTCTAGTTCATTAAAGATTGAAGTTGGTTTGTAGTTTAAGAAATATGAGTTGGATTTTAATTTCTAGATCATGAACCTATATTAGTATTTTTATTAACTATTTTTCTTCTTTAATATTTATTTTGAGAGTTCATGAAAGGGTTATTGAAAATATATCTTAACTCTACGTCAGTCATATCATTGTAATTACCCCCAATTGCTTGTTTAACAATGTTATAACAAGAGGAGGATATCCCTTTATAGAAGGTATCCATGAGAAGGTGGTATGTGAGTTGATGATGAGGAAACTACCTAAGAATTTTCCTAAATCTATTCCAACACTCATGAATGTCTTCTCCTTACTCTTTACAAAAACATGATATTTTGGTTCTCAATTTTCCTTTAGATATTTGAGGAAAAAGTTTCATGATTAAAGGGTCTTAAACTTGTTCCAAATTCCAAAAAATGATCGCATCTAGAATAAAAACCAATTCCTAGCATTTATATTAAGGAAAATGTAAAATAACCTTATTCTATGATTGTTCTTTGGGATCCATACATGTTGATGTTGTTCCGCAGTTTTGAAGAATTTTTTAATGATGGATATAGATTCCTCATTTGAGAGTCTATTAAATGCTACCAGAAGTGATATGTGGGATTATATAAACTCATAGTTCAAAGATTTAGGAGTTTGACAAATTGAATAAGGGTTACATGAATCTTGAGGGACTTGTAACTCTTTCATCCATGGAATATTTATATATTCTAAATGTTATGATTGAATTTTTGGTTGGTTATGTGGTGAAATAACTCTCTCTACAAAATTCTCCATTTCAATTTTGTTATTCATTTTTAAGAAGTTAATTTTTTATCCATTTATGGTAGTAAGGGATCATGTATAAAAATTTAAGACCTTTTTGTCATATAATAGGCAGGACAAGTTGATATTTATCAAATATAATAAAGAGCAATACGTTGTACTATAAAAGATGTAACAATTCAATGATATATTACTAACTGTGAAAAATAGTTTGTCAATGTAGTATAGTAGTCTGAAAGAAATAGGAAAAAATAGCTACATAGTAAAAAAAAAATATACAGAATAATTTTATAAGTAGTTTTTAAATTTTAGAAAAAGTACATTTTAATGTAAATTATTTTGAATTTTATTTAAGAAAAGTGGTCACTCAAAGCCCTCCCTGAAAAAGATTCCAAAAACATGACTAGGATATCGTTGAAAACAATCAATGTTTATTTTTTTTTGTTTCCATAATACAAATATAGTATGGATTGTATGTTTGAAACCACAAGGAATGATGAACAACCAAATTTCATTCAAAACAACCCCATTTTTGTTAGAAGTGGGGTAACAATTATTTTTAATTTTCTCTGAACAATATTTTTGTTTGCTTTTTATGTAATAAAAAAGGAATAAATAGTACTTTTTTAATAATTAATACTATGATATGATGAAAAAAAATATTATTAGTGATCTAATAAATAGTAGAAATAACAACGAAGAAATAGATCAAGATAAACACTCTAAAATTCTAAACTAATGGTAAGAAAGGATGACTTCTTCCCTAATTTTCATTGAATCAGACATCAAAGAAAAGTAGAATAATCACCATTATTAAGAGATACATAAGATTGAAACATGGAGTTCACCACTCCAAAAACCAATCAAACTAATATATAATTTCATAAATAAAAAAATTAGTATATAACTCGATGTCAAACTCCATTGTAGATGACATTAAATCTTCGACAATTTAATTTAATATAAATATCACTGATTGATCTATATTTTTTTAATTTTGAATTCATAAGGTGTGAGAAATTATAAGACAATATTAATGAGTATTGTTGTCTGATTCAAATTTTTTAAAAGGGAATGCATGTGAATAAATTTAAATAAAAACCAGGTAAGAATAGAATTTTCGAGCTAAAAAATTATCATCTGATCATTTTTATGAAAATAATCAAGATCAATGATTATAATTACAAATATTTAGAACATAATAAGAAGTATAAAATCCATATTTTTCTACTTTTCTCCTATTATGCCAGGTCTCTAGGTCTCTGGCTCCCAATTGGTCTCATATAAGTCCCTTCTCTATTGGTTTTCAAATTATTTCATAATTAATGAGATCCCCCTGGCTATTACATTCCATTTCCCTCTTATCATCTACTATCATTCTATATTTTCCCCAAGAATCATCACCAACTTAACTTGTCTTTCACAACATCACCGAGCATGTTTATTTTTTCATTACAACACTTATTATCTTAATTTTACCCTCATAACTAAATTATAGGGGTATATTGGGAAGAATAGAAATGTATTTTCATTTTATGCATGTATCTGAAAAAGAAAACATATAATAAAGAGAAAAAATATAATATTTATAAGAATTTTAATTCTATACTTAAATATTATAATTACTTTAAATTATTTTTATATTACAATTTAGTATTTATTATTAATTAATTAATTAATTAATATTTTATTTGATTATTTTATTTTTTTGATTTTATTTAAAACCTAAATTAAATTAATTATTAAATAGTAATATTATTATAAATATTATAGTTCTAATTTTAGTATCTTCATAAAAGATAATTAATAACATTATTTTTTATGATTACGAATTATTATTTTAAGAAGTTAATATTTTTTTATTTAATATTATTTCCAATGTTTAATTTAAGAAATTTAATATGTTTATTATTATTATAAATATTAATTTATTTACTATTTAGAATTTATTTGATTTAATTAGTTTATTTTAATTTTATTTATAAGTTATTATTCATATTTTAGTTTGAAAATATTTTATTTACTTAAATAATTTTATATTTTTAATTTAATTTATTATTTATTTGCTTAAATTTTTATTCATTATATATTGTTTTATTATTCTTGTAATATCCTTCACAAACGAGCAACTAGGGGAGTGAAAGGATTAAAATTATTCATTGAGGAGCTGAAGTGTTGTGAAAATAGCGGAATGGTGCCAGGGGAGGCCAGGTCTAGGAGAAGTGGTAACACGAAGTCACCATTTTATATGCAGCAATAGCTCAATGGAATGATGGAAAATAACAAAGGACAATGGGATTCATTATTAGATAAATAGTGAATTATTTTGGCTACATAAAAACAAAATGTTGAATGAAAGAAACATAAAATAAATAAAAACATGAAAAAATAAATAGGTTAGATTAATTAAATCACAAACAATTATTTATTTTAAATTTTATAGTAATTATTATTTGAATAAAATAATTTATAAAAAAATTTAATATTAATAATATTCAAAATCAATAAATTTATAAATATTCATCAATTAAAAATTTTCTGAAATTATTAGACAGGGAGAAATAAAATGAAACAGAAAGAATAAATTAAAAATTGTTAAATAATTAATTTATATTAAATTAGAAATTACAATTTAATTAAGATATATTGATTAACATAACAAACATAAAATTTTATATATATTGTAATTATTTAAGTTGATTAATTGTAAAAAAATAGATTAATTAACTAATTAGAAAAAAGAAACTGTATATAATTTTTATAACATGTGGCAGATGAATATAAAGATTAAAATTAAAGAACCAAAAGTCGATGTAATAGAAGACTGACAATTGAAAAGTCTTTATATAAAAATTTAATTATAAAAATGATTCAATAATAGATTATTATAAAATCACATAAGTGATTTTATATAATAAATGTAATAAACTAATTAATTAAATCATTTAAAATAAATTCGAATATTTGGAAATTTAATTAAAATTTGGTCCATGTCACAAATCCCTTGACACTGGTCGATATTGACACATATACATCCTTATGGGGATTAAAATATGCCAAACTATTAATGTTAGAGTTGTAAATCATCAATATGAGGTTATGTCATTCTTATAATAGCTTATTTGTACATAATAAATCACTGACTGCCTTTTGTTGTATGTGAAAATACAATAATGAATGATGGTGATTTTTTTAATCTATTTAAAATAAAATAAATTCCATTCTCCCATTTTAAATATGCCATTTCTTTCAAAACGATGTTACGTGGTTTTAATCAACTAATTCATTTTTATGAGATAAAACAAATGAGATTTTATTAAATCCATTTTATGCCAATTTTTTCATATACTTATTTGAAATCTATTTAATGATGTAAATTTCATAATTTTCATACAATTTCACAAACACATCCCAATTCAATGGAATTGAATGTTTTACCAAATTCATGCCAAATCAATTCCAAATCAAAAATCCATTGGAACTGTGTTTTCAATAAATATATTAAAATAAAATAAAAAAATTTATTTAAATATTGAAATATAGGGTTAATCAAAAATGGCCATCAAAAAAGATATACAAACCTATTCCATGGTACACAACACCCACAATAAAACCCAACAATAAGAACAAATGAATATAATATCAAGGAACTCATCCTTTAAACAATATTAAAAAAATATAATTTTTAGATACATCAATCCCAAAATAATTTAACAATATTTGAGGAGGGAAGGATAAAGTGACGGAGGGACTGAGTGACCACTTACCTGGAGAGTCATCCCACACCCGCAACAATGATCAATAATTTAATTAAATGACCATGAATGATTGGGGTGCACCATAATTTCATTGTTATGGATCATATGTTTATATCATTGATGTATAGAGAATATGAAATGGAAATTTTAGTTTCTCTATCTATTAAAAAAACACTTAATACTTTTCATGAAATGTACCCCAATTACAAATCGTGTGATTGAAAACTCAAGTAAAATCCAAAAACAACACATTTTTTTTAAAAATGGATTCATTTTTATTTTCTAATTTAAAAGTTTTGAAAACATATTATACATTATATAAATCCCAAACGGGCAACAGAACTAGCAGGTTTTAGGATGAAAATTCCAAAAAAACTCTTATTTATATTTAAATGTATCCTCAAAACTTCTTCATTTCCATACCCAGATAAAGTAAAAGGGAAAAAATCAGGAATAAAATCATAACTGTTGGAAATGTAATAAGATGTTAAAAACATGACATGTTTGATATAAAAGTAAAAAAGTGCGACAAAAATCCTTTACCTTAAGTCTTGACAGCTTTCATACACAATAAAACGACCAATATAATAAATATATTTTTTTAAAAAATATATTAATGAACCATAATTATATGCATCATTCAAAGTACAATTTTATTTTACCCTTTTATTACCAGTTTATTAACAATTTCTTGTTAATGTCATGTTTCGTGTAATAACAACTTTTTTTCATATATTTTATTGGTTTGTTATTTTTAGTCCACATTCCTAGATAATGATTCAATTAACTCTGGAATAATAATCACTACATATTTAACATTATGTTGCAATAATAAATATTTAATAAAAAATTATGAAATATGGTTTTTAGGAATGAATGGTGTTGTTATCATAGTGACGATAAGTCATACGTACGGTTGAGTAATGTCTCAATTCCTCAATTAATATTATTGAAATTTGGTACATAATATATTATAATTATATAATGATAATTACAAAATATATATTTTATTATTTATTTAAATATACTTATACATAACATCCATGTTTTTTGCTGTGTAAAGTACAATCACATGACATTAGGAACGTTGTAGTCCACATGTACAGAAATGACGTAATGTTATTTCTGTGAATGAAAAATGTATGCAATTAAATGATATATTATCATTAAATAATGTAAAATATGTCATTAACATAATAATTATTTTATTTATATCACATGTATTTATTAACATTATCCTCATTTTCTTCCATTACTACCACAAAACTGGGTTTCCACAGTGCACCCATTATTAGCACTCAAAAATGAGATGATAAAGGGAAATTTTAACAATGCTAAAAAAGTGCTCTTGAAAGTGACTCTTTATCAGTTTGTTTTCGCCCTGATAAAGCCCCCCATTATCAATGTTTTTTTAGTCGCACTGATTAAACATGGGATTTATTATCTCTTTTTCCATGTGCAGATTATTTTCAAAAAAATTTCTCAAAAATAGTATATTGTTATATAATAATATTTATATTGATATAAATATAATATGTTTTTTTTTAAAAACGTTTTAGATAAGTATAAATAGGCTATTAGAATTAATATATAAGAAATTTAGTGAAAATGGCTTTAAAATATTTTAAGTAATAATATTAATTAATTATATTCTAATTATTATATATTAATAATCATTTAAAGAAAATTTTAAGACATAAAAAATAAATAAAAAAATATCTAAAATAATATGAAAATGTAACTCAAATATCAAACTTCCAAAACTATTGATCTGGGTGTCCGTTTGGGATGTAAAACATATCAAATTGAATCTTGCGAGGAGCTCTAAGCATTATTTATCCAAGGTAACCTTCTGTAACATTATTCGAGTCCAAAAAAGTGTCATAAGTCCTCCAAAATTGAGATTTTAGTCAGGATAACACTATTCTTTATCATCCAAACATATATAACTTCAGATCCGAATGCCCGCTAGGCATGTACTACATATCATATCAAATATTGTTTCAAATTAATTTATTGGATAGGTTGTGGAGTTAAAATGGACTTCTGGATTATATGTAATGGTCATTTTAACGTTCCATAGATTTTGGGACACACACACACATATATTTATTTATTCATAAATATATATTTGTGAGTGCTTATGTGTGTGTGTGTGTGTGTGTCTATGTTTGTGTGTTATTTATATATATGTATTTATTTATTTATTTATTTATAAACACACACAAAAACATATTTTATAAAGGTATTTAAAACTAATCTTATAAATATATATTAATATACAAATAAATATAAAAAAAATAATAATAACTATATATATAAATAATTATAAATATATATTAATATATGAATATATATATACTAATATTTGAATAAATATATATTCATTAACAGAAGTAAATATATTTATATTAATATGAATCTATATTAATATAAAAATAAATATTAATATATATATATATATATTAATACACTAATATATATATATATATATAAATATATTTATAAATATATCTCTAAAAATATAACTAAATATATTTATATTAATATGAATAAATATTAATATATGAATAAATATAACTATATATATATATATTAATATATGAACAAATATATATATATATATTAATATCACTCAGTATAATTATATTAATATGAATCTATATTAATATATTAATAAAAATAACTATATATATATATATATTTAAATAGGGAAAAAATAAATAACATTGTTGTAATGGTGCATGCACGCAAGGCAGAGGTCTCGGTATTGAGTTCGGGTGGAAGCAAGGGTGCGGGAAGGAAAGTGTGGGATGCATGGGAAAGTACAGCGTAGGGAGAGGGGGAGGGGGTCCGCCTAGAGCTGATAAAAGTGGTGTCAAGTGCTATTAAAAGATCCCCTGAGAAATATATTTTCTTTTCAGTTTTTTTTAAATTTCTTTTACTTTTATCATCATTAAAAAATAAATAATAAAAGGGGTATTTTTTCAGTGCTTTTTTTAGAACTGATAATGGACCTTTTTTTCAGTGCATTTTTAGCGCTGATAAAAGGGACCTCATTATATCTTCACCTTGATTAACAACTCATTTATATCACTTTTAATACCATTTTCTAGTATTTATAAAGGCTGTATTTGCAGTATTTAATGTTAGGCATTAAATGATAGTGAATTACATCACTTGATGAGGTTGTAGTCTGCCATATATATGAGTGCTATTATTTTTTCCCTAACATAATTGAATGTAAAAAATTATTAAATCATATATTGATCCCATATGTATATTTAGGAAATAAATATATTATATAAAATTTAGATACATCATCTACCCAACACAATTAGGTACTATTTATAAAATCCATGACATCAATTTGTGAGTCGATAGTTTCTTGTACACATAAACGATGATTCCATAAACCATTTAATATAAGTGAATATTATTTTAGATAATTATATAAACATAACAAAATATAATTATATATAATATCTTGAGTTTATTATATCAATATTGTTCAATTGTAATTTAATGATGTGGAGAGAGAGATAAAATAAGTACACATGTTGCGGAATTTTACCTCTTCTTTGTGTATCATCCTTAGGTTTAAACCAAAGTCCATTCTTTGATGGATATATGTCCAAAATAAGGATTATGGAATGAGGGAAGGGATTTTTGGAAGTGATTTGGGTAGGTCTTGGCCAATCCCAAATGGTGTGAATTTGTTAAGAAGGGAGGACAAGGGTGGGTTTTTATAAGTGGGGGAGAGGACACACCATGTATTTTGGGAAATAATTGAGTGAACCCTTATTTTTCATATGTCATCAGGATCTAAAATGGTTTATTATCAAACCCTATGGGTATAATTATTGAAATATTTGTAGAAAATAATTTTTAGGCACATTCATTGTTTATTTGTTACCTTATATTTTTAATTTAATTCGCATATAAAACAATTTTTACCTCAACCACATTAATTAATTTTTCCTTCATTCACAATTCATTTTGGAAAAATTTGTGTTTTCATTATTTGATAAAATAAATTATTCTGATTCAAAATATTTTTTCCATTGTTCCAAGGAACATTCACATATGTGGGTAAATTTAATTTAAAATTAATTTCACAGACGATACGCGAAAATTGGTTCTTATAGAGAAATTGTTCAAAAGCGTATAATGTATTTGCATCAAAATTCAATATGAAATTGATTTAATTACCTATACTTTATTAATGGTTGTATATTTGATATAATGTAACTTTATAATAAATTTTAAATATAATATATCTTTAAAAATATATTAAAATAAAAATATTGTTTCAATAAAAAATAATTATTTTCATAATTAATCAAAAATCGAAATGTTTAAGACGAATACCAAAAACTCACACTATTATAAATTGGATTTGTTGATTTATAAAATAAATTTTCAAAAATTTGAAAATTATAATTTCAAATTATGTACCCAAAAATTAACAAAATCATTTTATAAAAGAAATATTGTTTTTCCAGAAAACCTTTTTTATATTAAATGATTCTTATTTTTTAATAATAAATACATAAAAAATAATTCTATAAAAACTAAAAAATTTTCATAAGTTTTTTAATTGTACTCATACACTTCATTCCAATAGCTAGTTGATATATTAAATAATAATGATAATAATATATTGTTGTTTAGTAACAATCGGAATTGCATGTAACACATGATAAACATGGAAATGAATCTAACTCTAGACAAACATATTGTTTCATTTAAAAAATGATAAAATCACTTTTATTATTATGAAAATTATAATAACATAATAATTTTATTTTAAATTACGTATTTTATAAAATCTCGGTGTGTTATATTCTACAATGATTAAAATGAATTTCCCCCTTAAAATTCAACACTATAATAAAAAAAAGAGGAATCATATACCTCATCTTATCCTCATGTTTCCATGTATCTACCACAAAGTGTATTGTTATCAACAAAACATTGACTAGATGAGTTGTTTTTTTTCATAGAACATTCCTTCTATGATCCAAATCCCTAAATATTGTTCCACATAAGTAATATATTACTCCAGTGGTACGACCAATGAGTTCAGTACATGTGATATATTGGGTATATAATCAGTTATGAGAGATACATGGGATAATCATCGAATTGACTGAGCCTTAGTATAATAACCATGTGATAGTTTTTGGTCCTGATATGACGAAAAATTACAAATTAATAGTTATAAATAGTGCTTTGTTTTCCCTTCTTTATTCCATAGAGAAATTCATAGAAATAAATTCTAACCAACATTAAATTATTGATTACTCTAGTGAATATCATCATAAATTTTATATAAAAATTGTATAGTTATTACTTGTTATTAAATGGATCTTACCATTAATTTTATCTCATCAGCTAGATTGGGTCCCAATATAATTCATTATTCAACTTCATTCTCATTGTTATTGCTCTACACTTCATCCAGTAAAGTCTTCATAAGAAGCTATCAGAATTATATAGTATAAACTATTATTTTAATAAAAATCAATATGAGGAAGATTTGTATTCTAACCACCTTTGAAATCCAATGTAAAATATCTCAGAATGTATTCTTGAGTTTGAGTTGTTCACTCATACTGACCAAATATCATAAGATGAAATGTAGTAATGAAAATAAACTTTATATGATGAAATTATAGAAGACTTCACCAAAACATGAAGTTAAAAATAGGATACCAATCAGATGAAATTGAATGTAGTACACCATGAAACCATAACACTTTCATAATGTATATTCTGGAAAGAGGAACTAGATAGAAATTTTCTCTAATAGCAATGAAGTAATCTATCTTAATAAGTTGATCAACTATAACCCATAGTTAACTCTATGTCAAAGATAACATCATCTCAAAATTTTACCAATACCATTAATTATATGTTTAAAAATTGTAATTTAATTCCTTCATAAATATCATTATTATATGAACATATACAAAAAAAATTAGTTTTATTTTCATAATTATTTATAGAAATATCATTAATAATGATACACACAAATCTCATTAAAATATCAAAAGGGGTGTAAATCACTTATAAGTAACCTTAAACTCATAAACCCATGATGGTATCTATAAATCACATGTGAATGTATCATGGGGGAAAATCACTTCCAAAAGTGAATTCACCCTTTATTCCGTATAAAACATCTTAACCTTTTACATATAGAATATCAAATATGCTTTTGTTATTTTAGCACTCATACGAAGGAAGACAATCAATGAAATTACATTAAATGGTGAAAAATTATATTTTCATATGGATCATTCATACAAAATAATAAATCAAATTAGAAACTATAGATGGGAGGATATGTGTTCCCTAAGTATCATTATTTATATCATCTACAATGATTACATAGGGTTTCCATTTTTCAATTGTATTTAGAGGATGTTGTGGAATATAATCTAAAATAGCCCCTGTATTGAGGCAATGATTTTCCTAACTCCCAAACCCTTTGAACATGAAACACTAAAGTATTTTTGGTTCCTTAGTTGGTGTCTTATTATACTCCCTTACATTAACTGACTAATTTATCACCCTTCAAAAAACACAACTTTTATTATCCATCATTTCAAATTTAATGACCCTCAAAATTCATTTCATGTTATTCTCTTGATGCTTCTTACTAGAATTTTAGTATAAAATTTCCTTGAATTACGTTTCACCATTTTAGTTTTAATGAGACTCAATCCCCATTTTGATATAAAACCATTGAAAATTAGGTAATATAAAATTCCCCTTTCTACCTTCAATGAACATCAAACGGATTCTTTGTGCCTAAAAATTTTATTTTAGCCAAGTAATTCTGAATACATGGTCTAATGCTACCAAATAAATGATCATTTTTTCAATCAAGGCGGATGAATAAACCAAAAGTGCACCTTTCCAGTGTTGTAAAATTATCTATATAAATACCAATAGATTCATTATCCGTTTTTTAAGCTCAAGGAATTCATTATCCATATTTTTTTATTGAATACGAGTGTTGTAGTAATAAAATAAAATCCCATTATGATCTTCCAATTCTATAGATTCATTTTATTCTTTTTTATTCATGTTCATAAAAATGGTTCACCACTAATCTGTTATTCCTTCCAAAGTATAAATAATATCACAAACTAGTTTGGGTTTCTATCTGATTCGACACACAACCTAGACTACAACAAGGATCGAGAGGAATTACTTTTCCAATAGGGCTGGACACTAGCATTGGGAATCAATGATATCCCCAAGGGATCAATTTCTCCGCGTAAATAAATAAAATAAATAAACTAGATTGGGCCCAAAAATACTAGGATCATTAATAAACACTCAATATAATATATATAATAACATGATCCAAATTCAATTATATTAGAACAGAACATGATACTACATAAGAAATAAACAATCCAAAAAACAACATGATTTATATGTGACCTCTCAATCTCTACCTAATAGAAGAACAACCTTATCCAAATGAAACTCAAACAAGAAACCTAATCCTAAAAAAATATCAGGTCTACCAATGTTGATTGGAACAAGTATGGTTTGATGATTAAACTCTTTAAAATAAATCACCATAGATTCCATACATATCCATTATATAAATAGTCCATACACATTAGTTTAAAGTATATTTTGAATGTAGGTTTTTATCAGTTTAATGAATCAATCACAACTTTCAAAAATTCACATTTTAAAACAAAAAAAAATATAGCTTCTCTTTTGATAACATGTTTCTATTCCAAAAATAAATTTATTGAACAAAAATATAAAATAGAAATCATAACATATAATAAATAACTATATGATTAAAATAAATGATTCAAAATAATAAAATAAAATCAAAGAAGGTTGGCCACCAATATACAAGTAAAATACTACCTAATATATAGATAGATAATCTGGGTAATTTCAAAAAATTATCTAGAAAAAATCCATGAATGTACTCAGTTTGGACTCACCTACCACCATATGGTGTAGCTCCAATGTTAATAACCAACTCACTACTCTAAACAATACAATCTAGTGGAACATGCCACATGTCCTCTCATATAGTTCAGGTGGTTACCATTCTAACTAATTAGGGTTAATAAACAACCATTACATAACCTTCTATATGATACCCAAGAATAACATTATAATATTACATTCTTTATGGGTAAGTACTCACTTGTGTGGAACAAAATATAACCCAAAACAACCATTATTTTTTATCCTAAACACCTACACCACCAATATGATATTCCTATCCAAGGAGGATCCTCCATATATGTTCCCATCACACAAAAAGTCATTCAAATAGTAAGAACTGGCCCTTTACATCACATCAAGTTAAAAAAACATTTCTAAGACAACAAAAAGTACGAGTCATGACTTCGAAATTTGAAACCCAAATCTATTTCCAAAACCCTTTCCAAACAAAGTTGAAAACATAATAAAACTTGAAAAATACCAAACATGCCATTGCACCATTTAGAAACCGAACTATATTCTGAAGTACCAAATGGTCCTTGATTTAGATTGCATATTTAAAAAAGATTTTAAATTAAATGGTAGCTAAAAAACACATATGAAACATTATGATTGTATATTAACCATTTTAATGATAAAATTTTAAAGAAGAGAAGTTTAAGAAGAAAGGTATTTTGAAATCGAAGGATTAAAAACAATCATTTATTTTGAAGGACTTCTTCATTTTCATTCCTATAACTAGGTGAACCCTATGCACCTATGGATATTCCAACAAAAAAGTCATTACTTTTATAAACAATATAACAATTATAAAAACATGTTTAAAAGAACCATCAATTTCATCACCTTTAATATCTAAAATTATAACACATGAACCAATCCATAAAAATCACCAAAATCCACACAGAACACCCAATTCATAACCATACAAAATTTACTAAAACATAGAGAAGGGGAAACACCACCCAAAACAAGCATTTTTTAATAACTGAATATCATTTCATGAAACATATTATATGTACATATATGTAGACATATATATAAAACTACATTTAAATCCATTTCATACAAAATTACCAACATTAAAACAATAATTTTTTTTCACAAAACCAAATAAATGGTATAAAAAATTAATGAATTATTTTGAAACCCCCAAGTATCAAATGGTTTGTTTCAGAAAGAAAATTGATGGAAATACCTACCTCAATGTTTTATGAATGGAAGAAAACTTCAATGGATGGAAGAACCAATCCCAGTAGACCAACTACAATATCTAATTGAAAAATAAAAATAATACACAAATCAACCCCACCCCTTAGGTGTTGATGTAGAGAAAACCCCACCAAGAGATACAAAGAATCCATGATAAGAGGAAGAGGATAAGAGAAAATAAACCAAAACTAGAGAACTATCTTTATATCTGAAGGAGGATAAAAAAGGGGGAGATGAACCAAGTAAATGGATATTAATAGCTTCTTTTTTCAAAAAATGTGCAAAGGGGGAGGAAATCCAAAAAGGGGTTAAAACAAAAGAGGGGAAAATATAGAATTTTATGTTTTTATGAAATTTGTGAAACATTTATGGTTACATCAAGCAGTTTGTCAAACAATATTTTAATAGTGCACACCCTACTATAAAAAAGAGACACCCTACAAGGATTTAATGCATTGTTTGTGAAACCATTCACCAATTGTGGTGAATTTCAATGTAAAATTTTAGAGCCTCTTAGAACGCTTGTCACTCGGTTTCCCTTAACCATGCACAAGCCTTTTACTTTTCTCTGGACACTAAAAAGAAAATGCATTGTTTTTCCTTGGCCTTTCATGGAATGGACCAAAGAATATGAATTTCATTAAAAATAATTCAATAATAATTTGAATATGAAAGGACCTAAAAACAAAAGGATTCCTTGATAACCCTAAAACCAAGAACATGAGCATTGTATAGGCCAAAAGACTCCTAGAAACTCTATAACTAAAAAATTAATGCTCAGAACCTGAATCAAACATAAATTGAAATATCCTACATAAAAATAATAATATAATAAATGAAAAACTATGGATGGGGAGGGAAAATTATCCCCACCACAAAAACCTTCTATCCCATTCAATTCCCCCTCCCAAACCAAAACCAAAATTTAATACTAAAATTGAAAAAATAAAAACTATACCTTAAAACCCCAAGTGACCATTTAAATCACATGTCAAAACTGACCAACCTAGGAAAAAACATCACTAAGATGATCCATGGGAAAAATGATGAGGGTTCACCCCTCTAAAATTATACAAATAACACTATTAAACTACTAAAAACTAGACCAACATGGGATCACCAAACATGAATCAAGAAATCCTACCACAAGAGAAAGAACATAAATTAAACAATAACTGAACACTATGTTCTATCTCAATAAATCTTTTCCTCATGTCACAAATGTCTCCATATTAATCACATATTATAACAAAGATCGATCCACAAAAAGAAAAACTTTCAAAATATCTACATCCTCAATATCATCCCACTAAATTATAATGAAAAAGAAACCACCAAGTTTCATTTAGGACAAATAAAATCATATAACAAAATTGAAACCTCAAAAAATAAACGTAATCCATTTATGTTTCAAAAATAATTATAAATATCAGCCATGAATATTTTAATAACACAGAAATTAAGATTGCGTGAAGGTCATCACTCAAGAGAATATGTATGGATCCCTGATGTCTTGAGGCATCTACTACCCATAGTTAGGAGCATACATCTTATGACTAAGACATCCCTTTCTTGACATGCTTCTAACAGAACATATCTATATGTCCTTGGAAGCTACATTTGTGACTATTCTTTGAAATTTTTCTGCATTATATCATTGAATTCCAAGACCAAACACACTAGATACACATGAGTGAATGGTCAGATGAATGAGAATCCATAACCAATGAAAATGATTTATCATAATCAGTCTCCTTTGGAACACAACTCTTGCCAGATGGAAAACCATCATGATTACTAATAGAAACTAGGTCATCAATAACCACATACTAAACTCTAGGATCCATCTCTTCTACAAATTCATCATTTAATAGAATCTCAAACTATGATTCCCCAGATGAATGTACTATCTACATAATACCTATATAAAGACACTAGATAAAGAGATGATATTTCAACTAATCCTTTGAAAATACCTCCAAATAGAAGGAATCCAACTCCTTGATTTGAACCATATAGGCCTTCAGAGTCACTCTAATTCAAAATATCTCTACCAATTTCCAAGTCTTTTCCTCATCAGTTATGAACCATCAGATAAATGTTTTATTTAACAACCCAATATACATTCCATCAAGCAATGATGATAGAATGATAAAATTCCACTAATCCAATGTAGGACCATCAAATGAACTCATAACTTCATAGATTATTATAATTTTTGGAGTTTACAACATCTTAAAGATACTTTTGACATACACAAGCCACTATTTATCCTCTAACAAACAGTGATCACTATGTATGATATTAAATAACTGAGATGAACTGGATTATATAACCCTAATCAGAGACATGTTGTAACATCCCATGTAAGTAATGAATAATAGATATTATTATCTATGTCTATTTATGAATTATATAGTTTTTACGAGGCTTAAAATGGGAATAAATCCAATCTTAATCATGGAATACTCTAATATTTTTAAAAGATTGTTTTACCTCCTTTTGATGGAGAACCATTTTTAAATAAAAATTTTGAAACCTTTATAGACTATATTTGTCAAAATAAACTTATTCTTTATTATTGGGAAATTTAAATTTACCTTGGGTAAATATTTGGTATTTTTCTGACCATGTTTAATTTTTAATGAATAGTGAAAAATACTGCATTTTACATCAAAACTGCTTTTTCATCTAATTTAATTATATGATTATATTATCTTTTTATTTTGTCTTAAAGTGTAATTAGAATATAATTTTACCATCTAATCCAATGGTGGTCATTATAATTAATTTAACTTTGGAATTGGGCATAAATAAGTGCTAAACATTTCATAGATATTGTTTCTAAAAACCCACTATTTGTTTTAACAACGAGATTTAAATTTAAATTAATTATTTAAATTTCTGTGTTTGGGATTTAGTAAAATGAATTACATATTTGTAATCATAAGGTCCAAATTATTTAATCAATGATATTTTGTTTTTGGACATCATGAACAGTAACGACGGTAATTATCTTTAATTATCTTGATTAATTAGTAATCGAGTAGTTAAGGATAATAAAGTAAAATCATAATAAGAACAAACGACCCCAACATGTGTCCTAATACAACTTTTTATGTCATGGATTACCATGGGATGGCTTTTGACAAACATGGGGACCCCATGGAATCAATTTTGTGTGATAATGACTTTTTATCTTTTTATTTTTAAAGAAAGTTAAATATAACAAAGACTGTATCACCTGAGTAAAACATTTTTAATTTTGTCTACATAAATGATATAATAGACTATAAATAGTAATTGTAAATCTAAAAAAATTTCCTACATCATAGTATTTGTTTTATAATTTTTACACATTAAATAAATTAAATTTTTTATGAAATCATGATGATGCAGCGTTTACCACATTATTTAACAATTTAAATAAAATAAAAAGAAAATTTAAAATTTAAGACCAACACTTGTAAAAGACCTATTGGATGAGTATATTCAGAACCCTTATCACCTTATACTCTAACTTCATCAATGTGGGAACTTTAAAATTCAAAACTCATTTGAGAATAATGTAACATTTTGTAACATTCCAAGAGTGCCCCTCCTCTCCTCTTATAAAAGGCCCCCAGCTCTACCTCCTTACCCAAACCTCTCAAGCCTTTGGCTCGGCCAACCCCTGCCCATTCTGTCTCTCCACATCCCTCTATTACTCATAGAAGCCTCTCTTTGGGAAGAAGTCTTCCCAAGGAAGCCTTTGAGCTCAAATCAAAAAGAGTTACCCGTTTTAAAGGTAGTGTTTTCTCTTATGTTCTTATGTTTTGTTTTGCTTCTCCAACCCCCTAAAATATTTTTATTAAATTCCTTTGTAACAACTCATGTATCTTCAATATACGAGGATTTTTTTATTATAAGTATTAGAGCTACACTTACACAGACCTTCATCTAATGGTTAATGAGAATACTGTTTCTGTGGATTGCGAATTTCTGCCTCACAAAACGATGATTGTTCAACACTCATATAACACCTTAAAAGGTGGCCATTAATATGTAAATATATTTATATATGATATATAATATGTTTATGTATTACTTAAGCTTCTGTATTTTTCATTTATGGCATACCTTTATGTTTTCCATTATGGGTAAACGTGATATCTTCATTTTAGGAAGTGCGGACTACCGCCCCCTCAAAGTGATGTGATTGGTTAATACCATACGAGGTACGTATAAAGGATAGATTTAATGATATTATATATGATATTATACTGGAATTATAATATACCTTTATATAATTATTATTTCTTTCCATTAAATTTTGAGATAGAAATGAAAGTAGCGTTCATGCGTACGTACGACTTACCGTCTCCATGAACGTTGCATTTAATTTCTTATCCCGAAATGTAATGTACTACTATAAGTACATATATATAATGGATATATATGATGTATGTTACATCTAAATGATTAATATAATTCTGGAATTAAAATATACATATCCTTAATTTAGTTATAATTCCATTAATATGACATATAAATGAATGTAGCGTTCATGCGTACGTACGGCTTACCGTCTCCATGAACGGTGCATTTAATTTCATACCTCTAAATTATAATGTAATATTATAAATGAAAGTATATAATGGATATATATTATATATATATGAAATCTACATATTGAATATAATTATGTATATAATGGATATTTTACCCCATGATCAAACATGTAATTATAAAGAGTTTATTTTCGACTCAAGAAGCAATGATTGTTAAAACAACCGTTATTAACTTAAATAATAAAATAGTGTTAATGACATGGTAATAAGTGATATAAAAGTAATAATGATCTTGGAAAAAGTTCTTAAGCAAGTTTAAATTAACTCAAGTTTATTATTCAAGACAATAAAGAATTATCAAGTCAAGTCGGACACGAGGTAAGGGAACTTCTTAACCCAATTTCCGTTCTTTGGGTTAACCTCCTACTTTAAAATTATGTCATGATATTGTTATGTCCTATCATGTATTTTTAATTTAATTATGTGGTTTTATAGAGAATACACATAACAGATCTATTTTATTTAAGAAATTATCTTTGTAAGGGAATCCGTCTCAATCTCCTTTCATTGAGGCATATTATGTAATATACAAAACTTTATTTTATATGGTGTTTAAAACCATTTTACTTTTATGTTTATTCAAAAGGAATATTTTTTATACAAAGCATTTAATAAACGATAAAAGGGAATGTTTTTTGTTGTATGTATGTGGTGAAAACGACTTCTCCGCTCACGCGCCCATTATTTGAGCTTCAGATTCCTCTACAAGCCATAAACTTTTTTTAAATGAAAAAAATAAATACAATGATTTAATTTTCTTTTATTTTGGTATTGGAAATGGTTTTCATAATGTTTTTATATCGATGTGTTATATTGATATCTTGTGATTGAAAAGTGGAAATATTATGTTTCCTTTATGCATGTTTTATGTGATACGATTATGTTATGGTTCTTGGGAATTGTTATAAAGACGGGTGGTTCCGTGTTAAACTAAGGGTGGGTGAGCCCGATATAGCTCTCTAATGCATTGCGTAACACGAAGGAGTTAAACGTTAAGGTTTCTCCGAAGAGATTTAGGGAATATACTGTGATGGGCATTCCAAACGTAACTAAGTGGGTTACTCCCTATGTAAGAATGTTATGAATGCCTCAAGTTACCTTTCTGTCTTATGATTTATATGATTTATTCATGATTTGATGAGGTATGTTAAGGTGCTTATGTTTTATGAGTAATGTATGATTTCATTGATTCTTATGTATACATGTACTCATGATTCCTTTCAATATTTTCATATCACTTACTGATCTTTTTCTGCTCATCTCAAGTTTTTGAAATATTTTTCACAGGTCAAAGGAAAGGTACATTATGTGATGATAGTGTCAAGGAAGTGTCAAGAAAGAATACATGTTTTATTTTAAATATGTTTCCATTGATGGTAAAAATTAGTACTACCTTTTATGTAACCACTTTGTCTAAATGTGGAATGTAATGAATGTTTTATGATCTAATTCTCTAAAATTATAAACATGAAAAGATCATCAATGTGTATTCTTGATGTAACTCAATATTAAATAATGATTAAGGCTGGGACCTTATAGTTGGTATCAGAGGTCGGTTTAGACAACTTTAGTAGTTAGAATTCTATTAAATGATTATCCAAAAATATTTTTTATGGTCAAATTGAAAATGATATAGCATTTAATGATTACCATGTTTCTTCGCCTAAGATATTTTTGTGATAATAATAGTTTTCCATAGAGGAAACAGAGCAAATTTTCTAGGAACTAATATAGAGTATAATGACATTTTGAATCAGTAACCAGAGATGGTCGAAATCAGAATTGAGCAGTTTACTGCACTGATGGCTCAGTTGAATCAGGTTGTTAAAGAATGGGCAAGACCCACAAATGTAACCGAGATCAATATTTTTCTTGGTTTTGCAGGTTACTACCGAAGGTTTGTTGAAAAAATTTCACGGTTATCTAGTCCAATGACTAAGATAACTGGGAATGTTGTTAAGTTTATCTGGACAAAAGAATGTGATGATTGTTTTTAGGAACTGAAAAGAAGATTGGTGAATGCTCCAGTTTTGGCACTACCTTCCAGGAAAGGTGAATTTGTTATCTACAGTGATGCTTCATTCAAAGGACTTGGTTGGGTCCTAAGGCTGAATGATCATGTAATTGCATATGCTTCATGACAGTTGAAAACTCATGAGGTAAATTACCCTACACATGATTTGGAATTACCTGTTGTTGTTTTCGCTTTAAAAATTTGGAGGAATCATTTGTATGGAGTAAAGTGTAAAATATATACTAATCAAAAAAGTTTAATGTATATATTCCCTCAGAAAGAATTGAACATGAGACAAAGGAGATGGCAAGAATTAATCAAGGATTATGATTGTACAATTCATTACAATCCGGGAAAAGAAAATAAATTGGATGATGCTTTGAGTCCAAAAAAGTAATGCTTCATTAACATTGTTGTGTTTGGAACATGATCCTTCGATTAAGGATTTGATGAACATTGTCATAGAAGTTGTTGGTGCGGGATTTCCATCTGTTTTGTTTCAGGTATCAGTGAAATCTTCTCTATCAGACAGAATCATGCAAGCACAAAAGCAAGAAAGTGAGTTGCAGAAAACGGTAGAGCTAGCTCAGAAGGGTAAGTTGCCTGAATTCAACATTGATAATGATTGTGTTTTGATATTTGGGAAGAGATTGTGTGTGCCGTTTGATTCACAGTTGAAGAGGTATTTGTTATGTGAAGCTCATATTTCTCCATTTTCAGTTCATCATAGCAGTACTAAGATGTATAAATATCTTTACAAGTATTACTGGTGGGATGGAATGAAAAGAGATATTGTTGATTTTACTATGAAGTGTCTGACTTGTCAGCAGGTTAAAGTAGAGTGGCAGTTACCGAAATGGATGCTTCAACCTTTACCAATGCCAGAGTTGAAATGGGAATATATATCCATGGACTTTGTTGTGGGATTACAGAAAACGTCTCGAGGTAATAATTCAATCTGGGTTATTGTTGATTGCTTGACTAAATCTGCTCATTTCCTTGCTATGCGAGATACTTTTTCCCTAGATCAACTTTCTCGATTGTATCTTAAAGATATAGTAAGGTTTCATGGAGTTCCCCTATCCATTTTATCTGATCATGATCCCAGGTTTACTTCTAACTTCTAGAAAGGCCTTCAGAAGTCGTTGGGTACTGAATTAAATTTTAGTACGGCTTTTCATCCACAATCAGATGGGCAGTCAGAATGAACAATCCAGACATTGGAGGATATTCTACGTGCTTTTTCGATGGATTATCAGGGAAGTTGGTATCAACACCATTCATTGGTTGAGTTTTCTTATAATAGCAGTTTTTATTATAGTATACTGATGGAACCATTTGAGGCATTATATGGGAAGCGGTGTCAAACTCCAGCTTTCTGGGATGAAGTGGGTGAAAGGAAGTTAATGGGACTAGAATTAGTAGAAGAGTTGGCAGAAAAGTTTAGATGATACAGAGACACATGAGAACGGCTCAGAGCAGGAAGAATAGTTATGCAGACAACAGTAGGAAGGATCTCTCTTTTGAGGTAAGTGATCATGTTTTTCTCAATGTATCACCGTGGAAAAGTGTGATGTGATTTGGTAAGAAAGGAAAGCTGAGTCCAAGGTTTATTGGAGCATATGAAATTATGGAGTGAGTTGGAGAAGTTTCTTACCGGGTGTCTTTACCTACGAGTTTATCTCAAGTACACAATGTTTTTCATTTTTCAATGTTAAGGAAGTACATGCCAGACCCATCTCATGTTTTGAGTCCAAAGGTAGTTCAGCTGGAAGAGAATATATCTTATGAGGAACAACCAGTTCAGATTCTTGATCACAGGGAGAAAATGTTGCAGAATAAGGTGATTCATCAAGTAATGGTTTTTTGGATGAACCAAATGAGTGAAGAGGCAACATGGGAATTTAAAATGCAACGAGGGATAAATAAATCCACTTATTCGATAAGTAAATAAATTACGGGGACACAATTTTCAAAAGGGGGGAAGGATGTAACATCCCAAGTAAGTAATCAATAATATGTTTTCTTATCTATTTCTATTTATGAATTAGATAGTGTTTTAGAGGCTTAAAATGAGAATAAATCAAATCTTAAGCATGGAATACTCTAATATTTTTAAAAGATTGTTTTATGGCCTTTTGATGGTGAACCATTTTTAAATCTAACTTTTGACAATTTTATAAGCTATATTTTTCAAATTAAACTTATTCTTTATGATTGGGACATTGAAATTTACCATGGGTAAATTTATGGTATTTTTCTGACCATGTTCAATTTTTAATGAATAGTGAAAAATACTGCATTTTACGTCAAAACTACTTTTTCATCTAATTTAATTATAGGATTAGATTATCTTTTTAATTTGTCTTAAAGTGTAATTAGAATTTATTTTTACCATCTAATCCAATGGTGATCATTATAATTAATTTCAATTTGGAATTGGGCATAAACAAGTGCAAAACTTTTCATAGATATTGTTTCTAAAAACCCGCTATTTGTTTTGACAACGGGAATTATTTTTAAATTAATTATTGCAATTTCTGTGTTTGGAATTTGGTAAAATTGATTACATATTTGGAATCATAATTTCCAAATTATGTAATCAAGATGCTTTTGTTATTGGACATTATGAATAGTAAGGACGGTAATTATCTTAAATTATCTTCATTAATTACTAATAGGGTAGTTAAGGATAATAAAATAATATCATAATAATAACAAATTACCCCAAAATGTGTCGTAATACTAATTTTTGCGTCATTTCTGACCATGGTATGACTTTTTCCAAACATGGGGGCCCCATGGAATCACTTTTGTGTGATAATAACTTTTTATCTTTTTATTTTTAAAGAACGATAAATATAACAAAGAATGTATTACCTAAGTAAAAACTTTTTACTTTTGTATACATAAAGAATCTCTTGGACTATAAATAGTCATTTTCAAGAAAAATATATTCCCTACATCATATTATTTTTTTTATAATTTTTAGACATTAAATAAATTAAATTATTTTTGACATCATGATGATGCAGCGATTACCTCATTATTTAACGATTTAAATAAAATAAAAAATAATGTAAAATATAAGACCTACACTTGTCAAAGACCTATTAGATGAGTATATTTCGAACCCTTATCAAATTATCCTAGAAATGAATCAATTTGGTACCTTTAAAATCTGAAACTCATTTGAAAATAACGTAACATTTTGTAACATTCCAAGAGTGCCCCTCCTCTCCTCTTATAAAAGGCCGCCACCTCTAGCTCATTACCCACACCTCTCAAGCCTTTGGCTCGGAAAAACCTGCCCATTTTGCCTCTACATATCCCTCTATTACTCCAAGAATCCTCAATTTGGGCAGAAGTCTTTCCAAGGAAGCCTTTGAGCTCAAATCAAAAAGAGTTACCCGTTTTAAAGGTAGTGTTTTCTCTTGTGTTCTTATGTTTTATTTTGTTTCTCCAACCCCCTAAACTCTTTTTATTATTTTATTTTGTAACAAATCCAATATCTTCAATATACAAGGATTTTGTTTTGATAAGGATTAGAGCTACACTTACACACACCTTCATCTAATGGTTAAAGAGCATACTGTTTCTGTGGATGGTGAATTTCTGCCTCACGAAACGATGATTGTTCAACACTCATATAACACCTTCAAAGGTGGACATTAGGATGTCACAATATTTATATATGATATATAATAGGTTTATGTTTTACTTAAGCTTTTGTATTTTTCATTTATTTTATAACTTTATGGTTTCCATTATGGGTAAACGCGATATCTTCATTTTAGGAAGTACGCACTACCGCCCCCTCAAAGTGATTTGATTCGTTAATACCATATATGGTACATATAAAGGATAGATTTAATGATATTATATATTATATTATACTTGAATTATAATATACCTTTATATAATTATTTTTTTCTTTCCATTAAAGTATGAGATAGAAATGAAAGTAGTGTTCATGCTTTCGTACGACTTACCGTCTCCATGAATGGTCCATTTCATTTCTTATCCCCAAATGTAATGTAATATTATAAGTACATATATATAATGGATATATATGATGTATGTTACATATAAATGATGAATATAATTCTGGAATTAGAATATAAATATCTCTCATTTAGTTTGAATTCGATTAATATGACATAGAAAAGAAAGTAGTGTTCATGCGTACGTACGACTTACCGTCTCCATGAATGATGCACTTCATTTCTTACCTCTAAATGATTATGTAATATTATAAATGCATATATATAATAGATATATATGATATATATGATATCTTCATAATGAATATAATTCTGGATATAATGGATATTTTACCCCACGAACAAACTTGTAATTATAAAGAGTTTATTTTTGACTCAAGTAGTAATGATCGTTAAAACGACCGTTATTAACTTAAATAATTACATAGTGTTCATGAAATGGTAATAAGTGATATAAAATAAATAATGAAATTGAAAAATGTTCTTAAGCAAGTAGAAATTAACTCATGTTTATTATTCAGGACATTAAAGAACGATCACGTCAATTCGGACACGAGGTAAGGGAACTTCTTAACCCAATTTCCGTTCTTTGGGTTAATCTCCTACTTTAAAATTAGGTCATGATATTGTTATGTCCTATATTGTATTTTTACTTTCTTTATGTATACTTATAGAGAATTAACATAATAGATCTATTTTATTTAAAAAATTATCTTTGTAAGGGAATCGGTCTCAATCTCTTTTCATTGAGGCATATTATGTTTTATACACAGCTTTATTTCATAAAGTGTATAAAAACCTTTGATTTTTACGTTTATTCAAAAGGAATCTTTTTTATATGAAGTGTTTACTAAATGAAAAATGGTAATATTTCTCTGTACGTATGCGGCGACAATGACTTCTCTACCGCCGTGACCATAATTTGAGTTTCGGCTTCCTCTACAAGCCATAACATTTTTTTAAATAAAAAAAATAAATACCATGGTTGAATTTTCTTTTATTTTGGTATTGGAAATGGTTTTCATAATGTTTTTATATCAATGTGTTGTATTGATATCTTGTGATTGAAAAGTGTAAATGTTATGTTTCCTTTATGCATGTTTTATGTGATACGATTATGTTATGGTTCTTGGTAATTGTTATGAAGACGGGTGGTTCCGTGTTAAACAAAGGGCGGGTGTGCCCGATATAGCTCTCCAATGAATTGGGTATTGTGAAGGAGTTAAACGTTAAGGTTTCTCCGAAGAGATTTAGGGGATACACTGTGATGGGTATTCCAAACGTAACCAAGAGGGTTACTACCTGCGTAAGAATGTTATGAATGCCTCAAGTTACCTTTATGTCTTATGATTTCTATGATTTATTCATGATTTGATGAAATATGTTACAGTGAATAGGTTTTATGAGTAAAGTATGATTTCATTGATTCTTATGTATACATGTACTCATGTTTCCTTTCCATATTTTCATATACCTTACTGAGATTTTTATGCTCATCCCAATATTTTGAAATATTTTTCACAGGTCAAAGAAAAGGTACATTATGTGATGATAGTGTCAAGGAAGTATCAAGAAAGAATCCATGTTTTATTTTAAATATGTTTCCGTTGATGGGAAAAATGATTATTATCTTTTATGTAACCACTTTGTTTAAATGTGGAATGTAATGCATGTTTTATGATCTAATTCTCTAAAACTCTAAACCTGAAAAGATCCTCAACGTGTATTATCGAAGTAACTTAAGATTAATTAATGTATAAAGCTAGGGCCATATAGTTGGTATCAGAGGTTGGTTTAGACAACTTTAGGAGTTTGAATTCTATTAAATGATTATCCAAAAATATTTTTTTTATGGTCAAATTGAAAATGATATATAATTTAATGATTACCATGTTGCTTCGCCTATGATATTTATGTTATAAGAAAAGTTTTCCATAGAGGAAACAAAGAAGCTTTTCTAGGAAGGCATACAAAGTATAATGGCATTTCGAATCAGCAACGATATATGGTCAGAATCATAATTGAGCAGTTTACTGCACTGATGGCTCAGTTGAATCAGGTTTTTGAAGAATGGCCATGACCCACAAATGTAACAGAGATCTGTAGTTTTCTTGGTTTTGAAGGTTACTACCGAAGGTATTTTGAAAATTTTTCATGGTTATGTAGTCTAATGACTAAGCTAACTTGGAAGGGTGTTATGAACATCTGGACAAAAGAATGTGATGATTGTTATCAGGAACTGAAAAGAAGATTGGGGAATTCTCCAGTTTTGGCACTACCTTCATGGAATTGGTGAGTTTGTTATCTACAATGATGCTTCATTCAAAGGACATGGTTGCGTCCTAATGCAGAATGATCAGTTAATTGCAAATGCTTCATGACAGTTGAAAACTCATGAGGTAAATTACCCTACACATTATTTGGAATTATCTTCTGTTGTTTTCTCTTTAAAATTTTGGAGGCATTATTTGTATGGAGTAAAGTTTGAAATATATACTAATCAAAAAAGTTTAAAGTATATATTCACTCAGAAATAATTGAACATGAGACAGAGGAGATGGATAAAATTAATCAAAGATTATGATTGTACAATTCATTACCATCCGGGAAAAGAAAATAAAGTGGCTGATGCTTTGAGTCGAAAAATTAATGATTCATTAACAATGTTGAGTTTGGAACGTGATCCTTTGGTTATGGATTTGATGAACATTGGAATAGAAGTTGTTGGTGTTGGATGTACTTCTGTTTTGTTTCAGGTATCAGTGAAATCTTCTCTATCAGAGAGAATCAAGCAAGCATAGAAGCAAGACATTGAGTTGCAGAAAAAGGTAAAACAGGTTCAGATGTTTAAGTTTTCTAAATTTAGCACTGATAATGATTGTGTTTTGAGATTTGGGAATAGACGGTGTGTGCCATTTGATTCACAGTTGAAGAGATATTTTTTATGTGAATCTCGTAGTTCTCCGTTTTCAGTTCATCCTGGCAGTACGAAGATGTATAGAGATCTTCGGGAGTATTACTGGTGGGATGGAATGAAAAGAGATATTGTTGATTTTACAAGGAAGTGTTTGACTTGTCAACAGTTTAAAGCAGAGCGGAAATTACTGAATGGGATGCTTCAGCCTTTACCAGTTCTATAGTGATAATGGGAAAATATATCCATGGACTTTGTTGTGGGATTGCCGAAGACATCTCGAGGTAATAATGCAATCTGGGTTATTGTTGACCACTTGACTAAATCTGCTCATTTCCTTGCTATGCGGGATACTTTTTCCCTAGATCAAATTTATAGATTATATCTTAAAGAGATAGTCAAGTTCTATGGAGTTCCCCTATCCATTTTTTCTGATCGTGATCCCTGGTTTACTTCTAACTTTTGGAAAGGCCTTCAGAAGTCGTTGGGTACTGAATTAAATTTTAGTACAACTATTAATCCTCAATTAGATGGGCAGTCAGAATGAACAATCCAGACATTGAAGGATATTATACGTGCTTGTTCGATGGATTATCAGGGAAGTTGGGACCAACATCTTTCTTTAGTTGAGTTTTCTTATAAAAATAGCTTTAATTATAGTATACAGATGGGACCATTTGAGGCATTATATGGGAAGCAGTGTCGAACTCCAGATTTCTGGGATGAAGTGGGTGAAAGGAAGTTGATGGGACCAGAATTGGTAGAAGAGTTGGTAGAAAAAGTTTATATGATACAGATACACATGAGAACGTCTCAGAGTAGGCAGAAGAGTTATGTAGACAACAAGAGGAAGGATCTCTCTTTTGAGGTAGGTGATCATGTTTTTCTCAAAGTATCACCATGGAAAAGTGTGATATGGTTTGGTAAAAAAGGAAATCTGAGTCCAAGGTTCATTGGACCATATGAAATTTTTGAGAGAGTTGGATCAGTTGCATACCGAGTGGATTTACCTCCGAGTTTATCTCAGGTACACAATGTTCTTCATGTTTCAATGTTAAGGAAGTATATGCCAGACCCATCACATGTTTTGAGTACAGAGGTAGTTCAGTTGGAAGGAAAGCTATCTTATAAGGAACAACCTGTTCAGATTCTTGATAAAAGGAAGCTAGTGTTTCAGAATAAGGTGATTCATCATGTAAAGGTTTTGTGGATGAACCACAAGAGTGAATAGGAAACGTGGGAATCTGAAAATGCAATGAGGGATAAATACCCCCACTTATTCGATAAGTAAATAAATTGCGGGGATGCAATTTTCTAAAGTGGGGAAGGATGTAACATCCCAAGTAAGTAATGAATAATATTTATTCTTATCTATGTCTATTTATGAATTAGATAGTGTTTTAAAGGCTTAAAATGAGAATAAACCCAATCTTAAGCATGAAATACTCTAATATTTTTAAAAGATTATTTTACCACCTTTTGATGGAGAACCATGTTTAAATCTAACTTTTGACAATTTTATAAGCTATATTTTTCAAAATAGATTTATTCCTTTTTATTGGGACATTGAAATTTACCTTGGGTAAATTTTTGGTATTTTTCTTGACCATGTTCAATTTTTAATGAATAGTGAAAAATACTGCATTTTACATCAAAACTTCTTTTTCATCTAATTTAATTATAGGATTAGATTATCTTTTTTGTAACGCCCCGACCCCAGCTACCCAGAGCCGGTGAATTACTTCGTAACATTGGCATGATCACAAAAGATCAAGTCTCGAAAGACCGATTAGTTTAGTAGCCTTGGAAACACTAGATACATTCATAAGTCTTTCATTACATAAAAAAGTAAACAAACTACAATAACATGGTCTTCATAGTCCACAATCATATCCCTTTCTAACTACCCCTGCAGTTCACTCATAAAATACTTCTTCACATCCTGAAAAATATTAAAACATTGAAAGGGGTGAGCTCAGATGCTCAGTAAGGATAACAATAATGTGGAAACTTTCATAAATAAACATTAAAATTTAAGGCAATGTATAACTAAAACAAAAGCCTTTTAAAAATGAACTTCAACATAATATGGAAAAATTAAAATGAGATAATTCCATTTACTTATTCACATGGATATTCTTCTGGTCGAATAATCACATGCAATATCAATAACCACTTTCATAATGAGGGAATATATAATGCCGGACATTCTGAAACATTTTGTCAAGGCCTCGGCCAAGACGTCAAAAATGATTAAGGCCTCGGCCAAAACCATAAATCAAATTGGGAAAGGGCCTTGGCCAATTCCACGTCTAGTTGTCTCATGAGACCTACCGATGCATCGAGGAGCTATAGTGGGCTCCACCCGTCACTTATTAAGTCCAATACATTCCTCGTATGAATAGGTTTAAACATATTATAAACCATAACATAATCGTATCACATAAAACATGCATAAAGGTAACATAACATTTCCACATTTCAATCACAAGATATCAATACAACACATTGATATAATAAAAACGCTTTCAAAATAATTTTCAATACCAAAATAAAAGAAAGTTAAAACTTTGTATTTATTTTACATCAAAAAAAATGATGGCTTGTAGAGGAAGACGAAACTCAAATAATGGTCACGGCGACGGAGAAGTCGTTGTCGCCGCATATGTACGGAAAGAAAAACATTCCCTTTTTTCGTTTAGTAAAACGCATCGTATAAAAAATATTCCTTTTGAATAAACGTAAAAGTCAAAGGGGTTTATACACCGTATAAAAGAAAGTTGTGTATAAAACCAAATATGCCTCAATGAAAGGAGAATGAGACGAAGTCCTTAAAAAGATCATTTTTAAAATAAAAGAGATATATTATGTGTATTCACTATAGGTACACATATAGAAAGTAAATATACAAAATAGGACATAATAATATCATGACATAATTTGAAAGTAGGAGATTAACCCAAAGAATGGAAGTTGGGTTAAGAAATTCCCTTACCTCGTGTCTGACTTGACTCAACCGTTCTTTAACCTCCTGAATAATAAACCAGAGTTAATATATACCTTACTAAGAACCATTTTCAATTTCATTATCCTTTTTATATCACTTATTACAATGTTATGAACATTATGTAATTATTTAAGTTAATAACGGATGTTTTGTCGATCTTTGGTACTTGTGTCAACAATAAACTTCTTATAATTACAAGTTGTTTATGTGGTAGAATATCCATTATCTCCAGAATTATATTAATGATTTATATGTCATATATATCATATATATCTAGTATATACATTTATAATATTACGTAACATTTAGAGGTAAGAAATGAAATGCACCGTTCATAGAGACGGTAAGCCGTACGTACGCATGAACGCTACTTTCATTTCAATTTCATATTTAATGGAACGAAATCATAATGATATAAATTTATAATATAATTCCAGTATAATATAGTGTATAATACTATTTACTCCATCCTTTATACATCCCACATATGGCATTAACGATTCAAATCACTTTGAGGGGGCGGTAGTCCGCACTTCCTAAAATGAAATTATCGCGTTTTACCCATAATGGAAATCATAAAGTATGACATAAATGAGAAATACAGAAGCATAAGTAAAACATAAACATATTTTATATCATATATAAATATAGTGACATCTTAATGGCCTCCTTTGAAGGTGTTATATGAGTGTTGAACAATCATCGTTTCGTGAGGCAGAAATTCGCCATCCACAGAAACCATATGTTCTTTAACCATTAGATGTAGGTGTGTGTAAGTGTAGCTCGAATACTTCTTATAACAACATCCTAGTATATTGAGGATACTGGTGTTGTTACAAAATAAATGAATAAAAAGAGTTTAGGGGGTTTGAGAAGAAAAATAAAACAAAACAACATTAGAGAAGACATTACCTCAAAATCGGGTAACTCTTTTTGATTTGAGCCAAAGGCTTCCTTGGGAAGAGTTCATCCCAATGTGAGGCTTCTAGGAGTAAGAGGGGGAAGTTGGGAGAGTATTTGGGCAGAGTTTGGCTGAGACAAATGGCTTGAAAGTGTAAATGAGGTGAGAGAGGTGGGGGGGCCTTTTATAAGTGGAGAGGAGGGGCACTTTTGGAAAGATTGAAATGTTACATTATTTCACAATGATTTTAGGATTCTAAAGGTCCCACACTTATATAATTCGAGTATAAGTGATAAGGCTTCGAAATCTCCTCATCAAATAGGCTTTGGACAAGTGTAAGCCTTGGATTTTGCATTATCTTCTCATTTTATTTAAATCGTTAAATAATGAGGTCATCGTTGCATCATAATGATGTCATAAATAATTTAATTTATTTATTTTCTAAAAATTATAAAAAAAATACTATGATGTAGGAAATATTTTTAGCTTTATAATGAATATTTATAGTCAAAATTTGGACTTTTGTAACCCCACATAAAAACTATTTTAGTAAAATAACTCATGTTTGTGTCAATTTAATTTTAACATTAAATAAATATATATTAATGTCATTTTCCAACCAAAGTGGCTCCATGGGGTCCCCAAGTTGACCCATGAGTTGTCTTGGTCTGCCAGGACTCATCCAATAGGAGTAGGACAAGTTTCAAGCTCATATCATATTATTAAAATATTGTTTTTACCTTAAACTACACTAATTACCTCTAATCGCGATTAAGAACTTAAAAGTTACTATTCACCAAAAAATTATTTTAATCTTATTGAACCACATTTTAATTCTTAATGACAACCATGTATGTCGGATTTTTGAAAATCAAATCACAGAAGTGGTAATATTTCATTTAAACGAAAAATCAGTTATTTAACTACCACTTAGTGGTTTCACTATTCATCAAAAATTGATGTTTTTCAGAACAAAGCCAAATTTTCACCCTAAGATATAATTGATATTCCGAATTCAAAAATGATGTATATTTTACAAAATTCAAAACATATAAGTTGCATTAATTAATTTTATAATTAATTCCCGCTGTTACAACAAATAGCGTGTTTTTAAGAAACAATTTATATTAAAAGATTGGCAATTGTTTATGTCCAATTTCAATGTTAAATTAATTCCAATGAACACCATTGGATAAAATGGTAAAAATATATTCTAATTATACTTTAAAACCACTCAATGGTATAACTTATCACTACAAATTATTTTGATTAAAAAAGTTGTTTTAAGTAATTTTCACTATTCATAAAAAAATTGGAAGTTCTCAGAAAATTACAAAAAATTCAACTTTGGATAATTTTGATATTACGAATACAAAAATGAAGTCCATTTTGAAATATAAAATTTCTATAATTTTAAAAAGTGGTTATTACTATTCATAACGGCTACTTTGATTAGTCGCGGTGTTTTAGAACTCGAAGTTGCGTACAATGCAAGCTATTGCATTATTGAATGAGAAGCGTATCGTGGAAGCTCGGGGTGTTACATTCTACCCTCCTTCAATAAATTGCATCCTCGCAATTTGAAAATTTTCTTTGAAAATAAAAGGTTGAAAAGAGAAAATACCTTTGAGGAAAACCCACATCGGAAATAAGGTTAATAAATATATAACATTAAAAGAAAGCAAGATAAGTACAAAGGTCACCCGATATAGCCCATTCTAGGATTATATGAAAATATGGATATGGAGGAGAAACAAACCATCAAGGTCTGATGGAGAGTTATAGAAAACAGGATTAGGAGAAAGTTTAACCACAAGAAAATCACAAACTTGTGATTGGTTAAACGGTCATTGAATCCCCAGTTGGAAAAGTTAACCGACAACATTTTTGTTTTAAGTTACCTTTTATAATGTTGATGAATTTATTTAGGAGATTTACTAAGAACGTAAGGGAATATACATACTTGTTATGTATACTTTCATTCGTTAATAAATTTTTACCACAAACCCAACTTTTACTCCAAATGGTAACGGAACTCAAAAATATTCTATTTATCCTAATTGTATAAGGTTCCAAATGTTAACACATACCATTTAGATTAGTAAAATTATTTTGTAATAACCAGGGACTTCCTGTAGGCTAGTGGTAGGAAATAAAGGCTTGTCGCACTATGGTTGTGGGTTCGATTCCTGCAGCTTTGTCCGACGCGACGGGTTATTCCCCACCATGCAGGTTGTCCTTTTCCTAAAACTATAGTATCATAATATTCCAAAAATAATCTTCATAATTTTTTTTAACCTTAAAAAATACTATCC
The DNA here is from genome assembly GCA_963277665.1 of Viscum album. Lineage (NCBI taxonomy): Eukaryota > Viridiplantae > Streptophyta > Magnoliopsida > Santalales > Viscaceae > Viscum > Viscum album. The sequence goes on along the minus strand of OY728150.1, from coordinate 1,349,937,538 downwards.
AAAGATCAACTTAATCCACTCCAACCTTTATAGTTATCCAAAATACCTCTGTCCAGACTTTCTCTAAAAGGTCTCTTAATTCCAAAATCAATTTATCAGATTCCCCAAACAAAGTAAAGTTTCTCTTATTGTCACATACTAAAAATAGAATTACCTTCATCATAATAAAACCATACTGAAATCAACAAGTACTGCAGTACAATCCTTATATATATATATCACATTATTCTAATAACCAGAATATAATCCATGAGTCCAAAAGCACCAATACATTAGTTATTCTGCTTCAACTGTAGTAACAGCATAAGATTGTCCTTGATCCCTTGGCCTTTTCTAAGGTAAGTTTCCATGACGCTTAGGGCATTCATTTTCATAATGCCCCATCTCCCTACAATTGTAGCATTCAACTTTGACAGCCTCTTTCTTTCCCTTGCAATCACGAGCCTGGTGACCCTTTTCTCCACATTTATAACAAACTCCCATTCCTTTTAGGCACGTACTAGGGTGATTCTTCCCACAATTATCACATAATGGAAAATCCTCCTTTCCCTTTTTCCCTTTATCTGTCTCTTGTTCCACCGTTATCTTCTTCTCTTGCTTTACTTTGTTGTCATAAGACTTAGAGAATTTTTTTTCTGTCTTGATAGCACACGAGACAATATCTTCGTATGATGAGAAGGATTGTGATACTAAAGCTCGACGGAGAAATGGTTTTAACCCATCAAAGAAATGATCAATCTTACTCCTTGGGTTACGTATATAATCGGCAGCATGCCTCGCTAACCTTGTAAAGTTAGCCTCATACTTTGCGACATTCTCATCCTCCTTCTACCTCAAACTCAGAAATTGCCTTTCCATATCTGCTCGATGGTCACGAGGAAAGTATTTTTCTAAAAAAAGCTCTTTGAACTCCCTCCATTCCATATTTGATACATCATCATCTTCCTTTGTGTTTTGAATCAGCGACCACCACTGATCGACATCTCCAGTGAGGCGGTAAACATCCATGACAACCTTCTCCCTTTCACTACTCCCCAAGGCATGGAATATTTTCTCTAAGGAATTTATCCATTGCTCAGCTACTATAGGATTTGTACTCCCATTGAAGGTTGGTGGTTGTTGTCTCATGAAACGATCTAGCATTGATCCTCCACGTTGCGGATCAGGGTGCTCCATACGAGTAAGGTTATTATTCAAAACCTGAGTCAGTTGTCCCAGTATGGTAATAAGTTGATCAACACCAGTTGTATCTCCAGATCCACAATAATTATCTTGAGCAGGAGGGCAATCCCTACACGGAGTGCGTGCATTGATACAGTTTCCATTTCTTCCACTAGGTGCCATTTCTAAACAATTGCATAAACTAGATCAGTTTATGAATCAAAATACATAATCCCATACTTATAAAACACATAACATAAATTGAAGTATTTATGGATATAATCCATAATCATAAAAATGTTTTCATTGAGGAAGTATATACTCATAAACCCTTCATAATTATTTGTAATGAAAATGAGAGTTATCCTAAGAATATCCCCCGGGAGTATCGTAACCAAGAGTGCAGCAAGGCCCGTTGTCGTGCAGCAGTTCCCGTTCGAGTCTAGCTCAAAGCGGTGTTTTCGGGTTTTACCCCTAGGTACATCTGTGCCAGAGCCGCCTCTACCTGCTCATATCCAGACAGGGATGTATTGCTCAGAAAACTCACAAAATCTCTACAATAACATAATTCTAGGAAGTTCTTATATACTAATCCTCAAAGTTCATCTTAGGTCTACGTGCTCTAATCAGAGTTTATCTAAATCTAGCTTCCAAGGTTAGTACTAAACTTCCTCTGATACCAACTGTAACGCCCCGAACCCAGCTACCCAGAGCCGGTGCATTACTTCGTAACATTGGCATGATCACAAAAGATCAAGTCTCGAAAGACCGATTAGTTTAGTAGCCTTGGAAACACTAGATACATTCATAAGTCTTTCATTACATCAAAAAGTAAACAAACTAAAATAACATGGTCTTCATAGTCCACAATCATATCCCTTTCTCACTACCCCTGCAGGTCACTCATAAAATACTTCTTCACATCCTGGAAAATATTAAAACATTGAAAGGGGTGAGCTCAGATGCTCAGTAAGGATAACAATAATGCGGAAGCTTTCATAAATAAACATTTACATTTAAGGCAATGTATAACTAAAACAAAAGCCTTTTAAACATGAACTTCAACATAATATGGAAAAATTAAAATGAGATAATGCCATTTACTTATTCACATGGATATTCTACTGGTCAAATAATCACATGCAATATCAATAACCACTTTCATAATGAGGGAATGTATAATGCCGGACATTCTGAAACATTTTGTCAAGGCCTCGGCCAAGACGTCTAAAATGATTAAGGCCTCGGCCAAAACCATAAATCAAATTGGGAAAGGGCCTCGGCCAATTCCACGTCTAGTTGTCTCATGAGACCTACCGATGCATCGAGGAGCTATAGCGGGCTCCACCCGTCACTTATTAAGTCCAATACATTCCTCATATGAATAGGTTTAAACATATCATAAACCATAACATAATCGTATCACATAAAACATGCATAAAGGAAACATAAAATTTCCACATTTCAATCACAAGATATCAATACAACACATTGATATAATAAAAACGCTTTCAAAATCATTTTCAATACCAAAATAAAAGAAAGTTAAAACTTTGTATTTATTTTACATCAAAAAAAATGATGGCTTGTAGAGGAAGCCGAAACTCAAATAATGGTCACGGTGGCGGAGAAGTCGTTGTCGCCGCATATGTACGGAAAGAAAAACATTCCCTTTTGTCGTTTAGTAAAATGCTTCGTATAAAAAATATTCCTTTTGAATAAACGTAAAAGTCAAAGGGGTTTATAACCCGTATAAAAGAAAGTTGTGTATAAAACCAAATACGCCTCAATGAAAGGAGACTGAGACGAAGTCCTTAAAAAGATCATTTTTAAAATAAAAGAGATATATTATCTGTATTCACTATAGTTACACATATAGAAAGTAAATATACAAAATAGGACATAATAATATCATGACATAATTTGAAAGTAGGAGATTAACCCAAAGAATGGAAGTTGGGTTAAGAAATTCCCTTACCTCGTGTCTGACTTGACTCAACCATTCTTTAACCTACTGAATAATAAACTAGAGTTAATATATACCTTATTAAGAACCATTTTCAATTTCATTATCCTTTTTATATCACTTATTACAATGTTATGAACATTATGTAATTATTTAAGTTAATAACGGTCGTTTTGTCGATCTTTGGTACTTGTGTCAACAATAAACTTCTTATAATTACAAGTTGTTTATGTGGTAGAATATCCATTATCTCCAGAATTATATTCATGATTTAGATGTCATATATATCATATATATCCAGTATATACATTTATAATATTACATAACATTTAGAGGTAAGAAATGAAATGCACCGTTCATGGAGACGGTAAGCCGTACGTACGCATGAACGCTACTTTCATTTCAATTTCATATTTAATGGAACGAAATCATAATTATATAAATGTATAATATAATTCCAGTATAATATAGTGTATAATACTATTTACTCCATCCTTTATACATCCCACATATGGCCTTAACGATTTAAATCACTTTGAGGGGGCGGTAGTCCGCACTTCCTAAAATGAAATTATCGCGTTTTACCCATAATGGAAATCATAAAGTATGCCATAAATGAGAAATACAGAAGCATAAGTAAAACATAAACATATTTTATATCATATATAAATATAGTGACATCTTAATGGCCACCTTTGAAGGTGTTATATGAGTGTTGAACAATCATCGTTTCGTGAGGCAGAAATTCGCCATCCACATAAACCGTATGTTCTTTAACCATTAGATGTAGGTGTCTATAAGTGTAGCTCGAATACTTCTTATAAAAACTTCCTAGTATATTGAGGATACTGTTTTTGTTACAAAAGAAATGAATAAAAAGAGTTTAGGGGGTTTGAGAAGAAAAATAAAACAAAACAACATTAGAGAAGACATTACCTCAAAATCGGGTAACTCTTTTTGATTTGAGCCAAAGGCTTCCTTGGGAAGAGTTCTTCCCAATGTGAGGCTTCTAGGAGTAAGAGGGGGAAGTTGGGAGAGTATTTGGGCAGAGTTTGGCCGATCCAAATGGCTTGAAAGTGTAAATGAGGTGGGAGAGGTGGGGGCCTTTTATAAGTGGAGAGGAGGGGCACTTTTGGAAAGATTGAAATGTTACATTATTTCACAATGATTTTCGGATTCTAAAGGTCCCACACTTATATAATTCGAGTATAAGGTGATAAGGTTTCGAACGCTTCTCATCCAATAGGCTTTGGACAAGTGTAAGCCTTGTATTTTGCATTATCTTCTCATTTTATTTAAATCGTTAAATAATGAGGTCATCGCTGCTTCATAATGATGTCATAAATAATTTAACTTATTTAATGTCTAAAAATTATAAGAAAAATACTATGATGTAGGAAATATTTTTAACTTTCTAATTAATATTTATAGTCAAAATTTGGACTTGTGTAACCCCACTTAAAAACTGTTTTAGTAAAATAACTCATGTTTGTGTCAATTTAATTTTAACATTAAATAAATATATATTAATGTCATTTTCCAACACAAGTGGCTCCATGGGGTCCCCAAGTTGACCCATGAGTTGTCTTGGTCGGCCAGGACTAATCCAATAGGAGTAGGACAAGTTTCAAGCTCATATCATATTATTAAAATATTGTTTTTACCTTAAACTACACTAATTACCTCTAATCGCGATTAAGAACATAAAAGTTACTATTCACCAAAAAATTATTTTAATATTATTGAACCACATTTTACTTCTTAATGACAACCATGTATGTCTGATTTTTGAAAATCAAATCACAGAAGTGGTAATATTTCATTTAAACGAAAAATCAGTTATTTAACTACCACTTAGTGGTTTCACTATTCATCAAAAATTGAAGTTTTTCAGAACAAAGCCAAAATTTCACCCAAAGCTATAATTGATATTCCGAATTCAAAAATGATGTCTATTTTACAAAATTCCAAACATATAAGTTTCATTAATTAATTTTATAATTAATTCCCGCTGTTACAACAAATAGCGTGTTTTTAAGAAACAATTTATATCAAAAGATTGGCAATTGTTTATGTCCAATTTCAATGTTAAATTAATTCTAATGAACACCATTGGATAAAATGGTAAAAATATATTCTAATTATACTTCAAAACCACTCAATGGTATAACTTATCACTACAAATTATTTTGATTAAAAAGTTGTTTTAAGTAATTTTCACTATTCATAAAAAAATTGGAAGTTCTCAGAAAATTACAAAAAATTCAACTTTGGATAATTTTGATATTACGAATACTAAAATGAAGTCCATTTTGAAATATAAAATTTCTATAATTTTAAAAAGTGGTTATTACTATTCATAACGGCTACTTTGATTAGTCGCGGTGTTTTAGAACTCGAAGTTGCGTACAATGCAAGCTATTGCATTATTGAATGAGAAGCGTATCGTGGAAGCTCGGGGTGTTACATTTTTAATTTGTCTTAAAGTTTAATTAGAATATAATTTTACCATATGATCGAATGGTGGTCATTATAATTAATTTCACTTTGGAATTGGGCATAAACAAGTGCCAATCTTTTCACAGATATTGTTTTTAAAAACCCGCTATTTGTTTTGACAACGAGAATTATTTTTAAATTAATTATTGAAATTTATGTGTTTGTAATTGGGTAAAATGGATTACATATTTTTAATAATAAGGTCCATATTATGTAATCAAGACACTTGTTTTTGGACATTATGAAAAGTAATAGCTGTAATTATCATTAATTATCTTGATTAATTAGTAATCGGGTAGTTAAGGATAATAAAATAATATCATAATAATAAAAAATGGCCCCATAATGTGTCCTAATACTACTGGTTGTGTCATGGAAAAGCATGAAATGCCTTGTTCCAATCTTTGGGACCCCATGGAATCACTTTTTGTGTGATAAAAACTTTTTATCTTTTTAATTTTAAATAAAGTTAAATATAACAAAGAATGTATCACCTGAGTAAAACATTTTTTATTTTGTCAAAATAAATGATCTATTAGACTATAAATATTAATTGTAAAGATAAAAATATTTACTAAATTATTGTATATTTTTATAATTTTTATACATTAAATAAATTAAATTATTTATGACATCATGATGATGCAGTCATTACCTCATTATTTGACGATTTAAATAAAATAAAAATATAATGTAAACTCTAAGACCTAAACTTGTCAAAGACCTATTGGATGAGTATATTTTGAACCCTTATCACCTTATCCTCTAAATGCATCAATGTGGGACCTTTAAAATCCGAAACTCATTTGAAAATAAAGTAACATTTTGTAACATTCCAAGAGTGTCCCTCCTATCCTCTTATAAAAGGCCCCCACCTCTACCTCCTTACCCACACCTCTCAAGACTTTTTATAGGACAAAACCTTCCCCTTTTTTCTCTGCACATCCCTATATTACTCCTAGAAGACTCACATTGGGCAGAAGTCTTCCCAAGGAATCCTTTGAGCTCAAATCAAAAAGAGTTACCCGTTTTAAAGGTAGTGTTTTCTCGTGTGTTCTTATATTTTATTTTTCTTCTCCAAACCCCTAAAATATTTTTATTAATTTATTTTGTAACAAATACAGTATCTTAAATATACTAGGATATTTTTATGATAATTATTATAGCTAAACTTACACACACCTTCATCTAATGGTTAAAGGGAATACTGTTTCTGTGGATGGAGAATTTCTGCCTCATGAAACGATGATTGTTCAACACTCATATAACACCTTCAAAGGTGGAAATTAAGAAGTAACTATATTTATATATGATATATAATGTGATTCTTTTTTACTTAATATTCTTTATTTTTCAATTATGTAATTCCTTTATGGTTTCCATTATGGGTAAACGCAATATCTTCATTTTAGAAAGTGCGGACTACCGCCCCCTCAAAGTGATTTGATTCGTTAATACCATATGTGGTATGTATAAAGGATAGATTTAATGATATTATGTATGATATTATAATTTAATTATAATATATTAATACATAATTATTATTTCATTCCATTAAAGTATGAGAGAGAAATGAAATTAGCGTTCATGCGTACGTACAACTTACCGTCTCCATGAACGGTGCATTTCATTTCTTACTCCCAAATGTAATGTACTATTATAAGTACATATATATAATTGATATATATGATGTATGTTACATCTAAATGATGAATATAATTCTGTAATTAAAATATACATATCTCTTAGTAAGTTTTAATTCCATTAATATGACATAGAAATGAATGTAGTGTTCATGCGTACGTACGACTTACCGTCTTCATGAACGGTGCATTTCATTTCTTAACTCTAAATGATTATGTAATATTATAAATGAATGTATATAATTGATATATATGATATATATGATATCTACATAATGAATATAATTCTTTATATAATGGATATTTTACCCCATGAACAAACTTGTAATTATAAAGAGTTTATTTTTTGACTCAAGTAGCAATGATCTTTAAAACGACCGTTATGAACATAAATAATTACATAGTGTTCATGACATGGTAATAAGTGATATAAGAGGAATAATTAACGTTAAAAAGGTTCTTAAGGAAGTATAAATTTACTCAAGTTTATTATTCATGACATTAATGACCGATCAAGTCATGTCGGACACGAGGTAAGTGAACTACTTAACCCAAATTCTATTCATTGGGTTAATCTCCTAATTTCAAAATATGTCATGATATTATTATGTCCTATCTTGTATTTTTACTTTATTTATGTGTACTTATAGTGAATACACATAATAGATCTATTTTATTTAAAAAATTATCTTTGTAAGGGAATCGGTCTCAATCTCCTTTCATTGAGGCTTATTATGTTTTATACACAACTTTCTTTTATATGGTGTATAAACCCCTCTGACTTTTACGTTTATTCAAAAGGAATCTATTTTATATGAAGCATTTACTAAATGAAAAAATGGAATGTTTTTTTGTCATACGTATGCGGCGACAATGACTTCTCCGCTGCCATGACCCTAATTTGAGCTTCAGATTCCTCTACAAGCCATAACCATTTTTTTAAAATGAAAAAAATAAATACCATGATTTACTTTTATTTTATTTTGGTATTGGAAATTGTTTTAATAATGTTTTTATATCAATGTGCTGTATTGATATCTTGTGATTAAGTAGTTGAAATGTTATGTTTCCTTTATGCATGTATTATGTGATACAATTATGTTATGGTTCTTGGGAATTGTTATGAAGACGGGTGGTTCCATGTTAAACTAAGGGCGGGTGATCCCGATATAGCTCTCCAATGCATTGGGTAACGCGAAGGAGTTAAACGTTAAGGCTTCTCTGAAGTGATTTAGGGAATATACTATGATGGGTATTCCAAACGTAACCAAGAGGGTTACACCCTACATAATAATGTTATGAATTCCTCAAGTTACCTTTATGTCTTATGATTTATATGATTTATTCATGATTTTATGAGGTATGTTAAAGTGCTTGTGTTTTATGAGTAAGGTATGATTTGTTTGATTCTTATGTATAAATGTAGTCATGTTTCCTTTCCATATTTTCATATCCCTTACTGAGCTTTTTATGCTCATCCAAAGTCTTTGAAATATTTCTCACAGGTCAAAGGAAAGGTACATGATGTGATGATAGTGACAAGGAAGTGTCAAGAAATAATCCATGTTTTATTTTAAATATTTTTCCATTGATGGGAAAAATGAGTACTATATTTTATGTAACCACTTTGATTAAATGTGGAATGTAATGCATGTTTTATGATTTAATTTACTAAAAATCTAAACCTGAAAAGATCCTCAATGTGTATTCTTGAAGTAACTCAAGATTATGTAATGTTTAAGGCTAGGGCCTTATACTAGGTCAGGCCAAAATGTGGGAGAGCCACACTAAAATCCTTTAAGACCAATATGGGTGGAATACTATGAGCATAAAGAAACCAAAGAAACAATATTACCATCAACAACTATTCAACCAAAAAATAGCACCGAAATCCAAAACATATATCTCACAATCCAGAAACCACATAACCAATATAAAATTTTATTCCAATTACATTATTTCATTCCTTTTTAAATACTACTTCAAATATCAAGATTCTATTCAAAAAACCTCAACTCATTTCAAAATCCAATTTAATCACAAAATCCCACATACAAAATAAAACCAACCCCTGAAACCATTTTTCTTTTGGAAATACTATTTTATTAAAAGCTATTTTTTATTTAAAAATCATCCCACATAACCAAAGCCAAACTAGAACAAAACACACTCAAATCTCATAGGGTTGGGAACTAGTATCTATGCATTTTATATCTACATGGTTAGTATACCATGAAAAAAAGAAATCATTAACCTCTAAGAGGACATTGAACCATGCTCTCAGACATCACAACAGTCACTACTCCATTTGAGATCACAGTATAACAACATCTCACCACAATAATCACTCATTATCCGCACATCCAAAACAGAGCAATGGCTCAACTCTCGGACTACCCCAGGAAAATTGAGGATTAGAATGATAATGGGATCATAACATCCTTCCCTTACCTTTCACTCATGTCCCGAAAATCCTAATCTCGAATATACTAGTCACCCTAAATAAAAAGGTCCTCTTATTATACTATTTTTTCATAAACCATTTTTGGATACCATTCAACCCGACACCAAAATTTGCCCTCGATAAGGCATGTGAGGCAATCCAAATCTTCTAGAGATGGTGAATAGAACTGGGCATCAAATATATCACCATGAGAATGACTTCTCCCAAAAATAGTTGAAATAAATAAACCAAATAGATCACAAAACAAAACACAGAGGATCCATAAATATATAATACATTTGACACAAAAAAAGATCCAAATTCAACAGATACAAAAAAACTGAAAACTATATAATAAAGAAAAACATAACAAAAACTTGATATCTATATTACCTCTCGGTCCCCACCAACTACAAGATCACCCTCCTCCAAAAGAAACATGAACTAGAAACAGGAACATACAAAATAGTTAGGTCCTACAAAAATTGAGTGGTACAAGTATTGTGTGAGCATAAATATCATGGTAGGTAATAAACACTGAATCTATAAATATCCTTTCCTAAAAAACTCCATAAAAAATACTTTGATATATATTTTGAATATATAATTTTATAAATTTAATTTACCAAACCAAATGTTCTAGAAATTCACATTTTAAAACAACCCACATACATATTCTCTATTGAAAATGTTTTTCTATTCTAAAACACAATTTAAAAAATTAAAATATAGAAGATAATCCACAGAATATAATAAATTAGTTTAGGGTGAAAATAAATGAAAGAAAATGAGAAAACAAAATATAATAATGTTATCCAAAAAAGTATAACGAAAATGCAACCGAACATATAGATAGATAATCCTGGGAATTTCCTAAAATTATCTATAATCAATCCTTGAATATACTATATTTGGACTCTCCTGATAGTGTATGGTCCATATCCATTGTCAATAATGAACTGAAAAATCTAAATTGGACAATCTTTTAGAATGTCCCACGTATCCACTCTTCTAATCTATAAGGTATCAATATGTCTAATTTTGGACGATAAGAAATTATCACACAATGCTCTAGATGACACCCAAAAATCCCATGATAATAGTACATGATGAAGGAGGGCTCCTTATACACATTTCTCAATCTAAAACCCACAGTCACCTTGCCTTACTAGCCCAAAAAGAAAACCCACCTCTGCGATGACCCTTTCATCAGATGATCCACTATATAGGTTCCCATTTGACATCAAGACATTCACTAAGATCCAACTAGGCCTTCAACTCACGTTACTTTAGAAACTGTATTCCCAAGAAAACATAAAGTATCATATGGTCTTTTAAAATCATTAATCTATATCTATTTTAGAAACCATTTCCAAAAAATGGTTTTAACATATCATAATAGGAAATGTTATGAATACGCCTTTACACCATTTAAAAACCAAACCATGTTCAAGAGAACAAAACGGACCAAGAGTTTGAAACTATATTAAAAAACAACATTTGAAATCATTTCAATGATTAATAATCATTTTGGAAATAATGGGGATTTAAAATTTCCATTTTAAATAGATGAGGTTATATAAGATAAAGAGAAGAAGAATTTCATTTTTAAATCCAAGGATTCAAAATGGCCATTTAATTTTAATTCCATTTTTATTGTGTTCGTATCTATAGGTTCACCCCATGAACTAGTGGATATTCTCAAATATAATGGAATACTATTGGTAAAATATAGAATAATTTTAAAAAAATTTTAAAATAACCACAACTTGCATCACTACAACGCTCTACCTGCTTCCAAAAAGAATCAATCCATATAAATCACCAAAAACCACAAACAACAACCAATTCCTAACCCAGCAAAATTTTCCAAAATAATTCGAGATGGAAAATACCACCCAAAAAATTCAAATTTGTTTCTAATGTACAAATCGGAATTTTTTCAAACACCTATCATGAAAATATATGTATACATATGTATAAAAATTATTTTAAAGACATTTCTCACAAAACTATCAACATTAAAAAACCATGATTTTTTTAAAAAAACATTAGAATAAAAAAACATATAATTTATTTAGAAACACCATATTATACAATATAATGTACCAAGAAAGAAAAGAATGTAGACACCTACCTCAATGACTTGTGAATAAACAAAATTCTTGGGAAGGATGAACTAATCATAACTATCAAACCAAACACCTTGATTCCAAAATAAATACATCCCACACATCAACCCTAACCCTTAAAGTTCATCAATGTGGAAAACCCACAAATAATATCAAAAAATCATTTTTAAAAGAAAGAGGAGGAGATGAAATAAATAAAAAACAACAAAAAACGCCTTTGATGTGAAATAGGATCACCAAAAAAGAATGTGGAATCAAGGGAAGGGATCTTGGGATACACTTTTAGTGCTAAAAATTAACCATGGGTATGAAATCCAAAAATAGGATAAAAATATGAGTGGAAAACATAAAATTTAATGTTTTTAAAAAATTCTGGAAACTCTGATTATTAGGATTTAAGGTTTTTTAAACAGTTCACAAATTGTGTGCACCCTACTACAATGAAGTGACATCCCACATGGATAGGAGACATGGTTAGGGAGACTATTCACCAACCATGAAAAATTGCCCTCTCAAATTACAGAACCTAGCAGTAGGATTGACACATGGTTTCCCATAACATTGTGAAAGCTTTGTGTCTTTTCCATGACACCAAAATAGTAACACATGGTTTCTTATTGGCCTCATGTGGTTTTGAAAAAACTAGGTTCATACTTTGAAAAGAAAAAAGTGCATCAAGAATTTAAAATGGATGGTACCTTATCCTCAAAGATTCATTTGGTTGACCATGAAATCATTCACACAAATAGTACATAGTCTAAAACCCATCCAGATACTCCAAAACTAAAAAAATTTAAATTGAGAATGTAGACCAAACCTCAATTTAAATATCCAAAATCGAGAAAAGTGAAAAATAGATTAAAATCCATTATTGTGGTGTTAAAAATATCCAATATGGTTTTTTTATTACTTGAATACTATGGAAAAGAAAAAAAATTTATGTGGTACTGATCTATTTCTCATCAACCAGTAGATCATTGAAAAAACTAAAAGATGGTTTATGTTTCCTCATAAAATTACTCAAAAGAATGATGTTCAATCTTTTCTAATTTTAATATTTAATATTATTTATATATTGTGAATGTTTTTTGAGAATATATAAAATATTTTATTCTCCAATATTTTTTGGTTACCTAGGAGGATAATAATTATTTTGTCAATTGAATTTAGTATTAACATTGTTCTTTCCGGATTGATCACATTAATAAAACTATAATGTAGATTCTGAGAAATTCTAAACATGGATGAAAACCACATTATCATAAAAAATCACGTAATGGGTTTATAAACCATGACACCTTCATTTAAATACCTGAAAGCATGGTTTTATACTCATTCATTCATAGTCACCATATATTTAAGTCCTTCTTGATGGTTTTATGAAGAGTTTGTATATTTCTAAATAATATCACTCAAGAGTTTCAAAAAAGGTGTACAGTATGTCTCGTTGTCATGCACCAGTTCCATGTCAAATATAGATTGATATGATGTTTTGATGTTGTTACCCCATGGTTCTATTTTTTAATATCCGCATCCACTCGTAGAATCAATATACATATGTATTTCCATGAAATGACACTCTTAATAATTTATAAAAATATAGGGACACATTTATATACTTGGAATCATCATTAGACTAATCCTTTGACATGTCCTTATAGATATCAGTATCGTTTTCTCATCCTAGTTTATAAAGGTTATCCAAACCTATCCTATGATACCATATATAGAATCCTAGTATTCTCATACATCGATATTATGTATTTTTAAATGAATATTCATTACAATACAAAAACACATTATTTAGGACTGTTATATCCTAGTTCTTTTGGAACCATTGAATGAAATATTATAATCTAGAGAATGATCTTTAATATTTACCATACAGATCATCTCATTTTGTACACTTCATAGAAATACCCTACATAACACCTTTCTTCATCACGTGGGGAATGAAAATATAAGAATGAGCGATCTTAGATGACCAGTAATGTTTAACATAAGTTACATCAATATATTATTATATAAAAGAACAAGATAAGCATAAGGGTACGCGATCATAAATATCAATTATGATGCTAATACCCAACCTGTCATAGATCACATACATTAGTCATGGAATAAATCTTTATCATTTCAGAATTCATTTCCCACAATGGTGGTAATTCATCAAAATCAATAATGAACCATAATTTCATGTCAACAATCAATGGAACTATTATAAATATTCTAAACCATTTCTTACGTCAAGGATAACTTCTAGAACTATTAATAGTGTGGATCATGGCTTATCACATGTGTAACGCCCCGACCCCAGCTACCCAGAGTCGGTGCATTACTTCGTAACATTGGCATGATCACAAGAAAGATCAAATCTCGAAAGACCGATTGGTTTAGTAGCCTTGGAAACACTAGATATATTCATAAAGTTTTACATTACATTTCAAAGTGAAAAACTACTACAACAACAAAGTCTTCATATCCACACTATTAACCCCTCATAATATCCCTGCAAGTCAATCATAATTTACTTCTTCACTACCTGGGAAAAATAAAACATAGAAAAGGGGTGAGCTCAAATGCCCAGTAAGGATTACAATATAGCGGAACATTCAAAATAAGCATAAACATTTAAGGCAATGAATTACTAAAACAAAAGCCTTTTAAACATGAACTTCAACATAGTATGGCAAAAGTAAAATGAAATAATGCCATTTACTTATTCTAATGGATATTCTACTAATCGAATAATCACATGCAAAATCAATAACCACTTTCATAATGTTGGAATGCATAATGCCAGACTATCATAACCACATAGCCAAGGCCTCGTGCCAAGACTACAAATAAGATTTTGTCAAGGCCTTGTGCCAAGAAACTAGTTTGTCTCATGAGACCTACCGATGCATCGAAGAGCTATAGCGGGCTCCACCCGTCACTTATTAAGTCCAATGCATTCCCATATGAAAAGGTTTAAACATAACATAAACATTCGTATTAAAACTAGCATACGAAATGTCAATAATTTCACCATAAACTATGAATGGTATAAAAAATAGCACATCCATAGTCAAACATATCACAAAACCTTCAATACAATATAGATGTTTTGTATCATAATAAATCAACTTCAAATAATCTTAAAATCCATCAAAGGATGTTGACATAGATAAAATCAAAATTCTTTTTAAAGAAATATCTCCTTTTATTTTAAAACCATTTAAGATCCATATAAAATAAAACATTTTCTTTGAAAATATTCTTATAAGCTTTTAAGGAAAGCTTTGAAGATTTTATAACGGTGTAAAATAACCGCACCCGCCGTATAAGTTAAAAAAAACATTCTTACCTCAATTCTGTCGAAAAGGTTAAAAAGGACCTTGTTTTGAAAATGACGGAAAGATTCCTTTATAAACCACTTATAAAAGTCAAAAAGGGTATAAATGACTTTAAATCATATTTTAGTAAATAGTAAAAATGTTTTGAAATACATTTTTAAGAAACATGGATGTGGATGATAAAGAGATCCCAGTAGATTATTACGTATAAACAACCTCGGATAATGAAGAGATTGTGAAATAACCCTTACCTTGTACTTTTCCTTGGTTGGGGTAGGTTAACCTCCTGTATAATGGTGAAATAATTGTTATTAAATTATAAAAGAATCATATACATTAATATGATATCATATATGATCTTTTAATATTGATTTGATAATATCTTAGTATTATCGTCGTTTCGTGTGTTAACTTACTCATTTTCTTTTATATGTTTTGTTACATAAGTCATGTTTGTTGTATCTTATTCATATCCAGATTGATATCAAGTCCTTAAACATCATTTTTAAATCATTAAATGATAATTATACTTGAATGGATACGATGGAGAATGAATCTCATCGCGTTCGTGGAGACGGTAGTCCGTACGTACGCACGAACGCTACTTCCATTTAATTTTTATTTCAAAAGAATCGAATCCAAATGATACATAGGTATATTACTATTCCAGTATAATATAATATTTTATATATGTTACTTAAGTTCATTAACATCATCCTTTATACGTTCCATGTGTGGTATGAACGAGTCATATCATTTTAAGGGGGCGGTAGTCCGCACTTCCTCAAATGAAATTATCGTATTTATATACAACATGAAACGAATAATGGTATGAAATAAAATGGAATTACAGAAGCTTATATATAAAATATATATCATTAATATCATATTTAATTACAGTTCCATCATAATGGCCACCATGAGAGGCGGTAAGATGTATTTGAACAATCATCGTTTCGTGAGGCGTTAGTTTGCCATCCACAGAAACATTATGTTCATCATCCATTAGATGGAGTTGTGTGTATGTGTAGTTTTAATCCTTCTTATAAAAACATCCTAGTATATTGAGGATACTGGTGTTGTTACAAAAGAAAGGAAATAAAAAGAGTTTGGGGGTTGGAGAAGCAAAATAAATGAAAATAATTTAAGAGAAATCGTTACCTTTAATTTAGGTAACTCACTTTGGTTGGAACCAAATGACTTCTTGAAATGCTTTATGCCTAAGGGTAAGCTTCTAGGAGGAGGAGAGGGATGTGGGGAGCTTAGTTGGGCAGAGTTTGGACGAGCCAAGTGGCTTCAGAGGTGTGAGGAATGAGTATAAGTGGTCTCCTTTTATAAGGGAGAGGAGGGGCTCTTTAGGAAAGTGTGAAAGTATTACTTTATAATATATTTGTATTCGGTTTATAATGGTCCAAAAATCATTGAGGTCGAAGATAAGATGACTCATATTCTAAATAACATCAACCAATAAGAATTGGACAGGTTTTAGATAATATTTTAATCTTTATAATCTTATTTATTTAAATGATTTATTAATGAGGTAAACATTGCATCATTATTGTGTCATTAATAATTTAAATTATTTGATGTCTAAAAATTATAAATAAAATATCATTATGTAGGAAATCTTTTTATCTTTCTAATGAATATTTATAATCGAAAATCCAACATGTATAACCCTATGTAAAAATTGTTCTTCTAAAAGATGTAAGCTTA
Source organism: Viscum album (assembly GCA_963277665.1). Lineage (NCBI taxonomy): Eukaryota > Viridiplantae > Streptophyta > Magnoliopsida > Santalales > Viscaceae > Viscum > Viscum album. The sequence continues at coordinate 1,349,920,640 of OY728150.1, read as the reverse complement.
TGCCATTTTTATTTTTATTTTAACTTTATTAATATAATGTGTCATTATCACTTACAAGTGGATCCATGGGGTCCCAAAACAGCCCCAAAGATGCCCATGGTCGACCATGTATCAACCAATAGGGTTAAGACACGTTTTAGGGTAATTTAGTATTATTATAATATTATTTTTTTAACCCTTATTTACCGGATTTACCCTTTAACCATGGTAAATAAAATATTTACCGCAGTAATTATTCAAAATGTGTAAAAATAAAAGTTACCTATTTACATAATTTGGACATCTTGATTCCAAATATGGAATCCATTTTCCTAAATTCAAAACACAGAAGTGGCAGAAATTAATTTAAAATTAATTCCCGCTGTCAAAACAAAAAGCGTGTTTTTAAGAGGTAATAACTATCAACAGATTGACACTTGTTTATGTTCGGTTTAATTGTAAAATTATGTCCAATGACCAACATTATATTAAATGGTAAAAATATATTCTAAATATACTTTAAAACCACTCAAATTCACAATTTATCACTATTAATTATTTTGATTAAAAAAGTTGTTTTTAATTAAAATTTAGTAATTTTCACTATTCATCAAAATATGAAAGTTATCCGAAATGTACCAAAATTTCACCCTAGGCTAATTTTGATATTACGAATCCAAAAATGAAGTCCATTTTCAAATATAAAAAATATATAATTTCAAAAATTAGGTATTAGTATTCACAACGGCTAGTTTAATTAGTTGTGGTGTGTGTTAGAACTCGAGGTTGCGTACAACACACGCTATCGCATTATTCGAAGGGAAACGTATCGTGGAAGCTTGGGGTGTTACATTCTCCCCTCCTTCAAATAATTGCGTCCTCGCAATTTCTAGAATACTTATTACATGAAAAGACTCGGGTGGTTCTTCATCATAAGTTCCTCGGGTTCCCACGTTGCCTCTTCCATCTTATGGTTTCTCCACAAAACTTTTACCAGACGCGTCGTCCGGTTTCTCAGTACTTGTTCTCTTGTATCAAGAATCCTGACGGGCTCTTCACAATAGGAAAGATCAGGTTCCAGTTCTAATTCCTCATAGGTGAGTACATGCGTTGGGTCAGGCATGTATTTTCTCAACAGAGATACGTGGAACACATCGTGAACTTTGGAGAGACTTGGCGGCATTGCCAATCGGTAAGCTACAGCCCCAATTCGTTCTAGAATTTCGAAAGGTCCGATGTACCTGGGACTCAATTTACCTTTCTTACCAAAACGTATGACTCCCTTCCATGGAGATACCTTTAGGAAAACATGATCACCGACCTGAAATTCCAAATCCTTCCTTCGATTATCGGCATAGTTCTTCTGCCTACTTTGAGCTGCTTTGATGTGATTTTGGATTACCTTCACCTTTTCCACCGTTTCCTCCACCAGTTCTGGGCCTACATGTTTTCTTTCACCAACGTCATCCCAACAGGTTGGTGTACGACATCTCTTTCCATATAACGCTTCATATGGTGCCATCTGAATACTCGAATGGAAGCTATTGTTATAGGAAAATTCTACTAGTGGTAAATATTGATCCCACATACCCTGAAAATCAAGTGAGCAAGATCTCAACATGTCTTCTAAGGTCTGAATAATCCGTTCTGATTGTCCGTCTGTCTGAGGGTGGTAAGCAGTACTCAAATGAAGTTCAGTATCCAGGGATTTCTGAAGACTTTTCCAAAATCGTGAAGTAAAACGGGGATCACGATCAGAAACAATCGATAGGGGAACTCCATGAAGTCTCACAACTTCATTAATGTATAGTCTTTCTAGACGTTCCAGGGGTAGATCTTCTCTTATAGCAAGAAAATGTGCTGACTTGGTAAGATGATCAACAATAACCCATATTGCATCGTTCCTTCTAGGAGTCTTTGGTAGCCCCATGACAAAGTCCATCGTAATATTGTCCCATTTCCACTCCGGTATGGGAAGAGGTTGCATGACTCCTCCAGGCTGTTGCCTTCCAGCTTTCACTTGTTGACAAACCATACATCTTGACACAAAATCAGCAATCTCCCTCTTCATGTTGTCCCACCAAAAATGTTCCTTCAAATCTCTATACATTTTGGTGCTCCCAGGGTGTATAGAGAAATTGGAACTATGAGTGTCATCCAGCAATTCCCTTTTTAGATCAGGTATATTGGGAACACAAAGTCTCTTCCCGAATTTCAAAATTCCATCTTCATACACAAAGTCTCTCAATCTCCCATCATTCACAGCTTTAATCTTCTTCTGAAATTATTCATCATCGGTCTGGGAACTCTTAATCCTTTCTAGTAAAGATGGTTTGGCAACCATTTGAAAAAGCATTGATGTTTCACCTTCCCTGGTTATTCCCATGTCCATCTTCTCTAGATCCAGGAAGATTGGATCCCTTTCAATTCTCATCATGTTCAGAACTCCATGGTCTTTCCTTCTCAAAGCATCTTCTACTTTGTTTGCTTTCCCCGGGTGGTAGTGTATCGTGCAATCATAATCCTTGAGTAATTCAAGCCATCTCCTTTGCCTCATGTTGAGTTCTTTTTGTGAGAAAATATACTTCAGACTCTTGTGATCAGTATAAATCTCACATTTTTCACCATAGAAGTAGTGCCTCCATATCATCAAAGCAAAGATCACAGCTGCTAACTCAAGATCATGAGTAGGATAGTTTTGTTCATGAATTTTCAACTGTCGTGATGCATAGGCAATAGCTCTATCATTCTGCATAAGGACACAACCAAGTCCTTTCTTTGATGCATCACTATAAATAACGAACCCACCATTCCCCGATGGTAGAGTCAATATAGGAGCATTGACTAATCTTCTCTTCAGTTATTCGAAACATTCTTCACACTCTTTTGTCCAAACAAATTTAACCCCTTTACGTGTGAGCTTTGTTAATGGGTTAGCCAATCGGGCAAAATTCTGGACGAAACGTCGATAATAACCTGCCAAGCCAATAAAACTACGTACCTCAGTTATACTCGTAGGTGCTGGCCATTCTTGGATTGCTTTGGTCGTAGAAGGATCAACAGAGATTCCATCTTTAGAGACAATATGGCCAAGAAAAGAAATCTCCTGAAGCCAGAATTCACACTTGCTAAACTTTCCATATAATTCATGCCTCCTCAGAGTCTTCAAGATAATGCGCATGTGATTTTCATGATCTTCGTAGGTTTTGGAGTATACCAAGATATCATCAATAAATACCACCACAAATTCATAGAGATACTCCTTGAAAACTCTATTCATCAGATCCATGAATACAGAGGGTGCATTAGTCAATCCAAACGGCATTACAGTAAACTCGTAATTCCCGTACCTGGTTCGAAATGCTGTCTTCGGAATGTCTTCATTCTTTACACACAACTGATGGTATCCAGATCGAAGGTCAATCTTTGAAAAGTATTGAGCTCCATACAGTTGGTCAAATAAATCATCAATACGAGGTAGGGGATACTTGTTCTTTATCGTTATAGCATTGATCTCCCTGTAGTCGATACATAACCTCATAGATCCATCTTTCTTTTTAACAAAAAGAACATGGGCTCCCCATGGAGAAACACTAGGGCGAATAAATCCCTTATTACTCAATTCCTCTAGTTGTTTCTTTAGTTCGACTAACTCTACAGTGGCCATTCTATAAGGGGTCTTCGATATAGGCCTTGATCCAGGAATCAAATCAATGGAAAACTCAACTTCTCATTCTGGAGGATGTCCAGGTAAATCTTCCGGAAATACATCTACAAATTCTTTCACAACAGGTACATCCTCTATTTGAACATTACTTTCCTCACCGACAGTTATTTCATTCTCTTCCTCCCCAATAATTGAATTAAGTTGAGCTACTGGGGGTGGATCTAAATAAGAATTAGGTGGTGACGATTCTGCTCTAAAAATAAGGTGTTCGTTATCATTATCATCAAGAATCGTAACCTCTTTCTTCTTACAATAAATCTTCGCATCATAGTCCGAAATCCAGTCCATACCGAGGATTATATCAAACTTAATCATAGGTATGACGATGAGATCAGCAGATAAAGAAAATTTATGTGCTCTAATGGGGACTGATTCGCAAAACTTTGTTGCAACGATACTTCCCTTAGGAGTTTTGACTGACAACTCCCTTATTAAATCAAATTGGAAATATCTAATTTTCTTAGAAAACTGTGAAGATATGAAACAATGCGATGATCCAGAATCAAATAATGCATTTTCTAAACTTGAGGAAACCATTAAATTACCTGCCACCACATCTTTCGGAGCTTCTACCTCAGCAGTAGTGATAGCATAAGCCTGGCCTTGATCCCTTGGCCTTTTCTGAGGTAAGTTCTCCTGACGCTTAGGACATGAATTTGCATAATGCCCCATCTCCCTGAAATTGTAGCACTGAACGTTGGTAGCTTCCTTCTTTCCCTTGCAATCATGAGCTTGGTGGCCTTTTTCACCACACGTGTAACAGACTCCCATTCCCTTCAGGCAAGCACCGGGGTGTTTCTTCCCGCATTTACCACAAGATGGATATTCAACCTTTCCCTTCTTCCCCTTATTTCCATTCCCAGATTGATCAGCAGGTCTCTTCTTCTCTTGCTTCGCTTTAAAGTCATAAGACTTAGAGAATTCCTTTTCGGTCTTGATAGCACATGAGACAATGTCTTCGTACGATGAAAAGGATTGTGAGACTAATGCTCGACGGAGAAATGGTTTTAACCCATCAAAGAAACGATCAATCTTACTTCTTGGGTTGCGTATATAATCTCCAGCATACCTCGCTAACCTTGTAAAGTTAGCCTCACACTTTGTGACATTATCATCCTCCTTTTGTCTCAGACTTAGAAATTGCCTTTCCATATCCGCTCGATGGTCGCGAGGGAAGTATTTTTCTAAAAACAGATCTTTGAACTCCCTCCATTCCATATTTGATACTTCATCATCTTCCTTCATGTTTTGAATCAATGACCACCATTGATCAGCATCTCCAGTGAGGCGGTAAACTGCCATGATAACTTTTTCCCTTTCACTGCTCCCCAAAGCCTGAAATATTTTCTCTAGGGAAAATATCCATTGCTCAGCTACTAATGGATTTGTATTCCCGTTGAAAGTTGGTGGTTGTCTCCTCATGAATCGATCTAACATTGATCCTCCACGCTGCGGATCAGGGTGCTCCATACGGGTAAGGTTATTATTCATAACCTGAGTAAGTTGTCCCAGTATGGTGATTAGCTGATCGGCACCAGTTGCATCACCAGCCCCACTATAATTATCTTGAGCAGGAGGGCAATCCCTACATGGAGTGCGTGCATTGATACGGTTTCCATTTCTTCCACTAGGTGCCATTTCTAAACAATGGCATAAACTAGATCAGTTTATGAATCAAAATACATAATCCCATACTTATAAAACACTTAACATAAATTGAACTATTTATGGATATAATCCATAATCATAAAAATGTTTTCTTTGAGGAAGTATATACTCATAAACCCTTCATAATGATTTGTAAAGAAAATGAGAGTTATCCTAAGCATATCCCCCAGGAGTGTCGTAACCAAGAGTGAAGCAAGGCCCGTTGTCGTGCACCAGTTCCCGTTCGAGTCTAGCTCAAAGCGGTGTTTTCGGGTTTTACCCCTAGGTACATCTGTGCCAGAGCCGCCTCTACCTGCTCGTATCCAGACAGGGATGTATTGCTCGGAAAACTCACAAAATCTCTACAATACCAAAATTCTAGGAAGTTCTTCTATACTAATCCTCAAAGTTCATCTTAGGTCTACGTGCTCTAATCAGAGTTTATCTAAATCTAGCTTCCAAGGTTTGTACTAAACTTCCTCTGATACCAACTGTAACGCCCCGACCCCAGCTACCCAGAGTCGGTGCATTACTTCGTAACATTGGCATGATCACAAGAAAGGTCAAATCTCGAAAGACCGATTGGTTTAGTAGCCTTGGAAACACTAGATATATTCATAAAGTTTTACATTACATTTCAAAGTGAAAAACTACTACAACAACAAAGTCTTCATATCCACAATATTGACCCCTCATAATATCCCTGCAAGTCAATCATAATTTACTTCTTCACTACCTGGGAAAAATAAAACATAGAAAAGGGGTGAGCTCAAATGCCCAGTAAGGATAACAATATAGCAGAACATTCAAAATAAGCATAAACATTTAAGGCAATGAATTACTAAAACAAAAGCCTTTTAAACATGAACTTCAACATAGTATGGCAAAAGTAAAATGAAATAATGCCATTTACTTATTCACATGGATATTCTACTAATCGAATAATCACATGAAAAATCAATAACCACTTTCATAATGTTGGAATGCATAATGCCAGACTATCATAACCACATAGCCAAGGCCTCATGCCAAGACTACAAATAAGATTTTGCCAAGGCCTTGTGCCAAGACACTAGTTTGTCTCATGAGACCTACTGATGCATCGAGGAGCTATAGCGGGCTCCACCCGTCACTTATTAAGTCCAATGCATTCCCATATGAAAAGGTTTAAACATAACATAAACATTCGTATTAAAACTAGCATACGAAATGTCAATAATTTCACCATAAACTATGAATGGTATAAAAAATAGCACATCCATAGTCAAACATATCACAAAACCTTCAATACAATATAGATGTTTTGTATCATAATAAATCAACTTCAAATAATCTTAAAATCCATCAAAGGATGTTGACATAGATGAAATCAAAATTCTTTTTAAAGAAATATCTCCTTTTATTTTGAAATCATTTAAGATCCATATAAAATAAAACATTTTCTTTGAAAATATTCTTATAATCTTTTAAGGAAAGCTTTGAAGATTTTATAACGGCGTAAAATAACCGCACCCGCCGTATAAGTTAAAAAAAACATTCTTACCTCAATTCTGTCGAAAAGGTTAAAAAGGACCTTGTTTTGAAAATGACGGAAAGATTCCTTTATAAACCACTTATAAAAGTCAAAAAGGGTATAAATGACTTTAACTCATATTTTAGTAAATAGAAAAAATGTTTTGAAATACATTTTTAAGAAACATGGATGTGGATGATAAAGAGATCCCAGTAGATTATTACGTATAAACAACCTCGGATAATGAAGAGATTGTGAAATAACCCTTACCTTGTACTTTTCCTTGGTTGGGGTAGGTTAACCTCATGTATAATGGTGAAATAATTGTTATTAAATTATAAAAGAATCATATACATTAATATGATATCATATATGATCTTTTAATATTGATTTGATAATATCTTAGTATTATCGTCGTTTCGTGTGTTAACTTACTCATTTTATTTTATATGTTTTGTTACATAAGTCATGTTTGTTGTATCTTATTCATATCCAGAATTATATCGAGTCCTTAAACATCATTTTTAAATCATTAAATGATAATTATACTTGAATGTATACGATGGAGAATGAATCTCATCGCGTTCGTGGAGACGGTAGTCCGTACGTACGCACGAACGCTACTTCGATTTAATTTTTATTTTAAAAGAATCGAATCCAAATGATACATAGGTATATTACTATTCCATTATAATATAATATTTTATATATGTTACTTAAGTTCATTAACACCATCCTTTATACATTCCATGTGTGGTATGAACGAGTCATATCATTTTAAGGGGGCGGTAGTCCGCACTTCCTCAAATGAAATTATCGTATGTATATACAACATGAAACGAATAATGGTATGAAATAAAATGGAATTACAGAAGCTTATATATAAAATATATATCATTAATATCATATTTAATTACAGTTCCATCATAATGGCCACCATGAGAGGCGGTAAGATGTATTTGAACAATCATCGTTTCGTGAGGCGTTAGTTTGCCATCCACAGAAACATTATGTTCATCATCCATTAGATGGAGTTGTGTGTATGTGTAGTTTGAATCCTTCTTATAACAACATCCTAGTATATTGAGGATACTGGTGTTGTTACAAAATAAAGGAAATAGAAAGAGTTTGGGGGTTGGAGAAGCAAAATAAATGAAAATAATTTAAGAGAAATCGTTACCTTTAATTTAGGTAACTCACTTTGGTTGGAACCAAAGGACTTCTTGAAATGCTTTCTGCCTAAGGGTAAGCTTCAAGGAGGAGGATAGGGATGTGGGGAGCTTAGTTGGGCAGAGTTTGGACGAGCCAAGTGGCTTGAGAGGTGTGAGGAATGAGTAGAAGTGGTCTCCTTTTATAAGGGAGAGGAGGGGCTCTTTAGGAAAGTGTGAAAGTATTACTTTATAATATATTTGTATTCGGTTTATAATGGTTCAAAAATCATTGAGGTCGAAGATAAGATGACTCATATTCTAAATAACATCAACCAATAATAATTGGACCGGTTTTAGATAATATTTTAATCATTATAATCTTATTTATTTAAATGATTTATTAATGAGGTAAACATTTCATCATTATTGTGTCATTAATAATTTAAATTATTTGATGTCTAAAAATTATAAATAAAATATCATTATGTAGGAAATCTTTTTATATTTCTAATGAATATTTATAATCGAAAATCAAACATGTATAACCCTATGTAAAAATTGTTCCTCTAAAAGATGTAAGCTTATGCCATTTTTATTTTTATTTTAACTTTATTAATATAATGTGTCATTATCACTTACAAGTGGATCCATGGGGTCCCAAAACAGACCCAAAGATGCCCATGGTCGACCATGTATCAACCAATAGGGTTAAGACACGTTTTAGGGTAATTTAGTATTATTATAATATTATTTTTGTTAACCCTTATTTACCGGATTTACCCATTAACCATGGTAAATAAAATATTTACCGCAGTAATTATTCAAAATGTGTAAAAATAAAAGTTACCTATTTACATAATTTGGACATCCTGATTCCAAATATGGAATCCATTTTCCTAAATTCAAAACACATAAGTGGCAGAAATTAATTTAAAATTAATTCCCGCTGTCAAAACAAAAAGCGTGTTTTTAAGAGGTAATAACTATCAACAGATTGACACTTGTTTATGTTCGGTTTAATTGTAAAATTATGTCCAATGACCAACATTATATTAAATGGTAAAAATATATTCTAAATATACTTTAAAACCACTCAAATTCACAATTTATCACTATTAATTATTTTTATTAAAAAAGTTGTTTTTAATTAAAATTTAGTAATTTTCACTATTCATCAAAATATGAAAGTTATCCGAAATGTACCAAAATTTCACCCTAGGCTAATTTTGATATTCCGAATCCAAAAATGAAGTCCATTTTCAAATATAAAATATATATAATTTCAAAAAGTAGGTATTAGTATTCACAACGGCTAGTTTAATTAGTTGTGGTGTGTGTTAGAACTCGAGGTTGCGTACAACACACGCTATCGCATTATTCGAAGGGAAACGTACTGTGGAAGCTTGGGGTGTTACAACATGTTTCACATTATGGATCATGATACACATGTTTCCCATTTTGGATTAGGTAACACCCATTTCCCAGAGTGTATCACGATGTTTAACTTTTTTTCTATATGCATCAACTGAGATATACAGATTTCTACAATGCATTGGAGGGAGATATATGTACAACCCATATAATAAGAAAAAAATATATTTATGTGTGCCAAAAGAATTATAAAATATTGATCATATAATAAAATTGAAATTAAATGGGTTTCATAAACATTTCGTCTTATCATATTCTATAGAAAATAGATTTGTTCTATAATTATTTCATCATAGAATAACCTTTGTAAAAGAAGAGGGATTCATTATAATTATATAATTGTATAACCCATGGAAGTGGAATTAGTTTTATAAAATAAATTCCATCATAAATATAATCCATTCAGAAAAAATAGACTCCTTTTATCCTAATCAATATAAAGAATACATAACATCAACATGAGTCATCTTATATAGAAGATAGTTTTTTCAATAATTTAAATAACTCATTGAATAAAATATATTTTCTACTTTTAAAAACTCTTTTTAAAATATTATATATTTTTAAAATATTTTTATATGAAATGAACCATAAAAATTATAATGTAATTATTAGATAAATTCTCATGACATGGGATGTTTAATTCCTATCATACACAATGATTACTTTCACTTTTTTAGTAAAATACCAATGGGGATTATTTGGAAAATTCCATTATTATTCATTTAAAACAAAAATATAAAATGAACTAGTGATAAAAATTCATCTTAAAAATCATTTAAAGATAATAAAAAAATTTAAACATATTTATAAATCTTGGTTTTGCAACAAAAAAATTTACATCTGAATAGGGAATCCAAGATTGATTTTAATAACAAAATTATCAATTATCAAAATATCCAATGCATTAAAATAGTAATATTACTTGAAAACATGTAGAATTACCATAGTATAATAAAAATAATTAGTTTTTGGAGAGATCAATCCTAATGTTTTTACATGAGAGACAAAAACAAAAACAATCTCTAGAAAAGATGAAATTGTATCAAAAAATAATTACGACATTGGTAAAATTAAATCATAATAACATTTATGAAAGAATATAATATTGTATATAAAATATTATGAGGATACAATAATTCATGATATTAAATTTAAATGATATTTCATAGAAAATGTTTTCTGAAAATTGGTGCATAACGTGACATATATCTCCAAGATAAAAAATGAGAAAAAAACTATTACCACTTTTGTAACATTTCACCCAACATCCAAATGAAAGATAGATACTAAAATAGATATTTAATTATTATTAATTTATATTATAAAAATAATAAAATTAATTCCCACACCACATACACAACACTTAAAATAAATATATAGTAATCTTGGCATGAGACTCATGGGAGTAAAAAGTCAGACAGAAGTCCCTTACATCATGTATTATCATCTATAATACACATTAAAAACTCTTATATAATAAATTTATTTCTATTAGAAATTTATTATGTAACCATTATTATATATATCATCCCATTAATGTTTTAGTTATGCTCTATTTTTACACATTTATTAACCATTTCATGTTAAATTCTTGTTTTGGGTAATAACACATTTATTTTTTATATATTTTTTATTTGATATTATCAGTCATTATATTTGGATCATGGTTTCATTACATCCATAATAAAAATAATTAAATTATTATCATATGTTTACATCAATTATAATTTTAATATAAATCACGAAATATTAATTTGAGAAATGAAGTGTGTTTTGATCAAGGAGAAGATAAGTTGTGTGTATTCCTGAGTAACATTTCAACTTTTCAATGATAATTATGGATAGTTGGTAAGAAATTAATTATCCTTCCTGAATGATCAGAATATTAAATATAAATTATTATTTATTTAAAAATAAATATACATTTCATTGATGTAGTATGGAGAGGAAAAGACAGTGTTATTACTTGGTAACGGTGGTAGTCCACACATACATGAATGATGATATCATAGTTCAGTGATTAAAAAAACGTAAATAATAAAATGATATTTGTTTCCTTAGATAATGATAAATATTTAATTAATATAAAAATTATTTAATGTATTTCACATATATTCAATTATTTTGTCCTGAATATCTTTCATGTAAAGAATTTGTTAAATCAAATCATGTCACATCATAAGGTGGTACTCTTCATTAATATAAATATATTATATCCATTATCAAACCCAAAATATATATATGGTAATTTAAAAATTAATGACATCAATTTATGAGGAGGTGGTCTTCCATACCCACAAACAATTATTTTGTAACCCATTTGCTATAAGTGGAGGTGTTTTAGGTAATTAAATAAACATAAAAACATCTCAGTTTATAGATGTTATTAAGGTTATTAAATAATCATGTTTTAAAAATAATATATGTTTGTGGATAATGAAGTAAAATTAAAATACTCATTGATGAATGTTACCTCTTCTTAGGTTATCTTATATAGGTTTGCACAAAAATCATTCATTTCTTTTCTTTCTGACCAAACAAATGCATCTTTGATGAGAGGATAGTTTTTGAGAAATAATGATTTGGGTAAATATTTTCCAAAAAAAGTATCTAAATTATTGAATAATAGAGTATATGGGGAAGTATTTTATATATGGGGGAGTGGGATCATAATCAATGTTAAATAAAAATTGAGTTCTCACATATTTTTTATGTGTTACAGATGTTTAAAATGGACCATTTTATTGACCTTTGAGATGGAATGGTTGAAATATTTCTATCCAATAATTATTATCCATGTTTATATGTCATTCATATCCTTATCATTTTAATTTAACCCCTAGTAAATCCATTTTTACCTTAACCGTGGGAACTGATTTTTTCTGGATTCAAAATTCATTTTTGTCAAAAACTAAGATTACCTTATTAAAAATAATAATAACGATTATAAAAAATATGGAATATATTTTTCCAAATTAAATTCATGAAATTTGAAATTTTTAATATAAATTCAATCTTACAAATATGATGAGAAAGTATGGTTTTTAAGAGAAAATATTCAACACATTGTAACGTTTTTATATAAGAATTAAATATGAAATTGATTCCAATCAATTAAATTGGATTTATGGATGTATATTGAACAAATTTAACATTAATGAAATTTTAAAATATAATTTATCTTCATTATTATATAAAACAAAAAGGATTTTTTGAATTAAAATTCAGTATTTTTCACTATTCATCAAAAATTGAAATATATTTGAAAAATCAAATAAACACACCATAAGAAAATTTTGATATGATTATTTAAAAAAATATGTTTATATTTTATAAAATTAAATTTGTTAAAATTTAATCCTAAATTATGTGTCCAAAGTGAAACTAAACAGTTGTTTTAGAAAAAAATACAGATTTTTTAAGAAAACATTAGTTTTTATTTTAAATGATTATTATTTTACTTATAATAAATATATAACTAATTAATGTGTGTATTATATATATATATATATTCATATTATACATATTCTGGTTCATAACTTTTTTTCTAATGGCTAGCTAATATATTAAATAATAATGTTAATAGTATGTTATTTTTGGATAAAAATTAGTATTGCATGTAATGGAAGATAATATTGGTGTTTCTTATAACACAATCCAAAATCAATGTTTCAATTAATGAAAAATAAATTTTTTTATTAATGAACATTTGTAAAATATTAATTTTATTTGAATAATATATATTTCAAATAATATAGGGGTGTTACATGTAATCTACCTTAGAATGTTTTGAATTGACTTATATAGTAATTATGTATACTAATTATTGGTATCAATTTAGTAATTATAGATCACATACTATTTATTCCATTAGCTATTTTCATAATTTTTATTCATATATCATGTGGTCATGTTCCCTTAAAGTTATATTTTTTTCACACGTGGTTTCTAAGGGTGGATGGTTTAGGAAATTGTGGGTGGTCATAGACTACAATAAGACTGGTAATGGATATTATTTTGTAATTTTATATTTTCTAATATCATAATTTAAATAATATGGTTTTATTGTATTATTTATCTGATTATGTTTCCTCAGTGAGTAATTGATAAATGATATCTTTATACTTGGAAAAAATCATTCCTGATGATTATATATATTCCCAATCACTTTTCTCAAGAATGTGTGGATCAGGATCACCCATTAGGCCACTGAATATTGGTTTAGTTACATGTTTAGATGGTTCCCTAGACCAGTTCATTAAAATTAGTATCTATGTTGTTTTTTTCAAAACTAATGTGAATTCCCATGAAATAAATTATTTTATATGCGGTGATTAATATTATAAAGATGATTATAGTGACCCAACCCACGTTAGCTTTGAGCCAGAGTGTACTTACATCACATAGAAATGATTATAAAGGATCAAATCATGAAGGCCCAAATAGTTTAACTATCCTTGTAAATGAGATACACACTTGAGTATTGTAGTAAAAATTAATAAACAAATTAAAATATAATTGTTTTAATTTTTAGGATAAATTTATTTCATCTTTGATATCTATGCATATCGTTCTTAGAACACTTCTTGGATTCCTATAGAAGGGAGAGAAATTATGGGTGATCTAATATAAACATTAAAGTCCAGTATTGTTGAAGAATTAATGAATTGGCATGAATAAAAAATATATAATGGTATTAACTAAACACAAATGCCATGTAATCAATCAATAGAATAAATTAACGATGTGAAATGGTAATAACTAAACAGACATTTGATTTAATTGATAAAATGAATGGATAAAACTATGAAAATGTAAAAACATAATACGAATTCCATTAAAATAAATTAAAATGAAATAATCAATATGGAAATGTTAATAATTGAACTACATTCTACATGAACAATGAACTAAGAATGAAATGCATCTATAGATATAATGTTGGAAATATCATGGATAAATAATAACTAAATAAAAATGATGGAAATTATTAATTATTAGATGTCATGTTTTCTACATACACAGTACCCTTATCATCAATATTTTTTCAATATATTTTATATCTATGTGTAGAAACTCATATATTATACATGGAAATAATCTTGGAGGGTTTTTTCTGACTGATTTCATCTCAAGAAACTGTTATTGCATTGAGGGGCTTATGATAAAAAGTCCCCAACCAATAGGTCTTGCATTAAATATTCACCAAACCATGTATTTCATTTAAAAGGAATTTATGATTTTTATAATAATAAATTTAATTCAAAAATAATTTTCTTTAACAGAATTTATCCTTATTTAATAATAGATATGGATTTTTCAATAATTCCCTGTTATTTAAATAACTATAAAAGAAAAAACTGTATTTAAATATTGAATATAATTTAGTCAATAATAATATACCTAAATAAATAGTGGTGATATTTATGGAAATATCCAATGAAAAATGATTTCACTAATGTGATTGTCTATAGAGGAATTCAACAATCGCAATAAAAAGTTATACTGAAGATGTAACTTTTACAACATGAAAATTTTCAAGATTAACCC
Source organism: Viscum album (assembly GCA_963277665.1). Lineage (NCBI taxonomy): Eukaryota > Viridiplantae > Streptophyta > Magnoliopsida > Santalales > Viscaceae > Viscum > Viscum album. The sequence continues at coordinate 1,349,905,639 of OY728150.1, read as the reverse complement.
CTTGGGTGAGATAATTCAATTTAAAATATGAAATATCATGAATAATTAATTATTAATTATATTAAATTATAAAATGGATGTATATACACAATAAAAATGTGATTTTTTGTCTTATTAACAAATATGTCTCAATCGAATGTTAATCGAGATAAACACCCTTACTAATTTGTATTTTGAAAATAATAATATCAATAAAAAATATATCATAAAAAGAAACATTAAATATCAAGAATACAAAATAATTCATTATATAATATTTTAAAATGGGATGTAGATAGACCACTTAAAAGAAGTAGGTTGTGAAAAATGTGTATTCCCCATGGAATGATATGTCAGACAAGAATCCCTTACCTAAAACATCCATTCAGGTTTAAGTCCATTAAAATCATATATAATGGTTTTAAAGATGTCAATAACTTATAATAGAAGAATAATCATATTTATAATATCATATATTAATTTCTTATGATATATTATAAACTGTTTGTTAATAATCCTTGACTATTATTACTATTATAGGGGTAAATTTCCTCATTGGTTTGATGTGTTTTAACTTGTAATTTTTTATTATATTAACAATATCATTAATTAATCATATAAATATTCTAATAAATTATTTAAATATCATTACTTTTCATTATAAATTTATTTATAATGACCCATAATGTTTTGATATATGAAATAAAATTCACCCTTCATGTACAATGTAGGTCGTACATACGCATGAATGCTACTTCCATTTCATTGTGGTATATTACAATAATTAAAATTATATAATATATATATTTATATAATAAAAATAGAAACATAATTATATCATATATTTCAAATTATATTTTTAAGACCATTCCATAATATATTCCATGTATCGCATGAACAAATCACATCGCTTTGGGTAGGTGGTAGTCCACACGTCGACAAACAATGTTATTATATCTCTATAAAATGGAAAGCTTGGAGGTATATGTTATATAAGAATTATATAAGTAAAATTAAATTATAAATATAATATATTTATATATAATAAAAATTGTTTTTCGATCATAATTCCATCCATGATAGGTGGAAAAGGAAGAATGAATAATCATTGTTTTACAAGGTGACAGTTTTTCGTACACAAAAACTGCAAGTTTGTAACCTATTATATTGATGTGTGTGTAAGAATAGTTACAAACAATAATATTTAAAAATATCATTATATTTATGATACTTATGTTATTATTTAATCATGTAATACAAAAATTTTAGATAATGGATAATGAGAATAAAATTCAAGAGCTTGAGAAAGGAATTTACCTCTTCTTTGGGTAACTCATTTTGGTTTTCACCAAATAGATTACATGGATGGATTTATAACAAAATATTGGATTTTAGGATAAGGTGTGGGATTTTTGGAGATTATTGGAGCATATATTGGGTGATCCAAACTGAATGAGATATAAGAATAAGTGAGAGGGCCGAGTCCCTTAGTATAGTGGTGGAAGAGTGTCATTCTTATAATGTTTTTAAAATGGAATTCTAATCACATTTTTCCTAATTCAAGTGGAACCAATAATGATCCCAATTAAATAAAAGGGGCAATGGGTTCTAAATATGACCATAAAAATCCTTTTTTCCTTCTTATAAGTCATTATAGCTCCTATTTTTAAGGATTAGTCCATTATATAGCTTATTTTCCTGTTAATCATTGTGATTAATTTTTATTAATTTTATTTTTTTAAAAAAAAATTAGATTAAGTTAATTTATTTTTTACATTATTCTTATCCTCCATTTGTAATCCATTAATAAAAAATCATATCACATAATTGGATGAAATTAATTTAAATGTAATCTCGTATACGAGAATATTAATCGTGTTTTTTAGTAAAATGTTCGACATATTGCAATGTTTTTATATTCAATTTAAAAATGATATTGATTCCAACAAACCAAAATTTTATTAATAGATATAAAATTTAAAAAAAATAATAAATAAAATTTATCCTTATAAATAAATTATTCCAAAATGAATTCTTTAATTAAATTTCAGTATTTCTCCATATTCATCAAAAAATAAAACCTCACAAGAAAAATATATAAAATTCACCATAATATAATTTTAATAATTTTAATTCTTAAAAAAATATAATATTTTCTTATTAAATTTATAAAATTTACAATTTTTTTTAAATATGTTCTTCTTTAAATGTCGGTAATATTGGTTTTTTATAAAAAGACAATTATTAAGCCTAAAACATGATATATTTATATATTATGTCTATAAAATATATTGGATTGACATAATAAATATTTCATTGAATATATACAATATATATTTCATTATTATAATTCAATAAATTAAATTAAATTAATTTATTAGGATAAAATGCTCTTGTGAGAATAAAAATATTTTCTTTTATATTCAATTGGATTTTAAATTAATTTATAATAAATTAGTAACCTATGAATTCATTTTATATTTTTATAAAAAATATATTTACCTATAGTAGTTAATAATATTAATAAAAAATAAATTTATTGTCTAGGTTATTTCTTATAAATTTAAATAATAAGGTCTTATTAATATATTGTAGTTCTATAAAACTCAGTTATACATGTAATTAAAGTTATCGAAGAATGTCCATATTGTGTGTGACAGAACCTAAATCAGTATTCCAGACACTGAAATCTACATCATAGATTGAATTTATTGAAAATAGTAAATATATTATAATGTCTTAAGATACTATATTACCTTACGCACTTTATCTAGCATGTCATACACATTATTAAATACAATGTACTTACATTTGAATTTTGGGGTGTTTCATTCTACCCACGTTAATTAAATTGTATCCTCACAATTTTAACTCCATCATGGTAATAATATTTTTGATATTTCCTATGTTTAAAGTCCACATCATGATAAGGGTTAATAAAAAATCCTCTAGAAAATAAGGAATGGGAATAAAAAATTTCACATGGACTAACATATAACTTGTTATCTATGTAAGAGAACGTTATTAGAAATTGGAGATATATATAATGAGGAAATGAATAAATATGTATTGGGAGGGATTGATTCAATCATCCACAAATAACTGACTGATTAATGAAAATTTTAGGAAATAAAGACAATAAATATATGATGATTTAAAATATAGTTGGTTTAAAAAACTAATTTTTTTTGATAACTCTTTTTTAATATGATATTTTTCTTATTGTACAGGAATTCATTTATTATAAAAAATATAAGGTTTTATATTTACCTAATAGTTATCAATTTCATATAAATAATTCCATAAATTTGATTTAATATGATCAGTTTCCAATTACATTTAAATAATGAAATGCATATCCAAAAATTATCTGTGATTCTTGAAGAACTAAAATTAACTTTTAACAGATTTTATGGCCCATAAAAGTGTTAAAAGTCTCACTATTTCACTCTAACTATTATACAAATTAAATATATTAAAAAAATTAATCTTTAAACCATAAATGTAACACTAATGATTCATAATTATTATTATTTTATATTTTTTTAACTATATATAATTATAATTAATCAAAACATTTCATGGTTCAGTGCTAAGTGTGAAACCCTTATCGTCCTTCACTCACGAGTTTAAGTACTGTGGTTATACCGTACATTATGGGTTGTCACCCGGAATACATTTTTTCCTTTTATAAAACTATTTTAATATAATTCTTATAATTTTCGAAAAATATGTTGCTAATAGTTAAAATAATGTTAGTCACTAAATATAATTTTAACTATGGATTTCAATACAACCTCAATAAATAAATACTTCATCTATTATCTTTCAAAATGTGTCATTTTTTGGTCAATGTTTTAACCATATATCATTAGTATTATTTCTAAAACATTAAACCATATCTTAAATCTGTAATTATTTAGGATTATCCATGGGTATTTATTTTAATTGAATATTCAAATCATTCATAATGGTTTTCCATGAAAATTTTAATTATCCAAATAATATCCCTCATGAGTTTCAAAATAGGTATGCAGTATTACCCATCGTCATATACAATGTTATTCTCAATTAAGGCATGACACACCTTGTTAGAGTTTTCCCCACAGGTACATCGATTCTAGAATCACATCAACTTATAATATCCAAACATGAATGTATTTCTAGAAATACCCACATAATCAATGCCTTACTAAACGTTTCAATGTTCTTATATACTTACCCTAAAGTAATTCCTTAGGTATATGTTCTATAATCTATTTTTCCATGAATTTAGTTCCAAATATTGCTACTGAACTTCCTCTGATACAAACAGAAGCGAACAGACCTCAAAAAGAAAGGAGTTAGTGTATACAACATTAAATTAGAAGGATTACAAGGAATAATATATTTAAATACCAAAATTATTAGTAGTATTGGTGAACTAGATTATAACATGAGTTTTGTGTTACAAATGAATACACTTATTAGAATGTAAATTTTTTTATGTGTAAATTCGTTGAATATATTATATCTTTTATATCATTATTAAAAAAAATCTTGAATTCCAATGGAAAAGAAAAAAATAAGAGTGAGATAAAATGATTATTAATGTAAAGTATAGTAGAATAAATAATTAATCCATTTGGATAGTAAATATATAATGGTAATAACTAAACACACATGCCATATATTTAATAATCTAAATAGATATACAATATATATTGGTAATATATATATACACAAGACATGTTATAAATAAAATGAATTGATAAAAAATATATAATGTTAATAACATAAAATATTTTCCATAAAATAACTAGATAAATCATAATTAATATGGAAATACCAATAACTAAAACACCTTACATTTAACTACTGAACTAAGAATTGAATGCTTCTATAGATATTTTGTTGTAAAATCTCCTTGATAAATAATAATAATATCAAAATGAAGGAAAAGATTAATTATTGGACACCATGTTTCCTAAGTACATGGTAATTTTACCATCAAGATCTATTTTTAATACATTTTAAATATATGGGTTTTAAACCATCTATTCTACTTAGAAACAAAATCGAAGGGTTGGTTTCCAACTAATTTCATCTAATGAGACTACTGATGCATTGAGGGGCTTGAGTTTACCTGTCATGAAACCAAAGTGCTTGAATTAAATTGTCCACAACCTGGGTATTATATGTTTAAATAATTACTCATATATAATATAATATATTTAATTCCAAAAAATGTGACTTATCAAAATGTCTCTATTTTAAATAGAAGATATAGATTTTATAATAAGACACCATATAATTAAATAACTATCAATGTGAATATCATATGTAAATATGGTATATTTTTTAGGTAATAATAATATCCATCACCCTAGAATAAGGATTTTTAATTAAATATCCAATGAGAAATTATTAAAATAAATTTATTGTTTCATGGGAATGTTAATAATAATAAAAGAATGTATGCTTGCAAATATAACTTTTACCACTTAGCAATTTTCAAGTTAAAATCCACGGGTGAGAAAATTATATGTAAAAAATAAAATACAATGAAATAAGATTAAATTGTGATATTAAATTAAAATGGTGTGTTATATACACCACATTAATGTTAATTGGTGAATTTTTACAAATAAAATTTAATTGAATGTAAATTTAGGGAAAAACCCTTACTACTTAGTAACTTATTAGTAATATGCCTCGTGAAAGAGATAACATGTAAAAGTAAAATTAAATACCATTAATATAAAATAATTAATGATATACTATATCATAAATGGATGTATATACACCACACAAAAATAATTAAGTAGTGAATGTGGTTTAGGCATCACAGAATGAAAAGGGAGATAATAATCCTATACATTGTGTTTCCTTTCATGTAAACATTCATAAACATCATATATAATTTTTTCAAACATGTGTAAAAATTATACAGGAAAAATAATAATATTTATATTATAATATAAATAGATATTATAATATTTTATTAACTATTTGTTAAAAATCATTCATTATTTTTACTATTAAGGGTGCTAATTTCCTTGTTTTTCAGGTTTATATTAACATTTTATTTTTCTCCAATTACTTAGATAGTGATTTCTCATAAAAATAATGTTAACCATGACATAAATATCATATATAACCAATTTATATTTATTTATAATAGTCCATAACGTTTGGATATAAAAATTAAATTCACCATTCTTAGAGATAGTTGGTCATACGTACACATGAACACTACTACCATTTCTTTGTCGTATTTTAAATGAATAATAATTAAAATAAATTTATATATATGTATATTAAAATTAAATTATCATATTTTTATCATATATTTCTCATTAATTTATTCAAACCATCCCAAAATTCATACCTCTAATAGCTTGAATGAATCATATAGCTTTGAGGAGGCGATAGTCCACAAGTCCACAAATGATGTTATCATATCCCCAAAAAATGAAACACATGAAGGATTGTGTTATATAAAAATTAAATAACTATAAATAAATTATAAATATAATATACATCATATATAAATAATTTTTCCATCATAATTCCCACATGGAGAGGTGGCAAAGGATGAACGAACAATCACCATTTTGTGAGGTTATAGTTCATCATACACATAAACGGTATATTCAATACCAATTGGATTGATTTGTGTGTATGTTTAGGTATAATCCTTGATATAAAAACATATAATTATATTCATTATACTACTATTACTATTTAATCATGTAATAAAAATATTTTAGGAGGTGGAAAATGAAAATAAAATATAATATCTTGTGAATAGATGTTACCTCTTCTTTGGGTAACTCCTTTTGGTTTACACCAAAGGGATTCCTTCGATAGAATTATGAATAAAGGTAGGATTCTATGATGAGGGTATAAATTTTTGGATCATATTTTATCATATTTGTTTCATTAGGGTGGGATTTATAGATGTCAATAAGTATGAGGAATGGGTGACTTTTTATATTGGATGGGGAGTGGAATTCTTGAAAAAATTTAATAATTGAATTCCACCCATGTTTTTCACATCTTACATGGATAAAGTAAGAATAATACTATAATAAAATATATTACAGGGTCTAAATATTTACATAAAATTTATTTCGGATATGTTTATCTGTCATTTTGGATCATAAGGTTTAGTTTTAGTCCATAGTAAACCTAATTTTCATCTTAATCGAGGAAATTAATTTTAATTCATTTCACTAATATATTTTTTTCCAAAATCTATGTTGTCTAATTATACATTATATATTATTCTTAATTCAAATATGGAATCCATATTTCCATGTTCTACTTATATAAGTGGTATATATTAATTTAAATTTAATTCCATAGACATGACGATAAAACAAGTTTTAATATAAACTCTTCTAATATTTGTTATGTTTTTATAATAAATTTAAAAATGAAATTAATTCAAATATAATAAATCAAATTAATATCTATTATAATAATCAAATTTTACTTCAAATCCAATAATAAATATAAATTATACATATAAATAAATTTGATGATAAATTATTTTCAATTATAATTTAGTATTTTTTACTATTCCGGAAAATATTAAACATCACAGAAAAACACCAAACATTCATAGTAAGATAATTTTTATTATTAAATATAAAAATGAAGATAAATTTTCATATTAAATTTATAAAAGTACAAAAATTGGATTTAAAATAGTTTTTCCATTAATAGGCTGTACAATTTCCTTTTTAGAGAAGTACTATATTTAAGCATAAAATATGATTTATTCTTATATTATGCCCATAAAATATATTATATTAATATAAATAATATTTTATTCAATATATAAAATATATATTTGTTTAATTTCATTTAAAAATTATAATTAATTTATTTTATTATGATAAAACCCCTTTATGAGCATTTCAATACATTATATTATATTCAATTAGTATATATATTCATATGTAATTAATCGGTAAATAATTATATTTTATATTTTTATAAACCATTTATTTTCATAATATAGTTAATAATATTCATAAATTATAATATAATGTATTGGGTTTATCTTATTTGATTATATAATAATTTTTTATTAATATATTATTATTATGTAAAACGTAGTCTTGCATGTAATGAATGTCATTGAAGATAGTTGATGTTGTGTGCAACCCAAGCCAACATAGCATTGCATGAATTTAGAGATATATAAAATATTAAATTTATTGAAAATATTAAATATATTATAAATTAATGAGATTGTATATTCACTTATGCACATGGTGTTGCGCGTCACACATGCTATTGCATACACTATACTTTATAATTTCATGGAGTTACAGACAATATGTAAAAAGCATGGAAGAATAGGTATTTTGTGAGTTTTCTTGATAAAAACCTATTCATGATGTGACTGTAGTTATCAGGGGATCTGAAAACCTAATTGTTTCTTTTCATTTATTTGTTTCATTATGATAACTGATATTTAGATTCCCGATGTGGCTATCTTTGATTTTGGGAATTTGTTGTGAATTGTTTTTAACATAAAGTCAATTATAGATAAATAATTCCATGATAATGGGTTAAATAATTTGGTATAATTTTGGTTAATCATGATGTAATTAATAAACTATTGTGATGATGTTGCATCCTTTACCAACTTATAAATAAGATCCATGTATTTTTTTACTCTGACCCAAACATGGTGTTATATCCATTTTTTTACAAAAGACATCACTCATGTGATATTAGTTTGTATGGTTCAAGTTTTTTTAAATACAAATTGGCGTGTCTTCCATTTTATTTTATTGTTTTTTATCATTAATCAAATTGTTTATTATTAAATCATATTTGAAAAAAAAAATATTTCATAAACATTAATTTTTATGTCATTTGTGAAATTTTTCTAATTACTTCAAAATTATTTTTGTAAAATGTTGGTTTGGAAAAGTGATATTAAATTACATTTTTTTGATATGATAAAGTAGTTTTTAAATAAGTTTTTTTTATATTAACAATTTAAAAAGTTAAGAGTTTTGAAATTGAAAAAAATGTACTAATTCTTTTGAAACAATTAATGAATTTCCATGAGTTATAATTTAAATTTTAAATATATGATGATTTTTATAAATATTTCAAATTCATAACAAAAATATAATGTTTTATAATTGGAAAATATACTATGTTTTTTAAAAAATTATTTGATAAAATTGGTATTTTGTTTTTTTATCAGTTTATTTTACATGTATTTCACAGTATGTTTTGATTGATGTTTTTTTTAACTAGCCTATTAATTGGGATTTTAAAATTTACTCAAAACATGTTTTCCATAATTTATATAATGATTATTTCTAGTTATATTATTGAAATAGTCCTTCACATTTTCTTATAGTGGTATCTTTTGTTTAATAATCACCTTAGACTCTTATTTCTCTTACAGTCATGTATATCAACTCCTATTTTTAAAGAACTATATGATATTGGTGGGGTTGTCATGATTCCATCCTATCTACATGATGTATTTTTTGGAAATTATTTATGCCAATATTCATTTAATGGTAGTATCATGAAGAAGTTAAGAAGGATAATTTTTTTGTGCAATTGAGTTTCAGTCATGGTGGTCTATCTATTGCAAAGAATGCAATGCAATTTTAAATTATTATATATTTCTCACCTAGAATTATTGGTGATGACTACAATAAATATATATCTTAAAATATTTATATACATGATCATTGGGTTTTTCATGATGTAGTTTGTCAAAAATCTCACAAATTTGTGTTATTACTGTCTTTTTAGTTGAAGCAATATTGAAAAAAAGAAAGGGTACATTGTGTTCAAATTGTGTGGAGTACCTGGTCATTATAATAAGTCATGTTTTAAATATCTATGTGTTTATAAATGGTGTGTCCGCATGAGTCACCTTAAATGGTTTTTTATGTCGGGTTACAAATTTGGAATTTTCAGTCAGGGTTCGATAGATCTTGATTCTTGGAAATTAGATGCTTTATGAAAATATATCATCACCCATAGACCTCATATATAACGTTTTGACATGGTTAAGGATCTTTAGATGGTGTTGATAATGAATAATATTGTTATTTATGGTTTCAGAGTGGACATATTTTGATAGTTTCATTCTGTGTCTCTGTGGTTCTTAGTGACCATTTTGTTCTATTTATCTCTACTAGATTTTATTGGTGTTCACTTGGAGAACATTTTTTGTATCATGATAATGGTTCCCGTTACCTATTATATATTTCATATTAATTGTGATTTTGTTATATTTAATTTTTTTTTCATTCATCACGAATGGTTTTGAAACCCATAAGTTTTTTGTTCTCATATGGATGGAATGTAATCTTATTCTCTGTATATCTAGATGTTTGGGATTATTTTTAATTTATATCCAACCGATTAAATCCTTTTATGGGTGTATCCATATGGTTGTTGTAGTATACTATTCATGTTAGATTTTATTAATGGGTATTCTATTGTTTTTTCCATGATAGTAAGAGATCGATCTCGAAGAAATGCACTATCTCCCTCATTATTGTGTAGTGACATATTTGTGAAACTACAATATTATATAGTTCTATTTCTCATTGGATGTGGATAACTATTTGGAATGAACATGGATAACTATGATGTTATGGATTCATGATGGAACAGGAACCTAGTGGTTCTATGTGATTATTCAATGAGTTATTTATGGGGTGACACTATACATTGAAAATTTGTGGTTACCATTATGTACATGAACAGGGTATAAATATTGGTCAATTATGTTTCTTTCATGTGCATGGTTGGGTCATTGATGAATCATTGTAGTTTTTTCACTTTTGGGAATCATTGTGGTGTTTTGGATATGTTGTTCCATGGGGATATCATTTTGGATCATGGAAATTTTATTATGAATGGTGATTGAAGAAAAATCATTAAGATGAATAGATGTATTTGAGGTAATTTTTTAACAAGTTACACATTTTATTGAATATTTAAACTGTAGGGAGGCTTATGGTATCTCTTATATTCATTCATATTTTTTTCTAGTCCCTCTGGGTGTTGTGGTGTATTTTCTTGAGACCAGTGATGATCTTGTTGTTTTAGCTAAAGGGTTCCATTGAAATGGTTGTTATGGTTTTCTATTAGATTTGTGATGGCTATCTACATTTGGGTTTGTCATTTCCTATTTTGGGGAGTTTCCCCCTCCCAGGTTGTGTGATTGATTTCATGTAGTCATATATTTTTCTATCTCTCATACTGATATACTTCTATGAATAAAAATTACTCTTTTGGGGTTAATTATAACATCATCATTTTTAGAATAAATAAATTGACTTCTTAGTTTTAATTCATATTTCCCTTGAATTGAATTTAAATAAATTTTAATGATTTTTTAATCATATTAATGGTATATGAACTATGTAGGGGTAAGTGCCTCCTACAATTACACACGGTGTGTTTTAATAGTTGTGTTAGGGTAACTACTTATTTTCATGAATTTTATAAGGGTAGGATAATGATTTAAAGAGAAACATATGGAAAATTACTTACATATAAGGGGATCATAAGGGTATGGAATTTTTTTATCTAATTTTTGTAATGGTTGCCTCATGTTCTCTAGTGTTGGGTTAGTATATACATAAGAAACATTATAAATTTTACCATGCTTTTTTAAATCTCGCTCAATGGTTACTTGGACATCCTAAAAGGGTATAATTATATGTGTAATTTAAGTTCCTTGGATTAATGATTATTTATAAGGGTAATTAAGTACCATTATATGATACTTAAGAGTTGGGTAGAAGTTAAACCAATTTTCCATTACATAGTTGACTATTTTATATAAAAATCCATAAAATATTTGGTTTTCATTTATTATTCTATATAATTATCATATTGCACATTTTTTCTATTTTTAATGAATGAAAACAAGTGAATATAATAATTTTACCTTGTCATAGGTTGAATCTCCTAATTTTTTTAAACTCTCTAAATTCAACATTCATTTAATAAATTTATAATTTATTTTTTGTTTTTCTTTGTTTCATCCAGAATGATGTCTATATTTTAAAAAATACATGATCCCTTGTTTCTTTGATTTCATCTATCATTTTGATTTGTGTATAGGTAATCCAATTTATATGTGACCATAAGGTGTTTTGTTTTTGTTTTCTTTATATTATCTAGTTTTTACCATCTTCTATTGTATTTTTAACCCCTCATTACATGTTTTTCACTTTTCATGATTGAGTTAGTTGTTTGTATTCATTTTCATCACCATATAATTCATATTTTACTAATAATTCATATATATGTTTTTTTTACTTTAAAATAAAAATTATTTGAATGATATACTAATATCCCTCATGAAATCATCATTGATCCTCTTTATTGTGCGTTGAAAATTAGATGTCTATATTTTATATGATATGTATTTCTCTATCTACATATAAATTGGTGAGTTCCGTGTTTGTTTTTATTCCTTTTCAAATATATTATCATAGTTTTTTGTAAAAAGTGAAAGTATATACCATATTTTAATGTATAATGTTAAATGCCTTGTTTTTAATCAAATGATAATATTCATGTAATTTTTTATAAATTCGTTTTAACTCCATGACATTTGAAATTTCCAAGATCACTCTTTGAATGATTTTTTCATTGTTGTTATAATGGGGGTTCTTAGGTGATTAGGAATGAGTGACTTTTTTATGTGAAATAAAGTGTGGATACCAATTCTTTGAACTGAATTTAATCCTTTTAAACTATAAAAAATTATTTTAATTACATAGATATTTTCATTATAAATAAATGGATTAAAGGATTGTCCAGAATTTTGATTATGTTGTGTGAAAGGATGAATTTATTGTTACCCTTTTGAATGTTGATATTATGAAATTATTTTTAATTGAAATTGATTATGTTTCATAGTCCAGTAGTGAAATTATGATGATCCTATATTGTGATTATACCTTGATGAGTTGTATCTAATTATCATACATACTATTAATGGGAATTGATAAAGTTATTATTTACATTGAGGGTATTTGGGGAGGAGTGTGATGTAAACATAAATAGAAATGAAATATCTAGTGCATCAACATATGTTGATATAAATGGGGATTTCCTTTTCCTCCCTTATAACTTTATTTACTCACTCAACTCTATTTAATGGAAATGAAGACACTATTAGTTATATTGAATATCCATGATTTATGGTTTCAAATAGTATTCACACCCTATTTATTGGCTATGTAGATAGCATGATATGTTCATGCTACAGATATGTGATAAATAAAGTGAGTCTACATAAACATGGTTTTCTTGAGACACATGAGATTAATGGTAATTTTGATTATCATGCATAATTATATTAACTATCTAGACTATGGTAAAATCAATATAATATTGGTTTTGAAACCATATAATCCATATACATTAAATTTGATAACTGATTGTTTTCAATCTCACTACATGGAAATGGAGTTTCCTTTATAGTCTAATAAACAATATGTATTGTTTTACTTATTTAGTAAATGTAACTTGACTCAAGTATATTAAATCTTTTCTTCCTTGATATCTTATACATTTCCATATGACTTATTATATCTATATTTACCTCATAAAATAGGTTTCAAATCATTTTTTTAAAAATATTTAGGATTTTAAATGATGAAATAAAATGTTTTCAACATTGTTATCATATATGATTTTGAAATATGTAAATTTCAGTTTTAGAAAAACCAATCATAACGTAATATGATATTAATGGATTTATTTTTATTATTTTTAAATATAAGACCTTGTTCAATCCTTTTTTTACTCTCATTTAGCATCTTTTTAATTACATTACATTGTTACTATATTTACTCATAATTGTAATATAGTTGATCCATGTAGATTTCACCCAGATTGTCCCAAAATTTGTTTTCATCCTTTATATTCCTAAATAATGTACTCATTTTCCAATTGAATAAATTTTTTAGATCCATTATTTGTTTCTAATGGTTGTATGTTTTGGACTAGTGGGTGGTCTCTAACCACTAATAGATAGATTTAGGAAATTAGGTTCTACGTTAATCTTTTCTATCATCTCCTTAAAAATGATATAGTTTTAGTTATTTATTTAATTAAAAATATTCCTACCTTTTTATTTCTATTATTTGTATTTCTGAATTTGGTAAAATTTTACCACAACGGGTTTTTATGCATATCTTGTCACTTTTCTATAAATTGGGGGTATCGAGAAATGCATTTGGGTCTATGGTGATCTGTTCGATTTTGGGTTAAGATGATACACATGCGAGTTTATAGCATGTTATACCAACTAATGAATATGATTATTCTATTATATAATAGTAATACCATCGACTTTGGTGCATATTTTTTTGTTATAATAAATATAATTTAGGGAATGATATTTAGGATGATTAAATATGAGAATATAATAGAAAACTATCATAAAGAATCTGGAACTTACATAGGTAAATTATCATCGTCTCGATATTATTTTCATTTTAATAAAGGTATTACGATTCTCTAATTGAACCAATCAAAATCAAAAATCTATGAAGGATTTGGGAGAGGTAAATTATTTATACGTTCAAGTGATTTTTTTCTATGGTTTGGTTGCGGAAGTGGATAATCCATTTTATAGGTTAGTTTTGGGTGGTATTTCTCTGATTATTCATTTCATAGAATATAATTTTTTCATTTTTTGTGTAAAGTGGATGAAATTTGACACCTATAGATTTTATTTTTTATACCATTAAATTTATATAATGATTATTAGAATATATCACATGCAACACCATGATTAACATGACTGCAATATACATTCAAAACATTATTATTTTAATGTGATAGTTATAACCGAACTGTTGGATTTGAGTGTAAGAAATGGTGAAACTACATTATAAAATATATAGAGAATTATATACCCAAAAAAATATATTTTTTACCTCTTAGTAAATAATTTCTCAATTTCAATTGATAAGAATAACATTATATATGGTTATGATCAAATGTCGTTTAAAATAAAAGAAATCTATAAAATTTGGTTTTCAATTATATTTATTATATTTTAATTAATTTAAATTTATCTATTATTTTTAATATTAAATGTATTGAAAACATATATCATGTAATTTGAAATTAAATAATAATCATTCGTAAATTGGTTATCATTTTCTGAAATATATATAAAATACATTAATGTTAAATAGAGATATTTTTAAAAAAATTAACAATGAAAAGTATTTGTTTCTCAATGATTTATATTAATAACTAGTTTTAAGAATATAATTAAATTTATTGTTAATATATTTTTATAATATGTTCTTATAATATATTAATGGTTTTGACATGGGAACAAATGAAAAAAAATTCATTTATTGGTTAAAAATTTACTTTTTCTATGGGTTTTATGTGTTTTGAGCATAGAAATTAAAATTACTATTTATATATTTAATATAATCCACTTTATAAAATGAGTCTTCATATTTTGACTCATAATACATCATTTATATTTTATTTTTTTAAAAGGTATGAAGTGGATGATGTTTGTGTGACCAGTAAAAAATTTATTTCTTAAAAATACAATAACTTTTAAGACATAATCATGATATTTGATTTATTTAAAATTCTATAAAATGATTTTCATTATCAAATATTTATTTAAAGATTAATATAATTTCATTAAAAATATTATTTTTATTTTTTAAACCCAATATTTATTTTATAGAATATATGTTATATTTTATTCTAATTAAAATTTATTTCTGGTTGATATCATATAATATTGTGGTTGGAAAGTTTAATATAGAGTTATCATGATTATAATGATTAAAAGAATAATTAGTTTAATAATAAAAAATAAATACTTCGGAGCACACTTAAACTCAATAGTTTTATCTATAATAACTATAAGATTAAATTTTGAACATAAAAAAATTTCAAAAATAATATTTTTATAGTGTATTTTGGACACATAGTAGAATTATTTTATGAATCTCCAAGAAATGGGATCATAGAATATTGAGGAGATATTTAATTTAAATGTTTTTTAAAAATTTAATGACAGAAATTTAACTTTTAAAACAAATTCATAATTTCTATAGAAAATATATGTTCCAATGGTATGTGTAAAATAGAATAAATTGTTATTATGTAATAGAAAAGTATTTAAATAAATCCAAAAAAATTTTAAATATGATTTTTTGATTAATTAAAAATTAAATTATCTTATCATTGAAATTTTATTCCTTGGTTCTAGAAAACATTGATAATAAATTTACATTATTTTAATGTTCTTAAAATTTGCATGAGTTCCATTCCCCTAAATTATAACAGGGAACCTCATTTCATAATGTCACTGCATACTTTTATATGCTTGGGTCTACCAAAATCTACCTATTGAACATATCAACTCTCCTCCCGATGTCATAAAGGTAATCGAATAACCAAAATATTATTTCTATAATGATTTAGTTATAACCCTATAAACAATATCCAAGGACGAGGTATATGTCTCATCAATTTTCTGTCTTATTTTATTATTCTTCTACACACATTAAATATATTCTAAATATTATTAAATAATGAAATAAATCTATAAGATATATTTAGGTTTTACTTTTATTATTAATATTTCGAAATTTTTTTCCACCTCCCATCAATCTGGTGAGAAATGAAAACATCTCTCATGAATCTGTGTGGACTACCACCTCAAAGTAATGATTTGTTTCATTTTTTATCTTATTATGGAAAAACTAGCCATAAATATGAAAATGAATTAAAAATATATTTATTATGTTAATATTATTTTGAAAAATAATATATTATCAACTTTTATACACTTTTATCTATGTTAAAATGACAATGTTTCTATTGTGTATATGTAGACTACCACCTCCATGAGGTTATGTGATAATTTTTTCAATTCCACAGTGAATGGATAATCAAAATAATGGTTTAATGTAATAATTATAGTATTTATAATTTTATTATAATTACATAAAGATAAAACATTATCTAATTTATTTCCTTTTCATCCATTAGAAAAATGAATGTTTTATGTAAGCATACGTTTGGAGTGTTTCCACCATAAATAGATGTGCATAATTTTTTAATAAATTATTATATAAATATATTTAAAAGATTATTTAATTACTAAAAACTGTAATTATAACATCTTTATGATTCATTAGATAATTTTTCCAAGAACCATTTAACCATGATCAATGCATCAATGTTAATATTGGGGATTGTTAATTGATTGACCAAAATTCATTAGGTACGAATTTTTTTCATGAATGAATGAATCATTATAATAAATAAAATATAGAAATATATTATAGGAATAAACATGAAAAATATTATACATAAAATAAAAAATTTATATTATTTTATTAGTCAGGAAAATAAAAAGATATATGTGGCATGTTAGGACACGAGGTAATGTATTTATCCCCTCTATTTCCTTTTGTTGAGACTTGTGTCATTCTAACAATATATTTTTATTTGGTGGTGTCTAAATATCATTATGGTTTTATTTGTAAATTAATTTTATAATAAATATTATTTTTACAAATCCTTTTCATGTAATATTCATCATGGTTATAATTATTTGAATTCTACCAATGTGTTAAGGGGATTTTATTTTAGACATAATGTTAAAAGATTATATTTTTCCCTCATATACATTTTCAGAAAAATATTTCAAGAATTTATTGTATTTAGTTAAATACATTTATAATGTAAATTAAAAATATCATTGAATTTTTTTACAATTTTTTAAATATGATACTTATTAATTATTTATATAACTATATATTTATTCTATTTGTATAAATGAACAAAACAATGTTGTTGTAATGTTTACCACATTGTGGAATTCCCCTATCATAGACATTATTTTTATGATGAATTTTATACAATTTTTCATGGGTTTTAAAGGTTGACCCAATTAAAATTGTTATATAAAAATTTCATTTTTAATAGTTTAAAAAATGATACTTTTATGTACAAATATGAAAATAAAAGTATTGTGTATTGGATTATGGGTTATAATGAGTTTTTCATTATATTTTTTTATAAATTGTGATGGAAAAAAATTATCATGATATAATAATTTTTAACTATAAATGATAATGGGTTCTCTAATTATATCTCGTGATGATGGGTGTGCATGATTCTACCCTCTAATTCACTGAATAATAATTAAGTCATCAATGATTAATAAAGACAGAGATACATAGGTGTGTTTCTCGGGTGAAATTAACTACCTCCAATCCATTTTTCACTTTTCAAAAAGCCAATTTAGGGGTTCGCGATAACAGAACATAGGAATTCAAAATTCATAAGAAACTATTCATCTTAAACAACACAAACTTTCAAATTTTAAACAGATTCAACATTGACCTCGGAGCACGTGACACCTCACATAACTGCGAACTAACCACCTTCTGCTATGCCCTATGAAATCTCACATCATCTCTCCGAAAAAGTCTTCCACAGGGCCCTAAGATACCACCTAAATGTCTCGATACCATAACCATCTCTATATCATCAAAAGAACGACATCATCTCGAACTTGCACGGTCTTCATCAGTAGCAGCGGCCCAACGTCACGCCAATCTCACCAATGAGACCCACTAGAACTGAATTGCGTCAACTGCTCGAAAATATCCTATGAAAACCCCTCGAGTACCAATGTTCGAATCTGACTTAGAGAATAATTGGAGAACTAGTAGCCAGAGCCGAGTTCGAAATAGACCAATGTCCTAATAGCGAGATGTGGGAACCTCCATAACCGCCGAACCCTGCGTCTTCCATCTCCAATGATAACAGATCTTACCCGGATTCAAATTTGAACAAACATCATCAGCCTTAGATGGCTAAACATCACACTACAAAACCTGCATATTGAACACATCACATCATCTTTACCGGTGAGAGAAGTCACTATTAGCTTTGATGTCACCATCAGCCAAAACCATAGGTTCCAACATCACAGGACTCCTCTTCCCCATTCAAACATCAAGCTAGAGTCGAACACCATGAAAGAACATCCAAAACAAAGTAGAAAACAGAACACATCCATCATGATAGGCAAAAACATAACCAAATCAAAAACAAAATATTGAGGAATAAAACCAAAAAACTGAAGAATAAAACCAGGCTATGCATGGAGGACCATCGACTACCAAATCTCACCACCCATAACCTTTAAATAACCATCGCTCCGAGTCCAACTCGAAGGGGAGCTGATGGTTTTGATGATAGGGCAGTGAATAAAATGCATTGGCCTCCGAATAGTAGCAAAAACAAGATACTGAAACCAGTATTTGGATACGATAACTTGAGGATACGGTCTCGCCTAAAAGACCCTCGACTACTGGATCACATATCCCAAAATCACTGAGAATCCATTGTATTCATGTCACAACAAGAAAATAGTGTTTTATATGTGGTTAAGAAAACCACTTCGAAAAACTAATCTCAAAAATGTATTTAAAATATTTTTCTTTCATATTATAAAAATTTCTCAAAAAATTAAAATTTACAATTTTTATAGGCAGTTTTTTCAAAAGTACAATGAAATTTAAAGAGAAAATTTTAAAAAATTATTTTATAAATTTAATATTATTTATTTATTATTTATGATCAAATAAAATTCTCTATTTATAATTTTAGTTATTTATAATATGTAAATTAATATTTATTTATCATTATTTTTTAATATTATTTTTAAACTAAAAAAATCATCAATAAGTTGAAGAACAGACTTTGGCATCAAATGACTATAACTTCTGATCTCGGAGTCCACATCGGCTTCACAACAAGATTAATCCAATATTATCAAATGACCAAAATCCATGTTATATTTAAATCAAGTGATAATCAATGGACACAAATATATTCAAATTTTAAAAGTCAAATATCAAACTCGAGCTTCGAATGAACATAACATTTAAGCCAGGTGTCTGTTTGGGTTGTACCACATATTAAATTGAACCCCATGACGAGCTCCACACTATTTAGGTTTGATACCAACTGACCAATTATTTAACCTCGTTTTATCTTGTCGTAAAGGCCTATAAGGTCTCTGTAATAAAGCTTTAGTTTCAGACCCTGATTTCATAAAATTCAAATATTTATAACTATCAATCCAGGTGTCCGTTCAGCCTCTACCACATATCGTATCAAAGATCATTTCATGATCTTTGATTTGACTGGTAGTGGAATTGAATATAAAGTTTAATATCAGACATTGTGGTCATTATTTAGGGTTTTATAGGTTCTTAATGTTTTATGATTTATTTATTTTTGTATTTATTTATTGTAATTTTATTATTTATTTATTTATTAATTTTTTGTTAATTAGTTAATAATTTATTACTATTTATTTATCCATTATTTATTATTTATTTATTTATCTACTTATTTATTGATATATTAATTTTTTAATAATTAAATAATTAGTTTTTTTATTTATTATTCAATAAATATGCACAAAAAATTATTAATTTTTTTTATTAAATAAATATTTATTTAATATTTATTTATTATTAGTTTATTATTATGTTATTATTTATTTATTATTTACTTATTCTATACTCATTATGTATTATTTATATAATAATAAATAAAGAATGATTTTTTTATAAATTATTTATTAAACATTAAATACTGAGTATTAAATATTAAATATTAAATATTAAATATTAATTAATAATTATAAATTAATAATTTAAAATTATTTCATAGAAATTATTAATTATACGTCATTAGTAATTAGTAATAATTATTTAAATATTATATATTCATTTATATATTTATCTATATATTTACTTCTGTATTTATATATTTGATATTTAATATTTATTCATTATTCTTTATTCTTAATTTGATATTATTTAATATTTTTTATTTTTTATTAATTATTAATTATTAATTATTAATTTAATTATTTGTAATATACTAAATATTTTTTTTATTTTTAGAATATTAATAATAATAATTTATTTATTTATTATTTATTTATTATTAATTAATTATTACTTAATTATTTATAATTTCAAAATAATTTATTAATTTTTTTATACATTTTTAAATATTAAATATTAAATATTAAATCTTCATTCTTAATGATAGATTATTATTTATAAAATATTTTTAATTATTTTTTTTAAATTATTTATTATTAATTATTTATGATTTACGATTAAGTATTTACTATTTATTATCTATTATTTCTTATTTCTTATTTCATAATTATTATTTCTTATTTCTTATTCATTTTTTTATTTCTTATTTGTTATTCTTTATTTATTTATTAATCATTATTTATCTTTATATTTATCTATTATTTAATAATTTATTTTTTATTTTATATCTACTTAACATATATTAAATTATTTTTTCATTAATTTATTATTTATACATTACTTATATATTATATGTTATATGTTATTTTTTTGTATATTATTTATTATTTATTTTATATTAGAGTATATATTTTGTATTATGTATTACATATTATATATTATGTATTATATATTATATATTATAAATTATAAATTATATATTATAATATATATTTTATTTTATATATTTTAAATTTTATATATTATGTGTTGTATATTATGTATTGTATATTATGTAGTATGTATTATATATTGTATATTATATATTATATATTATATGTTATACATTTTATATTTTAAATTATAAATTATATATAATATATTATATGTTATATGTTATATGTAATTTAGTATTTAGTATTTGATATTTATTATTTATAAGTTACAACTTATAATTTAATATTTACTATTTATTATTTATAATTAATATTTAGTATTTAGTATTTATTATTTATTATTTATTATTTATTATTTACGAATTATTTTATACCGTTTATTTTTATATTATATATTTCATTATTTATAATTCATTCATATTCCCTTTATTAATTAGTAATTTTTAATTAGTTATTATTAAATATAAATAATTACTTATTTTGTAGTAATTATTAATTACTAATTATTAATTTTTAATTATTGATTATTGATTAATCATTATCAATTAATAATTATTCATTAATAGTTATTTAGTGTGTATGTATTTGTTATGTATTATTAGTTTTTTCAATTAATATATATATATATATATATATATATATTAAATTTCATTTTTGACCACATGAATTGCCTTCTGGAGTGCTAATGTCTTTGGGGAATTACCAATAGGTAAGTGGTTTAAATCTCACCAAACAAAAAATTTCTATATATGACATGGGCATGAACATTTAGGATTTATTATTTACTATGTATTATTTAATATTTAATATTTATTATTTACAATTTATTATTAAAAATTAAATTCAATATTATATATATTAATATTTATTATTCTTTTATATTCTTTTTATTAATTTATTAATTTTTAATTAATAGTTATTAAATATTAAGAATTAGTTATTATTTTTTTAAAAATAATTATTATATATTAATTATTAATTTTTGATTGATCATTATTGATTAACAATTTTTGATGAAAATTTATTTAGTGTGTATCTATTTGTTATGTATTATTTTTTGATTATTGATTTTGCAGTGCTTTAAACCGCGGCTAAATACAAAATTTTTCATAGTGCGTTTCGACATTGTTATTCAATGTATTTTTTTATTCATTAAAATTATAAACCTATGATACCAAGAAAATGTAATAAAGGTAATCCCTTTATTTTAAATAATATAGTAGTGGGTTGTTCCACATTTGAGGAATTATATTTAGTACCAAAGAAAAACATATAGATAACTTTATAGGTGAGGATGTTATCACATGTGGATAACTTAAGAGTTATAGATATCATCACGGGTTAATACATATAAGGTTCATCACAAGTATCAATGCATGGATTAATTTTCTAGGTTTTATGCAGTGAGTTTTTAAAATGATTAAAGATATTTTGTGTGACATTTATTGGGTTTTATAAAGAATGAATAATTATGTTATGTATAACATTCTGATTAATTGTGTGATTTTCTATAAAAAAATACTTATAGAAATTTTATTATATTTTTTTAGAGAAGGTGTAGATAACATTAATAAATAATATATTTTTAATGTTGAGGTAATTATGGTCAATTGGGATATAGGGTTTCCATACATTTCGGAAAATAATAAGAATTATGGTAAATGGGAAATTACTAGTTATAATGGGGTTTTATGTAAAAGTGGATGTTAATGAGGAATAATTGTTGAGAAATTGTTTTTGAGAATATATAATTTTTTCATGTATTGATGGGGACTAATGTTATTTTTGTATAATATTGTCATATTTTAATGAATATATAAATAGAGAAATAAATATTTTGATTGTGACCTTATGCATGATTGATGTTGTTTAGAGATAAATGTTTTATTGAATTTGTAAGAATATGTGAACAAATAATTATAACCTTTGGGGTTCATTTTTTCAGGTTATATTTTTATAAGTATTAGGGATTATAAAATATGGAATTATATCTATTTATGTTTTATTCTAATTATTGATTTTTATTATTATTGAATTTTTAATTATTAATATAATTTTTTATTCATACCTATGTAAACAATATTTTTTTTATAGAAATTAGATAAATAACTTGTAAAACTACTATGGAGTTTATAATCAATAAATTGATTGCATCAGTGCTTTAGGCATGAATATTCATTAATTATTAGTTTGAATATGAGATTAACATGATCAGAAAAATCTATGAAAATATTATAGAAATATGAATTTTTTAATGAAATAATGTATTTATATTTTCAAATATTCTATACACTACTACAAAAAAAGGTTATACCAATGGTTCTAAACCGTTTGTATAGGCTGGAAAACAACTGGAATAGCCTATACCAACTGTTTTCCAATCTGTTGGATAGTAAGCCATTGGGAAATCCTTATACAAACGGTTTGATCTAAACTGTTGATATATTGTTTTATTAAATTTTTCACAAAGTATACCAATGGTTTATAACTGTTGGTAATGATTTTTTTTGAGAATTATTATGCCAACAGTTTTAAACCGTTGGTAATGTGGTCTTCCAGAACACCTATACCAACGGTTGAGAACCGTTGGTATTGTGTTTTTCTAGAATTCTATAACACGTATACCAACGGTTCTAAACCGTTGGTATTGTGTTTTTCCAGAATTCCTAAACACCTATACCAACGGTTCTAAACTGTTGTTATAGTGTTTTTTCAGAATTCTAGCACTCTTATACCAAGGGTTTAGAACCTTTGGTATTGAGTTTTTCCAAAAATGATGCACAGTAGCCCCCCTCCATTAGCCCCTCCACTATAAACCTACACTTGCATAAAAAATATCACAAAAACCACATAAAAACTTAAAACAGTATAAAAAACACCTAAAATATCACAAAAAAACACATAAAACCATCAAACTCTTCCAACCATGTCATGTACTACAATTCCTCATTTCAATCTTCATATGACAACAATCATCCAATAGTAATTCACCTCACACCTGCACAACCACACAACTAGCACAACCCCCCACCTCCCCATCAAATTCTAATATGCAGAATAGTATGTAAATACCTATTAGAGTTAAATAAGAGTTTGAAATTGGCTCATATCCCTTTTTTTCTGATCCTAGAGTTGGGTATGTAATGATTTGTGAGGAATTTTGCATTGAACTTGTATTGTTTATAATATATGGTTAAAAGGTATTTTTTTAGGAGTCTTGTCACTTATGACCCCATGAGTGAAACTACCCAACTCATGAAAAAGAGTTTGCGACTATTATTGAGGAGTGTAAATTTCAGTTGTATTCACTTAAAATCATGTCATTTTCAAACGAAAGAGAGACTTTGAGTGGTGTCATCCACACCGCGCCTCGGATTAATGCGGGGTTGACCCGTACACGTCACATATGACCCGTGGATCGTTTTCCTAATGTTTCAACAGAATCTGAATGCATTTGGTCAGTTTTCTGTATGTCGGTAGTTGTTTTCACTTAAAATCTTGTCCATTTCAAATAAAAGTGAGACAGTTTGAGTGGTACCAGCCACACTGTGCCTCATATTGAGGTGGGGTTGACTCGTACATGCCTTAAATGACCCATTTATACTAGTCCTAAAGTATCAACAGATTCTGAATGCATTGGTCTATTTTCCATATGTCAGTTGTTGTTTTTACTTAAACTGTTGTCCATTTCAAAGAAAAGTGACACACTTTTAGTGGTGCCGGCCACACCGTGCCTCAGATTTAGGCGGGGCTGACTCGTACACATCAAAAATGACCCTTGGACCATTTCCATAAAGTATTAACACAATCCGAATGCGTTTGGTCAGTTTTCCGTATTTATTTTATTTTACTTAAAAGCACATCCATTTAAAAAAAAGACACTTTGTGTGGTACCTACCACACCGGACCTCGGATTGAGTCGAGGTTGACTCATACACGTCTCATATGACCCATGAAAACTTTTTCCTAAAGTATAAATAGAATCCGAATGCGTTTGGTTTGATTTCCATATGCAGGTTGTTGTTTTCACTTAAAATCATGTCCATTTGAAATAAAAGTGATACATTTTGAGTGGTACCGGCCACACCGTGCATCAGATTGAGGCGGTGTTGACTTGTACACATCACAAATAACCAATGGATACTTTTCATAATGCATCAATAGAATTCAAATGCGTTTGGTCCATTTTCCATATGTTAGTTGTTGTTTTGACTTAAACTGCTGTCCATTTCAAAGAAAAGTAAGACACTTTGAGTGGTGTTGGCCACACCACGACTTGGATTGAGGCGGGAAGACACATACACGTCAAAAATGACCCATGTATCGTTTTACTAAAGTTTCAACACAATCCGAATGTGTTTGGTTGGTTTTCTGTGTGTCATTTATTTTACTTAAAAGCGCATCCATTTTAAACAAAAGAAAGCAAATTTGAGAGGTACCGGCCACATTGGACCTTGGATTGAGGTAGGGTTGACTCATACATGTCACAAATGACCCATGGAATATTTTCCTAAAGTATAAAAAGAATCTGAATGCATTTGGACTATTTTCCGAATGCCGGTTGTTGTTTTCCCTTAAAATCCTGTCCATTTCAAATAAAAGTGAGACAGTTTGAAATGTACCAGCCACAACGTGACTTATATTGAGGTGGGGTTGACTCGTACATGTCACAAATGACCCATGGATACCTTTCCTAAAGTATCAATATAATCTGAATGCATTTGGTCCATTTTCCGTATGTCAGTTGTTGTTTTGACTTAAACTATTGTCCATTTCAAAGAAAAGTGAGACACTTTGTGTGTTGCCGGCCACACTGTGCCTTTTATTGATGCAGGGTTGACTCGTACACATCAAAAATGACCCATGGATATTTTTCCTATAGTATAAACTCAATCCGAATGCATTTGGTCAGTTTTCTGTATGTCATTTATTTTACTTAAAAGTTCATCCATTTTAAACAAAATAATGACACTTTGAGTGATACCGGACACACCGGCCCTCATATTGAGGTGGAGTTGACTCGTACATCTCAAAAATGACCCATGTAAACATTTACTAATGTATCAATAGAATCCGAATGCGTTTGGTTGGTTTTCCGTATGTCGGTTGTTGTTTTCACTTAAAATCCTGTCCATTTCAAATAAAAGTGAGACAGTGTGAAATGTACCAGCCACACCGTGACTTATATTGAGGTGGGGTTGACTCGTACATGTCACAAATGACCCATGGATACTTTTCCTAAAGTATCAACAGAATCTGAATACATTTGGTCCGTTTTCCGTATGTCAGATGTTGTTTTGACTTAAACTATTGTCCATTTCTAAGAAAAGTGAGACACTTTGAGTGTTTCCGGCCACACTGTTCCTCGTATAGATGCGGGGTTGACTCGTACATGTCACAAATGACCCATGGATCGTTTTCCTAAAGTATAAACACAATCTAAATACATTCGGTCAGTTTTCTGTATGTCATTTATTTTACATAAAAGCGCATCCATTTTAAACAAAATAAAGACACTTTGAGTGATACTGGACACACTGGCCCTTGGATTTAGGTGGTATTGACTCGTACATCACAAAAATGACCCATGGAAACATTTTCTAAAGTATCAATAGAATCCGAATGCATTTGGTCAGTTTTACATATGCCGGTTGCTGTTTTCACTTAAAATCCAGTCCATTTCAAATAAAAGTGAGACACTTTCAGTGATACCGACCACACTGTGCCTCAGATTGAGGTAGGGTTGACTCGTACATGTCAAAAATTACCCATGGATACTTTTACTAATGTATCAACAGAATCCGAATGTGTTTGGTCTGTTTTCCGTATGTTAATTGTTGCTTTGATTTAAACTATTGTCCATTTCAAAGAAAAGTGATACACTTCTAGTGGTGCCAGCCACACCGCGCGTCATATTGATGTGGGGTTGACTCTTACACATCACAAATGAACCGTGGATCTTTTTCCTAAAGTATAAACATAATCCTAATGCATTTGTTCGGCTTTCCAAATGTCATTTATTTTACTTAAAAGTGCATCCATTTTAAATAATAGAAAGACACTTTGAGTGGTAATGGACACACCAGTCCTCAGATTGAGGCGGGGTTGACTCATACACGTCAAAAATGACCCATGGAATCTTCTACAAAAGTATAAACAGAATCTGAATGTGTTTGGTTGGTTTTATGTATGCCAGTTGTTGTTTTCACTTAAAATTCTGTCCATTTCAAATAAAAGTGAGACACTTTGAGTTGTACCAGCCACACTGTGCCTCAGATTAAGGAAGAGTTGACTTGTACATGTCACAAATGACCCATGGATAATTTTCCTTTTAGTATCAACAGAATCTGAATGCATTTGGTCCATTTTATGTATGTTAGTTGTTGTTTTGACTTAACCTGTTGTCCATTTCAAAGAAAAGTGAAACACTTGGTGCCGGCCACACCGCACCTCAGATTGAGGTGGGGTTGACTCATACACGTCACAGATGACCCATGGATCGTTTTCCTAATGTATCAACACAATCCGAATGCATTTGGTCGATTTTAAATATGTCATTTATTTTACTTAAAAGCGCATCCATTTTAAACAAAATAAAGACTCTTTGAGTGGTACCGGCCACACCGGCCCTTGGATTGATGTCAGGTTGACTCATACATGTCACAAATGACCCATGGAATCTTTTCCTAAAGTATCAACAGAATCTGAATGTGTTTTGATGCTTTTCTGTATACCGGTTGTTGTTTTCCCTTAAAATCATGTCCATTTCAAATAAATGTGAGATAGTTTGAGTGGTACCGGCCACAACATGCCTCATATTGAGGCGGAGTTTACTTTTACACGTCACAAATAACCCACATATACTTGTCATAAAGTTTCAATAGAATCTGAATGCGTTTGGTCCGTTTTCTGTATGTCAATTATTGTTTTGACTGAAACTGTTGTCCATTTCGAAGAAAAGTGAGACACTTTGAGTGGTGTCGGCCACACCACGCCTCATATTGAGGTGGGGTTGACTCGTACACGTCAAAAATGACCCATGAATCGTTTTCCTAAAGTATCAACACAATCTGAATGTGTTTGTTTAGTTTTCCGTATGGCATTTATTTTACTTAAAAGTGCATCCATTTTAAACAAAAGAAAGACACCTTGAGATCCAAATGCATCCGCAATGAAGACTCCCTCCCTAAAGGTTTGTTTGAAGAGGACATCATGAATGATAAATATTATTCACCTTATAAAAATATTAGTTTACAATCAAGGAGAATTTTTTATACCATGGTTAAAACTCACAAGTTGGTCCAAATGAGATTCCACTTCAGCAATATACCATTTAGTGATGACTTCATATCATAAATCCCAGCAGAAGAGACCTGTCATTTTCCGTAATAGAGGAACCATCAAAAAAGACACATTGAACATCATAATAACCAAACTGTTGATTTCCCTGAATAATTTTCCACCAAGGATCTGTACAGCTAAGCAACAATAGAAAGCATAAATTATATTGGAATAGGATTGAAAATTTTATTCTCAACAAATTTAAATAGTAATCCTGAAGTAACATACATTTAAAATAATAAAAGGAAAAAAATCAATGAAACATGCAGCACCTCCCCCTCCCACCTCAGATCCCCCCTGCACAGCCCCTTCCCCTCTCCTCCCCTCCCCCCTGCCCAACATTTTCCCCCAACATTCCCCTCCCTCTTTCCATCACCCAACCCATCCCCTACCCTCCCTTCCCCTCCCCCTGCCCACCCATTTCTTCCATCAGCCCCTCCTCTCCCCTCCCCCTGCCCAACCTCTTCCCGCAACACCCCCTCCCTCCTGCCATCATCCTCCTCTCCCCAACCCTCCCCTCCCCTCCCCTTCCCTTCCCTGATGTCTCCTCCAACCTGCCCAGCCCCAGCCCCTCCCCTCCCCTCCCCCTCTGCCCACCCTTTCCCCCCAGCAGCCCCCTCCCCCTGCCCAACCTTTTCCACCAGCAGCCCCTCCCCTCCCCTCCCATCCCCTCCCCTTCCCTGCCCTCCCTTCAAACCTACCCAGCCCTTGCCCATCCCCTCCCCTCCCCCCTACCCACCCTTTTCTCCAGCATCCAGCTACCCCTCCCCTCCCCCTACCCACCCTTTTCCACCAAAAGCCCCCTCCCTCTTGAAATCACCATGCCCCTCCCCTACCCTCCCCTCCCCTCCCCTCCCCTCCCCTCCCCTCCCCTTCCATCCCCTCCAACCTGCCCACCCTCAGCCCCTCCCCACCCCTCACCCCCTTCCCACCCATTTCCTCCAGCTGCCCCCTGCCCACCCTTTTCACCCAGCAGCCCCGTCCCGTCCCCTCCCCCCTCCGCTTCCCTCCCCTCCTCTCCCCCCTGCCCACCCTTTTCCTCCAGCATCCCCATGTCCCTACTCTCCCCTCCCCCTGCCCACCCTTTTCCACTAGCAGCCCCCTCCACCCTGCCCAACCTTCCCCCCCCCGGAAGCCCCCTCCCTCCTGCCATCACCCAGCCCCTCCCCTACCCTCCCCTCCCCTTTTCTGGCCCCCCCTCCAACCTCCATAGACCCTGCCCCTGCCCCTCCCCCCTACCCACCATTTTCCTCCAGCAGCCCCTACCCATCCCCTCCTTCCCACCGTTTTCACCCAGTAGCCCCCTCCCCTCCCCTCCCCCCTCTACTTCCCTCCCCTCCCCCCTGCCCACCCTTTTCCTCCGAAGGCCCCCTTCCCCTCCCCTCCTACCCACCCCTTTCACCCAGTAGCCCCCTACCCTCCCCTCCCCCTACCCAACCTCTTCCCCCAGCACCTTCTCATTCATGAAATAAGTTTACATGAAGATATAATAATAATTAAAAATAATAATACATACTATGTATGACTAATAGGGAAACACTTTAATAATAAATTCATAATTATGTATAAGAAATCTGTTAAAACAGTAAGTATGATAAATTTTGAAACACTTCAATTAGAATTCCATAATTGATTGGGCATCCCCAAAAATCCCAGAAGATCCACCATTACTAAATCAAAAATCATCCCTCGAACAGAATGGAAATTCAAAAACAACACGATTCGGTTCAAAAACACAAAAATAAGAACATAATCAATAATGTACAATTACTAAATTCAAAAGATCATTTATATGCATGTGATTATTCCACGCATGTTACTATCCGGCATAAAACTATCAGGAATAAATGACATAAAATGCACTTCTATGGGAAAATGAAATAAACTTGAAATATATGGCTCACTAAGATAACTAATTAATACCAAATAGAAAAATGGGTATCACAATATCAAGGAATACTAAAGTTCTAGGTAGTAGAATAATCATACAATAAGATTCAATTGAAAAAAAGAGATCTGATAACAACATCCCTATAAAGCAGAGGAATACTCCAGTGTGGAAAACCAGGTTCGAAAATAAAGAGTTATTAAGAATTCAAAAATGTAATGGATCAATCTGCCCCTGATCACCATCACCATCACCACTGTCATCATCTGCCTCATCCTCGCTCTCATCTCTGTCCTCGTCATCTTCCCCGTCATCGTCCTCATGCTCATCGTCGGCCTCATACTTGTCCTCGGCCCCATCCTCGCCCTCGGCCTCATCCTCGCCCTCGTCCTCATCTTCATCCTCACCCTCATCCTCTTTAGAATCCTCGTCATCACCAGTAACATCATCATCTCGACCGCCACTATAGATGAAGGCTGGTGCATTGGATAATTCACCCATCGATGACATAAATGTCTGACAAGCTGCACTAGCCTCTGGTGGATGTGATGAAGATAAATCTTTCATCATTTTCATAAATTCTTTGCCCCTCGTTTGAACTTGTACTTCCATATCTATGAAACTTTTATTAGACTGTCTTGCAAGATCCTTGACCTGTTCCAACTCAGTGTTACTAGAATGGATATCTGGAGAGGGCTAATACCTCTTCGGGACTATATTCTCACCAGGTCGGTAGCGTACTCAACCAGAGTGCTCCTCTCCCAAAACCGGATATAAATGATCATGTGGCCCAAAAATGTCAGGCTCTTGGGCATCAAGAGCCTCTACCGCATCCGGTTAAAAATATTAATAGATTAATAAATTGAGAAATAGATATTAAACTTTGAAATAAACAAATTAAAACCTACAATATTTTCTTGGGTTGATTCATTTACCGTAGTTCCATCTTTTTTCCTTCTACTCGAGAAAAAGAATTTTCTCAAGGGATACGTCCTTCAATATTAAATTTGTGCTTCTGTAATGACATTGAAATAATAGAAAGTGCAATTATAATAATATATTCAATATTCAATAATTCACATAATTTAATTAAGAAAAAATAAAAAGGGAAATTCCTAACAAAATTATAAACAACTATATCGTACCAGCTACCTCTCATGATCTGACATAGTTGTGCACCCCAAAGTGTAGAGGTATTGCTTTGAATCAATGTTTTTTTTTGTTTTTTTTCAGAATATTCCTAAATAATGTTTAATTATAAATAAGATTATATTAATGAAAAATATGAAAACTCTCATTTAAGTACCTCAAATGAGATTAATACCTTATATTTGGTAGTCGCCCAATGGGTAATCATTTATCGATATTTCTCTATCAGGCAGTCATCCACGATAGGTAATGTATCTATCTCTGTGCCCACTCTATCACACCATCCAACATACAGGTCATGATTATAAGCTCTTCAAAGCTCTCCTAACTCTTTTAAACGTGCTGGTCGTGCAACTTCGCCATCAGGGAAGTCAAACCGAAGCTGAAACCCAATAGATTAGTTTATATAAATACAAAAAAATATTACATTAAATCCAATAGATTTTTTACCGATATTTGTGCCCACACATTATATTTGACTTCGATCGGTAGATGTCTCCAAGAGAGAGGGCTGACCGGAATGATATCAGAGTATTTGGATAGTGTCGCCAAAAAAACCCCGACATTCCTGCCCATATTTCTCAATCATTTGTCCATCAACATTGTATTCAACCATCAACTATGTCTGGCGGTTCCATACCGCCCTCAAGTGAGTATGCCCCCTCCCCCGGCTCTTATCTGTAGATGAATCTATTATTAAGGAAAAATAATATCATTACATGTTATAATAAAATAAATTTTGGTATAAAAATTTGATAGATTTATATAAATACACCTGTGGTAGTTAGATAAATGGGCATCACTGGATGTGTAGAAGCTGAAGGAATATCCTGTACAGGTGGAGTTCCCCTCAGTGTATGCTCCTCAGCCACATACTGTGTCGCAGCAGGAGTCGATGAAGGTGGAATATAATATCTCGGAGATAATGAACCTGAAGAAAAAGATGATGGCATAGACGTCTGGCTAACTAGTAGTGTAAACATCGGAGGTATAAATATACCATGTGTCCCTGAAGACACGCCGGGATAAAAATGGGGCGAATAAGATACATCTATGGAAGTGGATCATCTAACTCTCTCCCCACGAGCCCTCGTAACACTGGCCTCTGTTCTGGGAGCACTAGATGATCATCCATCTCTGGAATCACCCCCCCTAATACCACCAGCCTCTCTACTGGGAGAAATATCAGTCTCCTTGTCAGATATCTCTTGTCTAGGGGGACGATCTCGAAAAAAAGTTTAACAAATAAGTAAACAAATGATATTATATGTTATTAAAATATTGATATTTGAAATAAAATACGCACAATAGGGATTAGTGGAGGAACACCCATCTGTACCATGCGACGATTATTATCTGTCAACTTCTTTTGTCGCCTATCTTCAATGGGTGTCACTTATTACAATGAAAACAAATATGGATGCAATTAGAAACATAAAACTAATGTGTAACCCAAAAAATATATAGAAAAACCATTCTAATAAAAAAATATAAAGTAAAAGAATATTTATGGTGGTTTGATGGTAAGTACTAGGATACACACTCTGAATGATGTAGGTGAAACATGTAGGTGAGAACATGACTGTATGGTTCAATATATTTCCCACCACAACATCGGGTTCACAATCAACTATGACAATTGAGCTATTTTCGTCATCATAAGTAATAAATGGATTCATTTCAATTGTAGTAGGGATAGTGTAAACTTCATCATCACCATCATCAAAAACATGTCTGGGATTTACTTCAATAATTACACCAAATTTAGGATGATGATGATGTTTGACATAAAAAAATTGTTTCACCATTGATGCCAATACATATAGTTCATCAGTGGCAGGAGTGCGAGTCATGGCAATAACTCAAAATCCACAATCATCAATAAAGGTTCCTTGCCTCGTCATTGAATCAAACCATTTAAATTTCATCATCGTGACTCGACCATGCGAGTAATAATCCAAGATTATTATTTTCTCCACAACTCCATAATAAGCAACATTTTCAGAATGAGGTCTAGTATCCAATGAACTATCATAATAGCTTGTTGTGGCTGTTAGCATAACACGATTAGGCTGTGTTCTCAAGTTTCTTGCTCGTTCAGTGATAATAAATTTGTATCCATTGATTACAAGTGATTTACAAGCACAAACCATGGTATTAGGACCAAAACCCAAAGATCTTATTTCCACAGAAACAGTGTCTACGTGCAAACTCGATACCTGAAATATAAACAAAAAGTAAATTTAATTAAATATTATTTTTATTTAGTTATTACAGAAATATTTTTACCTTCAATTTCAACCAAGAAGAAAACCCTTTGCTATGAAAATTCACTTTCCTTCTCAAAGATAAAGAACGATTCTTTCTATATATCAATTATTTATGTTCCCTGTAGATAAAAATAATAATAGTTTAAAAAATATTTAAAATTACAAGAGATGAGATATGAGATACATGTACAATTTTCTTACTTGATATACTCATCGAACAAATCACAATTGAACAACACTGTGCGATGTGCCATCTCTCACTCTTCAAGGCTTAATGTCGTCAATTTATATGATCCTGAAATTCCTCCTATCTGAGAAAGTGATGGAAAACTGGGTTCAATTTGCTCATACTGTTCTTCTTCATTTCTCATTGGTCTGTTTATTCTCGTAGTAAGATCAGACAAATACATTGCACAAGAAATCCATACATTCTTGAGCCAGGTAACCGTTCACAATAGAACATTTGGGATAATTCCTATTCTGAACAGATGATTTCAATGTGCACATGTTTCTTTTAGTTGGATACATCTAACTGAAAGTAACAGGTCCTCCAAGAAGTATTTCAGTCGAAAGATGGACAGTCAGATGCAACATGCATGTAAAAAATGATGGAGGGAATATTTTCTCTAACTCACACAAAATTAATGGTGTCTCTGCCAAGAGTTTTTTCAAGAAAAATTTGGACAACCACTTACCACAAAGATCTCTAAACAAATAGTACAACTGAATAACTAAGACTCTAACATTATTGGACAAGAGATGAAAGATTGCTATTGGAATCAACTCATGTAAAAGGACGTGATAATCATGAGTCTTCAAATATTTCAGCTTCAACTCTTTTCTGTTGACCCATTTTGATATATTGATTGAATAGCCATCAGGAACTTTAATAGAATCTAGCACTTCCAGAAATTTATTTTTTTAGTAGGTGTCATCACAAAAGAAGAACATGGAACTTGCCATTTATTTTCACTGATATAGACAGGATGAAATTCTGGTCTGATCCCCCAATCTACCAAGTCACACCGAGATCGTAAATCATCTTTTGTCTTCTCCTTGACATTTAGAAGAATCAAATGAAACATTTCACATATATTATTTTCAATGTGAATTATGTCTAAAAAATAACTTAACAAGTTGGTTGACCAATACGACAACTCAAAGAATAAACTCTTCTTCTTCTAATTGTAGCAGGTATCATTGGGAACATTTATCCTCTTTCTAGATTTCATTACACACTTCCCAAATGAATAACTGAAATCTTTCAATTCATTAAGCACATCAGTTCCAGAAATACGCTGAGGTGGATCTTCATTCTCCACGGTATTGTCAAATCTTCGACGATTGTTTCTATATGGATGGTTCATTGGTAAGAATCGTCGATGTCCTACAAAACTAAAACTACGACGATATTTCAGTCTTCTCGATCTAGTATTCTTCATAAAAATAGGACATAAAAATTTTCCTTTTGTGCTCCATCCAGACATCATTGCATAAGCAGGAAAATCATTGATCGTCTACATAAGCGCAACACGCATCTGAAATATTTCTTTCGAACATGCATCGTATGTGGTCACACCCACATCCAAAAGAAGATTCAATTCTTTTATTAGAGGTTTCATGTATACATATATACCATTTCCGAGATCAGAAGGGCCATATATCAGTTTACTTAAGAAAGTGTTAGGCTTTTTCATACACAACCATGGGGGAAGGTTATAAATGTGTATGAAAACCGGCCATGTGTTGTGAGAAGTAAGCATCTTCCCAAATAGATTAAAACTATAACATGAAAGAACTAGTCTCACATTACGCACATCGGCTGAAAATTTAGGATACCGAGCATCAAATCTCTACCATGAAAATCCATATGCAGGGTGAACCAACTCTTAATAATTCTTTTTTCTCTCGTTTTCATGCCATCACATTTTTACAGATATTTCATCAGACAAAAAAGGTTCTGTTATCTGGGGAACAATGGAAAGTGCCACATTACTTATTGTGGCACACGAGATGGTGTTCCATCATCTTTTGGCTTCCACTGGGAGGTTCCACATTTGATACAATCATTTCTATTAGCAGTTTCCTCCCAAAATAAGCTGAAATCATT
The DNA here is from genome assembly GCA_963277665.1 of Viscum album. Taxonomy (NCBI): domain Eukaryota; kingdom Viridiplantae; phylum Streptophyta; class Magnoliopsida; order Santalales; family Viscaceae; genus Viscum; species Viscum album. The sequence goes on along the minus strand of OY728150.1, from coordinate 1,349,869,367 downwards.
CAGGCAAGCATGAATGTTTTTTTAGAATCCAAGTTAATCAACTAACTTCCATGCCATATAGTGGTTTGAGGGAATATCTTCATCATCTGGAAGTAAGTCCTTCATGAAGGTAAGAATGTAATCAATTGCAGTATTTGAAATCCCATTCATAGTTTTCCAACAAAACAATCGGATTAGAAATTCCAACTTTTTCATTTTACCACATTGCCGATATACTGGATTTGTCACAGCATCATTCAATTTTTTCACCCTATCAACATCATCATTTTTATTGGACGCATCATGTGTGCTTGTATCAAAATCTTGTTGGATGGACATCCTTTCCTTCTCATGATGCTAAATAAATGGAAACAAATCATATATCAAACTCTCTAATTCAGTCCTATCATTTGGATCATCAACATTTTGAGATTCCATTTTCACTCCATTGTGATACCACACATAATAGTTTATTTGGAAACCATATTTGGTTATATGATAGTTAACTGCTTCATGACTCAACCAAGGTCTTCCAACACAATTAAAACATGGGAAGTGTATGCGACCACTATCTGAAACCTTGTCAAATGAAAAATCAATAATTTTTTTCAAATTATTTTGAAAATCGGTTGAAATTCGATCAGTTTCATACATCCAAATTTTGACCATTCTGTAAAAAAATTTCAATTAGTCATTTTAAAAAAATTAAATAATATTGACGTTTAATAAAAAAAATATTTAGGTAAATTACAATTTTTTACTTCATATAAATTAATAACTGACGCATTACTCTATATGAGAATCATATTAAGAAATAAAAAAAATACAGTGTATATAAGAAAATAAGAAACAGAATTTCTAATGCCTATATTCAAGGATTTCCCAGTAAGATATTGGATGTGGATCAAGGAATACATAATCCTTAAGAATATTGTTTGGAGTACATGATTTTTATACATTAACTTCTTCAGGGAGATCAGGATGAGGAGTAGGATGAGGATCAGGGTAGTGGAAGGACTGTCTAGGGGGGTGCGGGTTCTCCAAGGGGTGTGGGGTGTCTAGGGGGGTGGTGGGGGCCGTCCGGGGGGTCGGAGGTGTCCAGGGGTAGGGGGTTGTCTAGGGGGTCGAGGTGTCTAGGTGGGAGGGTTGTCCGCAGGGGTGGTCAGGCTGTCGAATGGGGTAGGGGGAGTCTAGGGGGGTGGGCGAGCTGTCCAAGGTGGTGAGCGGGGTGTCCCTGGGGTGGGTGGGGATGTCCGGGGGGGGGGGGGGGGGGGGGGGGGGTACGGGGTGTCCAGGGGGTGGGCGGGCTTCCCATGGGGGTAGTGGGGATATCTAGAGGGTCTATAGTGTCCAGGGGGTGGACGGGCTGTCCAGGGGGGGGGGGGCTATCCACGGGGGGTGGTCAGGCTGTCCACGAGGGTGGCGGTGCTGTCCAGTGGGGTTGAGGTTGTCAGGGGGGCTTTCCAGGGGTTGGGGGGGCTTTCCAGGCGTTGGGGGTGTTCGGGGGGGATGTGGGTGTTCGTGGAGTGGTGGGGCAGGTGTCTGGGGGTGGGTGTGGGCAGGCTGTCAACAAGGGTGTGGGGGATGTCCAGGGGGCACGGGCAGTCCAAGGTGGTGGGCAGGTGTCGGGGGGGTGGGTTGGGCGCACTATCAATGAATCTTAATTATTTAATAGAGATAAATAAGTTCCCTATAACAAATATTAGAAAAAATTGATCTGTTACAGGACATTTTGTTGCTTTCTATGGATTAATATCCTTAAAAATACCATTAGTATTGGGTCATATAAAGAATCATTCCCAATACTATGTTTTGGAGTATATATGGTTTTTATTATTTGTTTTCCATATCTTTTGTGTTGATAAACACTATAATTTTCATCATAGATCTCATGAATATGATTTTCCATCCATATAATGTTTCTTTAATCATTATATTTATAGATGAAATGACAATATATTTTATGAAATTATTTTGTAATGATTGACACTATGACATATTAATGATTACAATTCATTAAAATTTGATTTATAAAAATAATTTTGTGTTTCAATACTGGATTGCAATAGACTAAAAGCTATTGAAATTAGAAAAGCTCCCAGATTTTGGTCTATCTAAATCTAAACATCATTTCAAGGGAGTATAATCACAACCACCTTATAAAAAAACAAAAAAAAGACCCTAACAAACTTGGTATCCTCCAACATAATAGCTTTAATGAATTCTATAAAAGTATGAACAATCACATAAACTAGGTGGTCCAATATCAACTTCCAACCTAAAATTCCCACTCAATAACAAAGACTACATTTTTTCTATCCCCATATGATTACACAACCCTCCTTCAGAATCATTTTGTAAAAATCTGTAAGGAATATAACTTGTTGATTCATTTTATGACATAGTATAGGTATATTTATGTGAAAAGAATACCCCCATAATAATCATGCAGCCCTGTCATCAGTCTAAACCCATAGAACACATAAGATAAGCTATTATGGACATTTACTAAAATATTTAACACCATTATAATAAAAATAGTCTCTAAATATAGTTTTAGAGGATATAATGGTGTGTGTGAAAAAGTTATATTAAATCAATTAAAATTAATATGGAACAAATGAGGGTTTACAATACACTAAGAGTACCTCAAACAATCCCAAACCATTATAGCGCCACATATTCATCTTCTTGAAACATGACCTAGAAATATTTCCTACGTATTTAATGATGACCACCTAATTGGAACACTATATTTATGGTTCTCAAACACAAGGAACAAACTATGTTTGGTCTGTACCATCTCAATCACCCACTTGTATAACATAATCTTGTTTCCCCTTATACTAAAATGGCCTCACTGAAAGCTACTTCTAATGCCGGTCCTAAGCCATTAATTCTCCACAAAACAATGATCAAAGAACCATTGGACACATATTAATGATGATACAAGCTCATCACATATTGGTTAAATCAAAACAGAAACAAAAACATATACACATCAAAATCAAAACTAAAAACTGAAATATTAGATAAATTTCAATAAAAATAAGATACCAGTTAAGAAAAAACATAATTTAGGATGGGTCTGATATGATTCGGAAGGAGATTCAACACCTTGGATGGGATGGAGGTAGAGGAAGCCGAAGGAGCTCCAAGATCGCCAAACTGCTCCCACTGAAGGAGCTCCAAGATCGCCTACTGATCCCATTTAGGGTTTTGTATCGCGAATAGGGGAGAGGACGGGCCGCTGGTAATTTGGGGGAATGTTTTACCAATGGTTTTTAAAAACCATTGGTATATAACTTTAGGAAAAACCTTTACCAACAGTTCCTTATAACTGCTGGTAAAATCTTCCCCGAACCACACCTAATCCAACAGTTCTCATTGAACCGTTGGTAAAACTCCCCTAAACTACATCTATAGCAGTGGTTCTAATGAAATGTTGGTAAAATATCCCATAAACACATCTATACCAACGGTTCTAACGAACTGTTGGTAAAAGATTCCATAAACCATCCTTTACAAATGGTTTCATGAAACCGTTGGTATGGAAGTGTGGGGAAAAACCCACATTCCAGTAGTGATAGAATAATATGAAAATAAATTCTCATTAGGACAGAATAAATATATATTGAAACATATGAGAACTATATTTCATTGTTTTCATGTTATGTTTTCTAATATCTATCTCAAATATGAATCTTGTTATGGTAAATGAATGCTTAAAAAATTTTAGGAAATGGAAAGTCGTATTTTTTTAACATAGGCAATAAATTTATTATCAAAATTCAATGTTATCCATGTCGATGAAATGGTATTTCTTTCCACCTGTTCATTTTTATCTTCCACTCATTGGAATATATATATTTTTTATAATTATTTATCGGATATGAGATTAAAATTGAAAGATGTAATCTCATCAAGGATGGGAGAATTTAACAACCTTTAATTTTATTTTATATTTTGTTAAAGGATTAACAAGTTCTATAATGTGTATGGAACTCAACAATGAGATTAAATGAACTATGATATACTATTGAAATATTATTATTTAAATATAACTATTATAACTAAATTATTTTATTTTCATGAATGAATAAAAGTAACTATATTATTATATATATAGTGAAAAATTTGGATAATAATTTTTTTATTAGTTATATGGAAATAAGTAGAGAATTTTGAATGATAATAATGAAATCATATAATATTTTAAATATAAAATGTTTAAAATTGTAAATTTAAAATAATTTTGGGTTTTCATTATATTTTATATTTTTAATTAAAAAAGTAATTTGATTTTTTAGGATATAAAATTTATTCAAAATTTATAGTTTATAAATTTAAACTATTTATTTCTAATTCACAAAATTATTATCAATTGGTTTGAAATAGAGATAGAATTATTTTATAGTAAAAATATATATTTATAGAAACATATTTTAATGTGAGAAATAACTTATCGTTATAATAAATTAATTTAATAATTTTTTATTAATTATTTTTCTTCAATATATTTATAATATATTCTATTAAAGTAACTAAAAATCATCTTATTTTTTATTACAAGGAATGGTATTGGCATAAATTTATTTTAGGGTTCAAAAAAATATCTAAAAAACCATTTAAGTGTTGTTGTTAGAAATATTATAGTCAATAATATTTAATGATAATTTTTAAAAAAAAACTCTTTTGTGATTCGTCATTTGATATTTTTTATAAGGTGAATTTTTTGTATATTTCTGAGTCTGGTGAATTTTAAGAGAAGAGTAAAGTACTATGTTTTTATAGATACCATAACCATATAGAATCAACTTAAGGTAAATAGGCTTATAAAATTAATAAAACTTTTATTTTGAAAAATATTTTCCTTAAGGTGTATATTAATTCATTAATTAGAATTATTTTTTATCCGGAAACCCATGCTTAATTTTTCAAATGAATGTTATATTTAATTATAATTAAAAACTATTTTTAGATCATTGCTTTTAATAGTGTTCTTGGAAGGTTCCACATGATTTTAAAATTGTTAAAAGGTTAGAAAAATTATTTAGTTTAATAATATAAAATTAATTTTATGGGGACCTAAATTATATATAGTTTTTTTAATTATGTATTGATTCATTTTTTTACAAAAAAATATATTTTTTGTATAAATGGGTTTTAATGGTTTTGAGTTCTTATATTAGAATAATTTTCTAAAAAATCCATAAATTGAGTCATATATCATAGATTCCATATTTAGTATAAAAATTTTATAAATTTTAAAGGAATTTTTTAATTTCCTTATATTATAAAAATATACCGTGGTAAAATTGTATCACCAATATAAGGGTAAAGAGTGTTAAAATATGTATCAATCAAACAAATATATATTCTAATATCACCAAATCTTAACTAAATATTATTGTATGGGTTATTTTATACCTTATGATATATTATATTTTAAAATTAGGGTTCCTTGGTACCACTTTCCCATTAAAATTACTTTATTTTATTTTAATGTTCTTAATATTTAAATGTGGTAATATGCTTGTATATACAAAGGTGCCTACTACACTCAATTTCCCACAGACATCGAGAACTATTTCTCAATGAAATATTTTATAAAATCTCATATCAACTCTCTTATCATCTTTTTCATGGCCATGGTCCCAAATAATACCAATTCTAAATAGCATAATGACTTTACAAAAGAAATATATTCAAGGAGGAGGTATAACTATATATTGAATTTTATCATGATTATTTATTTTAATATAGGAATAAAATCTATTCTACCCGTCATAACAATATTAAATCGGTATATTCACCATACTAATATTATATATTGACTAAGTAAGTTCATTTTTTTGTCAGCTTCCATGTTTTATCTTTTTGGGGAAGTGATAGATAACGGATCATTGACACCTTTTCCCACTATAATCATAAAAATGATAAATTTGGAGATTATAAACTGAACGATCTAAAAATTCTCAATGTATACTTAATAGACATAGTGAAAAAATAAAATTAATAATATATAAAATAAAAATTAATAATTTTAAATGAATATAAATTAAAACAGTTCCAAATAATGTAGATAAATAAAATAATTTTATTATTATTGAATTTAAAATTCATATATTGTGAGTTAAAAATGAGTTTAAATATTTCTCATTTAATTTATATTTTTAAGAACTATAAAACTTTCCCCACATGTTTAATTTTATATTGTTTATAAAATAACATATGGAAATCTTTTATCAATTATTTACTAAAATTATACATTTCATTCTATCTTTCTTATTTTCTCTTCATTGATTTAAATTTGATTCATAAACATCAAAATTCGTAACATATGTTTCTTTAAAAATATTGTTTTAATTATTTCTAAGAAATCATTATTTTCAATATTCTTAAAAATGTTTCATTAATTTTATTCTCTATAATTATATGGTTGGTTAAAATTACTTTCAACATAATATTAATATTTATTTAAAATAAATTATTTTAAATATTTTATTAATATTCCATTGTTAATATATTTATAATTTTGAGAAATAATTTTCTTCTAACATATACCACAATTCTTCCTTTTCACGCAAGGAGTGATTTTGTTCATTATCTTGATTACTCTTTTATTATTTATAGTTTTTAAGGAATTTACTATTCTGATTATTATTGTTATTTTTTCTTTTATGTATTTTTTAATTATATAGAAATATATATAAATATTTTATGTGCAAAGGGAATGTGTGTTATCTTATGGTTTCAAATGAAATTTTTCATGTGATTTATGATGAAAAATACAATCCTGAAAATTTTATTTCAATATTTGGTACATTGGAATTATATATAATGATGGGTTATCATGTTATATCTCATATTAATTTGTGATTGTTATATATACCTCCAATTCATTTGGTAATTATTATCTCTGTAATGATGACATCTGAAGGAGATAATCAAGTAGGAAACTCCAATGGAATTAATAAGGAATTGGTTATTCAAACATGGGTTAAACATGCATGAACACATGTCACAAATATTATTCACAATGATTCCCATTCCATTCATGATAATTATATTTGTAGAAATATTATGATTTAATGACATATGGTATGTCTAGAAACTCTTAATAGTGAATTATTTTATTTTTCAAATAATTGATTATATAAGTTCCAACGTTACTCATAATGCCTTTTATGGGGTTTTTATCATTTATAATTGGTATAAATGATTTTCATTTAGTAGGGGTTTAGTTTATCTTTTAAGTATTTTGTAATTATGTTCTCAATTGTATATTTTAAAAAATGGAAACATTTTAATGTTTGCAATTTTTTTCCCATACTAATAGGTTTCATTAATTTTTATATCTTATACTGGGCTTAGTTTTTCACACCATACATTTTAAAATTTATTTCACAGGATATAATGATTTTTTGGAACTATATCATGGCCAATCCTTCCATTAAGGAAACTCATCAAAAAATCATAAATATCTTTTAATGATATATGATATTGAATTTATGAACACATTTTCAATAAAAATATACACTATGTGTAATTTTAAACATTGTTATATAAATAATTTTAAATTTATATAAATCATTTCAACAAACTAATCTATGAAATGTATAAAAGTTTCACCCTTGTATAAATAATGTACTTATAGATTTTTTATGATATAGGGTGTCATATAAATAGTGGAAAATAATTGATATAGTTCATAAATATACTCATCCACCCTATTTTATTAATAATGTTTACTAATATTTAATGTACATCCAAATTAGTTTAACTTATTTTAACATATTTTTAATTTATCATGGTGTCACAATTTTTACCATGAGAATGTCATCTTATGCCCAAAACTATATTTAACTAATTTGTAGTTTAGAAAATTGAACACTATTTAATCTAACTAAATTTGTATATAATATATTTTTAACATTTTATTTAATTAATAATATATATAGAAAAAACCAATTGAATTGAAAAATTATTTTATATAATAAATGCATATAATATTATTTCATATCAATTAATAATTAAAATTAGTGTTAATATATTTGTTATATATTGATTCATTATAACTTATTTATCATTTAAATGTGATCAATTTTTGTTATCATGATAAAAATAGGAAATGCCTAAAATAATTTATTTAAAATACTCATTATTAAAATTACATAATAATAACCACATCATATTAAAATTATTTATGAATTAAAAATACAATTAATTTTAGTGACCCATTAGAAATAAATTCATTTTAAGAAATTTATGAAATACATAAAATCACAATTTAATAATAATAATAATTTAATATATGATAATTATATTTGTAATTTTATATTATAAATATGTATCTCTTTTTTATTTCATTTTACAATTATTAATTATATTATTTTAAATTTATTATAAAAAATTTTCAAAATATCAATATGCTTATTGCATCTATGTATATGAAATAATTGTACACACAATGATCATATCTATAATGGTAAGATTTCATTCCTATATATATTCATACATAAATTCATTGAGTCATACCTTATATTCCATTATATATATCATGAATTTTAGGATAAATTTATAATTCTTTTCCTAATTTACAGTGATGCAATCGAGATTATGATAGCTATGTAAAACCATGATGTTAAAAATATCATGTTTGTGGTGTTTTTATATACATAAAAATTAATTCAAATTTTATATTCCCTAATGATGTTTCATATTTCACTAAGATAATTTCTTAATGATTACTTGTAATTATATTATTTTATCTCAACAAAATGTATCATTGTTCATCATTGTTTAATGTTACAAGTGAAAAAAATATATTCATCATATTTATCATTTAATGGAAAAGTACACAATTAAATCAATAGAATTTATATTATTCCCACTAATAAAAATTTCTCCAAGAAACTTTCATAACACTGGTGAATATTAATGTGGGTACATATGCCTAATTATTTTATTGGGATTCAAAATTTCTACCAAAATCATTTAATTCCTCAATATAACATTAACTTGGTTATTGTTATCATTTCATTATATATTATCTCTATGATCTATGATTTCTTCTTCTTGTTCAACGTAAGAGAGATAATTTTACAGATTTACAGTATATATGTTTAGTACATGTGAATGGTTAGGTAGGTATTTACTTGAAAGTGATAAATGGAACACTTGATGTACATGGTATCAGTACAGTGTTAGATTTAAAATAAGAAAACCAAACCACATGAAAATATATTTGAAAATTGAAAATATATTGGTGTCTTAATTTTTATGTATTTCATAATCCCATAACACTCTTCCATGGTGAAATTCAAATGGGTGATTTTCCACAAATGTCTAACTAAAAATATTAATGATTACTATTATGGCATCTGTTTACTTGATTTCGAATAGTTTAAAAGTGAAAATGAATCATATTAATATCAACTATCTTTTTAGGATCATGATTCTATCCTATTATCTTATCTCTACAACTTCATCTCCACATGTTGGAGTTCAACACCATTTTACTTAATGATTCGTATATGGTTCCATTTTAATTTGAGAATGGAATCTTTTTCTTTACACTACTAATGTATGTTATCATGAATAACCCCATTGAAATACATATATTAATATGGAAATAGATTCTAAATTTTTTTGAATTTTACTTTCAAATAAAACATTAATCTTAGTGCGATAGGTAGTGTTGAAGATCAAATCTATCTCATATTATGGTTAAAACATATGGATAATTTCATGGTAATAATAAGATCACAACCAGAAACAATTAAATGTGGAAATCTGTATATATTTTATTCTTCATAGATGTATATCCTTTCTTGTTGGTCATTAAAGAAATAATTATGAACAGTAATTAAATGTGATGATATCCTAGGGTGTTGAACTAGAACCAAAATTCAAATTACAATTATTATATGATAAGTAAGTACGTCAATAAAGATTATAGTGTTATTCTAATATTTCAATATGGGTATAGGAAATGGTTTCATCATCCACTTGGACTTGTAACTTTTAACCTTAAATTTATTTCTTAAAAATAATTGAGATACATAATATTTAATAATTCTCTCTATATTGTCCCAACATAAATGATTATTGTCATATTTATACATCCTTTTTACATCCATGGTGTATAGAGGTTGATGAGATATGTGCATCATCTAATAACTCCATCAATGCTGATATTGATGTAACATATATTCATATATAAAATTATCTATTTTCATAATTACAAATGTTTAAATATGTAATATTACATAAATTAATTATTATCTCTATATACTCCCTCTATTACTCTTTTATTATTAAATAAATTCATGTTTGAGAAGTAATTTGGAAATGGTTTGCTTTTCCTATTCCTTTATGTTTAAAATCTCTATCCATTGAAAATACATGTGTATTCGGGATCTTTAAAACCACATAATAGATAAGAAAATGCGTTCCTTCTTGATTAGAGCATCAACCACCTATTGTTTTTCCTTTTGTGGTCATGAATCATGTAGTTATAGTCTTTTATAAACTCTAATCATATCCATTAGTGAATATTATACTCTTTCTATGATAATATATAATTCACACCAATTTGGTCAATATATATATATATTTATATCAAAATTTTAACACTAAATATAATGTCTTCAAATATTGCATGAAAATATTACCACAATTGTCCCTAAATTATGCACCATGTAATTTTTCTCCTGAACCATTAATTGATGAAATTCATAATATAAAACAATATCATTCTATAAAAGGATGCATCTTAATACCATCTTTGATATTACAATATATTTAAATCCATTATATGATAAAAAATATTTTTTAATATGAGAATTTACCAATATATTATTGAGCTCCATAAAAATGTCTCTGTACTCATCTATCCATCGAAATTGGACATCCTTCAGAGTTATGTTGTTAAGTATATTGGGACAACATTAATAATTTCCCATAAATCATTTATATTATCCAACTAATAATTGAAAATTAGGAATCCCTATTATAATATCCATTATATATTATTCTTCTATAACATCTATCATTAAATAGTCCATTGATACAATATCATATGTTATTACATGAAAAAAATATGACACATTATATTATTGGATTTTAAATTTAGAATTCACATTCACCTTTCTAATGTGTTATATAAAAATACACAAATTATGAAATATTCAATTTTCATGGAATATATTATTATATAATTAATAAGGACTATGAAAAATTGATCAATTTAATATCCCAATAATATATTCTTCATATACATAAACATAAGTAGGAAATTTTTGAGTCTCAATTTTGTCACTATAAATTCATAGTTCACAAAACATTAATAAATATTTTTTTCTATAATTAATATCATTTTACTACTAATTTTAATTATCCATTTCAATTGATTTTTTTGACGTATATTGATCACCTATAAAAAAATAAAAATCTCATTAATAGGGATAGATGATTCTTATTATTGATCATTATTTTAATAAGATAAGTATAATCAATGTAGTGACGTTTTATTCGTCTTTACTCTTATAAAAGTGGACTACTTTAACACTTTGATATGATATTTAGAATATAAAACCAACATCAATTATCTATAGAGGTTTATTATTCATTTCATCCTATATAATTTATACCATTCACTATGGATTCTTTGATATAGGCATAACACCATGTATATGTTATATTGAACACTCAACCTCATGATCTAGGGGGAAGACCCTAATAATATTCTTGAAAAACAACAACATATTCCCACATAATATAAATTAATTTAGTATAATGATTCTTGAAAACCATTTTATCTTTGCATTCCTCATTAGTAGTTATTAATATCTATCTAATAAAGGATTTTTTTAGTTATTTCATTGTTATTCTTGCAATGATAAATGATCAATGGTTAATTAAGGATATGAAATGTTACTTCATTCACTAAAAAATTAATATGGGCTATATGTAGAGATAGAAATCCCATCACTAAAATCAAATATAAAATTTTATGTTATATAATGGATGATATGTGATACATCCTCAATATAATTATAATGTCCCACTTCAACAGTTGTGATTACATAATAATCCCCTATCTCCCTTGGTGGTTTCTATTTTCGACATCTTTTGTAATCTTTGAACCTTATTCTGCTGTAGTGGTAATTATATTGTTTATACTCCTTGAAATTGAAGCATTAGAGTGTGGGTATTGTATTTGGAAACACATTATTTTCAACCGTATCATTTTCCATTTTATATATTTTTGTAATTCAATCTCTAAAAAACATCTCTTATACAATTGATACATTTACCTATCCCATTATTGAAATTTACTATATAATTTTTCCACAAATTCATTATATAGGGAGATTAATAATATTTCCTCCATGAATTTTATAATTAATGTTTCCATAAGAATTCATTTTCTCTATATTATCCTCAATACAATAGAAATAGTGGGAGTATCTAATTTATATTTCTACAATGATAATTTATTGAACAAACTATTCATAGGTTCTACATTACCTTATAGTTAATTAATTTTTGAGATAAAGTTTTAAGCCAAAAACAAATGATCAATTTTTATTTTAAGGTAAATGATAGAACTATAAGCATGCTATATAAGTACTTTGATGTTTCATTCATAGATATCAATGTTCTCTTCATGATATTATTTTAGTTTGAGGAATTCCACCTCTATTTTACTGTGTAGAGTTCGTGGAATGTATTTGTTAAAAAAGTCAAACATTATCTCATTCCATTCATTCGATTCAATTTCATCCTTATTCCATTTATTCATAATGAGATTCCACAATTGCGCTACCTCATATTAAAAATGACAAATATATAATACAATATTTTATTAAATTGATAAATAATGAATATAAAATATCCTTTATATTATTTTTATCTGATACATGGAAATAAGTGGGTTAGAAGACAAACTAAATGAGTGTTTACATTTCCATATAAAGGATTCCATTTAGAGTTGTTCCTTCATTAGCATAATAAAGAGATAATCATTATTCATATTGTTATCCATATCATGAGTGTGATCGATAATATAGGACATTTGATTTCAAAATCCAAATCAAATCTCATTTGGTATACATTGGTAAAATCATTAAATTATTAATCACATTCACTTATTACTTGATTTCACATAATTTTCTCCATTTAGTAAATAAAAAAATGTTATTGTGAGTATCATTAAAAAATAATAAATGTAAAAAATCATATGAAGTAGAAAATAATTCCTCAAATGTCATAAATTATGACTAATTTATATCAACCAATGACATTTTAGATTGAAGATATTTCAATTTTCATTCATCATGGATTATTATAATTTTTATCATCTTAGTTTAGTATCATAATTTCTAATAAATATGTATATACTTCATTAATACATATAGAGGTTACCCATGAAAAATATATATTCATGTTACATCATTTTATGAGAATATTCATGACATCAAATAATAAATCACACAACAAATTGGATAATTGTATTTATTAATTATATACATAACCAAATTTATTAATTATTTTTTCAATGTCACCATCATATAATATTATCAAAATATAACCATCAAGGAACATCATACACAATAATCCTCCTTATATATAGTTTAATGGAAACATTTGAATGAGTGAAATTAGTGGTTCAGAAAGGTTAAACTGAACAGATGTCAAATAATGAACATAAATGATCCTAAGATAATAATATTTTTATAAGAACATAATCCAGGTACATGTTCATTACATTACATATTCATGTAGAATAATACATTGATTAAATTTAATGATTCAGGGAATAAGTATTTTTTCTAATAACATTAGAATTGAGAGGTATACAAGTAGAATCAATAGTCAATAATACAAATCCATGAAAACATTACCTCTGAATATTCCATATAAACAATCATGTAAATTGTTTTCTAATTTTGAGGTTTACTTCTAAAAGGTCATAACATAGTGGACATGGAATTATTCTAAGCTGGCTTCAACTATATTCTCAAAAAGGAGCTGGTAGGCCCCAGCAATGGATTTGGTTAAGCCCCCAATCACATGTATTTCATCTTATGATATATAATATTATATATAATGTATTACAGGGAAATATAATTCTAGATAAAGCCACAAAATAATGAAAAACCACAAATATTTGTGACACACGGTCATGAAAATATTTTAAATTCCATCATTGCATAATTATCTTATGGAAAAGTAAAATGTATCCTAAAAAATAAAAAATAAAACGATAAGAATAAATCCAATGACATTATGTTAATGTAATAATTTGATAATATCCCATGTGAATCATAATAATCATTAGTGGATATTGACATAGGTGAAAAAAACTTCATAAGAAAAAATAGAAATTACATTGAAGAATTGGAAGAAATTTCCTTTTATGTTTATTGTAATTAATATTTCAACATTTTAATTTATAAAACAATGTTATCAAAAATTAAATAATAAAAATAATAATCATTGAATTAAATATTAATTAATATTAATGGATATAAAAATGATAATATATTCTTATATAAAAATATTTAAAAAAGTATGTTTATTTCATAGTTTTCAAAGAGATTAAATGTTAGAAGAAAACAACTATATCAAAAAATTTAATATGAAATTTAAATATATAATTTACCTCATTTATATAGAAAAATAAAACTTCTGATATTATATATTTATATATAACTATATCCATAAAAAAATATTAAAAAATGTCATGGTGTAGAATAATTCTTGACCAAAAAATAAGAGATAATATCAGGTCCACTTGGAAGTATGTTTTGGTTCAATTTTAATCCAAATGAAGGTAAAATAGTTAACCAAACCGATTAATAGCCATATTTGAAGATAAATGTGGGTTTTTGATAGAAGGACGTCTAATTTCCTTTGAAGTGTTCTCAAATAGAAACTATATTGATTTCAATAGGATATTGGTAATGCAACGTAGAAGTGTACACTAGGCTTCCATGGAAGAACTTTAACCACCATTAAACTATACATCAAAAAATTTCTAACTTATTTTAGAACCATAAACATATTTATTACCTTTTATAAAATTCAATTATAATCATTCATTTCAAACATATTATTCATATATGGTTTATTTTTATATCAATTTATATTAACTTTTTTTTATTTCATAGAAGATCCAAAATGGATATGTCAATCCTAATTCATTGATATCATGTTCATCGCCTCCCTTATAGGGAAGGAGGTTGAATTGTATTTATCTAAATAATTATCCAATTTCGTTTAAATTTAATTGGCTAGAGATTCCATCCCATTACATTGTGATAATCTATTGATAGAGGTGATATGGGGATTCCCATGTTGTTATAGTTAGAGAAACTAGCTGGAGAGTCTATTTGAAAATGATACATATAGTTTTGGATCCCAAAGATTCAACTTAATGGTATTTTTGGGGAAAAAGATAAGGGTCTTACCATAAATATTACATAATCTTGAAATATGTAAATTATTCACAAAGAGGATCTATTCAGGTTTTGAGTTGTAGAGATTTAGGCCATAACTATTAAATCTCAAAAATTACAAAGTAGACTATGCTACTAAGTATCCTTTTTTATATAAAATAAAAACCCTTAAAAAACTTTTCTAGTTACATGTTTTAGAGAACATGAATTTTCCATGATTGTAAAGACCCGTAAATTTCAAGGAAATTTTTTTTCTTAATTTTCTTTGGAATTTTACAAGAGCGTATTTTCTGACGGCACCTGATTACGAGGCCCGGTGTGCCCAGAATCATTTTCCAAAGTTTGGCTCGGGTACGTTCAGTGAACGGACGAGCGGGTTTTTCTAACTTTTGAACCGGTGCCCGGAATCGAATTCTGAGGGCACCGATGAAATCGCAGCGCCGGTATTCGCTTAGAAACGCCTCTTCCGGAGTTGTGTTTCCTCGGGTGTGGTTTTTAATTTTCGGTCTTAAAGTTAAGAAATAAAATAATTTTGCGACAAATTTATTTTATTTCACTTAAGCCACTTGGAAGCCACTTGAAGCCACTTAAAGGCGGCTTGAACTGAGTTGAACTAGATAGGATGCTATCCGGAAATATCCTACCCCCTTGGTAGGATATTTGTGAGGTGGGGCCCGCACGAGCTACCCTGTTTCTTTCCGCTAAGAAACGCACCCGTGAAAACCCGTCTTAATGAAAGTCAACCGACGCGTTTTCTAAATTCTTAACAGACCATTTAATTGGGCTGTTTCTCTCGTGAATTGAATGGGCTGTTTCTTTCGTGAATTAAATGGTCTGTTTCTTTCGTTGAATTAATTCAACGAATTAATTCAATCGTTTCTTAACCTGTTTCGTGTGTTGGCATATTAATAAAATAAGACCAACCCAAATCTTTGGAGAAGGTTTGAGAGGATTCTTGTTCTTCTTCTCGCTCGCGAAGAACACGAAGAACGCGAAGAACGCGAAGAACGCGAAGAACGCCGAACCTGGAAATCGACGACGCTTCCGTCCGTGACGTTCTTCCACGCTCTGATCTCCGATCACCGACCGTTTGAGGTGAGTGATTTCAGATTTCCTCTCAAAAGTTCCTTTCTTTTGGTTTTTAACGAAACACAGATTTAAATATTAATAATTTAAATCTGTTGTTCTTGGTTCGTTGAGCTCGCCGACTCAACGCCGGATTCCGCGACGACGCGACGCCTCCCCGCGACGACGCGACGATCCCTCTCTTCCGTGATGATCCTTTCCGCGAAGAACGTCCGCGCGTGACGATCGACGAGGTAGGGATTTTATAATTTTGGAATACCCCTCTTTATATTCCCGTGAACGTTCTTTAAAAACTTAAGAGCCGGTTTCAAATGAACAATTTTATTTTATTAAAATTGTCGGTTCATGTGTTGAACAATTTTTCTCCCGTTGTTTTTATCTAACACGGAGGGTGCGGGTCAAACGAACACGGCCCGGCAACCCTCCGCCGTTCTTCGTGTTTTGCGGATTTGGCGGGCGACGACGGAACGTGCCGCAATGGGTGTTTGATGATCCCGCAGTAAAGAACGGAACCCGGGAGGAACAACGCCGCAGACGGGAAGGAAAAAGGGCCACCGGAGCGACTCCGGCGGCCCGCGGAAGCCGGTGGTGGCGCGGGTCGCCGGCGCGGCGGCGCCGGCGGCCGGAGGCGGCGCCGGCGGCCGGAGGCGGCACCGGCGGCGGCACCCCGCGGGTGTCCAGCGCGACACCCCGCGGGTGCCGCGGGTGTCCAGCGCGACACCCCGCGGGTGCCGCGGGTGTCCAGCGCGACACCCCGTGGGTGTCGCGGGGTTGTCACGCGGCACCCCGCGGGTGCCGCGGGGTTGTCACGCGGCACCCCGCGGGTGTCTGGCCGACACCCCGCGGATGCCGCGAGGGTGTCACGCGGGGCGGCGGCTTTCCCCCGCGTCGGCCGCTCGGCCGAGCCGAGCCGGACTGGCCCTGGCCGGGCCGGGTCGGGCCAACCGAGTCGGACCCGACCCGGTTCGGGCCAACCAGGGGGGGTCGGGCCGGGTCGGCCCGGACCCCCCGTCTTCGGACGGACTTCGTTCAAATGGCCTTATCTTGAGCTACGGGCCTCCAAACGACCCGCCGTCAGCGGCAACGCGATCCTTGGATCGAGACGGTCGTTTCGGTTTATCGCACTAAAAGTTTCAGAATACTTGGGGTTCGGCCGGGTTGGTTCGTACACGAAACCAACCGGGCCCTCAGAGCGGAAACGCTCATATCTTGAGCTATGGATGTCCAATTGACGTGTCGTCAGCTTGGTTGATTTCTTCTAAGTGAGACGGATCTTTTGGCATACTCCGCCCGAGGTTCGGACGCAGGTGGAGTGCGGTCGGGTTGGTTTTGCCTTAAAAACCAACCGGGCCCCTGGGAGGAAAATGCCAATATCTCTCAGACCGGGCGTCCGATTGACGCGCCGTCTGCGACGTTGAGTTCCTGTTGACGATACGGAACTTTTGGATACATCAACTTCGGACTTCGTGACAGTTGATGTATCAGCCTCTCGACTCGTGGAGCGGACCCTCCCGAACGAGCTCGTTGTGTGCGGGAACCCTAGTGCTGGCTGCGACTGCTACTTCGACAGCGACGACCGTGCAGAGATCCTCAGTGGACTGCGGCGACGACTGTGCAGAGATCCTCCGTGGACTCCGACGACGACCGTGCAGAGATCCCCAGTGGACTGCGGCGACGACTGTGCAGAGATCCTCAGCGGACTGCGACGACTACTGCACTTAGCGATCCTACGTGGATCAGGGCTTCAGGTCCTGCGTGGGCCCGATCCTGTGTGGGTCCGATCCTATGTGGGTCACTGCAGAGATTAGTTACCTATCAATCCTTCGTGGGTCTGACGACTTATATGGATCATGGATCATCTTTATCGTCATCCGAAGAAGTATACCTGTGTGAGATGAATCTTCTGTTTTCCTCGATAGAGGTGGTGCGCTTGGTTGTAGCGGCAGACCCGCGATACTGGAGACGAGCGTACGGAGTACGGAGACCGTGTAGCCGGCTGAGACCTGAAGACTGCTCGACCGACTCGACTTGGAGTGAGTCGACTAGCCCAGTGGACGGAGCGCCCGGTATTTGGCGGCAGACCCACGGCGGACGGAGCGCCTGGTAGTTGGCAACAGACCCGCGGTACTCGACTGGAGGAGTACCTCTGTAGGCTATTTGGGTGAGCGCCCGGTATTTGGCAGCAGACCCTCAGTGGACGGAGCGCCCGGTAGTTGGCAGCAGACCCGCGGTACTCGACAGGAGGAGTACCTCAGCAGTCTTAGGTTAGTGAGAATTACCTCGGAGTCGTGACAGGACCACTGTACACTTCAGATATGGGGCTCTTCAGCAGTTACGTTTTTGATAATGAAAATCCTGGTTTGAGCTGAATCTTATGTTTCTCTCCTTTGTGGATTGTGTTGTTCTATCCTGCGTGGGTATGCGTTTTGCTTTCCTGTGTGGACTGGGTTGTGCTAGGGGCTCGGACGTTGGAGCCGATCGGGGAATTGATGACTTAGGTATATGTATGGGCATATACCTAAGCCGTGTCAGATGTTGCTTCGTGATTGTATCTCTTCTTCGTGGTTTATCCTTTGTGGATTTCGGGAGACCTTCGGGGGTCTCGGGGTCCCTACTGAGTAGCTTATACTCACCCCTGCATGGGCTATACCCGCACTTTGTGGTGTTGGTTGCAGACGACCGGCAGTGCTGATGGAGACCGAGTATTCGAGGACTGTACGGTACCCGGAGGTGGACTACACGACGAGTCAGTACCCGGAGGTGGACTATACGACGAGTCAGTACCTGGAGGTGGACCACTGGGCGAGACGTGCTCGGAGCGGACGGCGGGACCCGAGGAGCATTGGAGCTATCTGTACCCACCCTTCAGGTGTGACTTCCAGAGGACGGCTCGACGCTGCAGTTTTTCCTTTCAGTTGCTGTTTTTCCTTTCAGTTGTACTTTACAGTTGGGCTTGTATTTCCGGCCCCTTTTACTTTCAGCACAGCTTGTACAGTTTTACTTAGTGTTTACTTTTCCGCTTGCTTACTCTGTGGTGCTTGTTTACTTTTCAAAGGCAATGCCTTCCCTTTTTTTTGTATTTACGCCTTGGTGCTAGTCGCCAGCCCCTGGCCTATGGAAGGCGGGCTTGGGGTAGTCACGGCACGGGCCCCGAGGACGGGTCGTGACAAATTGGTATCAGAGGTGGTCGGTTCTACCGCAGACTCTGATCTTTCTTCTATGTGAAGCAATGGTGTTTAGCGTATTGAGTGTGGTTATCAGTCCAGGGAGTCCAGTGTTGGTGCGACGACCGACGTATCCATACACCAGGACCCTGACTTCTGATTCCCGACTTAATGCACGAAAACATTGATTGCATGTGTGTTTCAAGTTTTCTTTGTGATTACTTGTGTCGGCTCACCAGGTATACTGTTCTGACCGTGGCATACTTGTTTCCTTTTCAGGATGGCACGACGACAGCAGCCAGCTAGGGTTCCTAGAGTTGGGCGCGACGACAGCCCGCCGAGCGACGAGGCCTCGGTACAGGGCCCGTTGACAGTAGAGGCACCGGCGGTACCTTTACCCGCCGAGCCCCCGATGCTTCCAGCACTGGCAGCTGACGACGCACGACGCCTCGGAGCTCTGCACGAGTTCCAGCGCCAGCGACCACCCAGGTTCCGTGGGGAGTCGGACCCCCAGGCAGCCGAGGACTGGCTGGAGGCGGTCGTCCGAGTTTTCAGGCTAGTGAGGACACCAGCAGACCTCATGGTGATCCTCGCGGCGAGCCTGCTGCACGCAGCAGCCGGAAACTGGTGGAGCCTGATGCTCCAGGTACACGATGAGGCCACCCTCATCTGGATGGACTTCGAGAGCCTCTTCCGCTCAGAGTTTGTCCTGGCCACCCTCCGTGCGGTGCGCATCCAGGAGCTTCTTCAGCTGCGGCAGGGCAGCTTGACGGTCGCTCAGTACGCGGCGAGGTTCACAGACCTTTCTCGGTACTCGACAGACATGGTACGGGACCCCTTCTTCCAGGCCCGGACCTTCGACCAGGGATTGAGACATGAGATCAGGGCATCGCTGATCTCTCTCAGCATCCCGACCCAGGCAGGAGTGCTAGAGCGAGCCCTTCTGATCGAGAGCTTCCTGGCTGAGTCCACAGCGAGACCTGCCGCAGGGCAGAAGATAGTGGAGTCATCGGCAGCAGGTAGCCGACAGATGACTCAGGGTTCCAGGCAGACCAGACCTACCGGTGGACGACTGCACGACTCAGGCTTAGTTGTGCGGGGGAGCCGGGGTAGAGTCAGAGCCAGGCATGCCGAGAGTGGGCAGTGTTAATCCTGTGGCGGGATTGGTCACATGGCTCGTGACTGTCTGACCCGCCATGCTGATGATCAGCAGTTAAGTGAAGAACCTCCTAGGCAGAGGCATAGGTTCGACCGTGGCGGTCCGCAGGGAGGAGGCGGACGAGGCAGAGGAGCTGGCCGCGCAGCAGGAGGTGGGCGACGCTTTGAGGCTCTGCCACCACCACCACCAGGAGGTCCGCCCCGACCACAGGGAGTAGGTGAGCATGCGGGAGCTCAGCTTCAGGCAGCCGAGGCCTTCGATCATAGAGCTCTGGGAGCAGATGGACAGGAGCGGAACTAGCTCCAGACCTGGAGACTTTTGTTCATGTTGCTTCTAGTTTTGTTGATGTATGTTTGTAGATGCTTTGTGTCTTTGTACTTGAGCTGCAGTAATAAAAGACACCTTTTCTTGTGGCATTTACTTCCCTGTCCTCTCTTGTGTTGTTACTAAGAGGTTCCAGTTTTGACTGTTGACTTGACCCTCACTTGTGAGACATCTACTGGAGGAGACCCAGTTACCACACACTGATGCCGACAGTGTGACTCAACCCTTGGAGGCGAGAGTAACAGATGGATCTCTTGGTAGTAGCGTCGAGGCCTTACGACGTCATCCTTGGTATGGATTAGTATCATCCATCTCGGGATTGACCGTATTAGGCGAAGAACGTGGTTCATCCAGGGGATGAGACCAGATTTCTCTTATCGGCAAAGAAGAAATCTTGCAGCTCTTGTGGGACCAGAGATGGTCCGGGCCACGTCAGAGAAGGTCCAGGTCATCCAGGAGCGGATGAGGACAGCACAGAGCCGACAGAAGTCATATGCTAACAGGAGGCGGAGGCCACTAGAGTTCGAGGATGGCGACCACGTCTTCTTCCGTGTCTCACCTCGACGTGGTTGCGGAGATTTGGCCGAGGCAGCAAGTTGTCTCCATGCTTCATCAGGCCTTTCCAGGTCCTCAGCAGGATTGGCGAGGTGGCTTATCACCTGGATCTGCCACCTCAGTTGCACCGGGTGCACGACGTCTTCCACGTATCCCAGCTGAGGAAATACGTGCACGACCCGACACACATCATTGACTATGGGGAGCTAGACGTGGAAGATGGGGCGACTTTTGCGGAGGTCCCAGTGGAGATAGAGGATTGACAGGAGCGAGTCCTACGTGGGCGATCGATTCCTCTTGTACGCATCAGATGGCGGCACGGGAACCTCCAGGAGAGCACTTGGGAGCGGGAGGCTCAGATGCGTGCTCAGTACCCACATTTGTTTCCCTAGTTTATGATGTATCTTTACGAGGACGTAAATTCCTGAGGTGGGAGTAATGTAAAGACCCGTAAATTTCTAGGAAATTTTTTTTCTTAATTTTCTTTGGAATTTTACAAGAGCGCAGTTTCTGACGGCACCTGATTCCGAGGCCCGGTGTGCCCGGAATCATTTTCCGAAGTTTGGCTCGGGTACGTTCAGTGAACGGACGAGGGGGTTTTTCTAACTTTTGAACCGGTGCCCGGAATCGAATTCTGAGGGCACCGATGAAATCGCAGCACCGGTATTCGCTTAGAAACACCTCTTCCGGAGTTGCGTTTGCTCGGGTGTGGTTTTTAATTTTCGGTCTTAAAGTTAAGAAATAAAATAATTTTGCGACAACTTTATTTTATTTCACTTAAGCCACTTGGAAGCCACTTGAAGCCACTTAAAGGCGGCTTGAACTGAGTTGAACTGGATAGGATGCTATCCGGAAATATCCTACCCCCTTGGTAGGATATTTGTGAGGTGGGGCCCGCACGAGTTCCGCCGTTTCTTTCCGCTAAGAAACGCACCCGTGAAAACCCGTCTTAATGAAAGTCAACCGACGCGTTTTCTAAATTCTTAACAGACCATTTAATTGGGCTGTTTCTCTCATGAATTGAATGGGCTGTTTCTTTCGTGAATTAAATGGTCTGTTTCTTTCGTTGAATTAATTAAACGAATTAATTCAATCGTTTCTTAACCTGTTTCGTGTGTTGGCATATTAATAAAATAAGACCAACCCAAATCTTTGGAGAAGGTTTGAGAGGATTCTTTTTCTTCTTCTCCCTCGCGAAGAACACGAAGAATGCGAAGAACGCGAAGAACGCGAAGAACGCCAAACCCGGAAATCGACGATGCTTCCGTCCGTGACGTTCTTCCACGCTCCGATCTCCGATCACCGACCGTTTGAGGTGAGTGATTTCGGATTTCCTCTCAAAAGTTCCTTTCTTTTGGTTTTTAACGAAACACAGATTTAAATATTAATAATTTAAATCTGTTGTTCTTGGTTCGTTGAGCTCACCGACTCAACGCCGGATTCCGCGACGACGCGACGCCTCCCCGCGACGACGCGACGATCCCTCTCTTCCGCGACGATCCTTTCCGCGAAGAACGTCCGCGCGCGACGATCGACGAGGTAGGGATTTTATAATTTTGGAATACCCCTCTTTATATTCCCGTGAACGTTCTTTAAAAACTTAAGAGCCGGTTTCAAATGAACAATTTTATTTTATTAAAATTGTCGGTTCATGTGTTGAACAATTTTTCTCCCGTTGTTTTTATCTAACGCGGAGGGTGCGGGTCAAACGAACACGGCCCGGCAACCCTCCGCCGTTCTTCGTGTTTTGCGGATTTGGCGGGCGACGACGGAACGTGCCGCAACGGGTGTTTGATGATCCCGCAGTAAAGAACGGAACCCGTGAGGAACAACGGCGCAGACGGGAAGGAAAACGGGTCACCGGAGCGACTCCGGCGGCCGGAGGCGGCGCCGGCGGCCGGAGGCGGCACCGGTGGCCGGAGGCGGCGGCACCCCGCGGGTGTCCAGCGCGACACCCCGCGGGTGCCGCGGGTGTCCAGTGCGACACCCCGCGGGTGCCTCGGGTGTCCAGCGCGACACCCCGCGGGTGTCGCGGGGTTGTCACGCGGCACCCCGCGGGTGTCCAGCGCGACACCCCACGGGTGCCGCGGGGTTGTCACGCGGCACCCCGCGGGTGTCCAGGGCGACACCCCGCAGGTGCCGCGGGGTTGCCACGCGGCACCCCGCGGGTGTCTGGCCGACACCCCGCGGGTGCCGCGGGGTTGTCACGCGGCACCCCGCGGGTGCCGCGGGGTTGTCACGCGGCACCCCGCGGGTGCCGCGGGGTTGTCACGCGGCACCCCGCGGGTGTCTGGCCGACACCCCGCGGATGCCGCGGGGGTGTCACGCGGGGCGGCGGCTTTCCCCCGCGTCGGCCGCTCGGTCGAGCCGAGCCGGACCGGCCCTGGCCGGGCCGGGTCGGGCCAACCGAGTCGGACCCGACCCGGTTCGTGCCAACCAGGGGGGGTCGGGCCGGGTCGGCCCGGACCCCCCGTCTTCGGACGGACTTCGTTCAAATGGCCGTATCTTGAGCTACGGGCCTCCAAACGACCCTCTGTCAGCGGCAACGCGATCCGTGGATCGAGACGGTCGTTTCGGTTTATCGCACTCAATGTTTCGGAATACTTGGGGTTCGGCCGGGTTGGTTCGTACACGAAACCAACCGGGCCCTCGGAGCGGAAACGCTCATATCTTGAGCTACGGACGTCCGATTGACGTGCCGTCAGCTTGGTTGATTTCCTCTAAGTGAGACGGATCTTTTGGCATACTCCGCCCGAGGTTCGGACGCAGGTGGAGTGCGGTCGGGTTGGTTTTTCCTTAAAAACCAACCGGGCCCCTGGGACGAAAATGCCAATATCTCTCAGACCGGGCGTCCGATTGACGCGCCGTCTGCGACGTTGAGTTCCTGTTGACGATACAGAACTTTTGGATACATCAACTTCGGACTTCGTGACAGTTGATGTATCAGCCTCTCGGCTCGTGGAGCGGACCCTCCCGAATGAGCTCGCTGTGTGCGGGAACCCTAGTGCTGGCTGCGACTGCTACTTCGACAGCGACGACCGTGCAGAGATCCTCAGTGGACTGCGGCGACGACTGTGCAGAGATCCTCCGTGGACTCCGACGAAGACCGTGCAGAGATCCTCAGTGGACTGCGGCGACGACTGTGCAGAGATCCTCAGCGGACTGCGACGACTACTGCACTCAGCGATCCTACGTGGATCAGGGCTTCAGGTCCTGCATGGGCCCGATCCTGTGTGGGTCCGATCCTGTGTGGGTCACTGCAGAGATTAGTTACCTATCGATCCTTCGTGGGTATGACGACTTATATGGATCATGGATCATCTTTATCGTCATCCGAAGAAGTATACCTGTGTGAGCTGAATCTTCTGTTTTCCTCGATAGAGGTGGTGCGCTTGGTTGTAGCGGCAGACCCGCGATACTGGAGACGAGCGTACGGAGTACGGAGACCGTGTAGCCGGCTGAGACCTGAAGACAGCTCGACCGACTCGACTTGGAGTGAGTCGACTAGCCCAGTGGACGGAGCGCCCGGTATTTGGCGGCAGACCCACGGATGACGGAGCGCCTGGTAGTTGGCAGCAGACCCGTGGTACTCGACTGGAGGAGTACCTCTGTAGGCTATTTGGGTGAGCGCCCGGTATTTGGCAGCAGACCCTCAGCGGACGGAGCGCCCGGTAGTTGGCAGCAGACCCGCGGTACTCGACAGGAGGAGTACCTCAGCAGTCTTAGGTTAGTGAGAAGTACCTCGGAGTCGTGACAGGACCACTGTACACTTCAGAGATGGGGCTCTTCAGCAGTTACGTTTTTGATAATGAAAATCCTGGTTTGAGCTGAATCTTGTGTTTCTCTCCTTTGTGGATTGTGTTGTTCTATCCTGCGTGGGTATGCGTTTTTCTTTCCTGTGTGGACTGGGTTGTGCTAGGGGCTCGGACGTTGGAGTCGATCGGGGAATTGATGACTTAGGTATATGTATGGGCATATACCTAAGCCGTGTCAGATGTTGCTTCGTGATTGTATCTCTTCTTCGTGGTTTATCCTTTGTGGATTTCGGGAGACCTTCGGGGGTCTCGGGGTCCCTACTGAGTAGCTTATACTCACCCCTGCACGGGCTATGCCCGCACTTCGTGGTGTTGGTTGCAGACGACAGGGAGTGCTGATGGAGACCGAGTATTCGAGGACTGGACGGTACCCGAAGGTGGACTACACGACGAGTCAGTACCCGGAGGTGGACTACACGACGAGTCAGTACCTGGAGGTGGACCACTGGGCGAGACGTGCTCGGAGCGGACGGCGGGACCCGAGGAGCATTGGAGCTATCTGTACCCACCCTTCAGGTGGGACTTCCAGAGGACGGCTCGACGCTGCAGTTTTTCCTTTCAGTTGCTGTTTTTCCTTTCAGTTGTACTTTACAGTTGGGCTTGTATTTCCGGCCCCTTTTACTTTCAGCACAGCTTGTACAGTTTTACTTAGTGTTTACTTTTCCGCTTGCTTACTCTGTGGTGCTTGTTTACTTTTCAAAGGCAATGCCTTCCCTTTTTTTTTGGATTTACGCCTTGGTGCTAGTCGCCAGCCCCTGGCCTATGGAAGGCGGGCTTGGGGTAGTCACGGCACGGGCCCCGAGGAAGGGTCGTGACAATGATCGATTCCTTGACCCTATTAATATTCTTATCCTGTGAATAACATTTCAAAACATTGGATGAGAATAAAAATATCATAAAGGGTTATACTATAAGGAATGAAAACATCATCCCATTAATAAATACAAATCTATGAAATTGTACTTTTCAATCATAACATTCCTTATAAAATAATAATATTTTTGAATAACACAAAAAAAATCATATTTCATAAATGTGACTTATGACATAAATTAAATATTACATTGTAGCTTTCACAGCTACGTAGGGAGTTAATTTTGAAAGACTCATCATAGTATATTACCTTAATATATTAAGATAAACATTAGTGTTTACATCTGTCACATTAACTACTGCAATGAAGAGCAATCTCGGGCTCCCCCGATGTAGGTTTATCACAGAACCGCTCATATATGTAAACAATACCCAATAACCATAAAATATTCATAACAAATAAGACAAGCATAAAGGAAATATAACATTTCCACATTTCAATAACAATATATTTTTTCAATATATTGATATAATCAATGATTTATCAAACAGTTTTCACAACCTTTTAAAACATTTAATAAATAGATATTTGAATCAAAGTGTCCCATACAACATTGATTCTTTTAAAAAGATTGTAATTTTAAAACATTATTGTCAATATAATTAAATACATAATAATTTTGTAAATATGGACATTACTGATAAATATTTAGAATATTAAATCTTTAAAACATTAAAAACAATATTTTCGTTAAAGAGTCTTTTATAACATTGAAAATACTTGAATTAACATAATAAAAGAATTACATTAAAAAACATATAATATCATGAGTAGATTCATGATATAATATTTCAAAGTGAAGTATATACACTATATAAAATTGAAATGGTTATAATAACAAATAAGTTCAATGGAATGTAAATTTAGACAATGTCATTTTCCAAGATTATATCCTTATATTAAAGACAAATAAATGACATAATTATGTTTGAAAAATAAGTATACACAAAATTTATGAGGATATTAAGTGTAAAAAAATCAGAGGTCATTCAGACATATTCATAGGACGATATAATAAATAATTATATGTTTAACCAAAAAATTTGAAATTGGGTAAAAAAGTTCTATTATAGAAATTGGACTGCCAAACGACGTCTATTTATAATTTATAAAATGAGTTGAGTAAAGAGTAAAGGGTATATCATCATTTTTACATAAAATTTATAGCAATAAGGATAAATTAGAACATATCCCAATATAAGAACAAGGAAAAATAAAATACATGTCATAAAATAAGTCTTTCACTAAAAGAGTATAGTGAATGGTTCCCATAACGATTTGTTATCTTATGAAACATACAACACATGAATTAAGGATCATAAAATGAAGTTGTAGATATCTATAAATTAAGGTGTGTTACACAAAAAATAAAATTATGGGAAGTACATACACCAAAAAAAGGAAATTTTGGCAAATATTGCTTGAATCCCATGAGAATAAAAAGTGAGATGAAAACCCCTTACTACATTGTAATCAATCGATTCGTTTGGAAAAAAGTTTATAACAACAAACTGAATCACATAAAACCATTAAAATAATGATATTATTGATAATATATAAATCAAATGGAAGTACACAATACACCACATGAAATAAATAAGTTGTGAACAATGGAAATCTCACAAAATTATAAGTGAGATAAGAAACCCCTTACCTCCTTTCTGACTTGACCCATTCGTTTTTTAATCTCATGAATAATAAACTATAGCTAATTTTTACTTGCTCAAAAAAATTTTTAGTGTTTATTATTTATTTTATACATCTTATTACCATGTTATAAAAATTATTCAATCATTTATGTTCATAATGGTTGTTTTGTCGATATTTGGTACTTGAGTAAAAAATGGGCATCTTATATTTACAAGTTGTTCATATGGTCAAAATTCCATTATCCCCAGAATTATATTCATGATTTAGATATCATATATATCATAATTATCCAGAATAATTATGTATTTATAATATTAAAAAACATTTGGAGATATGACACGAAATGCATTGTTCATTTAGATAGTAAGTCGTACGTATGCATGACCACTACATTCATATATATTTTATATTTAATGGAATGAAAACTTAAAGATAAAGAGTTATATGATAATTCTAGTATAATATCATATATAATTTAATTAACTCAATCCTTTATAATTTCCACAAATGGAATGAACGAGTCATATCACTTTGAGGGGGCGGTAGTCCGCTCTTCCTAAAATTAAATTATCACGTTTACCCATTATAAAAACCATAAAGGTATGATATAAATGAAATATATATAAGTATAAATACAATATAAATATAATATTTATCACATATATATACAGCCCGATCATTATGGCCACCATAAGAGGTGGATGGAAAAGATTGAAGAATCATTGTTTCGTGAGGCAGTAGTTCGCCGTCCCCAGAAACAATATGTTCTTTACCCATTAGATGGAGTTTTGTTTAGGTGTAGTTAGAATATTTTTCTATAGAAACAGCATAGAATATTTAGGATAATTTTTTTCATTATAAAATAAAGTAATAAAAAGATTTTAGTGGGTTGGATAAGTAAAATAAATGAAAAGATCATAAAGTAATATGTGACCTTTAAATCGGGTAACTCTCTTTGGTTTGAATCAAAATGATTTATTAAAGTGTATTCTTTATAAGTTAAGGCTTATAGGTTTAAGAGAGGGATATTGAGAGCTTCTTTGTGTCATGTTTGGATGATACAAAGAGCTAGAGAGATGTGAGTAATCAGTTTGAGTTGAGGGATGTTTATAATGTATAGGAGGGGCTCTTTATGAATCTTTGAAAATATGAATTTGTTTTATAATTATTTTCAGTTTCTAAATGTAAAAAACTTATTAATGTAAAATTTAATATGACCATTGTCCAAATAAAATATTCTAATAATAATTGGATTGGTTTTGGATATTTATTTTTATTTTTATAATATTATTTATTTTAATCATTCAATAATGAGATAAACAATGCATTATTATTGTGTCATAAATAATTTTATTTATTGATATCAGAAATTTATAAATAAAATAATATGATGTAATAAATATTTTAGCTTTTTAATAAATATTTATATTCATATATATCAATTATATAACCCCATATTAAATTGTATTAGAAAATAAATACATGTTTATGATACTATTTTATACATTAAATAAAATGGTATTAATATAATTTTCTCACCCAAGATTATCTCAAAGGAAAAAAGTCTCACCTAAGGATATTACTAATCATAAATTACGCAAAAAAGATTTTTAGGACAATGGTAAAGTTATTTTTATATTATTATAATATTAGTTTTTACCATGAATTTCCCATTTTAACTTTAACTACTGTAAATTAAAGTCAAAAGTTACTGTTTTCCAAAAAATATTTTCATATTAGTGAACCACATTTTACATAATAATAACAACAAATTATGTTGGATTTTATAAATTAAAATAATAGAAGTGGTAAATTTTCATTTAAATCAATAATTAATTTTCTAAACCACTAGTTACTGTTTTCACTATTCATCAAAAATTGATGTTTTGTTGATAAATACAAAACATTTATCCTAAGATATATTTGATATTACAAAAAGTATTTTTTTTATTTTACCAAATTCAAAACATAGATGATGGATTAATTAATTTAAAATTAATTCTCCTTGTCAAAACAAAATGATTGTTTTTAATAAATAATAACTAACCAAATATTGACACATGATTATGACCAATTTCATAGTGAAATTACATCAAATGACCAACATTTGATTTAATGGTAAAAATATAATCAAATTAAACTTTAAAACCATTTAAAAAGATAATCTAACCATATAAATAAATTATTTTAAAATACCATTTTGAATTGAAATGCAGTATTTTTTACTATTCAATAAAAAATGATCTTTATCCGAACAACACAAAAAAATTATCCAATGTAAATTTGGATGTCTCGGTTCTAAATAAGAATTTTATTTTATGAAATAGAAAATGAAAATTGAAAAAACTATATTTAAAAAGGGTTCACCATAAAAAGGATGTAAATCGACCTTTTAATGATTATTAGAGTATTTTCCCTTAAAAATTACATTCATTACTATTTTAAGCCTATAACTTTTATTGGATAAACGTAAAATAATTTAACTAAAATGTATAATAATATTTTAGAAAAGTTTCTTCATTCATGCCATTACAATGACTAAGTGTTATCTACTACTTAAAATAATAATATATTATTATTTTTTAGTATGACTCAGCATTATGTGCAAATAATACTTCAGAGAAACCCATTTTTGCGTATCAGATATGCCATCAAACATAGAATCCAAATTAAAATAAAATTAATATTTAATTAAAAAATATTCATAAATATGAAAATTTTTTATTCTTTAATTTCCTCGGTTGTAAATTCATTCCACTATTTTGAAATGTTTTCCTTGTAATTTTAATATTGCGGTTGGATTCATCATTGAATGTCCCACAACGAAAAAAGAATATATAAAACTATCACTTTAGAAAAATGAAAGACAAGTACAAAGGTCACCATAGATAACCCATACTTGGATTCCATGAAAACATTAATATGGGGGAGAAACTATATTTCAAGTACATATGCAGAGTGATAGAAAAAATGATTATGAGAAAGTTAACAATAAGAAAACCAAAATTTTTTGATGGGTTAAACGATCATTGGTTACACAGTAGAAAAAATAAATGGAAAATATTTTTGTTTTATATTTATTTTTATAATGTTGAATAATTTATTTATGATTTTGAATAATAACATATGTGAATTTACTTACTTGACATGTAGAATTTCATCATTTACAAAGTTTCTACCACAATCTCATCTTTTCTCCCAACGATGAGTATTCAAGATGACTTGGTCACATAAAAAGTGCTAGAATCAACTTCTAGAGAATGACATGATCCAAAAAATATGAACCATATATTTCCCCTATCATTTTAAATTAATTAAAACCAAAATTGGATAGTATGAGATCATATAATCCATAAGAGAATAATCGTTTAAAAAAACAAATACTACTTTAAATTGTCAAAATTCAACAAAAAGTACACAATGTTCACAAAAGACCATTCAATATACAGTAGTCCTTAAAAATATTTAAAATAGTTTCAACTAATATTGAAACCCAAAACTCGGATGGATTTAATCACATTGACTTCCATAGTAAATCTTAACATTTATCTCCAAAAACATTTACTACTCTTAAAGTCTCACACTGAAGTATAATTAACCTATTCAAAAATTATCTATGATAGGTTAATAATTTCCATAAATAACCCAAATCACCTTAAGTACACAATAAAAACATAGATTATAACAAAATAACATTTCAACCATTACTCCACAAATTAAATCCCATAGTATTCTATTTTTCTTAAGCATATAATGTTCCCAAAAGAGAGAATGTCATCTAAAATAAACATTATCACCTAATCACCAAATCATTTTCCTACGACAATGATATTTATTTGATGAATCATAAGATATCAAATAATATTATTCTTCATCCATACTATATTTTTAATAAAATGAATAATTCATTCTAACTAGGGACATTACATTGTCTAGTATTAGTCTATAAATCCCAATATCACTTTGGTTGTGGGTTCAATTCCCACAGCTTTGTCTGACACGATGGGATTTCACAGAGTCTGCTTGTTGTCCGTTTTTAAGAACAATAAAATTTCATAACATTCCATAAAAAACAGGAAAATTCAAAAAAAATAACCAAAAAATATTTTTATCCTAAAATGTAATCCAATACCTTTCATTTTTTACACCAAAATGTAATAACAATTTATCACCTCTAAAATAATTACATCTATTTTTAATATGATAACTATTATGGTTATGTCACATATGGTTAAATAAAACGATAACCACTAATGTTTTCTTAACAGACCTATGATTCCAACTATAAGGACCCACCCTTAAAGATTACATAATCTTGAATTTAGTGAATATTTCACATTGGAGATATTTTCTCGTTTATTGCTTTAGAGAATTTAGCCATAACTATTACATATCAAAAATTAAAATGTAAACACTTCTTCTCAGTTTACATTTTATTTATAAAATATTAACTCTTAATAAAACATGTCAAGTTCATTGTTTAGACAGCATGACTCCTCCTTAATCCCAACCCTGACCTTATTCATCATTTAGTCCAATGAAAAATATTTCAAAACATGGGTTGAGCATAAAAATATTAGTAAGGGTTATAAAATAAGGAATGAAAACATTATCCCATAAATAAATTCAAATCAATGAAAATGCAATTTTCAATCATAACATTCCTTTTGAAATCATAAGATTTATGAATAACACACAGAAATCATAATTCATAATGATAACTTGTGACATGCATAACATACTTACAGTGTATTTCTCACATCTATGAAGGCAGTTAAGTTTGAAATACCCATCACATTATATTCCTTTAATCTCTTAAGAGAATCATTAACGTTACCTCTATCATGTTACCCAATGCATTGGAGATCTATCATAGGCTCACCCTCCCTAGGTTTATCACAGAACAATATGTATACGTAAGTAATGCCCAATAACCATAACAAATTCATAACACATAAAACAATCATAAAGGAAAGATAAAATTTACAAATTTCAATAACAATATATAATTTCAATACATTGAAATAATCAATGCTTTATCAAACCATTTTTTAATCAATTTTAAACATTAAATAAGGAGATTTTTTAATCAAAGTGTCTCATACCCCATTGAATGTTTTAAAGAGATTAATTTTTTAAAAAATATTGTCTATATAATTAAATACTTAAAAGATTGTAAAAAAATTATCATTAAAGGGAAATATTTAGAATATTAAATATTTGAAAATTTTAAAACAATATTTTTGTTAAAGAGTTTATTACCACATAGAAAATACTTTAATAAACATAATTTAAGTATTACATTAAACAAAACATGTAATATCATCAATATAATTAGATTTATTGTATACTATGTTAAAGGGCAGTATATACAACATATAAAAGTGAATTGGTGTATAACAAAAAAAATTCTCAATAAGATATAAATTGAGAAACACTCCCTTGTAAAGATGATATCCTTAGATTAAAAAAAGTCAATGACATAATTATGTTGTGAAAAATAAGAATACACCCAATAAAAGTGGTTATTAATTGTAAAAAAGTCAAAGGACATTCATAAATATTCATAGCACAACAAAATAAAGAATTATAAGTTTCACCCAATGAATTGAAATTGGGATTAGATGTTCTCTTACAGAAATTTCACATCCAAACAACATCACTTTAAAATTCATTAAATGAGTTGATGAAAGAGAAAATGGACTCTCATCACATGGAAAATTTATAGAAATAAGAATATATAAGAACATATCCCAATGTAACATCCCGGATCTGGGTACAAATCCATGGGTTCCCCAAACCCAGTTGGTCACATGACCTCAAGCACATTTCCCCAAATGCCATATGCTTTCGATAAGAAGCGAGGGCCTAGGTATGATAGTGGGGAACCTATGCCCCCATTTGTCAATGTGTAGCAAAGCAGAATACGAGAACAAACATACTGCAACAACGGAAGAGGTAAAACATACATAACTGAAATGAACAACTCCAATAAAAGAACCAACAATCATATATTTATATCAAGATGAAGCATGTCACTATTTTATGAAAATAGCTAGAACATGTTACACAACAGTACAATACAATATAGTGGAAAGTACAGGTACAACAGAACAAAATAGAACAACTGGTATCATCATGAGCCTGAGGTCGGTCCAATTCCCCCCTACACCTCAGCAACACTCAAGAACCTGTATAGGGACCATTTCTCTTATCCATACCTGCAGAAATGTAATCTTTTTCGGGCTGAAGACATGACCCCAAATAGGGTGTGAGAAATAAATCCCAGTGGGCACCCACCAATGGCATGATCCCAACTGTCAGTGAAAATGTTCAAAAATAGTGTGAAGTAATAAATTCAATAGAACAAGAAGTACTCAAAATTAACTAACTGTACCAGTTATATTTTCCATTTTTAATATTCATTTAATTATTCAATATCAGGAAAACACTACAGTGTATTTCTAAGTAAATAGTCTGTGTCCTCAGGCACATAAACCCTCACCCTCAGGTAAAGAGAATCCAAACCCACATGAATCGGCCCATAGGAATATCAAATAATTCCCAAAGGCATATGAAGTGTAGCCCACAACACAGAATCTATTTCCCACAAGCACGAAAGACGTTGCCCTCAGGATAAACAGATCACTTCCCAAAGGCTAATCACAACACAACCCTGAGGATAAACAAGTTACTGGGCCATGCCAAACATATACACATGAAATTTATATACAAATCATCTCGAGGTAATTTAATACATGATAAAAACACAGTATAACCTCGGGTAACCTGGCCAAAAGACTAAAAAGTGGAACACACCATAGGGGTGGTCCTGGATCCAAGCAGTAATCCCAAACATCAGTTTTTACAATTCCATTAAATTAACTATGTAATTAAGGATATTTAAAACTGCCAAGGCCTCATCCACACGACACCCCAACATGGGTTAGTTGCATATTGGTACACAAAAATGCACAATAGTTGGAAATAAACACTAGACCACCTACCTCGATCGCCCCTAATCTATATACATGAATGACGCTCCTCAAAACGCCTGAGAACGACATCGATCTGAGGTAAAATAATTCCCATTCAAACATAAATAACTCCCTTTAGAAGAATAATTTGAAAGAGCTATGTATAGAGAAGGAATAACTCACCTATGCAGTTACAACGAGATCGATAGAGGCGGAATCAAATTCCCGATGCTCGATTGGGTGATGTCCAAAGCTTTGGCCATCACTCTCGAGTTATCCTCCCATTCTAAGCCTTCCCTATGAATAAGGGAGGATAATATCCATTTTATGAGAAAAAAACAGACTACATGGTGTGTACTATTGGGTACATGGCATGTAGTTTTCATTTTTTAACTGTTCTTTCGGCGGCTTCTCGCCAGTGTGGCACTGTTCATTTATCGACATGAGAACATGACATGTAATACCAAAGTACACGACATGTACTATCACTCAACTAGACACTGCATTACTATTTTCCTGCCGACTGACTACATGGTGTGTAAATACCCACTACACAGTGTGTAGTCAGTTTTTACACCCATCACCATCGAACATCCTACACAACCTGTGTACTCCTTCCACATGGCCAATGTACACAACTTGTTTAAAAGTATAGGGCGTGTAGTCAAAAAATTTATGATTTCTCCCATTTTACTTATTTTCTCAAAAAAACTTAAGGAAAAGTGAAAAGAAGAAACTCTTACCTCAAAAATAAGAACCAGGTTCTGGCCAACTTTTCCCATTAAAAAAAATTCATCCCCGAATTTCCCTTCCAAGTGTAGTGAAGATAAAGCTCAGAACATCTCTTTACACTGAACACGTACGTCAGTCTCCCGCTCATAGGTTTTGTCCGACACTCGTCCATTCCGCCATAACACCTGTATGAGAGGAACTGACCAGCCTCAGATAGCCTTTGTGCTCCTATCAACAATACTAATCAGATTCTCTTCAAAGGATGAATCGGCCTTAAGCTTAACCTCCACTGGCGGAAATATGTGAGACTGTTCTGAATGATAAGGGCGAAACTGAGATTCATGGAAGACGTCGTGCAAGGCCCAGTACCTCTACAGAAACTACAACTGATAGGAAAATAGACCGACTCTCTCCAGAATCTCAAATGACCCCACATGCCTCGGTGAATGTTTACCCTATCTCTTGATCCGCTTGTTTACCAAGCTTGGTGTAACACGCAACAAAAACTGATCCCAGATCACAAACACTAAGGGTCATATGCGACAATCAGTATAAGATTTCTGAGAAGACTGTGCAGTAGCCATTCGCTTCTGAATCAACTGGACCTACTCAAAAGTCTCCTGCACGAGATGTGGTCCTAGTAAAGTTTCCTCACCTGCCTCTATCCAACACAAAGGTGATCGGCATGGCCAACCATATAAAGCCTCATAAGGTGTCATCTCAATAGTTTCCTAAAAAATATTATTATAAGAAAAATCGACTAGGGTTATATGCTTCTCCTAGGAGACCCCAAAGACTAGGAATCATGCACATAGCATGTCCTCTAGCACTTGTATCGTACGCTCTGACTGACCATCGGTCTGAGGGTGGTATGTTGTTCCCATAATCACCTGTGTACCCAGTGCCCTCTATACACTTCGCCAGAAATGAGATGTAAAACATGCCTCCCTAACTGAAACTATAGAACGAGGAAAACCAAGAAGACGTACCACCTCTGGAATATACAGATTTCTGAGCTCGTCAACTCCGATGGTCTCCTTGATCGGCAAAATGTGAGCTACCTTCGTGAGTCTGTCCACAAAAACCCACACAACATCATTGCCTCAAGGTTAACTCAACTACTGAGTCATGAAGTCCATCAGGACATCATCCAATTTCCACTCTGGAATGGGAAACAACTATAATAGTCTGGTTAGCCTCTGAGGCTCTGCCTTCACCTACATACAGGTGGAAAATCTCATAACAAAACCAGCTACTTCTCTCCTCATACCCGGACACCATCACTGACATCTCAAGTCACGGTACATCTTGGTAACTCCGAGATGAAATGCCCAAGATGAAGAATAAAACACCCTCATCAACTCCTTGTATATATCCCCTGGAACCCATGCTCTTCCATGAAAACGTAGTACCTCATCATAGCCAATAGTCCACCCAGGAGGAGGGTCCACACCTGCCACCATCTCCCATAGAACTCATCCCTCTGAATCTGATAGCTGTCTCATCCCAACTCTATCCCATAGGGTAGAAGTCACAGCTAAAGATGAAAGATAGGTTTTCCCCAGACTGTTGTGGTCCTCCAAATGCATCTTAGAGAAAAAATCCATAAGCTACCACTCACCACGGGCCTCATGTACTGCCTTTGTCTGAGTCTTCATTCTCAGTGCATCGGTTACTGCATTACCCTTACCAAGTGTATAGACAAGGTCAAAATCGAAGGACTGTAGGTACACAACCCATCATCGTTGTCTCAGATTCAATTCACGATGGGTAAAGATATACATGAGATGTTTATGGTCGGTGAAAACCACATAATGCTATAACAAGAGATAATTTCTCCAACAACGTAACACTTGAACAACTGCAGCCAACTCGAGGTCATGCGTCAGGTAATTTCTCTAATGTGTCCTCAACTGCTGTGACCCATACACAATAAATTAATCTCCCTGCATCAACATAGCTCCTAGCCCAAGACCTGATGCATCACAGTAAAATTTATAGCTCTTCCCCTACTCTGGGAGTATCAGGATTGGGGCTAATTTCAACCTTTCCTTCAGCTCCTGAAAGGATATCACGTAATCTTTTGACCAAACTAACTTCACATTGTCCATAGTCACACCCATCAATGGTGTTGCTAAGAAAGATAAGTCCTATATAAAATGTCTCTAGTCACCATCTAGCCCCAAGAAACATCGTATCTCAAACACGTTCTTAGGATTCTTATATGAAACTACTGCTCTCACCTTCTCTGGGTCTACTGCAACTCCTGCCCCTGAGATGATATGACCCAGTAAGTGAATCTAGTCCATCCAAAATTGGATCTTTGAGAGATTATCATATAGCTGATGCTCTCTTAGTGTACTTAATAAAATCTCAAGATGGGTGGCATGGTCGTATCAAGTGTGAGTGTATAGAAAGATATTTTCCATGAATACTACCATAAAAGAATCCGGATACGGATGGAATACATGATTCCTTGGATCCATGAAAACTGTTGGTGTGTTCGTGAGTCCGAACGGCATAACCCAGTACTCATATAGACAATACCTACTCATGAAGGCTATGAGAGGTATATCAGATGCTCTAACACACAACTTATGATATCCAGATCTCATGTCAATATTCGCAAACACTCGTGAACCTTTAAGTTGATCAAAAATATCATCAATCCTTGGAAAGGGATATCAGTTCTTGACCATCAAATGGTTCAGCTTCTGATAATCCACACAGAGTCTGACGGTACCATCCGCCTTCTTTGATAAATGGACCAGAGAACCCAAAGGAGAAGTAATGGGTCGGATAAAACCATTTGACTATAACTCCTCTAACTATATATTGAGCTCCTGTAAATTAAGTTTAACCATCCTATAAGGAGGAATGGATAACGGTACCACTCCTAGAATAATATCAATAGAGAAATCCACCTCACGCTCTGGGGGTAGACCTATAATGTAATCCGGGAAGACATCCTTGAAACGATCAACCACTAGATGGAAGTCCTTCTAACATTTCTCATGATCATCCCGATATAAACTCGTAATTTGAGCCGTGATTCCACCTCGCCCATGATGCTCTGGTTCATCTTGACTCGCCTTAACATCCCATTCGCCTTTATATATAAACTCTATGCCCCCTGGTGATGTGAAATGCACCCTGCAATGATAGTAGTCTAGAAAGGCTCTAAAGGGTACATACCTGTCCATCCCGAGAGTGACATCATAGCTCATCATCTCCAAGACATAGAGGTCCCAATGGATGTGGCACCCACAATCCTCAAGGGGTCACTCCCTACACCGACACACACCAACTGTTCTAGTCCTTAATGGAGTGTCTAGCATCATAACATCATCAGAAGAAGAAACACAGATCCCAAGGCTCTCCACAACAGGCATAGATACAAAGCTATGTGTAGCACCCATATTGAAAAGTACTGAGGATAATACAAAAGCTACTAGAATAGTTACTTTGACAGTAGAAGGTCTGGGATCCTGCACCTATTGGGTCTGTTGCACTGCATATGCATGACTAGTGTTGCGGCTCTATGACATAGATTGGCTACCCTGAGCTGTCCCGCCCTAATGTCACTGAGATCTTGGTGTCTGGCTACCACGGCTATGACCACCATCCCCGACTGCACACCCTGACGTATTCCAGTGTCCATAATGGAAAGAAGCTGTTGGTCCTGCTCCCACATGCAGAGTCTGCATAGAATGCCTCTCAGTAGCCACTAGTTGAAGCACCCTACATAAGCACTACAGATTCCCCATCTTTCCGCACTCTCAGCATTCCCCTTGGTCATGTGGACACTGTGGTCTCTTCTGCCCCTCCTTACCACACTGGTATCCCATGACCTGGACACCTGAAACATTCTTCTAGCTGGTACTGCCACCATGAGATAAGTCTGTATGTATCTTCCTTTTTCTAGTATAAATAGTACCATAAAGTGGTGCTGAACCACCCTGACCCACACCACTAGCTTCCCGGATATTCCACTCGATAATCAGTACTTGGTTCACAATAAAATGTCCAATAGGCAACCTGAAAACCTTCACTTGTGCGCGGATGTCATATCGAAGACCATCATAAAAGTGTCTAGATATCAATGTCTTGTCACCCACTAGATCGGTTGCAAACCCATGAAGCTCGGTGAAACAAGCAGAATAATCCATCACCGAGATAGCGCCCTGCTACAGATTCATGAAATCTCGAGCTCTCTCTTCCCTCAGCATCTCTGGAAAGAAGAATTCATAGAAAGAAGTCTGAAAATATTCCCACGCCATGTCTTTGTGATGCTCTGACTGGGTGGTATCATCCCACCACCTCCTGGCAGAATCACGCAGCATATAAGTCAGGAGCATGACCCTCCACCCTGGAGGTGTCTCAAGATGCTCGAATATAGTCTGAAATGAATACATCCAAGTCACCGCAGCCTATGGTCTACCATCGCATTAAAACGTAGATGGATGCTGCTGCTGGAAGATACGTGTCAGCTCAGCTAAAGGTTTGGAAGCCGGAGGTGCTCCCTGGAAGGTCTGCAAGAACCTCAGGAAGCCTTCACGGAACTGCGCATCCGCACCTCTGTCCAGTATAACAGCTGGCGTCGCATATGGATCTATTAGAGGATCCACTGGTTTCCCATGGCCTACCTTTTCTGGAGTATAATCGTTGCCACTCTCTTGGCGAAAAACATGTGGTCGTCTCGGTGGCATGACTCTACAAGGTCAAATGAACGCCTTAGATCAAGATTATAAAAGACCCAAATCATGGAGACATAGAAGGGATGTTTTCAAAATTTAAAAAACATGACTACACGGCGTGTATAAAACAACACAGCGCGTTATCCTAATCCATTCACACGGGTTTGTACCCCAACTTAAACGGGATGTGTAACCCCCCAAACACACGGTGTGCCTTCTAAATACACAGCGTGTACTTAAATCCTCCTTCCATGCCCGAGTCCTTCTACATGGCTATGCCACATGGCTCACTTGAACAAGAATACACGACATGTATGGCACCTAAACAGAGTTTATGATTTAATTTCCAACTGCCCGTGTCGTTCGTGACACGGCCGACTACTCGGCTGACACCACACGGCGTGTCACACCCTCACACAGCGTGTACACCACCCAATTTCCCAAGAACCATTGCTACGTCCACACGGTCTCCCACCAGTAAGGACTATACGGCGTGTCCCTCAGGTACACGGTGTGTTTCAAGAAGAGGTAACACCGACCCGTGCTTGTTATCTACACGGTCAGGTCCCTATGTCAGATTATACGATGTGTTTTATGGTGGAAACGGTGTGTATGTCTCAAGGTGTCCTCTGTACGTGTTGTTGGTTTCACGGGCGGACTCCGGGTCACACTACATAGCGTGTACATCTGGTACATGACATGTTGTTCCCAAAACATTCCCTACCCTGTGTCCCCGCCCACACGGTCTTTGAAATGGGAATATACTACATGACATGTACTAAAGGTACATGGCATGTACATAAAAAGATTACATTTCTTTCGGAACAGAAGAACACATGGCGTGTGTCCAATGATCTGCATGATGTGTATCCTGGGTTTTCCGGACAGTAAGCCTTAGATACTACTCTGGAACCCAAAAAATACTGAAAACAACACCTATGTGCCAAATTCTGATTTGTGAGGGCCCATACTCCCTGCAAATCAATGTTTGATATCTTATACATGTAAAACACAAGTAAAAAAATTAATGATCCACCAAATTATAGTCATTAAGGGCCTATACACCCCAAAAAACAATATTTGGCATCCATCTTATCAAAAGGATCACACAAAAATACCTTATCACATAGTAGGTATTTATCAAATAGCTATCACAATAACATGCTTTTCTAGCACAACAACTATCAGAACAACAAACAATTTTTAATGCGCCTACATGTCATGGAACTATGCATGGCATGTGATTTCAAGCGTGTGCATAAATGATGCATGAGATGTCATAACCTCATCTCATCGGGTTGTAAATAAATAGAACCCATTGATAACATATAAACAGCACAATTACAAGTGTGTCACACAAAGGTTAAAATCAGATCAACCGTAAATTTGAAAACTAGTAATAATTACATTAACGATATAGGTTGGCTTTTCCCTATACACTAGTTAGCTACTCCAAGGAAAATCTTATTACCAACTACCATTTTCATTCTATCCCTGACTAAGGTGCAAAATAGTAACTCAAAGAAAAGAACTCTTCTGATACAACTTTGTAACGTCCCGATTCCGGATACCACTCCACGGGTTCCCTGAACCCGGTCGGTCAAGTGACCTCAAGCGCATTTCCCCAAACGCCAGAGGCTGCCGACTACCAGGGAGGGCTCAGGTCAGATAGTGGGGAAACTATGCCCACACTTGTCCAAGTGTAGTGTAGTGGAATACAAGAACAAACATACAACAACAACGGAAGGTGTTAAACATACATAACTAAAATGAAAAACTGCAGTAAAAGAACCAGCAGTCATATATATATATATAAAGATGTAGCATGTAACTATTCTATAAAAATAGCCCGAACATGTTACACAACAGTACAATACGATACAATAGAAAGTACAAGTACAACATATCAAAACAGAATAGCCTATAGTATCGCGAGCCTAAGCTCAGTCCCATGCTCCCCACACCTCAGGAAACCTCAATGAATGTATAGGGACCCTTAACCTTATCCATACCTGCAGAAATGTAATCTCTTTGGGGTCGAAGACATGACCCCAAACAAGGTATGAGAAATAAATCCCAGTAGGCACCCACCAAAGGCCCATGCCCAATTATCAGTGAAAATGTGCATCAACAGTGTGCAGTAATAAATGCAATAACCCAAGAAGTACTCAAAAGTAACTAACTGTACCAGTTATATTTTCCATTTTTAATATTCATTTAATCATTATATATTAGGAAAACCCCACAGTGTATTTCTAAGTAAACATTTAGTGTCATCAGGTGCGTAAACCCTTACCCTCAGGTAAAGAGAATCCAAACCCACAAGATTCTACCCATAGACATATCGAATAATGCCCACAGTCATACGAAGTGTCACCCATATGCACAGAATATACTGCCCA
Organism: Viscum album; assembly: GCA_963277665.1. Lineage (NCBI taxonomy): Eukaryota > Viridiplantae > Streptophyta > Magnoliopsida > Santalales > Viscaceae > Viscum > Viscum album. The sequence goes on along the minus strand of OY728150.1, from coordinate 1,349,826,483 downwards.
CAAGCGTGAAAGATGTTTCCCTCGGGCTGAATAGAGCACTACCCATAGGATAATCACATCACTACCCTCAGGCTAAACATGTAATTGGTCCATGCCCAACATATAAACAAGAAATTTTTATACAAGTCCTCTTGGGGTAATTTAATACATAATAAAAACACAGTATACCCTCGGGTAACTTGGCCAAAGGCTAAATAGAGGAATGCACCACAGGGGTGGTCATGGATCCAAGAAGCAATCCCAATCAATAGTTTTTACAATTTCATTAAATTACCTATGAAATTATAGGCATTTAAAACAGCTAGGGCCTCATCCAGACGGCACCCCAACATGGGTTCATTGCACATTGGTACACAAAAATGCACTGTAGTTGGAAATAAACACTAGACCACCTACCTCGATCGCCCGTGATCGGTATACGTGAACGATTATCCTTAAAACACCTGAGAAAGACGTAGAACTGAGGTAAAATAATTATTTTTCAAACATAAATAACTCCCTTTAGAGGAATAATTCCAAAGAGCAATGCAAGGAGAAGGAAGAACTCACCTGTGTAGTTCCAACGAGATCGACAGAGGTGGAATCTGATTCCCAGTGATCGACCGGGTGATCTCCAAAGCTCCGGTCATCCCTCCCGATTTCTCCCCTGGTTCTAAGCCTTCCCTGTGAATAGGGGAAGCTACTACCCATTTTAATTGAATAAAATAAACTATACAGTGTGTACTATTGGGTACACGGTGTGTAGTTTTCTTTTTTTAACTGTTCCTTTGGCGGCTTGTCGAAAACGTGGCATTGTTCATCTGTTGACAAGAGAACATGACGTGTAATACCTAAGTACATGGCATGTACTGTCACTCAGTTGGCCACCACCTTACTGTTTTCCTGTAGACTGACTACACAACATGTAATTACCCACTACACGGTGTGTAGTCTGTTTTTACACCCATCATCATCGACCAGACTACACAACCTGTTTACTCCTTCAACATGGCCAAAGTACTCTGCATGTGGAAAAGTACACGACGTATAGTCACAAAATTTTGTATTTTCTCACATTTTCCTTATTTTCTCAAAAACACTTAAGGAAAAGAGAATAGAAGAAACTCGTACCTCAAAAATAAGAACCGGGTTCTTACACCCAACATCTAAAAATGGAAATTAAATTTCATGACATAAAAGAAGTCTTTGACTAAAAGAGTATGGTGAATGGTTCCCTTGCTGATTTTGTAACTTATGAAAGATACAACCCATGATGTAAGGATCATAAAATAAAGATTTAAATACCCAAAAATTAAATTATTTTACACAAAGAATACAATCATGGGATGTACATACACCACACAAAAGAAAATAGTGGTGAATATATCATGAATTTCACTGGAATAAAAAATTAGATGAAAACCCGTTACCACGTTTTAATTAATCGATTTGTATGAAAAAATGTTAATAAACACAAAATGAATCACATAATTCCATGAATATTAATAGAATCATGATAACATATATATTTGAAATGGATGTACTGAATAAACCACATGCAATAAATAAGTGGTGAACAATGGAAATCTCACAAAATAAAAAGTGAGATAAGAATCCCATTCCCTCATGTTCGACATGACCAGTTCATTATTTCATCTCCCGAATAATAAATTAATGATACTTTCTCCTTGTTTAAGAACGTTTTTCATGTTTATTATTCCTTTTATATATTATATAACCACGTTATAAACATTATTTAATCATTTATATTAATAATGTTCATTTTGTCGATATTTGGTACTTGTGTCAAAAATGATCTTCTAATATTTACTAGTTGTTCATTTGTTAATAATTCCATTATCTCCATAAATTTATTAATTATTTAGATATCATATATATCATATATATAATGTATATATATTTATTTTTAATATCACAAATCATTTGGAGATAAGAAATGAAATTCATCATTCATGGAGAAGGTTAACCGTACGTACGCATGAATGATACATTCATTTCTATTTCATATTTAATGGAATGAAAAATTAATGAAAAATAGGTATATTTTTATTATAGTATAATATCATATATAATTTCACTAAATCCATCGTTTATACATTCCCTGAATGGAATGAATGAGTCAAATCACATTGAGTGGGTTGTAGTCCGCACTTCCTCAAATGAAATTATATCCTTTACCCATTATGGAAACATTAAATGTATTAAATTAATGAAAAATAAATAAGTATATATAGAATATAAATATAGTATATATATTATATAAATATATTTCTTTCATAATGGCCACCATAAGAGTTTGTAGGAGAAGATTGAATAATCTTTGTTTCGTGAGGTAGTTGTTCGATGTCCACATAAACTGTATATTATTTACAAATTAGATGGTTGTGTGTGTAAGTGTAGTTAGAATAAATCTCATAATAACAACCTATTATATTTATGATAATAGTATTATTATAAAATTAATGAATAAAAAGTGTTAGGGGGTTGGATATGTAATATAAAAGAAAATATCTTAAAGGATGACATTACCTTTAAATCGGGTAAGTCCCTTTGGTTTGAACGACAATGAATTCTTGGAGTGCCTTCTTCCTAATGTAAGGAATCTAGGTTTAGGAGAGGGATATTGAGAGCTTATATAGGAATATTTTGGTTGATCCAAGGTGCTAGAGAGGTGTGAGAAATGGGTTTGAGGTTAGGGATTTTTATAAGGTGGAGGACATGCTCTTTAGGAATGTTTGAAAATATTATTTTCTTATATAATGGTTATCTATTTCTAAAACTAAAAAATATATTGAAATTTAATATAATATGACTCCTATTTGAAATAAAATCTTCCAATAATAATTGTATATATTTTTGATATTGTTTTAATTCTTAAAATTCTTTTTATTTAAATCATTCATTAATGAGGTAAACACTGGATCATTATTGTGTCATAAATAATTTTATTTATTTGATATCTACAAATTATAAATAAAATAACATGATGTAAGATATATTTTATTCTTTCTAATGAATATTTATAGAAAACTATATCAATTATATAAACCCACATTAAATTTTTTTTAGAAAAATAATACTTGTTTATGGTATTTTTATTTTTTACTTCAAATAAAAATTTATTAATATAATTATCTTACCCAGATGTATTCCAAAAGCCAAAAGTTTCACAGATGGATTTTATTGGTCTTAAATTACATATCAAATGTTTCTAGGATAGGTGTTAAGGTAAATTTATATTATTACAATATTGTTTTTACCTTGAATTACCCTATATAGCATTAATCGTGGTGAATAAAAGTAAAAAGTTACTATTCACCAAAAATTATTTGATCTTATTGAACCAATTTTTACTTACCAATACCAACCATGTATGTTTTATTTTTGGAATTCAATTCACAGAAGTGGTAATATTTTATTTAAATGAATAATTTAGTTATTAAACTACTACTTAGTGTTTTCACTATACATAAAAAATTGATGTTTTTGCGAAAAAATACAAAAAATTCAACCTAAGATATATTTGATATTATGAATTCTAAAAATGATTTCTACTTTAACAAAATCAATACATAGAATATGGATTAATTAATTCAAAATTAATCCTCACTGTCTAAACAATAAGCGTGTTTGTAATAAATAATAACTATCAAAATATTGACACGTGTTGATATCCAATTTCAAAGAGAAATTACATCAATGACCAAAATTAAATTAAATGGTAAAAATATAATCTAATTACACTTTAAAAAAAATTAACCTGATAATTTAACCATATAAATAAATTAAATTAAATGGTAGTTTTGAATTAAAATGTTGTATTTTTCACTATTCATTAAAAAATGAATTTTATCAGAAAAAAAAAACAAAAAATTACCCAAAGTAAATTTTGATGTACCAATTCTAAATTAAAAATTTATTTTGTAAAATAGAAAATAAAAAATGTGACCAATAGTATATTTAAATATCTCTCATCATCAAAAATAGTAAATCGACATTTTATAAAATATTAGAGTATTTATGATTAAAAATTATATTCAATCACAATTTAAACCTATAAATTTTATTTGATAAATATAAAAACATTTAATTGACATGTATAAACATATTTTAGTTAGTTTTGTTCATTCCTGCCATTACAAAGTCTAGGAATTAACTACGATTTAAATTAATAATATATTATTATTATTTCAGTATGACTCAGCATTGTGTGCAACATAAGACTTCGAAGAAGACCCATTTTTGTGATTCAGGTATGCAATCAAAAATAGAAACCACTTTAAAATAATATTAATAATTAATTAAACAATATTAAAAATTACTAAAATGTCATATTCTTTACTTTACTGGGATGCTACATCCTTCCCCCTTTTGGAAAATGTGTCCTCACAATTTTAAATTTGGGCTTGCAATCTTTTTTGAAAGTACCACATTAGAAAAATAAAAAATAAAACTATCACATTAAAATAAATAATGATAATTAAAAAATTCATATAAGAATAACTATACTTGTACTCCATGAAAACATGGATATAAAGGAGAAACATAGTGTCATGTAATGAATCATGGTGATAGAAAACATGATTAACACAATGTTACTAACAAGAAAACCAAAAATATTTCTTGGGTTAAACGATCATTGGTTTCCCAGTAGGAAAAATAAACGGACAAATATTTTGTATTATGTTTCTTTTCCTAATTTCAAGAATTTATTTATGAGATTTAATGGGAAGATAAGGAATCTTATATACTTGACATGTATATTTTTATCATTTACAGAATTTCTAACACAAACTTATCTTTTCTCCAAACAATGAGCAATAAATATATCTTGGTCACAAAAAAAGTGATATAATAAAATTCTATAGGGTAACATGATCCAAAAAATATAAAACATATATTTTTCCTATCTTTATACATTAACCAAAACAAAAATTAGTTAGTATGATATCATATAATCCCACAATGTATAATCCTTTATTAAAATAAATACCACTCTTAATATCTAAATTTCAACAAAAAGTACATAAAGATCAAGAAAGACCATTCAATAAAAAAATTTCCTTAATATTCTCCAAAATAATTGAAACTATGATTGGAACACAAAACTAATAAGGATTTAATCACATAGTATTCCCAGTAAAACTAAATATTGATCTCAAAAAACATTGACTACATGGAAGAGCACGATATTCCACCACATACCTCTCTCATGCGGCTAACCTATGGTTCATCGATGGCAGATTCTGTGACCCCTCCTCCCACAGCGGGGGAGGGGGGTCTTCGCCCCATGCTCCAAGATCTGAGAAGGGAATTGGGTGTGATGTCCATCAACCCTCATCTAATGTGGGATTCTACATCCCAGGAATCTATGTTGCGCCGAAGGCTCCGAGGTGCATCTCCGGTGAATCAGTTATCCCAGTTTCTGTCCAAGAATTCTCTAAAGCCTCATTGATGCTCTCTAATGCCCTGATTTATAGATTTGTGAAATGGCGACCTTTAGTGGATGATTTTGGTAAGTCTGTGAATGAAAATTGGGGGTTGAAAAATCATTCTATGGTTGGTATCCTTTGTCTGTGATAGTATCACGTTCTCTTTTCAGATGCAGATGATTTGAGCAGGGCGTGGTCTAGAAGCAGGAATGATTCTTCTAGGTATCATATGCTTCGATGGAAATTAGAGTATCACATGAATCACGACTCCCCAAACATGGAAATATGGTTGTAGCTGCCTGGGCTCCCCATTCCATTCCAAAACTCGGTATTTCTTAGGTACATAGGCAATTCAATTGGACGGTTTCTATGTTGTGATCAGAGGACAGATTCTATGACAAATCTAGAAACCTTGAGGATATGCGTTGAGATGTACCTCTCAAGGATTCCACCTGATATTTTCTGAGTCGTAGTTGAGGGTGAGTACAGGTATGCTTAGAAAATTCTATATGAATCTTGGACATTGTATTTCTCCAATTTTCATAAGAAGGGACATGTAACCGAGAGATGTCGCATGATTATCATGGATGATAGGCTGGGTGTGGCTGCAGATACAGGGGATGGTGTTGTCTACCAATCATGTACATTGTATGGTATTGTTGTGAATGACCAGGCTCCAGTTGCAGATGTATATAAAACCTATCCTGTCCAGACTGGTGTCACCCCTACAAACAATGTGAAGTATCCTACGGTGGAGAGGGGGTGACATCATGAGATATGTTGAATGGAGAGTCAATGGAAGTGGGGTCTGTCATCCATGAGGTTGTGGAGGATTTTTGGCAGGTTAATGGAACCTCCATGAGCCCAGCCGAGACAGAGGGGCAGGAGGGCTTGGATCAGTTTGAGAATAATCTAAACATTCAGGCTGCTGGTTTGGGCATGGAGGTTTCAAGCTCAGATTTTAAGTTTATGGGAAGTGGTCTTGAGCAGAAACAGATCTCTTATGAACCTAGGGATCCACATCATAATACACATGTTATCATGGAACATGTATGTTCTAATGACATGATAACTTGTTCATCAAATAGTTTTGCAGCGCTGGTGGAAGTTCATAGAAAGGAAAATGAAGGGCTGGAAGAGGGGAGGACTCTCTGCTATGAAATTCATGAAATCACCTTCAATACTGGATTATTCATAGATGGCTATGATGCTGGATAGCAAGGTGCGATGTGGATGGCCAGTCCTCTTGTTGGAAGGAATAGCCCAAATGATTGTGATCCTTGCAAGGAAATCCAACCGGGAAGCGTGCAGATGAACATGAAGAAAAGTAAATCTGCCTCTCCCCATGAGTTTCAACATAGGAAATGAGTAGATGACTCTAATAATGATAATTAATGTTGAAAAAACAAATCATTTTATAGTGGCATTGTGAATAATGGTAGTAAAGAGATGATGGGAATAGAGATGAGTGAGAAAACACAAGGCAGGAGAAGGCTGCGAAAGGACTATTTAGATCTCCCCAAACCAATGGCGACTAGTTCTTCATAAAAGAAGGGTGGAGGAGAGAGACCTGATTTGGGAAAATGTAATGGAACAAGGTGGACATTCAAGGATAAGCTCGCTAAAGAGAAACATGCCCGCATGAATCAGTACCTTGAACTTTTCAAGAGATACGAGTCCTTTGAATGGGAATCAGCTACACAAGATGATGTGTGACATGATTATGGGTATAGAGATGGGAATGGGTTCGATGTGATGTAGTCATCTTTCTTTTATTTGTTTTCACTTTACTTTTTTCTAATAATAATTTGGGAGATCAGACTTTAGTCTGATCTGAGCCATCTTGGTATTCTCTATGACAGGTTAATCATTTCCCCGAATAATCCAAATCACCATATGTGAACAATAAAATCATATGTTTTTCAAAAATAAAATTTCAACCATTAATCCACAAATTAAATCCCATAGTATTCTATTTTCCTTTAGGATATATTATTCCAAAAATAAAGAATGTCTTCTAAAATAACCATTATAACTTAATCTCAAAATCATTTTACTATACTAAGGATGTCGATTTGATAAATCATTATATCCCAAAAAACATATTCTTGATCCATAAAATCAATTAACCAAAAAAATTATTCATAATCACCCAGTAAATCATGTAGTCTAGTGGTAGGTGATAAATCTCAATCACACGTTGGTTGTGGGTTCGATTCTTTCATCTTTGTCTATTTTGACGGGTTGTCACATGGTCTGCATGTTTTCCTTTTTCAAAAACTATAAAATTTCATAATATTACAAAAAAAGATAAAAATTTCATCAAATAACTGTAACATGTTTTATCCTCAAAGTTTATCTAATACTTTTATTTTGTACCCCAAAATGTTATAACCATTTATCACCTATAAAATAACATTGACAGTTTCTAATATTCTATACATTATGGTTATGTAACATATGAATAAATAAAACCCTAACCTTAGATGTTATCTAAGCCAACCTCTGATACAAACTATAAGGACATGTCCTTAAACATTACAAAATATTGAATTAGGTGAATAAATTATATTGAGGATCTTTTCAGGTCTAGATCATTAGAGAATTAGGATGTAACTATTGCATCTAAATATTGAAAAGAATACTTCTTATCAGTTTCAATTATTTTTAAATAAAATCTTTTAAAAAAATTCCTAGTTCCATGTTTTAGACATCATGACTTTTCACTGATCCCATCATTTACACTATTAATCTTTATGTACTGTGAAAAAAAATTTCAAAAATTGGGAAGAGTATAAATTTTTCATTAAGGTTTATAAAATAAAGAAAGAAAACATTTTCCTATCAATAAATACAAATCAATGAAATATATATTTCAATAATAACATTCATTATGAAATAATATGATTTATGAATATCACACTAAAATCATAAATCATAAAGGTAACATATGAGATACATAACATACTTATATTGTTACATTCACAGATACATAAGAAGTTACATTTTGAATACCCATCAATTTATATTCCCTAAATCTCTTAAGAGAAATATTAATATTTTCCTTCTTCATGTTACCAAATGCATTGGAGAGCAATCTCGGGGTCAAAAGCCTTTGGTTTATCACAGAACCACACATATACTTAAACAATTCCCAATAACCATAAAATATTCCTAACACATAAAATAAGAATAAACAAATATATCATTTCCAAATTGCTATCACAATATATAATTTCAATATATTTAAATAATAATTGTTTTACCAAAGCATTTTAAAAACAAATATAATCATTTAATAATGGGATTTGTGAATCAAAGCGTCTCATAACACTTTGAATCTTTTAAAGTGATTACAATTTTAAAAAATTAATTTCTATATAGTTAAATACATAAACCATTTTGAAAACATGGACATTAATGTGAAATATTAGGAATATTAAAACTTTAAAACATTTAAAACAATGTACTAGTTAAAGAGTCTGTTCCAAATTAGAAATTACATCAATAAACATAATAAAATTATTACATTGAAAAAACATATAATATCATTTGTAAAAGGAGATTAGTGATATAATATGTCATAGGGAAGTATATACATCATTTAATAGTGAATTTGTGTAAAAAAACAAATAAGTCTCAATGGAATGTAAATTGAGACAATGTCCGTTGAAAAGATAATATCCTTAGATTAGGGATAAATCAATGACCTAAATATGTGTGAAAAATAGGAATACAACCCATATAATTGGATACTAAGTATAAAAAAATCTTAGGTCATTCAGATATATTCATATAATGAAATATTCAAGAAGTATATGTTTAACACAAAGAATTAAAATTGGTCTAAGAAGTTCTCTTACAGAAATTTGAATGCCTAAGGATGTCGCATTAAAATTTATAAAATGAGTTTTTGAGATAGAAAATGGTATCTCATAACATAGACATCAAATTTATAGTATTAAGGATATATAATAATGTATCCTAATATTTTAACAAGAAAATTAAATGACATGACATAAAAGAAGACTTTGACTAAAAGAGTACGGTGAAAGGTTCCCTTACTGATTTGGTAACTTACGAAACATACACCCTATGAATGAAGGATCGTAAAATGAATATGTAAATACCAATAATTTAAAGTATATTACACAAATAATACAATAATTTGCATTAAATACACCACATAAATTGATATAGTGGATAATATATCATTAACATCATGTGAATAAAAAGTGAGATAAAAACCCCTTACAACGTTGTAATGAATCGATTAGAATGACCAAAAGTTAATAACAACAAAATGAATAACAAAATATCATGAATATAAAAATAATATATATATATATCAAATTTAATTACACAATACACCACATTCAATAAATAAGTGGTGAATAATGGAAATCTCATGAAATTAAAAGTAAGATAAAAAACCCCTATCCTCGTTTCTAACTTGACACTTTAATTCTTTAATCTCCTGAATAATAAACCAATGTTAATTTATACGTGCATATAAACTTTTTTCAAGTTTATTATTCATTTTATATCACTTATTTCCCTGTTATAAACAATATGAAATCGTTTATGTTAGTAATGGTCATTTTGTAGATATTTCGTACTTGAGTCAAAAATGTACTTATTATAATTAATAGTTTTTCATGTGGAAAAAATTATATTATATACAGAATGATATTCATTATTTATATATCATATATATCATATATATCTAGTATATTTATGTATTTATAATATTACATAACATTTGGAGACAAGAAATGAAATTAAACATTTATTGAGACAGTAAGCCGTATGTATGTATGAACACTACATTCATTTCTCTTTCATATTTAATGGAATAAAATCATAATGATAAATATATATAATAATTATCTTATAATATCATATTATATTTCATTAACTCCATCATATATACTTTCCATGAATTTCATGAACGAGTCATATCACTTTGAGGGGGCGGTAGTCCGCACTTCTTAAAAACAAATTATCGTGTTTACCCATTTTGGAAACCATAAAGGTATGATATAAAAGAAAAATAAATAAGTATATAAAAAATATAAATATAATATATATCACTATTTAATAATTTTTCATCATAATGGCCACCATAAGAGGTGGTATGAAATTATTGAACAATCATCATTTCGTGAGGTTGTAGATCGTCATCTGTAGAAACAATATGTTCATTAACCAGTTGATAGAGGTGTGTGTATGTTTAGTTTGAATAATTATCATAACAACAACATACTATATTTCGGTTACTATGTTTTTATAAAATTAAATAATTAAATGAATTTAGGGGGTTGGAGAAGAAAAATAAAATAAAATAACTTAAAGAAAGACGTTACCTTTAAATCAGGAAACTCCATTTAGTTTGATCCAAAAGGATTTATTAAAGTTTTTTATGCCTAAGGTAAGACTTATAGGTGTAATAGAGGGATATTGAGAGCTTATTTGGTAATATTTTTGATGATCCAAGGGGTTGAGAGTTGTGAGTAATGGGTTAGAGGTGAGGGTTTTTTATAAGGGGGAGGAGGGGATATTTAGGAATGATTGAAAAAATTATTTTATTATATAATGATTTTTGGTTTCTAAAGGTCTAAATTTATTAATGTTTAATATAATATGAATCTTGTTCAAAATTTTATAGGTTTTGGATATTTTTTTAGTTTTTATAGTCTTATTTATTTATATCATACATTGATGAGGTAAACACTGCATCATTATTGTGTCGTAATTTTTTTTATTTGTTGTAAAATAATTATAAGTTAAATACAATGATTTAAGAAATAATTATATCATTAAAATTAATATTTATAGTCAAATATATCAATTATATATCACCACATTAAATTTTTTTAGTAGAATATTACATGTTTATGATATTTCTATATTATACATTTAATAAAAAGTTATTAATATTGTTATCTTACCCAAGTGGATTTGAATGGACAAAAGTCTCACCCAAGGATTTTATTAGAAGTATATTACTCACCCTATAAGGTTAAGACTATTGTTATTGTAAATTTATATTATTATAATATTTTTTACATCAAATGACACTATTTAAATTTAATCGCTGTAAATAAAATTCAAAAGTTACTATTAAGAAAAAACTATTTTTCATCTTATTGAACCAAATTTTACTTACTAATAAAAACCATGTATATTAAATTCTTAAAATTCAATTGAAAAAATATGGAAAATTTCATTGAAATGAAAAAGCCAATTTTTTAAGAATTACTCGGTGCTTTCAGTATTCATAAAAATCTGATATTTTTTTAGAAAAATACCTAATATTAAGCCTATGATATATTTGATATTTTTAATTTAAAAATGATTTATATTTTAAAAATTTCAATATATAGAAGTTGGATTAATTAATTTAAAATTAATTCTTGTTGTCCAAACTATAAGCGTGATTTTACGAAATAATAACCATCAAAAGATTGCCACTTGTTTATGTCCAATTTCAAAGTGAATTTACTTCCATTGGAAAAAATTGAATTCAATGTTAAAAAAATAATCTAATTACACATTAGAACCATTTATCAAGATAATCTATCAATATAAATAAATTATATTAAAATCTAGTTTTTAATTAAAATGCATTATTTTTAACTATTCATTAAAAAATGAACTTTATCAGAAAAATACCAAACATTTACCCAAAGTAAATTTTGATATCACGATTATAAAGAAGATTTTTTTTTCATACAAAACATATAACAGTGAACAAAACTAGATTCAAATAGGGTTCTCCATCAAAAGGTGGTAAATGGATATTTTAATGAATATTAGAGTATTTATACTTAAAATTTAGATTCATTCACATTTTATGAGTAAACATTTATTGGATAAATGTTAAAAAATTTAACAAACATGTATAATAATATTGTAGTTAGTTCTATTAATTCATACCATTATAACATCTTGGCATTAACTACCATTAAAAATAGTAATATATTAGTATTTTTTAGGATGACTCTGCATTGTGTGAAACAAAAGACATCAGAGAAACCCATTGTTTGGTATCAGGTACACCATCGAACATAGCATCCACATTAAAATAAAATTAATATTTAATTCCAAAATATTAATAAATATGAAAATGTTATATTCTTTATTTTTCTAGGATGATACAAAAAATATCTCAAGTTACCATTGAAGCATATTTAGTTGATTTTGTTTATTGACAAATTGGGCCTCCATGTTGTGTTTGTTGAAATAACAGAAAAAATGATCATTTTGTAGAAAAATGGGGGTTTCATGAAGATTTTTTGAGTTCAAGAGAGGTTTTTGACAATTATTGATTGAATCAAGAACCTTAAAAAAGGAATGAATGATATGGAGGTGGTAAAAAAGAGCTGATACAAGGAGGCGTTGTTTTCCCGGGTTTCCCAAAATTTTGACCCTCAAAATAAACTAATGGAGAATTGTTATTTTGGAAAAGGATTTTGTGTGACAGTATCTCAGAGTCCTGGAAATATGAATGAAATAGTTTTTCATGATAATAACATCAGAATATAAAAATGTAAAGAGGGTCTCCCATGTTTTGGTTTGGGTGCGCAATGTGATTAGGGTGACAATGTCTTTGGTCACTGCACTAGTGCACCGGTTAGAGAATTGCGTGAGGAAATCAAGGTTTTCAAAATTCTTATAAATAGATGTAAACCCCACCTTATTTTTTAGATAACTCTATAATTAAATATAAATAGAGCTCCAGTCGCGCAAACAGGTTCGTTCACGCAAGTGGTGGTTTGGGAACACAAGTATAAGGTTATTCAGAAGTTAGATACTAGTTGATTGTTGCGAGCAAATATTGGTTTGTGTTTAAAATCTTATGATTCCCCTATGTTCTTGGTTAGTGAATGGAGTGTCACACACATTGATATGTGACACTTGTGAACCCAGCTTGGAGATGTATTCCAAAGCATATAGAAGCATGGCAGTCGTTGGAGAATGGTGCCAGTCAGTCTAGCACTATGCAAAAGTTGGAAGATTTCTTATTACCTCTAGTGCATAGTGAGATAAATCTATGGGCGAAAGTGGGACATAAACAGAACAACATCATACAAATAATGGTTTATTCATTTGTAGTAATTAAGGGACCTACACGACATTATACTATGAGTAGTTATTCTAAAGATGCAGTGAGTAAACTTCTGTTGAGGGGGTAGTGAGCTTCCATATTGTGAGTTGTTGTAAACTAGGTGGTACAATGATTCTTCTCCAAACACTATAAACAACATTATTCTTTTATTGTATTTGGAATATTGGCACATTTCAGTTGTATACTCATTGGGAATAGCCTGGTGAGGGTGAACCAAGTAAAATTGATGTGTCATTTGATTGCTTTAGGATTTGTTCATACTCTATAAATGGAAGGAGAGAGAAGAGAGTTTTGTCTAACAACAAAACAAGATCAATGGGGGCAGTTATTTAAATCTATCATACATTTATTCACCCTCTCTTAGGTTATCTGACTTAGTGGAAATACCAATATTCATTATAGTGTTGGAGGTCTGGAAAAAACATTGGGGGAGCTAGGAAAAATGTTTTAGGATACTAATATTTTGAGGTTTAGTTTTGGCATGAAACTATTGTTGTGGCATAACACATCTTGGTAGATGGTTGTGGTAGTGTGGAGACCATATCTATAGTGAAGAGTTCCATGTTGTATATTTCAATGGTTTTACAAAAATTATTGTTTTTGTACCATGGGTAGGGGCTCTCACATATCCTCCTTCTACATATAACAAGGGTATGTGGGTTAGTATATTTGGTTTCACTGTGGACACAAATAAAGTTTCTAGATATGAGACTTAGATATTGATGGGATCTTTATGATTGTATTCCCAATAATGTTGTGTCCTGGTGAGGGTTTATAAACCATTGTCCATTTAGTTTTTAAATTGACTATTATACAGTCTTTGTGGATATATTGAGACCATTTAGATTTCTAGCTAGGTGTACTTACATAAATCTCCTTTGAAAAGACAACATTCTGAAACTTTTCTATTATTTCTTGGGTGACCCAATTGCATCCCAAAGATCAGTTTTATCCACCATTAAGTGCATATAAACCTTGACCATGGAGTGTCGATATTGGGTGTTTTAGGTGAATTAATGTCATTTTTTCTAGGTTATACTATATATTTTTTAATATGGTAGGTTGATATCAAGATAAATATCATGTTTTTGTGTTGTTTTGAATGTTGAATGATGTGTTTCTTGTGTTATCAGATGGTACTATGTTTCTATTTCATGTTTTATTTGGTAGTGGAAGTAATATTTTTCAAACCTTGTGAAGTGGAAAAAAAATATCTATTTGTTATTGGGGATCATTTGTTTATCATCAAGAAGTAACATGTGAGAAGGTTTATACTCTTGTTTAACTTTGTAAGGAAATTTTCTCATTGGACTACTAAATAAAATTAAAGTTTAATGGATATTTTTGTGTGATGATAATGATTCAATTTTTTTTACCATTTTGGTATTGATGATATTAATATTATTCAATCTTGTTAAACTCATTGAAATCATGTTTTTAGTTGGGTTATGTTTGTGTTGAGACGATATGTGTTCTAGAGACCATGAAGTTTGATTTTTCTAATACAACCATGAATAATTGTTTAAAAAATATATTAATATATATAATTGGGTTTACATGGAAATAATGGATTGTGTGAGAATTACATAAAATAATTAATTATAGTTGATTAATTCCCCTGTTAAATCTGAAATACTCTAAGTGAATTTTTTATGGATTGTAAATGATTATTTTTATTATGTAGACATTATGTGTTTTGAAGTGGTTTTTCAAGGGTGTGGTGAGGTCTAGTTATGAGTGGGGTGATTATGTGATGATTTGTGGTTATGTTATGTGTATGATGAGATCAAAATGATTGTGATAGAGTTGTGGTGATAAAGAAGTATATGTGGGTGTGAAATGGTGGTTATGTGGGGTAGTTGGCATGATGTGTATAATGGATTGTTTTTTTATATAATTTTTGGTTTAACCATTCTTTAGGTAGTATTATAATTAATTTAAAATGTTTAAATTGAAATTTAAATGGCCATTATGGTTAATAAGATGATAATGGGTAATTAATTAATTGAAAAAGGAATTTTTTGTTAATTATTTTTTATATTTAGTGTGAACTAAAAAGGGATAATAAATAATATTAATGGGTTAGATAATTTAATTGGTAAATAATTTGAAATCTGTAAAATGGATTATATTGATAATGAATATTAATTATGAATTATGTCTTATGACCTATTGTGTTGTTTTGTGCATTTAATTGTGGTGACGAAATTAGAATGGTTGTGGGTTTGAGTGATGATGTTATCAGTTTGTAAGTATTTTTTGTAAACATAGGATTGTTTTTTGTGCTGGTATATATATATATATATATATACTATGTATGTTTTTATGATTTCACTTACACACCCCACCAACATCTAAAACCATGTACTGACACCCATATATTTCGGGGTTGTTTTCTAAATATCCCAGTGCTGTGGATAGACGGTTTGATACCCACTCCCTATAAATATATCTACATTGAAATAATTATAAGCATTGCTGATGATATACAGATGTTTAAATTTCCTTATAGTGATGATTGATGAGGCGATGAGAGGGCATATGGTGGGGGTAGTGCATGATATGATGGGGAAATGAGTATGATCACCTTCATTTTCATGATTTCCAACTATTGTAGTTATAGTTGTTGATAATATGTGAAGTGATGGATTACATTTAATGAGGTAATATTTTATTCGATGGCACTAGTGTCTTTGTATGAGTTGTTTTGTGGTAGTCTAGGTGTCTTTAGGTGATATTTGAGAAGATGGCCAGTTTCACATGAGGTGACTGTGATGATGTTATGTTTGGAATGGATTAAAGAACCAGTTCATATGACATTAGGTTTTGATAATGGAAAATAAGTGGAAAAGTGGTGGGGGTACCCTTTATCTATATTTTTATTATTATGTTATTATAGTTTGATGCATTATTTTTTCAATTTCACCTTAGTTAGAATGATATTTGATTGTTGAC
Source organism: Viscum album (assembly GCA_963277665.1). Classification (NCBI taxonomy): domain Eukaryota; kingdom Viridiplantae; phylum Streptophyta; class Magnoliopsida; order Santalales; family Viscaceae; genus Viscum; species Viscum album. The sequence goes on along the minus strand of OY728150.1, from coordinate 1,349,809,965 downwards.
CAATTTATGTGATGATGGTTATACGTTTTGATCACTTGTTCATTAGATTTATTCTTCCACATTTACTTGAGAGGCATTGGGATTCCTATAGTGAATAGTTTATTGATCACTGCACATATATAAATTTATTTTTTTGTTTCTATGAGGACTAAATGAACCATACTAGAAATTACAAAAAAGGAACATTGGATTGTTGTTGTGTTTCTTCCTCAATATTTATTTTTGTGTATTTATGATAGAAATATTTTTATTTGTTAGTATTATTAATGCATTATGGAGTGATTTTTTCATTATAATATTATTCCATTATTTTTATTGTAAGTGATTTATCTTATCACCTAATAATATTATCATTGATTGTAATTACTTCCATAAGTTGTAATTTTATACCATTAATGATAGTCGCCATCTCAGTGATAACTAGAAGTGAGACATAGTGGCCATTATCAATCTTTCTACATATTTATCTTATGAGTGTTAACATTAGAGGGATACCATCCAGATATAGTGGTATAAGAGGTGATATTTGATAGATAGAATGGATTTTAGAGTTAGAAACTATGTGGATTTAATGGTTTGTTATTAGATCAATGTATGGTAGCCTTGTTTCATGACATAGGCTAGAGAATACTATCATAGAATTGGGATTTTATGTTCCTAGGATATCCAACACAAAATCATTGATCCTATTCAGTGATAAATTGAGTTGATTCTTTATTCAGGGTAAATAACTATGATTGGTACATGAATTATTGTCAACAAGTGAGCTTGTATAAAATTGGTTTTTTTGGGAATGCTGAAATACATTAAAATGAATTCAATAATTCTTAATAAATATTCCACCCAACAAGTATTAAGATATATTTTTTACATTCAACTATAGATCATACACATCATCCATATGTGGATTAATTTGTAGAGGATCAGTAGGATTATCTAGTTTACTAATGAATGGTTAATCTATTTTATGAGGGGTACCAATAGAAGAGGGAATTACACATTTTTAGTTAGAGTCTTTCGAGTAGTGCAATGATGTAATCTCAGATCTAGAGATAAAGATATGGTCGGTGGAGCTCCAGATCATAATATGTTAGATCCAGGTCATAGTAGGGTCCATGGTCCCTCTAGAAAACAGACTGATGTGAGATGTTGTGCATTAGTGGGCATGATAAAACTTGGTTAGAAGAATGAGGCATATGTTTCTTAGGTCAAAAATTTAGAAAAAAATTATGAGAATTATTATTTTCATCTGCTATTAAAGAAGTGAAGAGGCAGGATATACTCTCGCTTCTATAGTATGGTATGTCTCTATAGAATCAATGGATTATGTTCAAGTATCTATTACATTTTTACCAATATAAATTTCAATATTAGCAGTCTCAATAGTCGTGTCTTGAAAAATAACATTTTTCCTTCTATCTTGAAGGTAGTTACTCCTTTTATGTTTCAAATATATTAACCAATTCATAATATGGAGGGTTATGTTAAATGAATAATCTTGTGAGGAGGAATAATGTGATAGAGTATCTAGTAGGGTGTCTTTAGGATCATATTTATTTGTGGAAGGTCTCACGTGGCATGGAATTTTAGGTTTTATCTAAAAGAGATTCTAGCTTTGAATCTCCCCTTCTGACCTTCATGGGATATTGGATTAGGTTCTATTTAGGGGGGATTTAGGATAATTTATTTGGGGGGGGGGTGTTGTAACAATTGATAGAATCAAGAATATAGTTATTTTCAATATTTGTTAGGTGGCATTGAAATAGTTATGTATAATCCTCTTCCAAAGATGTTACTATGACTGTTTTAGAAGCAAGGGAATCATTGTTTGGCATCAGCAAGGGGAGAAAGAGTATGTGGAGATAAACCTCATGATTTACCTAATCTTCAGGGACCTAGACCAGAGCTATGATTCTATTGTGTCCCTAAATATATAGGTAGATGAGTTGGGATTTTTCAGGAGAATGCGGTAGATGCTTTAGTAAAATGGGGACAAATATAAATAGATTTATGATCAGTTCATTATATACCATTTTTTGTTATTTCATTGATTCAGTATCATTAAATTCCATTATTTCACTCATATATTCCATTATTTGGGTCTAGATATAAAGACTCTTCACATTACCCATATGTTGACCATACCAATCAGAGGCAATACATTCTTGTTTGATGTCTGTCTATGGTATATATTGCTTTTTGGGCCACATCTTGCAATTTTGGATCATCAATTACAATATATTATTTTGTTTGATTTTATACATAGACTAAACTAGTTGTATTTCATGCATTCTTTTATCATCTGCTTCTATAGAAGGGTCATTTTATTTTATAAGTATAACTTGTTTTTAGTTTTAGTTGGTGAGTGAAGATAAATGGTTGGAAGTGGATGTGTATAGACCCTTTATTAATTCATATTGGATTTTTTGTGGATATAGTATTTTTTGGAAAATTTTAGGTTCTTATGATCATTGAGTATTTTCTAAACATATTTCCCAAGGATGTGGTGATTCCATCCCCTTGACACAATGTTTATTTTGGGATAGTCTTCCAACCTGGTGTATCCCTAATATCGATGTATCTTTATCAGAAGGAACCCGATGTGTTGCGAGATATGATGATTAGGAGAAATATCATGATGAAGAATTGTTTTATCTATCTTACAATGTTTCCATGGGGTGATCCAATGTAATACACCAAAAAGAGGAAGGTTTTCTGAGGAAGTGTCTAGATAACTGATGTTTGAATTAGCTAATGATCAAGCATCATTACCCATTTTAATTATTTATGATATTTTTTTATCAGTTGATGGTAGATATTTCTTTTTTTAAGATGAATATATGACCAGGTTTTCAGTAATTGATGTTTAGGGAAGGTGATATCCTAAATACTACCTTCAGATATAGGTAATTGAACATCGAATCATGTTTAATTTTTTTTAGTTCCACGAATGAACCAATTGTGTTCATGGCCCACCTAAATTTTAAGTTCTATTAATTATTGGTCCAATTTGTAGTTACTTCCCTTAATTAATTATTTATCTACTAGAAGAAATAAGAGGATCATACCAATCATCTCAGATTTTTCAAGCATTTTCATTAACACCGCTAACTTAATGGAGTAATTTTTACATGTATGTATTGGACATGGGAGGTGTATTTCATCAAGAATGTAGTGTTCCGATATAGTTTGATCATAGACCCATCAAAGGTAAATGATCTTTTTTATTGGATGACATCCAAGAATTATGTATAGGATTGAACCATACTAGGTCTTGTGGGCTATTACTGGAGGTTCATATCCATGTTCAAATAGAATGTTGACCTATATATATATTTTACTAGGAAATACCAGGATTTTATCTTTTCAAATCTGTGTCACGAAGAAATTTACTACCTGAAGGGGTTATTTAAATTTTATCTAGTGATTTATTTTCTTTAGGAAAGGCTAATGTTTGATGTTTTTTTAATTCTTTCCCTATGTTGTTGGGATGCGTCTTGATGTTTAAGAATAAAGTGATATCATATGGGTCTAGGAAGTTGCATCCCCCGGAGTATAAATATTACACCAAAGATATTGAGTAGATATGGTTGTGTTTCCACTGAATTAATTGCAAAATTCCCACATTAGATAGTCTGTTTTGCCTTCATGGATTCAAGATCAACATATTCATACATAACCATTGTGATCTAAATATAAAATTTTTAGGTGGAAAGTATTTCATTTAGAATTTTAATTTTATACCTCATAAAACTAAGTAAATGGGGATTTTTTTTCAAATTCATTGAGAATGAAGTAATCAAAAGATATTGTTCAGGTGTACCGAGATGGATGGATAGAAATAGAGGATTTGGAACCCATGATCACTGATGAGAGAGTGGTTGATAATGGATGTTTTGTGATGTCTTATCTAATGAATTAGATACTATAGTCTCATTTAGGGTACATAGAATTAGATAAGATGTATTATCATGTTGTCCATTATGATGATCTAGATGGATTGTTGATGGATAGTAAGAGCTGAATGTTGTTTTAGGGGACTTTTTTTGTTTTAGTACTAATGACATTAGGAGACCTTTAAGAGTTTCAAATACCACCTCATATAGTTCATCATTGTCTATTTATGATGTACCATTGTTTTAGGATGCAATTTTGTTTTCCATGGATGAAAAGGGAAATGGTAGAGTTCGTGTCATTGTGATCAGTTTTCTTTCTGGTAAAGGAAAAACATTATGTTTCTGGAAGATTGTTATATCCTTTAGATATTCTTTAGTGGAAATGGTATGGAATATCATTGGATATCATCATAGAAATACCATAATATTAATGAGTTTATGATGATTTCTTGGTAACCATATATTAGTTTGTGAAATCAGGTAACTTCTTAAAGATTAAAGATTCATGAGATATAGAATTTTTGGGGATGAGGTATGTAGGTGACATTGTTTGGATACATAGAGTTAAGAGTTCCATAATATCATATCAGGATTTACATTTTACCTCATGAGTCTGTAGGTGATTGCAGTATGATTTTGGAACTATGATATTCTTTAGCACTATTTTCTACCATCATATGTCTGGGTAGAAAGAACATACTATCTAAAAATTGGTAGATATATTATGAGAATTTTCTATGGACATCATAATATCTTGAGAAATTAATTGTTTATTGTTTTATTATACGTTTAAAAATAGATGTCAATCCTCCCTTAGAATGGACTCATTTTAGGCTTTCTATGGAGGCATATTTAATTATATACTGTGTTTGGTCATGGTCCGAGAGTCATTAGGTATTGGTCATGATTTGGCTCAGAGAATTATAGGGATGTTTTAGGTTAATTGTGTGATGATAAATGTAGTACAATACCAAAAGATAAGTTATTCCAAATACATGAGGAGGCCGTTGATGTTCGCAGTTGGATACCATGTGTTCTATAGAGTCTCATCTCGATATGAGAAGTAGAGTTTTGGCAGGGGTTGTATGCTCTCCGACCAATGTTTTGTAAAATAAATTTTAATACCTCAGACTTAGTGTCTTGAAGTTAGTGGTAACTTCACTACAATGTCATTTGATAGAAGTAGTCACATCCCAAAGGAAAAAATAGTTTAGTTGTATTATAAAGATAGATAAAACATTAATATAAAATTAAATTTCCCAATATAATATACAACATCTAATTTTCATTGTGTACAATATTATTCCCTTTATCACATCCTTGAATATCGTTCATCATATAATTTTTGGTCTCATTGGGAAATGTAACATGAGAAATGGGTGAGCTCAGATGCTCAATTTGGGTATGTGTATAGTTGATTCTATCATATAGACATGAGGTACAATCAAAATTATAATGTAAATAATTGAATTTTTTTTATATAATCAAAAAATAGATCGTGGTGAATAATATGGTATAAATATATAATTATCAATGTAAATCCATATAAAACATCACATGAAAATGAAATTTTCCCTAAATATTCCTACTAATTGAATAATAATAAGGACATAAATAACTACCTTTTAAGAAGGGAATGGATAATTCCAAATATCATTTTCAAATCATAAAACCCACATTCAAATTAGACTTACAGAAATGGGTAATTTCTCAACCAAATACAAAAAATAGTTTGTCTCATGAGACCCATCAATGAATAGTGGGGCTATAGCAGGCCCCACCCATCACATGCTATGTAAAATGCATTCCACATATGATGGGGTAGAGACATAATCCCATAACATTCATATAAAAAACTAGAAAATGAAATTCTTAAAATTTCTATAATGAAAAATCACAATCAAAATAAAAATTCATTTTAAAATCTAGATTGTGAAATTTTAATAATTTTCTAAACCTATAATCATAATCATAAACCAACCAGTGTAATATAGTAAATGGTATCAATACAGTACGTCCCTAATCATAGTCACCATTAAAAATCCATACATTTAATAATTATTCTATCACTACCGGATACCCCAGATGGATTAAATTAATATAAATATTTTTTCTTTAATTAATTTAAAATTAATAAAAATATAATCAAATGAATTTATGAAAAAATTAACCTTTTCAGTTTTTAAATGAAATTTAAAAAGAAAATTATTTCAAAATACTAAAAAAATATCATTGAAAATGATCAAGGAAATATTTAAAGGGTTATTCAAAACAATGTGTTCTATTGATGGTTACTAATTTAGAACATGGCATATTAGAATAAAAATATTCTTTTCAAGCATTTTTATAATATATGAAAATTTACATGTTGAGAAAATGGAAAGAAAAATACATTAAAAACATTTTTTTAGAGTAATACATTGGTAAGATGTCTTAAATAAATAAATAATTTGGTTAATGATAATAATAATTTTGAAAACAAAGGAAAAATTGGTTTGGAACATAAATGTATATTCTACCCAAGAGAGAAATAATGTAATTTTTTTTTGAAAATAAATTTTCAGTAATTTTAAGTACCACATAGATTAAAATTGTACCAATAAAATAAATGTTCATGAATAATAAGATTATAAGAGAATATATTGTTTTCAGAACAAAAATATGAACCAATTACCACAAGGGATACTTAACGATAATCAATCTCGAATAATGAAGAGATTGGGAAATAAACCATTACCTTTGTGGTAACATTTGAATCACAAGAACCATGGAATAAAAAATAAAAAATAAAACATTAAATTTCATAAATTTAATATATTCATGATATTTCAAATGAAAGGGGTAGTATATACATGTAATGACCCGAAAAGTTCAAGGATTTTTTAAATACTTTTGAATTTTATGAGTAGTGGCTTCTGATGGAACTTGATTCCGAGGCCCAGTGTGCTCAGAAGCAATTTTTGAAGTTTATATTGGGTACATTAAGTAAACTAATGAGTGGGTTTTTCTATCTTTTTACCCATTGGTCTAGAATTGAAATCCGAGGGCACCGATGAATTCGCAACACCGATAATTGCTTAAGGGGATCTTTACCGTAGTATCGTTTGTGCGGGAGGAGAAGTTAAATATTGTGGATTAAATAAGAAGTGTATAAAAATGTGGAACAATAATATCCTACAAGGGGGAGTTGTGGTGGGCCCCTAACTACCCATATGAGGATATTTGTGAGGTGGGCCCACATGAGCCCCAACCCATCACATTCCCTAAAACTCCTCAAACCTTCCCCTTTAAACTTGTTAACTCCTCTTAAATGAGGAATCATCCACTCCCTCTTTCACTCCACTAAAAGTTTCAAACCTATACCTTAATTAATTAGAAAACACATGGTTTAATTAATTAAGTGAATTGGAATTTGAATTTTGTAAGTTTGAATGTAGGGCTTGTTTAATTAAAATAATCAGAAGCCTTGTTTTATTATTGGTTGGATTTTTGTTTTGAGATTTTGGGGGGAGTGATCTTGATTTTTGAAGAACGCTTCCTTCCCTTTGTTGAAGAACACCAACTCTCCGACGAAGAACGTCGACTCGGTGACACTGAATTATCCATCCTCTTCTTCCTCTGTGACAAAAGGGGAGACACCGCTTCCTCCTCTGGAACACTCTGTCGTCTCTTACGGAACCACACCCCGCGACGCTATCTTCCACGATGCCCGTCATGCGACATCATTTGTTGAGGTAGGGGTGTGTTATGATTGAATATACTTTCCTTATTTTTTTGTTCTCTTTAACCACCTTCTACTGAACTAATGCGAAGACACCGGGCCAAACTAACACGGTTCGAATCCTCCGCCAATTTTGAGATTGTGGAGGTTCTTCGTGTTCTTCATGGGTGATGAACAACGGAACAATACGATTTAGTTAAGGGACTCAATGATCCCAAATTGAATACTCATCATCATGGAAACCTACAGAAGGTGCGACGACAATAGTGGCCGATGATTCAGACTGGAATGAGATGGACCATTCCTTGACCAAGAATTCAAAACATGTTTTCGGAGTTGATTGGAAGCCAGATAATGTCGAGATCGACTTCGGGACAACGGGGAAACCTAGAGTATGATGTTTCATGACAAACAAATGATCAGAATGATGAACCGACATCAAGGGAGGTGCGCTGGCCAGAGGCGTCATTTCTGGAAAATTTCAGAGTACACAGCATGTACTCCTGGAGAACACACCGTGTAGTGTAGGCATTCTGCGGCCAGGGTTTCGTACTTCATACGACTAACACACGGTGTGTGACCTCTATCACACGGTGTGTACTCACCACACAGCATGGAGGTGGAGACTACATGAGACTCGGCGTGTAACCCGTGAATACATGGACATTGTGTGGAGTACACGAGCATGTACTCTACCACACGGCCAGACATGGCCAATGGTGCAGGCGTACCTGTGTACCAATTAAACGGGTTGGAGAACACGGGTTGAGGCCGTGTACGGGCACATGGCTAGCGTACACGGAGCCAACCCCAGAAGTGAAGACACAACATGTAACCATATCACACACCGTGTACTTAGTTTTTACACGAACATCCCTTTGACAGGGGATGTGGTACACAGAATGATCCCAGGGACTGAAGACAGAATGTGTAACTATACCACATGCCATGTACATACTTTTTACACGAACAACCCTTCGACATGGGCCGTAGTACACATGCAGTACCGAAGGTATGAAGACACAACGTTTAACAATACCAACATGCCGTGTACTTTTTTGGAAAATGGCTAGGTCGTCTTATACTCAATGTCTCGTACATGTTTGTTAGGTTTATCCCCCTATGACATGGCAGACCTTCAGGATACAGCAACTCTGGACTTCGTGACAGTTGATGTATCGACCACCTCTTTACTCATGGTGCAGACCCTCCTAGAATCAAGATGGATGTGTGCGGAAACCCTACAGATGGCTACGACTGCGATGACTACCGTGCCAGTATTCTCCATGGGTTCGACAATGAAGACGATTGTACATGGATCCTATGTGGGTTCTGATGCGAGGAAAACTATACTAGGTTCCTTCATGGGTTCGGTAGCGATGTCGACTGTACATGGATCCTAAGTGGGTTCGGCAGTGATGGTTACTGTACTTGGATCCTATGTGGGTTCAGCATAAACGACATCTATACATGGATCCTATGTGGGTTCGGAAGGGGAGATTCTTCAGAGGCTATATCTGTCATCTCCACACCTCTTCATGAATAATATACTTGTGTGAGCGGAGTCCTGACTTTCAGTCATTATCATCGATGTGTTTGACTTCCTTTCATGTGTGGACTGGGTTGTGCTTTACTGTGTGGTCTGGGTTGTACGTGGGCTCTTGAGTTGGATTCGAACTGGAATTGATGACTTAGGTATATGTATGGGAATATACCCAAGTAGAGTTTGTTGATACTTCGTGTTTGTATAATTCCTTTGTGGTTTATCCTTTGTGAATTCTGGGAGACCTTCGGGGGAATTGGGGTCCCTACTGAGTATCATATACTCACCCCTACATGGGAATTTACCGTACTACGTTTTGTTGGTTGCAGAAGACGGACAACACTAATCGAGGTGGAGTCCTGTGGAGCGGGATTGTACCTGGAGGTGGACCACTTGATGGGATGTACTCAAAGCGGATGACTGGACCTGAGGAGCTGAGGAGACCAATTATACACACCCTTCTGGTAGTATATCTATAGGGCGACTTTGTGGTTTCTGGTTTAATTTACTATAGCTATTATTTATTTACTGTTGTGTCGTACTTTCAGTTGGGTTTGTATTCTGGCCCATTTACTTTCCATCATTTACTTTTGTACTCAGTTTACTTGATGCTTACTTCGGCTTGCTTACTTTGTTGTGTTTATTTATTTCTATAAAGGCAATGCCTTCCCTTTTATCAAGATTTATGCCTTCAGTGATAGTCGCCAGCCCCTGGCATATAGAAGGCGGTCAGGGGGTAGTCACAACACGAGCCCCGAGGACAGGTCATGACAAAATTGTATCGGAGGATTCGGTTCTACCATAGAACACATGACTCTGCAAATTTCTTCTTTGTGAAGAAATAGTGTTAAGAGTATGGAGTGTGGTTTTCAGTCCAGGGAGTTCAGTGTTGGTGTGGCAGCAGAGGTATACATACACCAGGACCCTGACTTCCGATTTCCGACTTAGTGCTTGAAATCACTAATTGCATGTGTGTTTCAAAAGTTTTATTTGTGATTACTTGGTGTTAGCTCACCAGGTATACTGTATTAACCATGGTGCACCTGTTACTTTTCAGGATGGACCCACAAAGGCATCTAGCTAGGGTTCCGAGATTTCTGGGAGATGGCAGCCCATCGAGCGACGAGGCCACGGTGCAGGGACCCATTACAGCGGAGGCACCAGTGGTACCTCTACCCGCTTGTCCACTGATACCACCAGCCCCAACAGCAGAGAGTGCACGCCGCCTGAGTGCACTACATGAGTTTCAGCGACAGAGGCAGCCCATGTTCTGTGGAGAGACAGACCCTCAGGAAGCCGAGGATTGGATGGAGGCTATTTTTCGAGTCTTCATATTTGTTGGGATAATAGCAGGTCTTATGGTGATACTTACCACGAGTCTCTTGCACGCAGCAGGAGGTAGGTGGTGGAGTCTGATGCTTTAGGTGCACGACAAGGCATCTCTACTATGAATGGACTTAGAGAGCCTCTTTCGCTCGGAGTTAGTTCTGGCCACCCTTCGTGTGGTGTGCATCCAGGATTTACAACAACTGCAGCAAGACAACATTACAATAGCCTTGTACTCAGCGAGGTTTACCCACCTCTCGCGCTACTCCAGAGACACAGTACATGACCCATTCATCCTGGCCCGGAACATTGAGCAGGGACTGAGGCATGAAATCAGGGATTTGATGATCTCCCTTAGCATACCGACGCAGGAAAGAGTACTGGAGTGAGCCCTTCTTGTGGAGAGATTCCTTATTGAGCATACTCCATCTGCAAGGCCTACCGTAGGGCGACACGTAGTGGAGTATTCTACAGTTGGAAGTAGACAGATATGGCAGAGGTCCAAGTGTACCAGGCCATCAGGTGGGCGACCTAAGGATACTGGTTCTGATGTGTGGGGCACACATAGTAGAGCCGGTCATACGAGAGGCAGGAAGTTCTATGCATGTGGCAGAAAGTGCCATATGTCTCGTGACTTCCCAACCCGCCAGGCAGAGGAGTAGTAGATAGTTGAGGGACCACCCAGGCAGCGGTAGAGGTTCGACTGTGGCAGTCCACAGGGAGTAAGCGAATGAGGTAGAGGAGCTATCTGAGTAGAAGGTAGTTGATGACGCTTCGAGGCTCTACCACCACCACCACCAGGAGGACCACCCCGACCTCCGGGAGCTGGCAGACAGGGGCATGCTCAGCTCTAGGCAGTCGAGGCCTACGACCATGGTGCACCTATGATGATTCGAGGTACTATCTTTTTCTACTCCACCCTTTCTGCAGTTTTTATAAACACGTGAGCAAGTCATTCTTTTATTTTCACTGCTCTTGTTTGATTCTCGGAGAATCATGCGGAGCTATTGGCTCGATCCTTACGGCTAGAGACTACAACTGTAGAAGACTCGATGATTATGCACTGGTGCCGGTAGTGTGAGCTTACTCTAGGAGGTGAGAGATTCGGCTGAGATCTTCTTGTAGCGGTGTCAAGGCCTTATGATGTCATCTTGGGTATGGACTGGTTGTCTATAGTCCATGCTCAGATTGACTGAAATAGGCGCAAAGTGCAGTGTGTCCGCACAGATGGGAGCAGGTTCACCTTCACCGGTGAGAAGAGATCCTTTGCAGCATAGGATGGACTTACGCAGAGGAGAGGGCAACCGATCACACATCAGTTGGCTAGTCTCATCCTCAAAGTGGTTGATTTGCGGAGTCCGAGTTTCCTATTGTGGTGGATCCGTATGCAGACGTTTTCCCTGATGGAATTCCATGACTACCTCCTCACAGAGAGGTAGACTTCTATATTGACATGTACCACGAGACAACCCCGATATCTACTCCAGCATATCATATGGCTCCCACTGAGATTTGTGAGCTGCAGGTACAACTGGAGGAATTATAGGGAAAGGGGTTCATCTGAACCAGTGTTTCACCCTGGACTTCTCCGATTTTATTCGCCAAGAAGGTGGATGGGAGATTATGACTATGTGTCGACTACCATCTCCTGAATCAGGTGATAGTAAAGAAAAAGTATCCACCCCCGAGTATTGATGACCTCTTTGATCAGATGAAGGGAGCACGATGGTTCTCGAAGCTAGAACTTAGTCAGGTAATCATTAGCTTAGAGTTCAAGACAAGGATGTGCAGAAGACGGCCTTCAGGTGTCGGTATGTCCACTATGAGTTCTTGGTTATGCCTTTTGGTGTAACCAATGATCCAACAATGTTTATGAGTCTCATAAATAGGATATTCCAACCTTACCTCAATCAGTTTTTCGTAGACTTCATCGAAGACATATTGATTTACTAGACTACTGAGGAGGAGCATGCCTACCACTTACAGGATATACTAGACACACTCCGAGAGCCCCATATTTATGGTAAGCTCTCAAAGTGCCAATTCTAGAATCGAGAGGTTCACATCTCGGGGCAGATAATCTTGGAGGTGGGAGTTGCTATGGATCCTGCGAAGATCGAGGCATTACTTGCTTTGGAGATACCCATGAGCGTGACAGAGCAGCGGAGTTTCATAGGTCTGGTTGGGTACTATCGGAGATTTGTGCCCTACTTCTCTAGAGTTTCAGCACCACTTTCAGCTTTGACAAAGAAGGGGAAACCCTTCGTGTGGTTAGATAAATTTCAGCAGAGCTTCCAACAGCTGAGACAGAGATTGAACAGTGCACCCATCTTGAGGCTGCAGGAGGAGGGCGTATGGTATGTAGTTAACCGCGATGCATCAGGTCCCGGACTCGGTTGTGTCCTAATTTAGGATCGGGAAGTGATCATTTATGGTTCACGACAGTTGAGCCATCACGAGTAGAACTATACTACCCATGCCATGGAGTTAGCAGCAGTGGTCTTCGCCTTGAAGATGTGGTGGCACTATCTGATTGGCGAGCGCTTTACAGTCTACTCTAGACACTAGATTCTCAGGTACATGTTTTTGAAGAAGGACCTGAACCTGAGATAGTAGCGACGGCTCGAGTTCCTCCAGGACTATGACTTTGAGATAGTCTATACTCATGGGAAGGGGAATGTAGTAGCCGATGCTCTCAGTAGAAGGTCAGGAATTCAGCTACTTAGAGAGGCGATAGATCAGTTAGCTTCTTTGCAGATATCCTTCATGGATAGAGATAGGGCAGCCTTCCTACAGCCCCTCACATTCACTCATCCCCTACTACCATGGGTTAGAGATGCACAACGTGGGGACATGGACTATGAGACGTGACATGCATATATATCTAGAGGAAAAGCACCTGATAGATTATATGAAGGATCATAGAACGTCATCCTCTTCAGGAGACATACCATGGTGCTAGTTTCACTACAGGAGGAAGTTCTAAGGGTGTTTCACACTTCCCCTCTTGCAGTACATCCAGTAGTGGTGAAGATGTACCGAGATCTCAAACTAAAACACTAGTGGCTGGGTATGAAGCAGGTTGTGGCAAAGTTTGTTTCATGATGCATCACCTGCCAGCATGTGAAGGCGGAGCACCAGGTACAGGCAGGATTGTTGCAGCCCTTAGAGGTCCCAGAGTGGAAGTGGGATGTGAAATCCATGGATTTCGTGATAAGGATCCCTCATAATTCCAGAGGACATGACTCAATATGGGTGATTATCGACCGACTCACCAAGTCGGCACACTTCCTACCTATCAGAGTGTACGGCATAATGGAGAGCATGGGATGCCTTTATGTTCAGGAGATCGTATGGATTCATGGTGTGACATCATCTACTGTCTATGATTAAGACACTTGATTTACTTCCTGGCTTTTGAAGGGGTTATAGGAGGATTTTGGGATGCATCTACACCTGAGCACCGCCTTTCATCCTTAGACGGATGGCCAAACAGAGAAGAAAATTCAGACACTTGATGACATGCTCCATGCATGTGTCCTTGACATTGGTTATAGTAGAGAGGATCACCTACCCTTGGTGGAGTATGAGTTCAACAGTAGCTACCACTCCACCATGAGGATGGCACTATACGAGACACTGTACGACTGACCTTGAAGATCACCTATGTGCTGGACTGACCCTGGGGAGTCAGCACTCGTAGGACCAGAGATTGTTCAGGCTATGATGAAGAAGGTTCAGATCATCAAGGAGCAGATGAAGACTACACAGAGAAGACATAAATACTATGTTGATAAGAGGCGGAGACCACTAGAGTTTGAGAATGGCGACCACGTTTTCATACGGGTCTCACCTCGACGTGGATTATAATGATTTGGATGGGGCAGAAAGTTATCGGCAAGCTTCATTGGACCATTCCAGGTCCTCAACAAGGTAGGCGAGATTATTGACCACCTATCCCATCCACCGTAGTTGCACTGGGTGCACGACGTCTTCCACGTATCTCATCTAAGGAGATACGTGCACGACTCACCGCATATCATTGATCATGGGTAGCTGGACATCGATGACTGGGTGACTTTTGCGGAGGTCCCAGTGGAGATCAAGGATCGACAGGAGCAGGTCCTATGTGGATGGTTGATTCCTCAAGTGTACATTTTTTGGAAGCATGGTAACCTCCAGGAGAGCACATGGGAGCAGCAGGCTCATATTCATGCACAATACCCTCATTTTTTCCAATAGTTTATGATGTAGCTTTACATGGACGTAAATCCCTGAAGTGGGAGTAATTTGAAGACACAGAAATTTCAAGGAAATTTTTTTCTTAAATACTTTTAAATTTGATGAGTCTGTGGATTCTGACGGCACTTGATTCCGAGGCCCAGGGTGCTCAGAATCAATATTCGAAGTTTAGCTCGGGTACATTTAGTAAATGAACGAGCGTGTTTTTCTATGTTTTGAACCGGTGATCAAAATTGGAATCCTAGGGCACCGATGAATTTGCAACGTCGGTAATTACATAAGGGGACCTTTACCATAGTTGCGTTTGTGTGGGAGGAGAAGTTAAAAATTGTGGATTAAATAAAAATTGTATAAATAGAAGGAATAATAATATCCTACATGGGGGAGTTGGGGTTGGACCCTAACTACCCATGTGAGGATATTTGTGAGGTGGGGCCCACAGGAGCTCCAACCAATCACATTCCCTATAACTCCTTAATCATTCCCCTTTAAACTTGTTAACTCCTCGTTAATGAGGACTCATCCTCTCCCTCTCTCACTCTTTTAAAAGTTTCCAACCTATTACGTAATTAATTAGACAACTCACGGAATAATTAATTATGTGAATTGGCATTTGAATTATTTATGTTTGAATGCACGACTTGTTTAATTAAATTTTGGAGAAGCCTTATTTTATTTTTTTGTTGTCTTGTTGTGATGAGATTTTGGGGAGATAGCTCTTGAGTGTGGAAGAACGCTGCATCTCCTTTGTTGAAGAACACCAACTATCAGACGAAGAAATTCGACTCAGTGACCCCGAATTCTCCATCCTATTCTTCCTCCGTGTCCAAAGGGAAGACACCGCTTCCTCATCTAGCGCACTCCATCATCATTTACAGAACCCCAACCCGCGAGGCCGTCTTCCGTGACACCCGACATTCAACATCCTTTGTTGAGGTAGGGGTGTGTTATGATTGAATCTTCATTCCTTATGTTTTTATTCTCTTTAACTGCCTTCTACCGAACTAATGCCAAGAGACCGGGAAAAACTAACATGGTCTGAATCCTCCCCCAATTTTGTGATTGTTGACGGTTCATCATGTTCTTCATGGGTGACGAACAATGGAACATTACAAGTTCGATAAGCGGTGCAACGATCCCAAATTGAAGACTCATAATCATGGAAACCTATCGGAGGCTTCACGACAATAGCGGGCGACGGTTCGGACCGGAACAGGATGGACCGTTCCTCATCTTTTCTTCGAGAGATAATTCAAAACGTGTTTTTGGAGCTGATCAGAAGCAAGAGAACCCCAGAATTGACATCGGAACAATAGGGAGTCCTAGAGTCCGACCTTTCATGACGAACATACAATTTTAATGATGAACTGACATCAATGGAGGTGCACTGGCCAGAGGCGTCATTTCTGAAAAAATCTAGACAACACGGCATGTACTCCTGGAGAACATGTCGTTTAGTGCAGGAATTCTGCGGCCAGGGTTTTGGATGCCACACAACTAAAAGATAGCGTGTGACCTTTTTCACATGGCGTGTACTCTCCACACAGCAAGGAGGCAGCGACTATGCGAGACTCAGTGTGTAACGCAGGAATACACGAACACGGTGTGGAGTACATGAGAATATACTCTACACACAGCCAAACAAGGCCAATGCTGTGGGCTAACCCATGTACCAATTACACGGGTTAGAGAACACGAGTTGAGGCCGTGTGCTGGCACATAGCTAGCATACAAGGAGCTGACCCCAGTTGTGAAGACACGACATGTAACCATATCACACGTCGTGTACTTACTTTTTACACGAAGAACCCTTTGAAACGAGCTGTGGTACATAGACAGTACCCGGGGACTGAAGACATGGCGTGTTACAATGCCAAACACAGTGTACTTACTTTTTAGATGAATAGCCCTTCGACACGGGCCGTAGTACATAGGAAGTACTCTAGGTATGAAGACACGACGTGTAACCATACCAACACGGAATGTCCTTTTTGGAAAATGGCTTGGACATCTTGAACTCAGTGTCTTGGACATGTTTGTTTTTTATCCCCTTATGACGTGGTAGACCTTTAGGATACATAAAATATGGACTTCGTGACAGTTGATGTATCGATCCCCTCTTTACTAGTGGTGGGGGCCCTCCCGGAATTGAGAATGCTGTGTGCGGGAACCCTAGAGCTAGCTGCGACTATGACGACTACCATTCTGGGATCCTCCGTGGGTTCGACGACGAAGATGAATGTACTTGGATACTATATGGGTTCGACAATGAGGATTATTGTACTAGGATCCTCCATGGGTTCGGCAGCGATGGAAACTGTACTTGGATCCTACGTGGGTTCGGCAATGAAGGTTACTGTACTTGGATCCTATATGGGTTCGACAGTGATGACTTCTGTACTTGGATCCTACGTGGGTTCAACATGGGAGATGATTCAAGGGCTACATCTATCATCTTCACTCCTCTTCATGAATAATATACCTATGTGAGCTAAGTCTTGATTTTTAGTCATTATCATCGATGTGATTGACATACTTTCTTGTGTGGACAGGGTTGTGCTTTCATGTGTGGACTGGGTTGTATGTGGGCTCTTGAGTTGGAGTCGAACTGGAATTGATGACATAGGTATATTTATGGGAATATAACTAAGAATATTTGGTTGATACTTTGTGTTTGTATCTTTCCTTTGTGGTTTATCCTTTGTGGATTCCGGGATACCTTAAGATGCCTCAAGGTCCTTACTGAGTATCATATACTCAACCCTGCATGGGAATTGCCCGCACTACGTTGTGTTGGTTGCAGACGACGGATAACATTGATCAAGGTGGAGTCTTGTGGAGCGGGACAGTATCTGGAGGTGGACCACTTGACGGGACGTACACGGAGCAGATGACCGGACCTGAGGAGATGAGGAAACCATTTGTACACACCCTTCAGGTTGGATATCCAGAGGACGACTCAGTGGTTGTTGGTTTACTTTAATGCAGTTGTTCATTCTTTATTGTTGTATTGTATATTCAGTTGGGTTTTTATTTTGTCCAATTTACATGCAAGAACTTACTTTTGTACTCAATTTACAAAGTGATTACTTCAGCTTGCATACTCTATTGGGTTTGATTACTTATATAAAGGCAATGTCTTCCCTTTTATCGGGATTTACGCCTTTGGTGCTAGTCCTCAGCCACTGGCCTATGGAAGGCAGGCTTGGTGTAGTCACAGCATGGGCCCCAAGGATGGGTTGTGAAAATACACAATAAAAATAAATATGTGGTGAATATGTTACATGTCGGATGGAAATAAAAGTGAGACTAGAAACACTTAACATAGTTGAAATTTACATAGTACATGTTAAAAAATATTATATAATAAATATATATTTATTATAGAAAAATTAAATAACCATAATAACATATTTATAAAAATATATTATTTTCTTATATATTTCCACATTTTTATTAACAATTCATTGTTAAAAATATTTTCTTTGGTGATACATGCTTCGTTTTTTAGATATGGTTTTGTTCGGTAGTTTTAGTCCTTTTACATTGATCATAGATATATCATATGCACAATTATAACCAATATATAAAAATAATATATATTAATCTTATATTTATCTATAATATTAAATACATTTTATTGATATATATATTATTTACACTATTCATGGAGATGGAAGGTAGTATATACACATGAGCATGTGATTTTTTATGGACACTATAAAAAAAGTCAAACAATAAATAACATTTATAGAATAATTATTATATAATAAAAATCATATATGTTAATAAAATAGAACCTTATTACCATCAATGTCAATATGAAATAAGAAAATTAATTACAACCCTACGTGGAGGTGGTTGTCTACGCTTACGTACGAGCAATGTTCTTATTTTCCAACAGATTGGAAGATAACAAGATATATGTGATATTATAATTATATATTTATAATTAGGTTATAAATAAAATATATATATATATATATATCTCTCTGTGTGTTAAATAATTAATTATATCTGCCCATGGGAGGTGGTTATTGAAAATGAATTAAATCGGTTCACAAAGTTGAAGGTCTTCGTACATATGAAAAATGGTTTAGTTTCTCAGTAGATCAAAGAGATGATGAAAATAGGTTATATAATTAAAATTATAAAAGAAAATTATATGTTTAATAATATTTCAATTGTTTAATCATATTTTATTGATATTTGAGGTAATTAATATAAGAAAAAAACAGTGATGGTTAAGAATTATGGATTTTATTTATACCTGTAGTTCTATAACTAATTCTATCCTAGAATATATTTATGATAATAAAAAGGATTGGTGGATAAAGGTAGGTATCTAAACAATGTATTTTCTCATTTTTTATATCTAAAGGGATCATTATGTGTGCGTTGGATAGGGTAGTGGGTGACTATTTATAAGTGTGTTAGGGGACCTTTATGAAAATTACAATGCAATTTCACAATAGAATGAAAATGATAAACTAATTTTGAAGAAAAACGCTTCCCAATTACCTTGTATTTCAATTTTGCATATGATAATGTATAAATATGACAATAAAATAAAATTTTAACATTTTTGTTAACAATGATACCCATTATTATTTTTTCAATAGACATGCATTGTAAACCCATCTTAACCATAACTGTTGTAATGGATTATTACTATTTTTAATACCAATATTGATTATATAATAATTTGAAATTTTGTCTAATATTAATTATATTTATTCCAAATACAGATTCGTTTTATTTAAATTCAAATCATATGTGTGGAATAATTTAATATTAATTTAAACCAGCATGCATGTCAACAAAACAATTCTTGGAAATAATTTTTTTGTGAAGTATAAATAGTATTTATATTAAATATTATAATAAAATTTATTCCAATGACCTATATTGTATTAATTAAAATATAAATGAATGAAATTTTCTTTTAAAAACACATTAGAAAAATTTATCATCTAAATAGTATAAATAAAAGGAAATTTTGAATAAAAATTAATATGTTCTCAATGTTCATTGAAAATTTCATCACAAATACTAGATTGTTTATTTTTCATGAAAAAATAGATATAAATTTAAATCTGACATATTAAATTAAAACATAAAATAAAACATAGTATTTTTAGCAAGTATAATATTATTACTTTATCACATCCCAAGGTATTAATTATAATATATATCATGGAATCCCAAGGAATATAAAAGAAGAAATGGGCGAGATTAGATTGCAATAAGGGTATGCATACAATGTATTTCATCATGAATATATAAGGTATAAGAAAGATGCTAATGTAAAAAACTGAAAACACATTCCATTTATTCAATAACATGACAATGAAGAATAATATAGAGATAGTAAATTATGATCAATATAATTCTATATAAATATACATATGAGCTGTAAACATATCCATGAAATTTATAATTAATCTAATAATCACGTAGACATAATTAACTAATATAGTAATATGTAAATGACAAATTTTGGTCATCATAACAATATCATAAATGCCTCCTACGAAGACATCTTGCATAAATTTGTAAGGACTTGAATAAATTCCCAAGCTTTTTTTCCTGATACCAAGCAATGAATCAAGGACTATAGTGGGACCCACCTATCACATACTAACTCAAGTGAATTCCTTATATTAAATAGATGAAACATAATAATGTAAACATTCATATTGAAAAATTATCACAAAAATGTAAATAATACCCCTTATCAATTAACATAATCATTGAAAACAATTATATTGAAAATCAATAGATTATATTTTATTAATTTCCCTAATCAAGAATCGTAATCATAAAGAATGTATTGTTATATAGTGAATTGTATAAAATAATTATATCCATAACCATACTGATCATATACCAATAAGAGGAATAAGAATAATGTCATCATTATAATATATCCAAAATGGTTCATAAGTAAAATAACGATTTTTATGAGTAAAAAATAGAAATACCATAAAATTTTCATTAAAACATTATTGAGGAAAATAAACTTTTTTTAAAGTCATTTTAAACAACAATAAATTTTTAAAATAATTTAAAGTACATTTTCTTTGAAATTGAGGAATTTGGCTCCAAAATTTCATTGTGTGGAGGCTCCCACATCAAGAGTTTACATATTTACTCTACATAATTGTTATTCTCCTCTTTGTTTTATTAATGGTGTTTGATGATATATTTTCTATCATTTTCTATATATTTTTATTTGTTAGAAGATACATGTTATATGATTCCTGGAATACTAATCCCACCTCTAATATTGTGTCAATTAATTCACTAATGTCTTCAGGATGTTTTTTTTGTGGATAATCCCTCTTGTATTCACTCATACAAAAATCTAGTTTGAATCTAGTATCCCTCAGCATTTTTTAAAGCTAGTGAAAAAGAACATGGATCTTTGAATAGGCTATGATTAAAGTTGTGGTGGATGCTAATTATTAGGTGGTTTGACTGGAATCTTCCTTGAGTATTTTTTTCTGTAGGATAGGATATAGATTAGTGCTCAACAGGTGGTGATGTACGATGTTATGAGGATTTTATTGTACAATAGTCATTTCATGGAGGTTGTGTAAGGAATAACATAATTACCACGATAGATAAAGGATGGGGATATCATATATGATGGTTTGGGGGATAAGGGAATCAATATTCCTCTGATCGGTGGTGCTTTCTTGTTTTAGTGATTACATGTATGGTGTTGTTGGGATCATCCAATTTTCCTGGGATTTTTGTGTTCAATTGGTAGATGATATCTTCATGAGACTTAGATTTATTATTGTTTCATTTTGTTGATGTGTTGCTTCTTGAATCTATCAATGAGTGGAGAGCCATTAAATAGGGATTGCTGTGATGACACCCATCATCAATTCTTCAATCATCTCCTAGTGGGACATATGAGTACCTTGTCATTGATTTGGTACTATTTTTTATTTATGGGTTTTTAATTTCATTAATTTGTAATTGCAATGAGAAGCTCATAATCATGAGAATTTCGGTTTCTCTAATGGGAGACTAGTGTTCTAGAACCTCTTTTTTGGACCACCCTCTATATTTTCATATGGATGGGATGGGTTATATGGTTTTGTTGTTGGATTGACTAAGAAAAACATCTTGACAGGGGTGATTCATCTTCTATGAATTAATTCCCTATCTTATAGCCTAGATGGTGGAAAATGAGACCTTTTCCATTGCTTATATTGACATTTTTCACGTTGTACACTTAGAACATTTATATTATTTAGTTCATTATTTTATTAACACTTGTTCCTCTATGTCTGTTATGGGATCCCTCAACTTCCATTTGTCAAAAAGTGGCATCTCTTTATTTATGACTTAATAAAGGGGTATTTCCCCTCAAAATATTCAAAAAAATTCTCTGAAATGTATTAGGGAAATTATAAAAATGGTTTTAAACTAATTATGTGTCCTAATAGTGGGTATTCAATGCATGTCATATAAGTAAAAAATCATTTATATTGACATTATTGAGAAGAAGTTTAAAGGTAAAATGTTTTAAAAATGACAGAAAGATTAATTTAAAAACATTTTTCAATAATTAGAACATGGGTAAATTTATTTTATAAATAATTTAGCTAAATTAAAAATATAAATTTATTTTATGAAACATGGATATAGATGAAAAAGGGATTTTAGACCGATGAGATAAATAAAGTCATCTTTTCATAAAAACATTTTCTTTAAAAATTATATTTAAAAAAAGATGAAAATGATATTTTTACTTAAATTTTAAAATAATAACCAAAGGAGAATAGAATATATTTTGTTTAAGATGGAATATAAAACAATTAAACCAATGTAGGCATAAATATAAACAATCCCGAATTATAATGAGATTGTTAAATAAACCCTTACAAATTTGGTAAAATTTGAATTGTATGCCCCATAAAAAAAAATCAATTGTATCTCCAAATAAATTTTTTATAAAGGGACATATATTATATAATATCAAAGGGGAATAATTTACACCATAAAAAAGAAATAAGTGGTGAATATGTCATATGTCTATCATAAGTACTAGTGAGTCACGAATCCCAAGCCTCATGTATGATTTCCTACATATGGATTTAGAACACCATTATAAATAACATAAATTTATTAAAAATAAATTATATAATGATAATCATATATGTCGTTCAATATATTATTTTCATATACATTTTTATCACTAGGTTATTAAAAAATTGTTGTTAAATACACAATTTGGTGCGATAAATACTATGTTTTTCAAGTATGTCTTGGTTTACTAGTTTTAATCCTTATACATTTATCATGGTTCCATAATATCAATAATTTTAAACAATATATAAATAAAATATTTTTTCATTAAATAATTATTTATAATATTTTAAAAATGTTATAGATAGAAATATGAATTACTCTATTCTAGGTAATGGTAGACATTACTATATTCATGGTAATTGTAGACCGTACGTACACAAGAATGTTATTTAAATTTTTTATCGATAGAAAAAAGGTAAATAATAAATCACCTTTATAGAATAATTATAATATCATATAAATCATATATATTCATAAAATATAGCCATATAACTGTTATTTTCAAAATTAAATGAAAAATGAATCACATCACTTTGTGGTGATAGTAGTCCACATATATGCATGGGCTACGTTTTTATTTTTCTACAGATTGGATGATAATAAGATATATTTGATATTATAATTATAATAGAATAATTATTTCGTAAATAATATATATATATATGATTTATATTTATATATATATCAATAAATAATTTTTTTGTGTTTGGTTGTGTGTGCTAAATCCATCAGTATATCCATCTTTCAGAGGTGGTGATGGAAAACAAATTAAATCAGTTCGAGAGGTGGTACATAATCATACGCAATCTCGACTATTTATTTCCCATTTTATAGATGGGGATATGGATATAGATTATAAAATTGACATAATAAAGTCCCTTTATAATTTAAATACTAGTGTTATTATTTACCAATTTTTTGGGATATTTTAAGTAGTAGGAAAAAATTAAAGTTGTTTGGTTAAGAACATTACCATTTCTTTAGATAAAAACTATATATTTATAAAATAATACATCCAAAATATATTTTTTTATGAAACCATAGACTTTAGGATGTGAATATGAGATTAGGAAATGGGTTTGGAAAAGTATTAGTGGGAAAATTGTAACTTTATGTATGGATAGGATAATATATATGGCGACCTTTTATAAGTGGGGGATGAGACCTTCTTGGAAATTATAAAGAAATTTATGATATGAATACAAAATGATAAAATAATTCCTCAGATAAAGACTTCCAAATTATATTATAATATATTTATTGATATTATAATGTCTGAATATGGCTATCCATTAGGATTTTGACAAGTCAAATTATAAAAAATACCCTATATTTTTGTTTAACTACAAATAAACTCATTTTAATATTTACCATGGTAATTGATTTTATTATATTTTGTAATCATAAAAAAATTAATATAACTATATAAAATAAAATATATTATTATGATTCAAAATATAGAATCAATATTTTCAAATTTAAATCAGATAAATGGCATAATTTAAAATAAACGTAAACTCATAAGAGTGTTGAAAAAATGATTTTCCAAAGGAATGGTTTATTATGTATAAAAGGATTTTATGTAAATAATAAAAATTAAACCTATTTTATTTATATTAATTATATTAATTATAATATTATTCGTATATTTTTACAATTTTTTTTTTTAAAACATAATGGAAATTGTAAACACATCAAAAAAATATACAATTTTCAAAAAAAAAATTATTTTTATTATTAATCATAATAATAAATGTATTTTAAAATTATCGAACATTTATTATATGATAAAATTTACAAAAATATTTAAATAATTACATTAAATTATTAATTTAAATTTTCTATATGTGGGAAAAATTTATAATGTTCGTGGAAAACCTGAAAGAAATAGATTTTTAAAAAAATAAAAATTTTAATCATAAAACATAATTTATTCTTAACCCATGCATAGAAAAAGTATTATAGTAATGTTAAAAAATGTGATTTAATTACTAAAATAAAAAATTAATTAATATCAATAATTAATAGTGAATTATTAAATTAATTATTGTCACATTAAATATTGTCCATAATAATGTTTTCTGAAAAAAAATTTCAATATGTTAAATTAATTTTTATTTTCATTTATAATTAATTAATAACCAAATAATATTAATTTTACCTATGAAAACCGTATAATTTTCATTATTTATTTATTCATATTAATAATAATTAATTTAACAGCAGGGTTATAATTGTAATGTTTTAAAGAATATATTAAATAATTAGTTTATGGTCATTGTTGTGTGTTGTATACACTATCAAAAAAAACATTCACCATAAAAAAAATAATGGGGTTTTACATTCAAGGATTTGTTGTGAATTGGATTGGTGTATTATCATTTGGAATTGTATCCAGGATTGGATTGGATTTACATTGTATTCCACATCCCTCGAATCATTTAGTATCATCATGATAACTCATATGTAATTGATTGGGGAAATTGGGATATCAATGTTGATGTGACATTTGTCGAGATTCCATTAGATATATATGAGAGATTTTATAAGGTGATTCATGTTATAACCATTACTATGGTTCATTTACATTTTAGTCATTTTTCCTAAGAGGAGAGTGTGATGGAGTGTAAACCATTGATACATTCTATGATCAATGATCTTTTTTATTTTTTCTTGATAATATAATTATTGATATTTTATTTGTTATTAGTTTTTATTTTACTTGATGTGATGTTTATTATATTTCATCAAGAATATGATGATAAAAAACCTAAATCATAATATATACTTATTACAATATGACATGATCAAAACCATACAAGTGATGGAGTTCTCTCATGGTTTATAATATCCTGACACGGAAGTTAAAATTAGTTGATTTTTATTCTAAGGGATCTATTCTATGGTAGTTATAGTGATATCTAGATTGTTATTTTTGTTTTATTATGTGTATTAGTGATGTTTGGTAACATGGATGAAATGGTATGGTGTTTGGCTTGGTGAGGTGGATGCCAATATTATTTAGGGACTTTGTTTTCATAGCTATTTGAGAGATGTATTTGGTATGTTTACTTGGGATTGGATAGATATAGTGATCATTTGTAATGAAATATTTGATAGGTATCCATTGGGAAGGTTGTTCAGACCACCATTCCATTTTCCTCCCTTCAGGTTGGATATGATTCAAGAGGGATAAAAAAGATTGAGAGGTGTCATATGTAACTACCTGGACCATCTGGACCCTTAATCTACAAGAATATTTAGGTAATTATGACTAGGAGTGTTTAGTTTAGTTTTTAAGGGGATTATTTTCCACTATATTCTAGTTAAAAATGTTCTCCACATCATGTATCATGATTCTATAGAACAACATTCACTAATGTGGAATAGGAAGGATGAATGCGGTATACGTAGAGATCAGGTTGCATTTTAAAGAATCTTTGATTTTGTGGTGTGGGGTTCTACTACCCTATGGATCCTTGACTAAAATGTATCCCCTCTCAAAATATCATGGTTTCATCTTGGATACTGTAACTATTGTGTAGTGGCCCATGGTTGATACTTCAATGGTTCATCCAAAATTGGTATTAATGCACCATAAAGAGAGGTTGAAATCTATCCCCCTCTTTATTTGTATAGGGTCTACAGTGTAGTGTATTTTTAAACATTGGGTGTATGATATCTGATTTTATAAATCTGGGAAATAATTATTTCCATAGTTCATGTATCATGATTTACCAGTTTGGATGTTGTGTTGCGAGGGGTCCTACGCCATAGTCCCTTCTTTTTTTAAATAGGTTGTAATGTGGTCAAGGTGGCTGCACTATAGTTCTATTTGTTTATACTGGGTATATATTCTTAAATTTCCTTGAATCTAACACCATTTTCACCTTTTCATTCATTTTTTTGAAAAAAAAACTTCTGAAATTGATAATTTAGCACTCATTTCATGGGTTTTGGCCTCTACCATGGGGAGGTATATCTATGGCGGTTTAATTGAGTTCTATTATCCATTTTCCATGTTTTGATATTATTTATATTTTGGGATGTTTTAATCAATATAAATATCAGGGTTTGGGGTTATTTTTATGGTATAATGTTGTTGTTGTTGTGTTATATGCTGGTAAAGCGTTATTCTCCCTTGTGGTGGTTTGTGGTGCGCTTTCTCATATTCAACCAGTGAAAAAAAGAATAGAAATATCTATTTGAGGTGACAAAAATTAATTACTAAACTATTTATATCATTTATGAATTGTTTTTATCATATTTATCTTTGGTAAAATGTGTTTTAATTAGAATAATAATGATAATGGACTGGTTAATTGAAATTTAAGGGGTATAAGAATTATTGACATGTATTTCCAACCTTCTTCTATTTTCTCCATACATATTATTCATGCCTATTATACAACTGAAAATCATTGATGTTAGACTATAATATTTGTGATGATTTGATAAATGATGTGGAGACCTTTTTTGGTGAGTGTTTTTATAATGCCTTTAATAAATGGTTAATAAATTTTATTTGACTAAATAATTAGTTCCTCATAGAAACTATAAAATTTATGAAAATTATCTAAAATAATGTTATGGAATTGATAAATCCCACATTGATAATTCTAAAATATGATATGTGATTTCTATTCTGATGTGATATATGTCATTGTGGTGTGAGGGGGTGAGGTATTATAGTGTGTCCATGCTATGGGGAAAGATTCATAATTATAATTTGGGGGTTTTATTTGATGAGTTATGGTTGTGTTATGAGTAAAATTAGATAGGAATGGTTATGACGTGGCTATTATGAAGAGGATGTGTATGTGGGTGTGAAAGTGGGTGATTTGGTGATAGTAAAAAAGAATAATTTAATGGGTTATTTATTTTTGTAGATATTTTTTGGTCATGTAGATCATTTATTATTTTAATTAAATTATTTTGTCGAAATTGAAATGTAATGGACTTGTTTAGTTAATAGGATAGAAAAAGGTAATGAAATAATTAAATATGGGAATTTTGGTTCAATATGGATGATGTCTAATGTAAAATTAAATGGAATGAATAAATAAATTAATAACAAAGATAATGTAATTGTTTGAATATGTGAAATAATTTATAAAATTATGTTGATAAAGAGTATATAATTCGAAATGAGTCTTGTGGATAGTTGTGTGGTGTTGAACATTTAGTTGTGAATGTGATAGTTGTGGTGTTTTGTGGGATGGTGGTGATGTTTTTTGTTGGGAAGTGCTTTATTATGAATGCATGAGTTTGTATGGTTTATCAATATATATACCATGTATTGTAACAACATTAAATTTGGTGTTATATTTTTTAAATAATTTTTTTCCCATTTCATTGTTTTCTTTATACACAAAACCATATTGAAATAATCATAAATCTTCTATTAAAATATTAATATGTTAAATTTATATATTAGTTTAAAATTAGTAGGTTTGAATAGGGTTAACTAATTTTTGAAATATATATAATAGTTATACTCAATATAAATATGTTATTAGTAATTTATAACTCTATTTTTAGTGAATCCATTTAATTCTTAAAAAATAGATTGTATTCGGAAATTACTTCCAAGATATACCATTCACCTCTTTGAATATAATTTTCAACTAAATGATATGTATAATTCACTCTAATATACTAATAATATATGTATCCTTGGTATGATACTAACCAGTTCATACCCAATATTTCATCAAATTTTGACATATCATGAATGAATATATCCCTTTGGAAATAAAACTCCCCAACCTTGAGAGAACACTCCATTCAAAAAATATAAATATCCTAACCATTCTCCCAATGGTTTAGCTATCCTCATCACCCTTCTCATGAACTCCAACATCTGGCTCAAACCATTCAGAACATTTAATGATATAAAACAATGAGAGGAAAAAGTATAAAATAAGTAACTAGAGGGCGTAGAAGACACAAGAATAGTACCTATAACTATCGATGGTCCATCATCACTATCCACTAGTGATGGATGAACTATAAGTAATTATTATTCCCCAATTCCATGTGATGTAGACTGAGTCCCCTGTGTTTCATTGCTCTACTGATATGGTGATATTTCACATATTTATTGCTTCCAGCATTTCAACTACCATGGCCAACAAAACTTTATCTTCAAGAATGGTGCGGTGTAAAAGATCCACATCTTCTATTCTAGTTCATTGTAGATTCTCCATAACTACCCATATCTCATGTTTTCTTATATAACCATTGTAGATGTCCTATCGTGCTGCATCCTCGACACTTTATCGAGGGCCATGTGCATTGTCTCAAAACGTGTCCGGACCTCTTACACTGGTGGAAAATCACTTGAGAAAGGTCCAATGTAACTGACCCCTATATCTTATTAATATTTTTTCCACTACTATGTTTAAAATTATATATATGATTCTTCATTTTCATGGAATTTATACCTCTTGATCGACCATTAGAAACCAGATATCTTCCACTGGAATACTTGTTTAGGTTCCCCTCAAATATGAGATCTTGATTCACAACTTTTAAAAATTTCATCAACCTTAATATATTTATTTGATACTTAATATCACATTTAATTCCATCTTCAGACTGTTTTTCCAAATTATCCTCATCCCCCTATAATTCTGTAACAAAGTGCTACAAATATGTAAAGTGTCCAATATAGTCTATCATGAACATGCTACGCTATGGAAACTACATGAACCCAACTGTTGTCTCCTAAACATGAATCGTGGTATTGAAGTGACCCCAAAATTTCTCATGAAATTCCATCTACCCCAAAGTCTCTAATTTTACATTGCATGTCTGGTTGTCCCACCATGGAATTCCATGAACATGTAACATGTAATAAAATAGCATGACTCTCTTCTGGTAGGAGTTTTCAAGTGGTTATGTATAGTTTAATTAGATAAAATCCAAAACTAATCTACCTCATTCTTATCCTCTCCAATAATCCTAAAAGGGAGATGAAAATAAAAATACTTTATTAGATAACACATTCTTTCCACAGCCATCCCTAGGACTCCTTACATGAACTATGTAAACTGAGCAATGTTCTCTCAAAACTACTCTCTGAATTCCTCACCCACAAGTATATGTTCCTTGGTCCCAACATGAGATGATCATTTCTAGAAATATACTCTAATATTCCTCTTAAAAAGAATCTTTGTTGAGTAATATATACATAATGAGAATCACACTTATTAGGACACATAACACAACATTAACACATTTATGTAATAGGGATTTACAATAGAAATAACAAGTCATTACCCCTTTTTCCACTACACAGTCAACACTAAGACACTATCACTACCCTTAACCTTCCAACATATAGGTCATGGTTAAATCATGTAATGTTATTCAATTTTTTCAATTCTCAATAGACACCAATTTATTAAATTCATGAATCATTTTAAATTTCATATCAGATAACATTTTTAGTTCAAATACACTTGCAAGTAAAAACATTGTAATCTTCCACGACTGACCCAAAACTCATTTTCACATGCATCCCTAAAATTATTCTTGTCACATTATAATTATGAGGGCAATAAATGATGAATTCATACTTAACTGTCATGAAATTCTACTCCATGAGTGGTGTATCATAACAAAACTTCTCATAAACAATAATCAAATCCCACAATATCTGCATCACATGATCTAAAATAATATCTAACCATAATAACACACATATATACCAATAATACCACCATGGGTAATTGGATTTTACCATCATACATTGGTTATATATTCCCATGATCAATATCTTAACCATTTACCAATCATATTCTCTTATATATCATTCCCTAATAGTAATACAAGATAAAAAAATGAAACCACATCTGATTCAACTTTGTAATGTCTCGACCTGTGTACAAAAAACTAGATTCCCAAGCTGGTTCACTACATGACCTCAGGAATGACTCCCCATATTCTAGAGGCATTCCTCTAATATAGATATTTAAATATCTATCATGGGGCACTATAAACATTTTATCAATGCTGCATAATAGCAGAATTAAATAAGAATCAATGAAAATATATAACCAATAACCAAACCAACCTATATAACATGATGACCTAAATAAGAAATACAGTATCCAACTTAAACAACATATATGTAATTCCCTGTACATGTAATGTATCTATATGAAAAATTTAAAATAATTAAATATAATGAAAACTCCAAAGAAGCTCCGAATACTATGTCCAATTCCTACTTTTATGCTCCATCCCGGATTATCAATATTACATGTGGCCATTAACATTATACTATTATAAAAACCATGAAATATATTTGGGTACCGATCAGGAAACCTAAGTAGGGTGCGAGTACAACTAAATATGACACCAAAAACTTAATATACAATAATATACATTCTATAATAGTGTATGCAGTTATATAATGAATATAGTACAAGAAATAAAGTATTTCTTTATATTTAATCTATTACATTTTATTTAATAAAATAAATACCATGTTCACATGAAATCCCAATCTTATGAACCTATTTTGGACCATTCTAGAGTCTGAATCATAAAACATATCCAATTCACAATTCAACATAACACATACGATTTTATTATCCATTTCATTTCAATTCATTATCACATAAAATTGGAACCATAGTCTAATTCCATCAATTTGGGTCTAGGAAACCAATCCTAGGATCCCATCTGTATTTGATATAGCTATCTATAACCCAACACTAATTTATCAAAAAATCATACAAATGTGATTTTGAAGTTGCATGTTATTTCCAAAACCCATTTATGACTATGGAATTTTCATGTAGTAAACCATGTCCCACAAATGTTTTTCAATCAAATTATCTCTATGGTATTTTGATGGAACATACCATGTATCACGCAAAAATATCACAATCATAAACACACAAACAAACAAACACACACATAAACATTTATATATATCACATATACCAATTCAATCAAGGATAATCAACATTAAACTTTTTATCATATTCAAAAATCAAATCATCTATTAATTAATCCAAAAATTATGTAATACAATTCAATCAATTTCATAAACAAAAAATATTCCCATTTATTAGTTCAAATATTAATTATTTTAATTCAATAATTTGAATATCCCTATAATTTATTCAGTAATTAATTATTTAATTTCAATAAATTTCATAATCAAAATAATTACCATTAATTAATTCAACAATTATATAATCAAATTCAACAAACCAAATATCACTGAAACTAATTCAACAATTATTTATTCCAATTTATTAAATTGAATAATAAAATCAATTTCCATTAATTAATTCAATAGTTAATTAATCCAATTCAACAGTCTCAATTCCCATTAATTAATTCAATAAATAATTATTCTTATTCAAAACCCCCTTATTAATTAGTTTACCAATTTTATTAATTCAATTCATTCAATTCAATTAATAATAATTTGATAGAATTTATAAAATTATATAAACATTATTAAAACCTAGTATTTTACATTTTAATAATATATCACCTACCTCAAACTGTTGATGAGAGATCTCCCAAAAAAATTCCCTAAATTGAAACAGAATGGTCAATCCCACGATGAAGAATGATATGTTTAATCAATTACTTCTAATAAGAAGAAACAAATCAAGGAAAATTATGTATATATCTATATGTAATTCCACTATGTGAAAACATCTCGCCATTGTATGGGAGAAGAATTTGAGAGATATATAGAGAAACTAATCAAGTTGAGATTTTTTTATTGGGAGATGGGAAAATCATCAATATGGGATTCGAATCACCAAACATGGTGGTTTAAAGGTCTTGTAATCTATCATGAATCTACAAAAAATGATAGAAACATGTTAGGAAATATTTTTGTTGAATTGGGGTGATGTTATGGGGGGTGGTCATGGTTTTAAAATCAAATTTTTAGGTTAATTAAATCTACATGCATCGTTCCCTGGGCAATGGTGCATTGTTTTTAAAACTGTGTGGATTTTTAGGGGGTGAACGATTCAACATAAGAGGGTGCATGGTTAAAAAAATATTATCCATCTATGAAATCTTCCTATATATTGGGTTGAAATGTTTACTGGGGTGGGGTGCATGGTTTGGGAAACACGTGCACCCACTATTCACGGACAAAAACTCCATAAAAACATCCAAATTGTTTCTAAAATCTCCCAATATAAAACCCAAAAAATCATACTCAAAACAAGAGAAAATAATTCATATTAGAAAGCTCAATAAATACCCAAACTTTTTTTTATCTTACAGGTATATTTTATGTGTAGGATGTCATGATATTGCATGGGAATCTCTCTTTCATTATTTTGGACCCAGATCCCATGTTTACCTACTAGTTATGGAATTTTCTCCAAAATAAAATGGGAAATATGGTCCATTAGATAATATCATACAATGAAAATATAGATGGTAAGATGGAGTATTATTTTTTTATCACGTAGGATATACTCCACACCTACATATTTAGTATTTATGGGTTTTGGGATAACCATATTGGATATGTCACATCTTCATATTACAATAGCTAGCATTCATCCATCAAAATTGATCGCTTTGAGTCTTTTTATGGTCATTTGTGAGGATCACCTATTTGTTATGAATAAGTTGTAAAGACCTCTATTATTGGATGAATTTTCATTGTGTATATATAATCAATGATTCTATATATATGTTAGCATGTTCTTACAGCTTAGAGTCGACATAATCCATTTGAAGATCATCAAAACTGCCCTTTGTAAATTTGTAATGGTGATCAGTTTTTATTAAAATATACTCCTTGGTTGGATAACAATCATCTTGTAAAAAAAATAAATATTCCTCAAAGATATATTAGATTATTTTATTTCACAAAGAATCTTGGGCATGTTTTGTACCAGTTCAAATTATAGACTAAATGGAATGGTATTTCTAATGTTGTATACATATCTTTTATCAAGAGGTACCATGTCGATCCCTCTTACATTATGAGTTAGGTAGACATCATGTTGGATCCATACCTAACATATATAGAGAAAATAATTTATATTATTTATTATAACGTATATTAATTGAATATTAAGTCTATTCTATTTGTTAGAGTGTTATGGAAACATGTATAAGATTCTGACTAGACATTGGATCATGAATCATCAGTGAGGGAATAGTGGATTCTTATTTTTCTAGAGTGATTTATTCCAAATAACATCCTAGGGTTGTAATTTTGTACTGTGGTGATATTGAAAAATCCTATATTTTAATGTATTGTCTTTGAATTTTAAGAATGTTTTTTTGGTTCACATGGATTAAAATTTGATTTAGGTGTTAGTCTAAAATTTTGTTTTGGTAGTACTGTGGGGAAATTCTATTGAAAGGAAATTTTTTCAGAATAAATGTGTAATTGGGAATAATATTTGAAAATGGTTTATGACACAATAATATTTCATTATTTAAAAGCCTTCCCACAATGTAAATTTCCATTTTTGTCTTAGAACATGATTCTATATTGTAAAATCTCTGACCATGATTTTTATCTGAAGGTGATATGTATTCCCTTACATGTTTCATGGGGATTTTATTTTATAATACCCCATCTTATGTCAAAACACGTTTTTCACAGTAGTTTACTATCCACTAGATGTGTAACTCTTTCATTCATCAAACAGGTCTCTCCTTCGAATAATAAGATATCATTCCATGAGAAATTGTTTGTATCATCTACTTTTAGGTTACTTAGTTCAGTGCTCAATCTTTTTGGTGATTAATTTGTTTATCTATGGGTAAGAATCCATTCTATGGTCATTTCTATTTGTACATACAAAATAATTGCACTGTATTTTTGGATTTATTTATAATTTTTTGATGTT
The DNA here is from genome assembly GCA_963277665.1 of Viscum album. Classification (NCBI taxonomy): domain Eukaryota; kingdom Viridiplantae; phylum Streptophyta; class Magnoliopsida; order Santalales; family Viscaceae; genus Viscum; species Viscum album. Next base: position 1,349,775,261 of record OY728150.1, on the reverse strand, counting down.
ATTATTTATCATTTCTTGATTTTTTGTTAGACCATCTTCTAGGGATAGTCTTTTTTTGGTTTCAATGAAATGATTTTTTTAGTTGTGGTATATTTTTACCTAACCCATAAATCCTGAATTATGTTTTTGGAACGCGATTCTATGGTTATGAAATCAATTCCAGATCTTATTTTATAATCATTTCATTCATTATAGTGATGGAGGATCACATTGAGGGAATATGAAACTTGAGAATGTAGTTGGGGGTTCTGTCTCTATCATTTTTTGGATGAAAAATTTATTATTTTGTTTTATAAATTATTAAAAAAATGATTTTAATGATTTAATGTTTTTAATTTCTTATAAAATAAAAAAGGTATATTCCCCCTATTTATGAGAAAGAAAATGAAATTTGAAATAATTGTGAAATGAATTTATGAAATGTTTTTTAATGTATTTTTTAGGATGAAATTTGGTAAATTTAACACAAGGGAAGCCCTGGGTAACCTGGTGGAAGGTGTACCAATTGGTATCATTCATTCATAATATAGGAGGTTTACTCTTGGGGTGCTCCTACGCTCCCAAGGCCATGTGTACAAGGTACTTCTTATATTTGTTAGAGGGTTAACAATATAGGGTGTTCCTTTTCTCCAATTATTCAATTCATATTTTTATGGATGTGTTTTTTATTATTGAGTTTATTGAGGAATGATTATTATTTCTTTCTAGGCCTGTTGTGTTCTTTGGTGTTATTTTATTGGGATTACATTCAAACTACTTTTCTTTTACTAACTATTTTAATATATATTGTATGTATTGAATGTATTTTACCTATATTTTTTACAAGTATGTAGAAAAGGGAAACAATTTACCATTATTTTTATATAAAACTATCTAACTGATTATCATTCATTTTCTATTTATATAGTGCCATGTTTTTATTATTATATAGTGACTTTGTAAAAGACCAATCTACAGTAGCCCAGAATTAGTGTTTATTTTATAAAATTTACATATGGTACAATGGATAAAATCACCAAGTATCGATTAGTTTATTATTTTTTCAGATATATATATACATAGTTACCTTATTTGATTCGTAAAAAAACACACAACATAATAATGGACAACAATATTCAACCTTGAACACATTCAATGATTTTATAATTATATCATGGGGAATTAAAAAAATAATTATCATTTCAGACACTCATTAAGGGTTATATACAGTTGAAATGATCATGAGTAAACGTAATTAATAATCAATATAATAATTTTAAACAACTTAAATATATGCCATTTAATAATTAACTTGAGAATTAATGGCATTTATAGAGAATATCAATGAAAAAATCACCTATGTAGTAATAATAATTGAAATGATAATGAATGAAATTATTCATATTGAAATTCATTATCTCATGCATCATGATACCCCAACTGTCAGTACCATTTACTAGTCTTCTTAAAAATATAGACAAATAACCATTTTTTCGCAAAATAATTTGTTTTTTGATACCTGTTAATGAATAAAAGGGATATCTATCAATGGGACACAACCATAACTACATTTAAAAAGAATTCCTCTAATATTGAATGATCATTTAAATTTTGAAACTATAATAATTTTTAATATATTTCTATATTGAGTAAAGGATACATATTATCAATAATTCCCTATTTAATCAAATAAACACTAGTGTAAAACACCATTTGATGAGATTTTATATGATATAAGAAATAATCATATCCATGATAGAAATACTATGGATATTTAAGTTAAATTTAATGTCTAATGATTTTTTTTTTCAAAAACGCAAGTGTTTAGAGTGAATGTAAACAACCAATAAATAAATAAACGATGAATTTCAATTTTTTTGAATAATATTTTTTTGGTAAAATCTTGTTTCTTTTAAATGGAAGAGAAATATTAAAATAATATTTTATGAATATTTTTCAATGAAAAACTATTGAAATCTTGAAAAATAATCTCAATAATGTAAAATATTTATGGTTGTAGTAATATCCTTTAATGCCTGAAACTTTAAGATAAAATAATATTTTTGACTCTTTTTAAAAAAATCATTAACTTTTTTAAAAAAACATTATAAATATTTATTGAGAAAATTTTAAAAGTTGAATTATCTTATAAAACATAATTAATAAATCATTTTATAATATTAAATGGATTTTTATAAAATTTGGTACAAAATTATCGCTATGAATAAAAACATATATCGATCAGAAGATAAATAAGACCATAATCATCATTTAAATACTACAGTTGAAAGAGTAAATTCAATTGATTAAATAAAAATCCAAAATAAATAGTTATTCAATTTAAATACAACATATGTTTATTATATATATCATATAAATTAAATAAGTTCATAATACCATATATATCTCATTTATGTGGGAATTCAGACGACACCTCATACCTCACACTTCCCTTTAGTTGAATTTTCATTAACCTACTATATATTGGATTTAAACATATTATTAATTTATACCCAAACAATATTAATATTTATAATTTCATATAAGATACTCTTATAACAACTTATCACCTATTTATTAATAATATTTCATTATTACCATTGTTTGGGTGTTAAATACTTCATTTTGAAATATATGTATTGTTGGGTATGTTTTTGTTATAAGGTATAGAATATAATGGCATAATATCTAGAATTATATATGTTTTATAGATATCATATTTTTTAATTAGTTACATTTTGTTAACCATTCGTGAAATGAGGTAATTAAAAATGATTCACATCGTGTCATGGAGACAGTAAGTCATATGTTCGCATGAGAGACGAAATAATTTATAAATGGATGAAAGGGTAATAAAGTTGGTGGTATATTAATTTTTAATAATACATATTTTCAATAATAGTAATATATATCTATTATTTCCATCATTATACCAACCATTTATAGTGGGGATGAAAATCAAATTACACCGCTACGTGGCGACGTTAAGTCATACATACACACGCGGGATGTTTTATTTTTTTAATAGGATTGATAAAAAGTGTAATATAGTTATATCATAACCATAATAACATCTCAATATATATATATATATGATATTATATTAATTAATTTATGATCGAAACAATACATGAAGAGGGAGTAGAATAAAAAATAATCATGAAAGAGCTGGTAAAGATGATTAATAATTTTTTGATGGACATCCTTTATATTTAATCTTTTGGGATCTATTTTTGGACTTTTGAAAGTAAAATAACCTATATAAAATAGATAATTATATTTAAAAGACTAATTGGTATGTATTTCTTGAGTTATATGGATCAAAGTAGTGTAAAGAAAAAAATAAAGATGTTTCCTTTCATAATTGATGTGTTGGGAATCATTAAAATAAATAATAATATTAAACTAATATACATTAATTTTAATGTCTAAATGGCTCCAAACTAATTTGTATCTATGATATGTTGATTAATCTTATACAATAAAATTTTTACTAGTTTATTTTAAGGTCTATCCATATATTTTCATCTTAACCTACCATTAAACCACAAAACAGTTACTGAAATATTTTGGTTTTCTTCACATTAGGGTTCCATAATGTTAATATAAAAATATATTTCCCATAAATTGAATATGGTTGATATGATAAAACAGAAACCATTTTTTATAAATTTTATATTTTTTTATTTTTTCATAGTTTAATAAAAAATTATTAAATGTAAAATAGCATTATTGTTAATTTGGGAAACATTAATAAATATAAATTTTAATAATAAAATACAATAATGTAATTCAATTCTAATACGTAGAAATATAATTAATATGTCCTTATTATATACAAAAATCTGGGTAGACTAATTATCAATAATATAATAATATTTTTAGGTTATATAAAATCATTTTATTTAATTATTTCAGTTGTATAAGCACTACATCAGTGTAGCATAAGCATTTAAGGTAATTATTTCATCACTATAATTTAAAAATAAATGAAGTGGTTAGAATAATTAATTTAAATTTAAAAACAACATTTGTAACTGTAAAAATCCTCAATCTTTTCTTTGTAAAAAATTTAATGAAAAAAAATAAATAGAATTAAATTTTGTTATTTTTCTTTTGTATAAAATATTATAGAGGTCAATGTCATTAGAAAATCTAGGGAAAGGGACATATATTAAAACTATTGTTTATTGTGAATGAATTATATACCACTCATTAAATTAATAAAACTATTAGGGATAATATTTAGTCCTTATTATATTATTTTAAATAGAATATTTTCATTTCACCCTTTACCGTGGTAATACAAATTACTATGGTTACTATTAATAATAATAAAATATTAAAGTGATATATTTAAAAAAAATTACCACAAGAATCTAAAATATGTAATACTTTTTTCAACATTATATTTCAGTAATTGGTAGAAATTAATTTTATATTAAAACGAAAAATAAAAGAAACCCAGTTTTTCATAAAACAGCCATTTTATGTATAAAAATATATATATAATAAATTTATATAATAAAAATTATTCAAATGAACATAGTTGGACTTCTTTATAACAGAATATAACCAATTAATCTTCAAAACCATTTTAAAACTATATTTTAATTTGTTATTTCTTGAATTTTAAGTAGAGTTTTCAATAAAATGATTTATGTTATACTATTCATTAGAAAATCAATATTTACCAAAAAAATACCAAATCATTTACCTAAGATAATTTTTCTATGATAATTTACAAAATTATATTAAGTTTTAGAAATAAATTTTCTAAAAGTTTTTAATATTATTTATATTTATTTTCACACTAAATTCAATAAAAATTAATTTTGATAAAAACATATTTTTGAAGAATAAAATGAATTTTCTTAAAATTGATTGTTTGTTTCATATTAAAAAATTTTAATTGAATATATTTTTCTTATATATTTCTTCATGCTTTTATTTCTTTTCATAACATCTAGTTGAACATGTATGTTATAATGATCATATATATATAATAACATTTGATAGTTTATTTAGTCTTTCTATTTTATTTTCTATTCATTATATAATTGTATTATTTTAAAAACACAAGACATTAAATACTTGTTATAGTACACCAGGGTTGGACTTTACTAAGACTATTTAGCTCAAAATCTGCATACACCTCCATAGATGTATAGAACTAGTTAGCTCTTTTGATATGGGGAAATGCAGGGCACCATAATGAAGTAATAAGGTTTTAGTTAGGTGGTAATGGGTAGCTAGTGGTGAGATAGTGGTGGTTCATATTCATATCACATGTATTAATTATTCATCATATTAGGGTTTTACTTTTACTATTAGAATCGTACCTTTGATATTTGTAGATACTTTTTATTTGTATTATTATTATTCTTTTTTTATTGAATATATATTTCTTCTGGTCTATTTATACGATTTCATTATAATATATATATATATATATATATGCTTGTGTTTTTGTGTGTGTGTGTGTGTATTTGTGTCTATTTGTTCTATGTCTTCTATTTCAGGTCGGTTGAAATCATTTTATCTCGTTTTTTATGTTCCTAAGTGATAGTTATCATCCTGTATGGATTAAGAACACCCTTTGTATTTGGGGTTGATTGAATCATGTATCAGATTGTGAGGGTATCATTAGTCAGTTTATGGTAGTAACTAGGAAGAAATAATTATTTATTTTGTATCAAGATTCCAAAATGAAATTAAAATCTATATTTTTATATAAATAATTTATTTTAATAAATAGAAAAATCACATCCTTATTAATATTCTTATTATAAAATTTCCACTATTTATACATCACAATCTCTCTTCATTTAAGTATTATATAAAATATTCATGTATTTTATGTTTTCTTATTATCATAAAAAAAACTCCAACAATGTTATGAATAAAATATACCAAATATTTAATCAAATAAATTAAAAATCATCCATTTAATTAACACATAATCAAAATTAAAATATTAAACATCCTTCCCCTGTTAGAAACATAATTTACAATATTCTTTCAAAATATTAATTCATTAAATTTATTTTCATATATATATATATATTATGTTGATTTAAAAAACACCCACTTTTTGGGATGACCAATTTATATGCCACAACTATATCCCCCAATTTTATTCGTATACATGATAAAATACCTATATAAAAGTGAATTTTAAACCATATAAAACATCTATAATACTACAAAAAAATCACACTCATGTCATAAATCTATGCCATTGAACACCCCTCACCTAAATTCCCACAAAAACTAACAAAAAAAAATTTCTTTTATTATAAGGGATTAAAAATTTCACATTTTTGACAAAAACCATCTATACTATCAATGAATCTAAAACTAAATAACCTCCCCATATAGAACCTTATATATTTACTATATGATCAAATGTTTAAAGAATAAATCTATTGAAAATATGTATTTATAATACAACCTTCTTATATAGATGATCAAACATATCCCTTATTCGACCTAATCTACAATCAAGACCTCACTAACTGACCAAAACGCTATCAAAATGATTACGATACCAATAATGAAGACTTAGACCCTATAGTATGACATTAGATACCACAACATTAAATAAGGGGAAAATACAGAAACATCACTAAATAATAATTATACAATTTTCCAAATTGAATAATTTTACATTTTAGTCAGTATTGATTTTAAGATATATTAAATTCACATTCCATTTATAAAAAAACATCATTATTTTTTTTCAATTGTACATTTACAAGTTTATCATCATTTCTATTTCCAATATATATTCCATACCATTGATATCCATAACAATGTAACAGAAAATAAATAAATTTATATTGGAATAAATATAACTCTAGTAAAAACGCTTTACATACCAAATCTAATTAATATTTAAATTAATGTCTCCATTAATGTAAGTGTCACAGTTGTAATATATGTAAGATCACAAAAATATAATTCTACTATTTAAAATTAGTCAATAAAATTGGGTTTATAAAATAAAATGTGGAATTAATCTTAAAATATGACATATGTAGGAAACAAATATCATTACATTATAATGGATAGCACACGGGCTTGAAAGAAAAGTATAATATTAAATGAATATGTTAATTAAAACAACTCCTCTTTAACTAAATAATATCTACTGACCCAAAGGAGAGACAATAAACATACATTGTCCCAATGAAATTATGGTGTGGAATTATCAAAAATGATTGAAGTTGTATTAAAAATAATTTCTCACTTGACTCTATATTTTGGTTTCAATCAACCAAATGATATACTTTCCAAGAATTCATGTGAAGGGATAACAAGAAAAAATTGAATGATGATAATTTAAGTCAATTAATTTATATAAATGATAAATTAATAGGTATAGGAAAATCAATTTTATTATATAATATTTCAAAAATATGAAGAATCATGTATTTCTATAGATTTGATGGTGTATCAGAAACCTACTAACTAATGGATGATAAAAAGCATCACAATTAAATAATTATGTGATTTTACCAATGAATATATAAAAATATTTCATGAACTTGTGTCATCAAATTTATTATAATTAACAAAACATAGTCCATGGAATAACTAACAACAATGATTCTACCATCATGAAATAATGACCATGAATACTGATGAAAAATTGATGATATAGTCACCTCATATTTATGGAAAATTAATATTATGAATCATGATGTTACTAAACCACATCAGATGACCTCAATGACCCAAATGTGGTCCTATAATTAATAATTTTGTGAGATAAATAAATTCAGTATAACTAAGAGGAATGTTCAACCACTATTTATACAAAGATACAACTAAACTCCACTATAATTTGTAGACATAAACCATATCCATGGTGAACTGAATAAAACTAATACATGAAATTAAAAAATATATATAATAGTCACCACATAACTTATTGTAGATATTTGGATCTTATAAGAATAGATTGGATATCACAATTAAATTTTTATTCCAAAAATAAACATGTTACCTTCCACCAATGTCCCTATTCAAAATTCTATTGTTATATGTATGTTTTACCTTGTTGTATATATCACAAAACATCTTGGATTGAGTCATGATGTATCCATTCATAACATTTATAAAACAAGAACACACATCGTTCCTTTCATAAACACAACCACCATCCCCACAAAAATGGGATTCTAAGAATTCAAAATTTCATATAGTGATATCATTGAGGAATTATAACAATGAAACAAGATTTTATCACTCCTCATTTCAAACTGAGAAAAATGTTTCAAATAAACATCGTCTACATCCATTGAAATAATAGAGTCCATGGATTCTCTTCCTATACTATATTATTAATTATTCCAAAACCATAAATATGGTAAATTAACAACCCATGTTCAATAGGAATAATAATATCCATCGCTCATAATGCCAATACATAAATTGCCTAGACAGTAGCTGCCTCCACTGCAACCACTAAAACCATTTTAGAACCCCATAAAAACAAAAAAAAACTAGTGTAGATATCTATAATACATCTATAATCTGTCATGAAATAAAAAATTCTCACAAAATTCTAGTATATGAAAAAAATTGGGCCATTACAAGTATGATGCAATGTTTCATCTCTATAGAGATTTGATCAATGACAATGATTTTTGGGGGATAACCCATCAAAAAATTTAGTAATAGAGTCTATAGATGTGTTAGGGGTATAATCTAGATTAGAATACATGGTCTTATATAATGGATTTATATATTTACATCATCTTGATACATTTTTAGAGGTATAATTGGTTTCTGTTAATTCTCAGTATACTGCATGGGGCTGCTTAATAGTGGAAGATGTTATTCCTTATGAATTGTAAGTGATCAAATGTTTTCATGGATATAAGAAAATATTATTTGTAGGATCATTTTCATTCCATGACATTGAATGGGACCTATTTTCATGATATTCTTACAATTTGATACGGGATTTTTAGAATAGAGGATTTCAAAATTTAGAATATGTTCCTATTATATTTTTCTGTAGGCCTTCTTCATGATGTAGATACTAGACAAATACATTTCATGGAGTATTTTTCTAAAGAGATATATTGTTATGTAGACCATTCATGTTGTAAATTTATAACATTTTCATTTTGAATGTTTATTTCATCATGAATATGCTATGTATGAGTATATCATCATGACAATGAGTTATTTAGGTTATCTATGTGGAATATTTATTGAAAAAAATCATTATCTACTTGGTTAGATAAGGTCTCATATACAGTGGGGTGAGTATTTCCCTTCATCATCCCATTTCATTGAGGATATTAGTTATCATTATTTTTTTGGTATTGTTCATGATTTTTAATTCATTTGAATGTTATTTCTATTAGAATCATTGGATATAGACATTACATGGTATTCATGATATAGGTAATAACTATCTATAGTTATATCATGTGTATATGTATTATTTGAGACAAAAAAATAGAATTGTCCTTGTTTTTTATCAATATCAAGGGGATTAGATGAGAATATGATATCCCAATGATACCCTTGGGGATCAAGGATAGGGAGTAGACCACAACCAAGGGGGTGGTATCCATAACAGATATAGAATTCTTTTTTAGATTCAATGTTTTCATTACCTAGTTCTAGATATGTTATATTTTGGGAGAGGTAATATATTCTTTATTATTCCTTTGATTATGAATCGACTTATTTTGGAAATATAAACTCTATTATTGAATACATCATAGTCTATGATACGTGACATTAGGCGGTGAGTATTTATATTTTTATGGCACTAACATGTCTATTTTGAGGGCAAGATAGCTTATATAAAATGTGTGGTGAATGAGCCATATGCTATTGTAGAACATTCCACATATATATTTTATATTTCTATTTATACATGCATTAAAATTTATTAATTAAATGTGCTAAATAACTTTTGAAGGTTCTATTTTAGATTTCATATAGGGATGATAAATATACTATAATCTCATTGGATATAATGCATTGATTATTGGTGAACATGGTAAAAGGGTTATTTTAATTTATATAGATCTATATTAATAAATGATGTCTTAGATGTTATTGTTATCACTGTATGATCAGTATGTGGCGTCTCCTGATATTAAGAGTACATTGATATATTTTTAGTCTGGGTGGTGATGAAACCCCCTCAACATTAGATTTATTTTGGGATGGGATTTTAGTATATTGATGTTGTAATATTGATTTCATCATATAGGATGGTGACTTATGAATTTATAGAGTTGTAGATTATGATTTATTATTTTCAACAATGATGTTTTATTCATCCAGTCTATCTCTATGTGGTGATCTAGTTTTTTACATGAAGTAAAATTTAGAATCATGTGATTGAAAATTTGTTTTAGTTACCTGAATAAGGTAATGTCGAAGAACCATTATCCCCATTCTTGTTTACAACATCTTATCCGTCTATTGAAGAGAGAGAGATAATTTTCTTGGAGATAGGTTTCTAATTAGGATATACTTTTACGAGTGTTAAATGAAAATCTATTTCAATGAATACCCTTAGATATCATTATGGCCAATATGGTGATGTCATTTATTGTCCTGAACTCCCATAATGATTACATGGGACTGATGAATTTTTTTATTGGAGAATTTGTCAATCATTTTAGGATTGTATCCAATGATGACATTATTTTGTATTCAAGTCATATGAGGATCATGTAATGCTTTTACAAGGTATTTTAGATAATATTTAAAGCCATTATTTATTTCAAAATTTTCTAAAGAGTGTGAAATATACTTGTGATATCAACTTTATAGGATATCCTCAATCTAAACATGGGAGTATAAATGAATTCATTAATGCTTATGTTATTTGTGTATTTCATATCCACATGAAATTTTGTCAACTTTATGATTTTCTCTGGTTTGTATCATATATAAATAGTATGAATGATATTGTGTGGACTCACTAATATTATATTTTTTTAATTTATTTGAAGGAGGAGTTTAATAGTGTCCACATATATAACATAAAAAAAGAGGGTGGTACATTTTTGAATTAGTGAGGTGCTTTTCAAAACATCTTGGGTCACATTCTATTACAATGGAGTTATATCATATATGGATCGGTTGTTACATCATCATGAATGTACCTATGTTATCATGATCAAGAGATTATTTTTTCATCTATTAGGTTATGTGTTATTACATCAGAAGTGAATACATTGTGTCTTTCATATATCCTTTAATAATATCTTCTTCGAGTTCAATTTCAATGATGGAAGGAGTTCTTACTGGATTTAGTCTTCATTATATATTATAGACCTTTGAAATTAAATGTTATGTATGATTCATTGTGAAATAATTTATGTGGTGATATTTTTTATTAGTCATTTGATATTTTGATAGTGATGGAGGATCTCTCCTTGATTAACAGTGTAATGAAATACAATGGTGGTAGAAGGTGTATCAATCAAATGGTAGTGCTTACATTTTTTTTGTTGAAGGGTATGTATACGAACAAGTAAAATTATCATTTTTGTTATTGAGAGAGTTTTTTTTGTAATGGTGAAACTCTAATTGGATGTTTTTATAATTAATATGATTAAGTGTTGTTTTGGGGGAGTCTCGTTATTCCATTAGTGATGAATGAGGTGGTTCTCCATATGTTCTAAAGTATACATATAATAGTACAAACTTGTGTGGTTGATATGTATCATTAATTGACATGGAATTTTATTTTACCCATGATAAATAGATATGTTATAGTTTTTTTATCATGACTATTTTTCCTCAAGATGGTGAAGGATAAAACATGTCTTCAGGGTGGGGTTTTTTAGTCACTCAATTTTCCTATGTGAAAGTGGAGTAATATATCAATGGATTTTATAACCAGTTTATCTCGAGGATAATAATTTTTTAGAGCTAACTATGTGATCATAGACCTTTTGATGAATCTGTATCACGTAATGGGATTAAGTAGTAATGCATAACAAATGTTTTCTCATAGAAATATATGGATTTTGTTTCAAGATTCCATGGTCTTCCAAATATAGTAATTTCTGATAATGATATCCATTTCACCAACATAGAATTGAGTGATATCCATTGTATATTTTGATATTAGATATTCCTTATCATCACATTCATTCGTATATGGTTGGTTATCTAGAGAAACAATCCATAAATTTGGAGATTTTGTGAGCATTGAAGAATTCACTTCTGATATTCATGATCCTAATTAAAAGGTGTTTTGTTAGTGTGATTTTCCCTCAGTTTATAACCCTTAGTGGTTTTGTAGTTAAGTGGATTTTATTATAGAAGCATGAGATATATATTAGTACTTAAAATCCTATGTTGGTATGATGTTTGATTCAATTGAGGAAATATGAAAAAAATTATTTGTGGTATGATTGATGATGTAACAGATTATGTGTCTTGTTTATTCTAATGTGTTTGTTGTGTAATTAATATATAAAATACCTCATAGGTTTCTTATAGGTTCATTTTTTATCCCATTTCATCTTTATTTTTTTGTTTGGTTTTTATTCTCAAGGTAGAGAAGTTTTTTTTGTGATTCTTGATGAATGAGATTTATATTTTTGGTGTTCATTGCCTTTTTTATATGATTTTTATGTGTCTATAGTGAATTTTGAGGTGATCATATTGAGTAGAGTAGTTTTTTGGATATATAGGGTCCAAAATACATTTTAGTAGGATTGGATAAGGTCACAATGTTTTCTGTTCTAATGATACTTCTACTTGAGCTAGCTATTTTAGTGTTTAGTGAACTAAGTGAGTGAAACTTTCTTTTTAAGGGGTGGGGCATAAAATGATTTCCATATGTAACAATAATATATATAAAGATACCAATGTTTTCCCAAATGGCCTAATGGCCTTCTTTTTTATATTATTATCAATAATCCCTCATTACAGGTTTAATGGGAACCCATACATGACTCGGAGGCCCAAGGCATAATGCCCGATAGAACTACGATACATGACTCGAATCCCCAGTGGCATACCATGCCCATAAAATGACCCATTGGCCCGACCCACTAGAACTGCATCTCCCCAGCTTCTACGTCATTGATCACCTAGGTCCCTACCAATAATTATTGATCATTTATCATTGCCCTGTACAAAGCTACACATTACCTGTTGTACACCACACTCTTTGATTTTCATGATCACAATCACTTTCATTTTTATCTAATATTGTGTTTTAAGTGTTGTGGATGATAGGAAAAAGATTGCCAAAGGAATGGCCCAAGAAAGGACAAGGAGTGGACTGAAACTCAGTCAACCGGTCAACCGGTGTGATAGCACCGGCCAGCCGGTGGACCTGGCAGAGGCATTGCCCACTGCCAGGCTCCACCGGTCAGCCGGTGGCTTGACCACCGGCCAGACGGTGGCACCCAGATGCAACAGTGTGAGCTACTGTCTTGCCACCGGCCAGCCGGTGGCTCCTCCACCGGTCGGCCGGTAGAGCCTGGACCAAATCTCCTCTTCTCTGCCAAGGCACCGGCCAGCCGGTGGCCCTGCACCGGCCAGCCGGTAGCCCAGTCAAACTAGCCGTTGGGTTTGACCAGTCAACCTTCTTTTGGCCTCCAACGGCTCCGAAGACTTCTCCAACGGCTCCGAAGCCTCCCCAAGGGTTCCATGCCTATAAATAAAGGCCAAGGAAGCCCCGGACACCAACCGGAACACTTGTGAAGCCAACGGACATATTTTGTATCATTTGGCCAACCTCCGGCAACTTCCTTCAAAGGAACCCTCCTTGCTCCTACAACTTCTACATCCAAGGAGCTCCTCCAAAGAAGCTTGGAAGCGGCCTTCAACATCTCAATCCAATCAAAGGCGCCCAAGGCTTCTCAAAATACGGTTTTTATTGTATATTTATTTTTTTTGAGCTTAAATTGAGTTTGTGCCTACAAACTCCCACTTTTCTCATCCCCTCTTTCTCTTGGGTTCTCACACCACCATTAAGGTGTGAAGAGGTTTCTTCAAGCCTATCCTTTTAAAAGGCTTGAGTTGTCGGTGAGCTAGCCTTCACCCGTTAAAAAGGCTAGTGGGTTCTTGCTAAACCATTGAAAGCAAGTGGGTTCTTGCTAAACCAATAAAAGCAAGCTGTAATAGGTCCTAGTGCTACCTCAAAGCCTAGTGGGTTTCTTGCTAAAACCATTGAAAAGCAAGCGGTAGGAATCTCTCAACGGTTGAGTTGGGAGCGGAGACGTAGGCCGGGTTTTGGCCGAACTCCGTTATCAATTTCCTGTGTGATTGCCTTCTTTATTTCCGCTGCATTTAATCTTTGATTTTTAAATTGTTAATCATTTTTAAAAGGGAAATTAACCCCCCCTCTTGCCATCATTCCCGCTTTTTTCCGACCCAACAATTGGTATCAAAGGGAAATTTGAATAATTCCCTAACCCGGTTTCAAATTTAAGATCCATTTAGATGGCATCGACCTCTTTCGCCCCCGAAGGCTTTTCATTGGGTCGGGCTCCATTTTTTGATGGGACCGACTATAATTATTGGAAAACCCGCATGACTACCTTTCTTAGAAGCATAGGATATCCCATTTATAAAATTGTCATGCAAGGTTACACTTTGTCTACCCCCGACGAATCCAAATGGACCCAAGCCGACATTAGAAATTTTGAGCTTGATGGAAAAGCCATGAACGCTCTTCATTGTGGTCTTGACCGAAATGTTTTTGATTGTATTTCTTCTTGCACTTCCTCTTATGATATTTGGAAATTTTTAGAACTAACCTATGAAGGTACTAGCGAGGCTCCAAAGCAAGAACCCGCTCAAAAGCAAGAACCCGACGAAAAGATCAATCCCGTTTGCCCACCTCACAAGAAAAGGGCCAAGAAGAAAAAGAAGAAGGCTTCAAAGGCAACATGGAGTGATAGCTCCTCCTTCTCCTCCTTCTCCTCGAGCAACAACGGTAACAAATGCCTAATGGCATTCCATGAGGTAACTTCTTCCGACTCCTCTTCCTCTTGTTCTTCAAATTCAAATTCTTTAAATCATCTTTCCTATGAGGATCTCCAATACGCTAGAGACCAATTAGAAAATGGTTTTCATGAACTTTCTTCAAAATTTGTTGCATTAAAAAAGTCTTTCAAAAAACTCTCCTCCGAAAAAGACCAACTTCTCAAAGAGAAGGAGGAGATGTCCCTCAAAATCCAAAATTTCCCAAATGTTGATTCCATGGAATCAACCATCAAAGACCTAAGGGAGACCCTAGCTAAGTTCACCCAAGGGGAACAAAATTTGAACAATATCCTAGGTTCCTAACAAATTTCTAGAACCACCCAAGGGCTTGGCTACACCAACCAAGCTTCCTCCTCCCATGCACCAACTGTTTTTGTAAGGGGGATCTCTAGTTATAAGTTTTGTAATTATTGTAAAAAACCCGGGCACCTCATTTATGAGTGTAATTGCAAAAATGCCCGGTACAGCCAACCCAAATCGATTTTTTATTCGGAAGAATTCTATAGGAGAAGACCCTCCATGAGACAAGTATGGATTGAAAAATCCCTTCTAGCGAGTCCTCCGGGCCGAAAATCATCTCTTTTCAAAATCCCTCTCCCCGGTGATTTTTTTTGTTTTTATTTAGGGGGAGTTAGGATCTTTTAAGCTTTTTTGTTATTTCAAGATTTTCAATTCCAACTTTAAATTTCAACTCTTGGTTTCAAAATTTTCAATTCAAAATTTTCTATTCAATTTTTGATTCAAAACTTTCAATTCAAACTGTTATTCAATTTTCATTTCAAAATTTTCAACAATTGATATCATTTTCAATTGATTTAAAATCTCGTTTTTCATCGTTTCCCTCAATCAAGTTTTATGCCCCATTCTATTTTGATAATCACAAAGGGGGAGAAATTTCTTGATTGATTGGGGGAGAATCTTTTCTCTCATGCTTAGTATTTATTTTCAAGTTATCATTTAAAGAATGCCTTTCATTTAAGTTTTTACATTGCTTAGATAAGTGATTGTGATCATCAAAATAGGGGGAGATTGTTGTACCCCACACTCTTTGATTTTCATGATCACAATCACTTTCATTTTTATCTAATATTGTGTTTTAAGTGTTGTGGATGATAGGCAAAAGATTGCCAAAGGAATGGCCCAAGAAAGGACAAGGAGTGGACTGAAACTCAGTCCACCGGTCAACCGGTGTGATAGCACCGGCCAGCCGGTGGACCTGGCAGAGGCATTGCCCACTGCCAGGCTCCACCGGTCAGCCGGTGGCTTGACCACCGGCCAGCCGGTGGCACCCAGATGCAACAGTGTGAGCTACTGTCTTGCCACCGGCCAGCCGGTGGCTCCTCCACCGGTCGACCGGTAGAGCCTGGACCAAATCTCCTCTTCTCTGCCAAGGCACCGGCCAGCCGGTAGCCCAGTCAAACTAGCCGTTGGGTTTGACCAGTCAACCTTCTTTTGGCCTCCAACGGCTCCGAAGACTTCTCCAACGGCTCCGAAGCCTCCCCAAGGGTTCCATGCCTATAAATAAAGGCCAAGGAAGCCCCGGACACCAACCAGAACACTTGTGAAGCCAACGGACATATTTTGTATCATTTGGCCAACCTCCGGCGACTTACTTCAAAGGAACCCTCCTTGCTCCTACAACTTCTACATCCAAGGAGCTCCTCCAAAGAAGCTTGGAAGCGGCCTTCAACATCTCCATCCAATCAAAGGCGCCCAAGGCTTCTCAAAATACGGTTTTTATTGTATATTTATTTTTTTTGAGCTTAAATTGAGTTTGTTCCTACAAACTCCCACTTTTCTCATCCCCTCTTTCTCTTGGGTTCTCACACCACCATTAAGGTGTGAAGAGGTTTCTTCAAGCCTTTCCTTTTAAAAGGCTTGAGTTGTCGGTGAGCTAGCCTTCACCCGTTAAAAAGGCTAGTGGGTTCTTGCTAAACCATTGAAAGCAAGTGGGTTCTTGCTAAACCAATAAAAGCAAGCTGTAATAGGTCCTAGTGCTACCTCAAAGCCTAGTGGGTTTCTTGCTAAAACCATTGAAAAGCAAGCGGTAGGAATCTCTCAACGGTTGAGTTGGGAGCGGAGACGTAGGCCGGGTTTTGGCCGAACTCCGTTATCAATTTCCTGTGTGATTGCCTTCTTTGTTTCCGCTGCATTTTAACTTTGATTTTTAAATTGTTAATCATTTTTAAAAGGGCAATTCACCCCCCTCTTGCCATCATTCCCGCTTTTTTCCGACCCAACATTACCAAGTCCATGTGGCAGCTACCATACCATATCATTCTTCTAATCCGGTTAGCTCTTCTTATGGTGGGTGTTACTCTTGTTTCTCTGATCTTATTCTAAGGCATGTTTTGTGTTAACAGGGCTACTCCGTGGTCTCTGTGGCCCGAAGGCTTAGTAGCTTAATGGAATTTGATGACTTGAAGTCCCTTGTGATCTGTTGGCCCAAACCAGTGGCCTGTAGGCCCAAACTAGTGGCCCAAAGGCCCATCACATGTCCCATTACATTCCATTTCACACAAAATTATCATGGGTTAGTTAAACACAACAAGTTATACATTCTTAATGTAAAGAATCAAATGTATGAGGGAAACACACCGTTATTATATCTCACAAGGAAAAATTTCTTCATGTCAACCACACCCTCAGCTAGAAGCCTCAGTCTAAGTGGATGCTAGAAGTAGGGGAAAAGTGCCTTAGTCCCCTTCCCTAACCCATGCAATAGGGGTAGAATTTATAGCCTCAGTTCAACTCCACCCATGGGCATAGAACCTAAAGTAAATACCCCACTCTACCAAGCCATGTTCACATAATATGCATATATGTATATCGATCAACCATTCATAGAACATAAATACCATTTCTCAAGGAAAATATAAACCATAACAATAACAACATAGTTAATACCATGCTTTAACCCATTAAAAAATTTACCACATTTCACATCATTTAGCCATTTATCCATATTCCCTTTTATTATGCTTATATCACTAAGCATTCATTCATTTTTCCTATATCACTATGATTCTTTAATCATGTATAATCACTATGCTTCACTAAAAGGCTCAAAATCCATTCAATTATGGTCATTAATAATTACCACATGTTAAACCATTTATCCGTTCATCATTCTCCAGTGTCAACCCATTACACATTTCAACATTATTCTAAATTCATTTAATATATCCATATTCAACCCATACAAACTACTTCCATGATAGCCCAATATCCCTTAGGTTATTATTAAGACAAGGTGATTATCCTATCTTCTACTATATCATAATTAATCACATCATCCTGTTTATCAATGGATTAAAATAAATACACAACAATCTCACTTGTTCTTCACAAATACCTAGGTCCAGGGATGTCAGCCCAACCCATGGGTGGCCCTATATTAGTCTCATCACCCTAGATGTATCACATGGGGAGTGTAAGGATTTCCATTTACCTTATCAATATAATTTTTACCTAATCATGTCTATAGTGATCAAAACATTCTAAGAGACACCCAATAACAAAACCACATATGCAAAAATCCACTAATTAAACATGTGAAATAACATATAGAACACCTAACATGATTTTGTGGGTGAACTCACTCTTAATTATGCCCTTATATTCCACTTTAACTAACCCTTGAAGCTTCAACCTATATCTCAACCAAATATTAGTGTTTTAGAGATTTGGTACGACAGGATAAGAATATACAAACCATAAACTCAAAAGATATGAAAGGATGGGATTAGCCTTAGCCAGAGATTTGATCCACTACCAACATCTCCAAAAAAACATTTGATATGAGGCAAATAGATCTCTTCAATTTTTTGGAGATTTGGTTCGTCCCAAGGGTGATGAGTAATAAATGGGGAGGAAGTCCTCATTTGGGTATGAAAATTCCTGAGTAAAAGAATTGTAAGTTTTTAAATGTTTCTGGACCATACTATGTACCCACATATTATTCCGAACTATGAAAAAAGGGTGCAGATTCCACTGTCCAAAATCCATCATCCTTCACGGTTTTATGTGTTTCCACAATGTTAGTACTATCCATGCACAAACCATGAAGCCTACCAAGAAAACCCCATTTCCTCCTTTTTAATGTCTCGAACCACCAAAACACCTATGGGGAACCATATAAATCAAGAAAATATTATATTAACCAAACAAATGGAATCAAATAAACACATAAATGATAATATACCATTTTATGATCTGGGATCATACATATAATAACATATAAAATGAGTGTCCCACATAGAAATTCCACTTAAATTGGCACTACATTATAATACTAGACATACTGATCACTCATCGTAATTCTCTTATCCTTCTCGTGGTACCACACCATATCAATTCTGTGGTAATTCTTATAAACCCACCTCCTTACAGCATAATGGACCACACTGTGCACAATCTCAGACATGATCTTTCTTGCCACCTTCCGGCTAGCCTTCCTAGTCACTCTTGGGCTCGGTAAACCCAAAGTCCTAGGAAAGCTATCAGTTAAAGCTTGTGGATGGTAAAATTAGTAGGTTAGCCATAAATTTTTAATAAACCACCCAAAATTACATAGTATATAATGGAATTCAATATGAATTAAATGGAATCTTCTAAAAATTTAAAATCCCTATCATGCAAGGTATATTCTAATTTTTACTCCATTTACTATTGTAACCATTCTGACAACTCCAATAATCAATGGCACGTGTTCTTCAATATTACTAACCAGCTTAGAAATTTTAACAATTACATTCAATTAGTTTTTCAAACTCTCAAGAAATCAAATTCAATTTTAACATCACCAAATCACATTCCTTATTTAGTAATGTTACATGGGAAAAATATACAAACATGTATCATGAATTTAGTTGAAAAGATTCTTTATTAAACAATAATTCACAACCAATAACAATAATGTGTTTGTGTATTCTAATTCCATATTTATAATAACAATTTTTATTGAATTATCTTATATATCATTAACAAATATATTATATCATAGTAACATTCATTTACATATCCATATGAAAACAACTCTTCCCTACTATCTAAAAATGGAAACATAATAATGTGTGACCTAATATGTTTTGTAATTTTAATCGTAGGTGATATAAATCAGCGAGCCTATGAATTATTAATATTGGAATAATGATCTGATATAATGTAAAAAACTTATGAAGTTCATACACAATCATTCATTAATAATAAATAAATTTTAAATTCATAATGTTTTAGTATTTCAAACAACATGAATCTTATGAGTGAGAAATCATCATTAATAAAATATGATATGTGAGAAAATATAAAAACAATAGGAATGTGTCATAAGAATTTTTAACAATCATAATAATTGAAAATAATATTATTAGTAATGGTAAACATTAAAAAACATCGTCACATTGTAGAAAAAGTCCCATAATGGATTTTGTTTGGTCGTATCAACATTAATTCTTAAAATGGGTTCCCTCCCCATCCTCATTTATATTATATAATTATATATCATTCATTACATAATTCATTTCATTTATGTAATAATTCCACCGATCAGAAAATAAAAATCATATATATTTTTGCATCAGGTTCAAAAAAATATTCATATATTCATCATTAAATAAAGTAATGAAAAAAAAGAAGTTTCAGAAATATTTTTAAATTAAATAACCATATGATGCTTAATGAATTAACACGGATGTTATCATTACATACTTTTCTCTATGAATCATATAAAATGTAAATGGATTTTGACATAGATAAAAAATAATTTTAAAATAACATTCAACCCTTTCTTGGAAAAATAGGAAAAAATATTCGTTTAATTTTATAATATATAAAATAAAAATTCCTACAATAATGAGAAAATTATTTTATTATAAAACCACCACAAAAAATTTTCAATTATTATTCAATTAAAATATTTTTCACTATGTATGGAAAATTTGTTTTTGTGGTTAATTTTAAAATAATGATACCATTTAATGTTTTTGTAATAATCCATTCATAACCTATTGGCATAAAATTATAAAAATTAATTTTCAACACATTGAAATGAATGTAAATTATTGTTGAAAATATATTTTAATAATCTTTATATCATAAAAAACAGAATTACTCAAGAAATAAAAAAAATTTTATTGTAGAAACATTTCTCCTACCTAAGAGGAAATATGATAGACTTTTCATAAAGCATTTTCTCAATCATTTTAGGTACAATATAAATGAGAATAAATTATTAAAATTAAAACAAAATACATCGACGTAGGAGATGGGATAAAGTTATATATAATTGGGAAATAGAATATAAATCAATTTTTTTAGATTCAATAATAATCAAGCGTCATTAAAAATGAGATTTCAATATAATCCCTTCCATCAGGACCTGCCATTCTTCATAATAACTTATATGAAATTACAAAATAAATTTTTTCACATTAAATATCTATATATGGAATGTATTCATAAATTTTTTTCAATATATAATTTCTCTAAAATATCTATTTATAAAATTTATTAATAATTCTTTATTAAAATCCATATTCTTTTGTTAACTGTTCTGTTTCCCAAACATATTCTTATTCAATGGGTCTAATACATGTATCATGTTAATAATTTCATCATATCAATGTTATTAATTGTATTGAAACTATAATATTTATTCATGATATATAAGTTTATATACATTCATATATGGTGTTGAGAGAAAATGATTTATACAATATTGAAGAGATGGTTGTATGTTTGTATGTGGGAGTAATATTTTTATTTGAAAACTAAAACAAAAAAAAACAAGATAAATAATAATACATTTTTCTCAAATAATTTTAATACCATAAATGTCATATATATTCATTATGTATGTATATATTACTATACTTTTTTGGGGAATATTAATGATGAATCACATCATATCATTGAGGTGGTAGTACACAAGTATATGTGTTTGATATTTTAGTTTCTCATTTGATTAAAAATCGGTAAAAAATAGTTATAACATTAACATATAAATATTTTAGTGTATTACTGACAGTAATTTAAATATTTTATTAGTTTATTGAGTATTTTGAGGAGGTTATGGGAGAATTAAACTATAACTGAAACTTTAAATATAAATATATCTTCTTTTGGAAACCACCTTTATATACCCCTTATGTCTTCAATGGTTGGAATTTGGGAAGACATAAAGATAAATGATTTCTAAGGGATAATAAAATGATTTTTGGGAATTTATTTTAATAGATATATCCCTCAATATGTGTGAATGCGTGGGAAAAATGTGGTTCTCTTTTATAATATATATGGGTGGAATACTTATAAATACATAACTAATTAAAATATAATAACGTTATATTAAAGGGAAAGTGGAACTAAGGTAACAAATATTTATATATACGATAATGGTGGTTCAAAATTAACTTTTATAATAAAATTTATAAATTATTTATAAATATTTTAAGCCTAAACTCTATGATTAAAACTCACCCCCAAAAATTATCTTTATCCCTTACAATTGTGATAATGGTTTAACATATATACTATTTATAATGACAAAAAATAAGATAAATAACATTAAAAAATTTAATTGATATTTAAAATTCTGGAAAAAGTGTTGCAATGTTTAATTTTTATAATTGAAAGAAATTAATTTTTAAATAAATTCAAAAATTGAAAAAGAAAACTTTTAAAGGAAAATAAATTTTTGAAGCCTAAAACAAAATTTTCTCTCATTAAATTTCTAGTAAAAACATTAAAAGAATCATTAATTTTTTTATTTTATAATTTAACTACCTAATTCATTAAAATAATTACTCAATAATGATTATATTATTTTACTATGATAAAATAAAAATTCAGTCATAAAATTTGTTTTTGGAAAAAAAATGTTTTTTCCTTAAAATATATATTTTTTATTTATCACAAAATGATAGGAAAATATTTATTTTTATAAAATTGTAAAAAATCATATTTGTATTGTTTAAAACTATTAATTACTTTTCATAGATCATATATTTTTGAATAATTATCATAATAAATATATTTCAGAACAGATATCAGATCAATATTATTTACTATGGGAAATAGAATATTTTTTGTACAATTTTATTTCATTTAAATAAATTTTATTGTGAATAAATTTATAATTTATAATAACTATTGTAATAATTTAATATTTTCATTGTAATAAATATATTAAATTCATTGTGTGTTTAAATAATAATATATTCTAAAATATTTTAGTGTTGCATTGTACACCGACATAAGAATATATGCCTTGAAATGATGTTAGTAACATATCAAAAATGGAGATATTTCAATCTTATCACATCATTGGATTCCCAATGTCCATCCAATATTTTATTCCTTTCAAGACCCTCAACCTGGTCATTAGAATCATTCCCAATCAATTTTACTTTATAATTCATGTTTTATATTGGTTTATTAACACAATAATAAACATGAAATAATGATATAACCACTATGTTTTAAAAATACAATTTATTAGGTTTTAAATTTCTCAAAAAAAATATACATTAAAGAAATAATGAACTTGTGGTAACCTATAATGAATGTCCATTTGATTTGCTACCATTATTATATAATCCATAATCTGATAGGGATAATTATATTTGAGGATTATTTTTCCCATCATTCCACATATCATAAAATTAATTAAAGATGATATTCACTTTTATACCTCACAACCAACTAAACAATGGATATTATTAATGATTTTATGAATATAATGTTTGTGAACATTGAGCTACCCTAATTTTTTTTAAACATATCTAACATCTCAAACATTTTCCAATAATCTCAGGTATTGATATCTTACATTCCTTAACTTCAACTTAACGTTTTGGAGTCCTATATTTATTTCCATATATGGACTCAAAAAGATATATGTCAGTTTTTGAGTGAAATATGTTTTTGTATAATAATTTTACATGTGTAATATGTTGATCCCAACCTCCACTTAATTCCCTAGTGATATCTCTCAACATATGTTCTATATTCAAAATGGTCCACTTAGACTAACCTTCTACCTTTGGATGATATAAAATTCAAAATATCAATTATATATTCAATGTTTTTTTGAAGAACTAGCTTGGGAATTATAATATTCCTTGGATCTTGATCAGATACTATAGATAATAGTAGTACATGAATCCATACCACTTCATTAATGATTATGATAAATAGCTAATCAAGAGAGAAATTTTATCTAATGTTAATACAATAAAATGATATCAGTATGCGATCAACTATAACCCAAAAATAGATTCACTATGAATTTATTTGGTTTTCCTAAGACACAGTTTGTAGGGTTGTTTAATAATTTTCACTCAACTACATATAATGGTTATAACATCCCCTTATTAATTTTTCACTCACCCTTAATTTGATGACATCACAATCATTGAGTTACATACATCTTGATATATCTATTCAAGTCTTCCCACATTGAATGATATTTATGGTCTCTATAAATAACATACAGGGTAATTTTAATAGAAAATAAATTTCATGCCTTATTAATATTCATGTATATAATTTTATTTAGTTATATTCATTATAATAATATTTTGTTATTTGTCAATAAAAAATATTTTTATTCGTACTAAATTTGATTACATATATTGTATATATTTATTTAAGTGAATAATTTCAAAATTATAGGATATTAATTTGATAAAATTATATCAAAATATATATATCTTCATTTAATAAAACCTTTATTATGAAAATTTGTGAATTATATGAAATAATATTTTTTTTTGTGATTATTAAAAATATTATTTTCTATAAATACTCTGTTTCAAATATTTTTATTTAAAAAGTATCATTATTTTTTGGAATTATAATAAGATTTAATTAATTATTTTTTATAATAATTAATCTTATCAATAAAATTATAATCAACATTACATGTGATTTTAGTATAAATACATTTTTATAAATAAAAATCAAATTATCTGGAAAATCAGTTTTCATCATATTTGTGGGATTTCATTACAAATAATATTCTTCTACATATAAACATTTAATTTGATAGATTTAAATTCATATTTTTTATTAGATTTTAAAATTTTGATAATTAAAAAACTATTACTTTTGAAAATTATTAACATTATCATTGTTAAAAATAATGTTAATTACCATGATAAGAGTTAGACCAAGTTAAAAGAATTAAAACTAAAATCATAATGGGTAAAATGACCAAAACAATTGTATAAATTCTATTTTTATGGTCATAATTTTATCTTATCTTATTTCATAATTATTTATTAGTCATTTTTGGATCCTTTGGTATAGAGTAATACGTTAATATATTTTAATATTATCAAAAAGTTCCATTGTTTCCACTCCCTTAATTATGAAAGGACATCCCATCTCCACCATTATCCACATTTCAAGAGCAACATATATCCTAAATTAAATTTAAAATTACCTTCTAATGATATCTATAAGTTTAATAAATGTCCATTTTTAATTAGAATACAATCCTATTAAGGATTTTAGAATAAAACAAAGGAATATTTATTAGAGAGGTTAAATGTTCTTAAATAAGCTTTTTCATTTTTGTAATTTTTTTACCTCATTTAGATATTTATTATAAAATGTGATACAATTAAACAATTCTCTCCAATATATGATTTTTTTTATTTTTATGGTTTAATGAATTATTCATATTTCAATATTTTAAATAAGAAACGAATCTATCGTTCGTACATTTGGGCAATCAATCTCCTCACGAACCAATGTAATTCATTTTGCATCACCTCTTATCAAAGATGGTTATAAGGATTAATATAATGAATATATATATATATATATATGTATATATGATATTAATGATATAATTATCATTATATTATGATAATAGATCATCTATTTTCTACCATTTCAGCTATTAAAATTATATAACATAGCTTTTGTGTATGTGTGGATTACAAAAACTGAAAAACGATGTAATTATGTTTTTGATCACCACCTAACATGTATGATTTATAAAAATATATCATAATTTAATAATTTTATTTTTATGATATAATATTCATTTTTAATGATAATATGATAAAAACCTTCTTTCCTACATGTCCTCTAAAAAATGTATATTTTACTCCTGTTTAATAACACGATACAGTCTCTATGATGTAACATAATTCATTTTTCCTAACTACCATACATGGTAGGTTATAAAATTTTAATTATTATTTAATAATTATAAATATAAAATGCAAAAAATTAAATGATATAATATTGATCTATTGGGCCACAGTTAACTTCCAAATCCATTTCTTAAATTTCAAAGAAATATTCTCAAAAAATCTGATGTGAACTTTATATATTTAGTAACATAATAAATAATGTTAATAAAAAAGTAAAAGGAATAATAATAATTATATAAATATGGAAAAATATTATTAATAATGTATAAATCTAAAACGATTTTATTATAAAGTAGTTATAGAATGTATGAAGATAGATAACACATCAGTTATGGGGTGTGAATAAAAACTTATGGTTTTATTTTATCATTTATTTATTTAATTTTATTTTTTAAAAATAAATTCTATTTGTATTTCATAAATATTTCATATTGTTTTGTAGTTATATTGTTGTAAGGGACTCTATAACGTAAATACTCATTTTAAATTAATATTAATATATCCATAAAAATATTTTTCCATCATCTCCATTTTAATAAATATAATATTTCAATATTTTTATATTCAAATAAATTTATTATAAATAACATGTTTATAGTCTATATTTAAAAGGCTTCAAAAGAAATATGTTTACATATGTTATACTAAACATTATGATATTATTTACACAAGATAAGAGGAATATTTTATTTTAATGTATACATCATGGAATAGTTTTAACGATATCATGAATTTTATTCATTAATTCTCATAATTTAAAATATTCCATGATTTTTTTATAATACATTTTCCCTTTAATTGGTGATTTTTTATAAAAAAATTATTTTAAATAAAATGATATATTGACGTATGAATGTGTTTTATGTTTTTGTTAATTTTTTTAATGGATATATGATCAAAATGGGAAATATTATATCTGATTTTTTTAATGATATGGTGATTTTTAATTATATTTTATTATAGGTTAATTTTATATAACTTATACTATGTGTGATCTCGATATAGATTATATGATGGGTAACCAAACTATATCTCTCTAATGAATAACATAATGTTCTTTATCATAATGTAAATATGGAGGTTGTTAACCAGGAAGTTTTATCATATAGATTTACATGGGATTCTATTATAATTAGAATTAGTGAAAATGGTTTGTTAATATAATTCTCTAAAATGAATACATGGTTTAAAATTTTCACAGAATATGTTTTTAATGATTTCATTTGAGATAATTCTTCCTCTATGTATATATTATTATATTTTATGAAAAAAATAATAATATTAAAATTGTTAACATTTTATGGGTCATCATGTTTTTCAATTTATTAATGGATTACATTATTTTAAATACAATACTAAAATTTTTATTCTTATCCCAAATTTTGAAAAAAATGACATTAATTAAGGATGAGTAAGAACAATGAAAAAGATATTGAGAAATAAGAGATGTATTCCATTTTATATATTTTATACTATGGAAGAAGTGGATACTGAGAAGATGATTCTATTTAGTAATGTTAGAGTTAGTTATGTAATTTTTATGAAATAAATATGTAAAACTATAAACCTAAATGGCCTTTAGGGATGCATGAAATTGAGTTCATATATAAAAACTCCGGATTACATAATGTTTGATTAATGATTCATCATTAGAGGGAATAATTTTATATCGTTATAGGTTATGATAATTTCACTAAAATAATATTGAGTGATTTAGATTTATAGTTAATTTTACATGATATACCAAATGATGATTACAATGTTGCCTTATCTTGTCTATATCTATTCAGGATAGTTTGTCATAGATGAAACATGGATGTTTAAGTGGGATGGTATCAAGTGAAAAATGTCATTCCAAATTTATATTCTAGAGTTGTTGGAATTATAAATGATTAGTTAATTATTGTGATGGATTTTTTGATGTAGTCTATAAATATTAGTGGCATCCATTTTAATGAGTATGATTATATATGATAGAGGAACATGTCTATAGCTGCACTTTTTAATAAACTACAACATAAGTATTTTTGTGAATCCTCATGTACTTTTGTATTTGAAGGATGGTTAAATGTTTTATAAATTCTATACAATGTCCAGTAATGTTCATAAAATCAAAAGTTCACCATATATATTTAACATTTTAAATTTTGAGAATATTTGTTTTGGTCAACTGATAAGAAGAATAAGGATAGAAATAATAATAATATAATGTATTGTGATATATTTAAGAATCCATTCATAGTGAATAAAACATATAATGTTAGTCCAGAGAGAATCGTGAAAACATTCATGTATATAATGAAAATGGGATAAGATTCAATATATGAATATGTAAAATATTTTACAATATTGGTTAATTATACACTATAGTTTACTAAGGTCCAAGATAGTAAAATGCATGTATTTAAATGATTACTAAAACTGTGATTTTGAAGTGATCTAGTGTCTTGGTACTTTATTGTATTGAGAAATATTATTATTTTTATAGAATTATATGATACAGTTTTCTAACAC
This sequence comes from Viscum album, assembly GCA_963277665.1. Taxonomy (NCBI): domain Eukaryota; kingdom Viridiplantae; phylum Streptophyta; class Magnoliopsida; order Santalales; family Viscaceae; genus Viscum; species Viscum album. The sequence goes on along the minus strand of OY728150.1, from coordinate 1,349,746,600 downwards.
TTATGTGCCCTAGGATTACAAGTTTATGAAGAAATCATGTTGGCCATAAATTGAGAAGTTCTAAATTAAAAAATCTGTAGGTAATCCCCCAAACATGTTCCAAGTGCTGTAAAAGAAATTATACAAAATAGATTACAGGATCTTGAATTTGTTACCATTGTTGTATATTTTTTCTTATGGATCTTGAAAAAAAAATATGAGTCCTAGTTTATCAAAAAATTTGATAACAAGTAGTCAACCAATAGTGATATGTTTTAATTGTAATGAGTTTGGTAGTTGTACAAACATATGCCAAACGATAGTTACTCAAGGATGATATTATCATGGTAGAAATTAAAAATATGTGTAAAAATCAATTTCAACTACTTCCATTGATGATTATTAATTTCATGAAGTGGTTTTATGTAAATAAATATTTTATTAGAATAATCTTGATTCTATGTTGTATTTGGATAATATCATTCATTCATTTTTGAAAAAAATGTAAAATAAGAATATGTCCCAAGGGAAAGAATATAATGATTTATATGAAAAATCATAGTGAAACATTTTTCGAAATATATGAGTCCACTTATTATTATCAGTAGGATAGTTTTTTATAAAAATATTATTCAACTTGGTATTGTAGAGTTCATTTTTATTTTGGGAATTGATTGTGTTTTAGTTGATCAAATAAGATATTTTCAAATATAGTAATGTTATATTAGATGATTTTCACCAATTGATGATAAATTTGAAAATAAGAAATCGATTTAAAGTGGAAGGGGATAATACCTATCTCATATTTTTGAAATAAAAGATACTATTAAAAGTAGTGATGTTCTAGTGTGGAATGAATATATTAATGTGTTTCATAAAGATTTATCTAGTGCTATTTTTTATCAACATATTGACCATAATATCTAAATATTTCTTGATGATAAGATTATATCAAATCCCTCTTACAGAATGGATCAAGGATATAATTTCTAATTGAAATGAAGTTTCAAGAATTACATTACAATGGTTTCTTTCAACATGCCAATTATCCATGGGTTCTTAATAATTATTTTTTTTATAAATATTGATGTTTCCTGAAGAATTTTCAGTTATTATAGTACATATAAAAACATCATTGTTAAAAAAATTTATCAATCTCCATATATTACTTGTTTTTTATTAAACCATTGGAGCTAAATATTTGTTAAGGGTTGACGTTAGGTCCAGGTACGCTCAAATTAATGTAACCGAGTATAACATTACAAATATTATGTTTTAGACTATATATCAAAAATATGAGTTTTTTATTATGTCATTGGTGTTTCATAAGAAACAATTTATATTCATGAAACTTATAAATATAGTTTTCCCTGAATATTTTGATATTCTTATGGTAGTTCGTATTGATGATTTTTTATTTATATTCCAATGGTCATAAGGATTAAGAATGAAAATGGAGTATTGTTTCACAAAAATTGAATGAAAACAAGTGATGTGAAAATTTTAATCAATGTGAATTTTGGTAGTAAAATATTTATTTCTTTCAAAATATTATAAATAAATATGAAATTAATATTTTTTATATATATCTAAAGTTGATAAAAATTAAAATTCATAATAATGTCACAATGATTTGTAGTTTAATTTGATTATGGTGTACTACCAGATGTTTTTTGAAAACAAATCTCATTATTCTCTCTCACTGATGAAGTTATCATCAAATGTAATTCAGTTTTTCTAAATGAATGAGTGTGGTGATTTTTTATTGGAAATAAAAAAATATTGGTGAATGGTCCTATTTTGGGCCTAGCCACTAAAAATGGTAATTTTTTATAATGATGATTCATTGAAGGTACATGGATATGTTATAATATAGAATGAATAGGTATGTGATTATACTTAATGAACATTCATAATTCATGAAAATAATTACCTTATACATTACCAGTAACATGATGTTGTGGTCTTATCTTTTAATATATATATATATATATTAATTATATTTACTGAAGTGTAAGATATATAGTCATTGAAAAAAATTGAATTGTATATTAACTTAACAAGAGTAAAATATGATGTAGAGAACATTTCATAAACATATCATAGATTATGATTTCATGATTTATTACAATATATTAAAAGAATATAATATAGACTTTTCATTAAGTCAAAAATATAATGCACTGCTAATCATTCAATTTTCATAAAATTATTTAAGGACCAAGCCTTAAACAAACTTATTCAAGTGTTTTTTAACTAGAATTTTATTTTAATGATCTATCGGTATATAGTTTTAAAAAATTAGAACAAAATATTTTAATTTATATCTATATATTACAAGTGGACACATATACACAATATCCATTTTTTTGATAAAACAAAAATTGTTAAAATGAAACATTGTTTCTCTTTATGAAAAATCTTCACAATTTTCCCTTTGATCTCATTATATTCATTACTCATCCCTGAACACTGTGAAAAAATTTAAAACATTGGATTAACACTAAAATCATAGTAATTATTTTAAAATAAAGGAAACCAATAGTCTAGAGAAAAACATGAAAACCCATTTAAGTATTTTTTTTTGAAAATGAAAAAAAACATTTAAACATGAAAAAACAGACACGTTTTTCTCAAATAAATCCTTTAAAACCAAATACATTAGAGATAAATAATAGGGATTAGCCTTAATGTAATCTATATCAGGCTCACATGTGAGATACCATGGGTATCGACCCTACGTATAAGTTATATCAGGCTCACCCATTCCCCTTGGAGCTATAATAGGGATCAATCCTTTGTATAATCTGTATAAGGCATACCCTTGAGCTATAATGGGGCTCAACCCATCATTTAATCTATATCAAGCTCATTGTTTTCTCATATAAATCTTAAATAACATTTCATGCGTAAGAAACATTCAACTTAAAAACACTGAAAAAAATATTTTAATCCAATATTAAAAACACTTTTGTATTTAAATACCCTTTGCTTTTATGTCCCTATTTTTAATACCAAGAAAACATTTCCATTAAAAAACATCATTAATTCCTAAATAACTAAAACAGAATATTTTTCATTTAAGAAGACATGTAATATAGAAAATGACTCTTGAAATTAGATTATAGTCATAGTGGTGTAAATGTTGTTGACATAATGTATATTAATAATATATTATACCTTTTTACATTTGTCAAAACGTTTCGTATAAAATGTGTAAAAAGAACCCTTTTGCAGATAATTTAATTAAATTAAAAATATAAATAAAATACCATTTATAATATTTTTATGTTCATATAAATGAACATATAACATAATTTAATGAAAATTGATATGGAGGAAATGGTCTTGAAAGTAAAAACTTAAAATTTTAAATAGATATTTTTTAAAAAAATTGTCTCATAGAACATTGATTTATTTTAAACATAAAACCTATAAATAAATAACAATAACAAAGCATGGAATAATACGAGAATAAATTAATTAATGATATGATATTTCAAAGGGTCCATATATAAACTTCAAAAATGTTGTAGGTTTTGTAACATTAAAATATGTCTCAATGAAAGGATATTGAGATGAAGTCATTTACCTCATTTATGATTTCATTAAACCATGTTAAAAAATATTTTATATTAGTTTAAAGAAATTTATTAACTAATTATATAAATAAATTCATATTTATAATACCTTATGAGAAATATTATAACATCTTATGAAATATTTATTAATAATATTTCATAATTTTTAGTGTTTTAGGTGCGTTTGTTTCATGGTTTCATGATTAGATTAACTTTGTATAATTATGGATGTTCTTGTAAAATGGGATTACAACTCCATAAGTGTAATTAAATAGTATTAAATAACTTATAGATGTATTAATGCTTCAATATATTATTTTTATTACTTTAATGATGAAGATTTATTTGATAAAACGTTAATGAAAAAAGTTTAGATTATTTTGGATGTTTTTCTGATCGTCACAAAGTAGTTTTATTTTACATATTATTATTGTTATATGTTTGTTAAAAACATCAAATATGTTATAATATTCCTATTGAAATATTATTTAACAATAATAATACTTTTATAATCATCCATGGAGATTTTAATTGAAAATTAAAAATAATTATTCACGGAGATGGTAAACCGCCATAATTTTGACAATAGTTTAATTTATATGAATAATAGAACTTTATAAATGACATGGATATGATATATTCCATTATAAACATAATTATGTAGTATATAAATAATTATGGGTTTATAATACCTTGAAGGATGACACAAGTGAGGATAAAGTGGAAGAAGAAAAGAAATTAAGAGTGGATTTTTGAGAAAAATACCTCTTGAATATCACCTCCTTAAATGATCCATTGATGAACTTGGAGTGGGTATTTGGGTAAAACTATTAGAATTTGGACATGGGAAGATTTCACATGAGAGGTTTTGAATGAAATTTTAGGATATTAAATGATTTTGATGAGAAATGAGGTGGTCTAGTGAGGTACTTATACTTGTGGATGATCAGTTTTAAGTTATTAAATAATGATTATTTTATATTTAATGCCAACCACATTGAGGTGGAATTTATTATCATGAATTTGAATTATAATTAATTTATTAATGGACATATATAGTTTAAAAGAAGATTAATTCCCAATTAAATTTATCTAGTTTTAGATATTTTAAGTGTTTACCTTTTAACTTTAACATGTTTCATTATTTTACCTACATCACGGTAAATCATAGTTTTTAGCACGGTAATTTTCTATACCTCAAAATAAAAATGAACATACTAACTAAATTTGAATTTATTATTATAAATATGGAATCCATTTTACTATAATTAAACTCATATATTAGAAATTTTATATTTATTACTAATCCCGCTGGTACAAAGGTAATGGCCGGTTTTATAGTGAAAAGGTTCAAAAGATTATCATTTTTTATATTAAAGTTAATGTAAAATAGATTAAAATGACCAAAATTGCTTTTATTTATTTATAATTGAAATAATTATTATCTAAATATAATTTAAAATATAATTTAACTATATAAATAAATTAGACTAAAATTTAATTTACAATTCAAATTCCATATTTTTAAATATTCATCAAAAAATGAAACAACTCAAAAGAAATAATAAAATTTCACTAAGATATAATTTTGATATTATGATTTCAAAAATAATATTAATTTTAATAAATAAAAACTGTAAAACTGTTAAATTTTAGTTTAAAAACATGTGAATCATCAAATGGCAGTAAAACTGTCTTTAGAAAAAATATAGATTTTCTTTGGATAAAATTGGATTTATTATTATCTTAAGCCAATCAATCATATTGGAAAAATTCTAAAAATATATTAGTTATTTTTAAGCTGCATAAAGAGTATCTTGTGTGATATTAAACATAGTGTTTTATTTAAAAAACATAGGATTTAACATTCTCACCCAATCCCACCCCTATATAAATTTGATTCTACCAATTAGAACATGGGAATAAAAAATTATAAGTTTGACTATTCAAAATACCATTATTCATATCCATCATCCGAAGAAGGTTCAAAAAACGTTCATCTGAATGGGGTGAAAAGAAATTATGAAGGTAATCTAAGTTAACATATGATAGGGTTCCTTGTAGGGAAAAAGGATATGAAAGATAATAGTAAATATCCAGTTCTTGTGGATAGTTATAGAGAAAATATTTTGGAGGAAGTTACACATTATAAATTTTTTGGTTTCTTATCAGTTCAAAGCAAATTCAAATATTGGTAAAAAAGTAATCAGATGAATTTTTTTTTCAAAATACATTTTATTAAATTATGGAATTATTTTACTTCCTATAATAGAAAACAAGGAAACATACTTACTTGACAAGTTGAATTTATTAATTTAATAAATTTCCACCGCAATCTCATATTTTCTCTCAAATATGGTTATTCGTCATGATTTTCAATAACTGAATCTTCATAATCAACTTTTATAGTTCAACAAATCCAAAAAATAATAACTATATATTCCTCTGTTTGTTGTGAATTAACCAGAACTAGAATGGTTAGTATATGATATTTATAATATTCAAAAATAATAAACCTTTATATGACTAAAAACCACATTAATCACTGATGTTCTATTGTGATTGAAAAAGATAAACATCGATTATTCAAAAAATAATTATTCTTAAAATTCCTCAAAATATTCTAACGTGAAATTGAAACCCAAAAGTTAGAAATATTTTATCACCTAGTCTCCCATGATAATATTTATCTACAAATAATAATAATATCTCTTAAAATATAATACAAAATTTAATTTCCCAAATCACATATTATCTAAGATATGATTGTTATTCCCAAATCTACTAAAATTCACAGTAAAATCATATATTATTCCCAAACAAATCTAGCATTATTCCAGAAAAAAATTTCATAGTATTCTATATACATTAATCATATAGGGTTTCAAAAATAGTGAACACCCTCTAATATAATATTTCTCGTATAATATCCAAATCATTTCACAACCCTGTGGTAATATATTTGATAAAACATATGTTCATAAAATAAATAAATATTTCATCTGGAAAATCTTTGAACTAAAAATAAAAGTAATAATAACAGGGAAATCATGTGGACAAGTGGTAGGCGATACACACTTTTTTCCCTTTAGTTGTGTGTACAATTTTCATGGAATTTCTGGATATGATAGGTTTCAATTTGGTATACATGTTTTCCTTTTTCAAAAACGATATATTTTTTATAGAATTCCAAAAAACACGATAAAAATCTCAAAATAACATTAATATATATAAAATTATAGATACTTTTAAACATACAAGGTTATATCTTACTTCCCATTTTACATCCCAAAAAGTAATATCCCAAAAATAATCTCAAAATCAAATATCATATAAGCCCCAATGGTTTTCCATATCTTTTAAATTTATATCCAATAAAATGATTTCATTTTTCATCATTTTTTTAATATCCTAAACATAAGGAATACATATACATCAAACATTTATCTAAAATTGATAAATTTCTCATAACGTTTATCCATTACATGAAACATAAAAATTGGTGTTCCTAACACTTTAAAAAAATATCCATCTGTTAAAAAATATGAGGCTCCTTGGAGCTTTCGTTGCATCTCCATAATACCCAAAATCAATTTTATTATAATTAAATGACTTGGATACACCGTTTTGTTTATGATCATAATTATTTTCATCATACGAAACTAGATTCCGACACTTATTACCATAATTACTAATCTCATTGCAAATAAAACATCACAATATTTACTAGTTATCTATCACCTCAATCTTGGATTCATCGTGAATCTACTATTTGAAGTCACAATCCTTGTAAAAAAACATACCACACATGTAACAATTTCTAGATCCTAACACAAATTCTCCAAAATGAATTATTACCACACTTAGAATAGGTTTTTGGATTACCTTCATACTTCATAGTTGGTTTCTTCTCTATTCCCTTCCACCTTTACTATTTCATACTATTGTCATATTATGGCACATAAGTTTTGGAAAACTCCATCTCTATATTTTCATAAAAACAAACCACATTATTATAACATTTAAATTATGAAGAGGAAAAATATTTTCCTAGACATTGTAAAAATCATGTGTAAAACATATTAATTTTACTATTAATTTCCAGAATAAAATTTGGAACATACCATTCCAATCATGGGATGTTTTCTATAAATGTAGATACTGACTTGTCGTCCTTTATATTAAATTACATTAATAGTTTTTTTTCATCCTAAGTCAAAAAAAACATAGGAAAATAATTCTCATGTACGATACTCTTAAATGATTCACATTCCATGAAATTAATATCATCATTCCTTATAGTATTCATAACTGACGCCCATTATTGGTTAGAATCCCCATAAAAATGAGAAATGGAATGGTTCCCATTTGATATTTCAAATATCCCATTTTTTCAAATATCTTCCCTAGAGAATTTATCAAACATTATGCAACCACAAGTTCAGATGATCCACTCAATTATGGGGGGAGTTACCTCCAAAATTTCTACAACATAAACATGTTACTTCATAGTACATTGGGTTCATATCTAGTATATATACCACTACCATTTATAGTTTCTATCAACTAATCCATCACTGTAAAAAATAATTTTTTTCATGCCCAAAAATCTCTGGTTTCTTATTTGGAAGGACACATTTTTCTTGATTCCTCCCAACTACATCATCCTTATTTCTCCTGATGAAAACCATTCTGAACCAACAAACATTATATAATTAATCCAGGTAAACATATAATTATATATAATTTAAATTTAACAATTAAGTATTGTCAACCAAGGTAAGTTTTTTATCACTATTCTATACTCTATAGTTTCCTATACCTTCCTTTGATATCAATTGTAAGGAACTCACATTAAATATAACTTATTTTAGGGTTTTAAATAAGAATCTACATTTGAGGATCTTTTAGTTTATAATTTTAATGAATTTTTATAATATCTTACAACATAATATCATAAATTACATGTGCAGAAATTTAAATAGTATCTATTTTTTCCATAAAAAATCATTCATATAAAACATGGTTTCTATTTATGGACAATATTCCCAATTTTCTACATGATATCAAACATATCCATATTATTCCTTAAACCCTATGAAAAATAATTTAAGTCATTGGTTGTGAACAATATGCATAGGAAGGGACATACAAAAAATAAAACCATTATACTAGTAAAAAACATGAAAATCCATTTATGTTGACTTTAAGAAAATGAAACTAATATTTTTCACATGAAAAACACACAACTCTGTTTCTTAAATAATTCATTTAAAACCAATATCAATCAATTTAAAACTACTTTAGATGAATTAGAGTATCATTTACACAATTCCATTTTAAACCCCTTCAATTAGAATAACTATATGGTTGACATTTATTATTATTATTACCAAATTCATTTGAGATCTATAATGGGAATGACCCTTCATATAAGAAATATCAAGGTGACATGTGATCTACGAGGTAGATAAACCCTTCATATAATCTATAACATGCTTGCCTATTTCTCATGAGCTATAATGTTTCTCAACCCTTCATGAAAGTTATATCAAGCTCACTCGTGGTCTATAATGGGCATCAACACTTCGTATAACCTGTATCAAGATCACCCTTTTCTAACATAATACTTAAGTTACATTTCATCAATAAAACAATTTTACTATAAAACCATTTGAAAAACTATTTTAATCCCATATGAAAAATAGTTTCATATTAAAATACTTTTTTCCTTAAGAAAAATCATTTTCAATACAAAACTCCATTTTCATTGAAAACCCATCATTAATTACAAAATACCTAAAAAAGAAAGAAAGATTTTAATTTATAAAACATGTAAGTATGAAAAGGATGCGGTAAATTAATTAATAGTCATTGCGGCAGAAAAATTATTTCCATCATGAACATTATGAATAGAACATTCCATTTATTTTTTGTCAAAACGTACCATATAAAACACGTTAAATATTAATTTTAAAATCCATTGAGTGAACACACACACACACATATATATATATTCATTTATAATTATTTTATATTCATATAAATAAACATATAAAATAATTTAAATTATTTCTATGAAAAGGAAAATATTTTAAAATTAAATCATTAGACATTCAAAAATGGATTTTTAAATCCATGTGTCTCATACCACACTGAATTATTTTAATAAAAACCCCTGCAAATGAATAAAATTTAAAAAGACATTAAACAACAAGAGAATAAATAAATTCATTATTTTATTTTTAAAAGGGTCTATATATAAACCTAATAAAATATGGTGGGTGTATAATATAAGAACATGCCTTAATGAAAGGATATTTAGACAATTTCCTTTATAACAGTTTCAACTTTCTTAAAACATTTAAACACATAATGTATAATGGTTTAAATAATGTTATAAACTAATTCCAAAACTATATTAATATTTATAACACCATACTTTATGATTTAATAAAATCTAAGGACCCATTTATTAAAAATATTTCATTATTTTCATGGTTCTCGGTTTGTTCATTTCATGGTTTCATAATTACTTATTTTGTGTAAAATTATTAATGATCTTGTAAAATGGGATTACCAATCTAGAAGTGAAATGAAATATTATTAATGAACATTAAAAATTACCACTGGTCTTACATATCATTTTTATTTCATATTTGGTATTGATTCATTTGATAAAACATTAATGATAAATGTTTAAAATATTTTGGCGGGTTTTTCTGTTCATCACAAACTAGTTTCATTTTATTTAATATTATGTTTATATGATATTTCTAGAAATTATAATAGGATATTATATACCTATAAAAATATTATTTAATGATAATAATTATTTTATGACATCTCATTATGTTGATAATTGAAAATGAAAAATCATTATTCATGGAGACATTAAATCACCATAATTGTGACAATAGATTTATTTCATTGAATACGAGAAGATAAGAAATGAGATTCATATGATATATTAGATTTTAAAAATAACCCTCTAGTATATACATAATTGTGGATTTATAATTCCATTATGTACAAATGAGGTTAGGATAAATTAGAAGAAGAAAACAAATTAAGAGAGGTGTTTTGAGAAAATTTCTGCTTGAATATTATCTCCTTGAAGGATTCCTTAAAGACCATTGAAATGATATTTGAGTAACACCACAAGCACTTGGATTTGTGGAATGTAATATGTAGAGGGTATGGATGATATTTGAAAAGTTTCACGGATTTTTAGGAGAAATGATATGATGATGGGAGTTATTTATACTTGAGGAGGGGTGGTTTAAAGAGATTAAATAATGAATATTTTATATTTAAATCCATCCACATTGATGTGGAATTGATTTACCATAATTTTGATGACAATTAATGTTTTAATGGTTCATTAGGTTCTATAAACCCATTAAATAACCATTAAATGTTTTAAGTTTTTGGTATTTTAATCATTTACCTGTGAACATTAACACGTTTCATTATTTTACCTATAGCGCGGTAAATCTAATTTTTTACAACTCTAAACGTTTTATGCATAAAAATGAAAATTAAATTAAAATATAATTTTTAACTTATTATTTATAATATTAAATCAATTTTACCAAATCCAATTCAAATAATTGGTAAAAATAAATTTATAATTAACATCGTTGACACAACGAGAAATAAGGGTTTTAATGAGAAAAAGTTCAAATGTTTGAAATGTTTTTATTTTTATTTTCAATGTGAAATTGATTTTAATGACCTAAATTGGCTTTATTAATGTATAATTGAACAAATTAATCTATAAATAAAATTTATTTTATAATTTTACTATGTAAATAAATTAGATGAAAAAACAATTTTCAATTAAAAACACAGTATTTTTTCTAATATTTAAAAAATGAAAATTCTCTGAAAAATATATAAATTTTACCACAATATAATTTTTATATTCTCTTTCAAACATGAGGATTATTTTTTAAAATAATGTGTCTATAATTAAAAAAAATGTATAATTAAGATTAGTTTTCCATCAAAAGACGACGAAACAACCTTTACAAATATAATGTTTTTTATACTTATGTTTGGATATATTGTTATCTAAATCCTACCAAAAATATTAAATTAATTAAAAAAATTATATTAAATATATATAATATATAAATTTCATTACGATTTTCACTAATAGTGATTAATTTCATTTATTAAGTTAAAATTCCATTATTTCTATAAAAAGGTTTCATATGAAAACATGTCATTTATATTTAATTTTATTATTTTAATTTATAATTAATTTATATCAAAATAATTCCTTTTATGAATCATTTTAAACTAATTTTTCATTATTTCTTCCATCTCATTCATTCCAACAATTCCAATTGCTATGTGATATCTATTACATTTAAATAAAAATAATTATTATTTTGTTTTAGATAGATGTGGAGTATTTTGTATAATATTGAACATAATATTTTGTTTTAAAACCATGGTATGATACACATTATCCCTATACAAATTTTTTGACGAATTCTGATCTAAAAGTTATTCTTGTTAGATATTTGTCTATTTTTTAAGATGTCATTGAAGTCATTAGTGTTAGATAAAATTTTTGAAAATGAAAACCAATAATTCGATTTAAATGAAATGGTCAAACATCCAATGAATTGTATATATTATGAATTTAAAATTGAATATTAAGGCGTTTAGTGGTTTAAAAAAAAAAATTCAGTGCGTCGGATGTCACATTAAAAAATAGAATTATTGATTGAACCTCACAACTTTTATTTTCAGTCCATCCAAATATTACTCTGATGTATAGTGATATTCCAAGGTATTAATGGTATGAAGGATTGAATAAATTTATTGTAGATCATACTTTGATATGTTTTACTATTCAAAAGTCTAAATATGAATTATAATTTCCAAAATTAATTCTTAAACCATTTTCATTTATAGTTTTGAAATGAGAACATATATCTAGAGATTTTTTCCCTTAGTGTCTCACCCTAAACTTTAAAAAAACCTTTTTATTATTTATTGGAAACTGTTAATCTCATCAAGGTGCGGGTTGACCAGTGGTATAAAAGTTTGGACTTTTAAAAATTATGATAGGTTTTTGACTAGTGTACGGGCACCGCACGATTGGTTGTAAATAAGCTGTCAAACAGGGTGCTCCTACGATTTCCCCTACATAAAATAATAATATTTTATGAAAATACAATATTAAAATGTTTAAAATTATAATAATATGATTATTGGGTAAATAATATTATTGTTATGAAATAAATTAAGGTTATTTTCTAATTAAAATTTTTATTAATAAAATTATAATTTCATTATTATTAATATCAATATTATTTTTAAGGAAATGCATAAAATTATTATTATTATTATTCTTAAATCCCTAGCTAACCCACACTCCCTCATCTCCCTATGCGCTTCGCACCTACACACCCTCTCTTTCTCTCAGCATGTCACACCCCCTCCCTTAGCCTCATAGTGTGAACTACCCTCTCCCTCCCTTTGTCCTTCTCTCTTTCTGGTGAAACCCCCTTATCCCCCTTATTATTCCGTGACCCCCCACCCTGGTTCCCTCCCTCTCTCATATAACCTGTTGTCAGTACGACTCCCTATTGTGTGGCCACCCCCCCCCCCTCCACCTCCGGTGCACATGAACGGGACTAATGTTTCTCTAGTGAGTGATGATGCGGGCCAACCCTCTGGGAATGTTTCCAATTAATTTTCATTGGTGTTCATGTTAATAAAGCTCGGATGTACATTTTAGTGTTAAAACGTGATTATTTTAGTTCATATTCATGAATTAATTTGAAATTGATTTTTTTTCAATTTCATTCACATGTAGTGGAAGTTTAGAACATAAGTTTTGAGGTTTTTCTACATTGAGGAAGGTTTTTCTTAATATAAATGTTATTTGATGTATTATTTAGTTTTTTTAATTGATTTTGAATATTCTTTAATTATTTTTCTTTGTTAGAATTTAGTTTTCCTTCAGTTTTATATTGTGGTGGATTTTTTTAGCGTTCCCATATGATATGAGGGTGTTTTTCATGAAATCATATATTTAGTCAATTTTTAGTGTTTTAATAAATTATGTAGTTTGTTTATTAATTTGTCTATGTGGTGTAAATTGTTGTTTTTAGGTGGCATTGTATGTTTTTGGTCATTAAAGATTGTTTTATTGCGGTTTTAGTGGGTTAAGCCTAGTTAATTTTTTTAAAATGTTTTGTAAAACTTTTTTTATTTTTTATTAAATTATATGAGTGTTGAAAAGCTGTTTTATAAATTATTGATGGGTTTTATCAAACTGTTTTTGTGGCGTATGTCACATATTAATTTTTTAGTGTATTTTATGATGATTGTTTTCGGTGTAAAAATGTTCACATTAGTCAGTGTTGTTTTGGTTTGTATGGAAAATGTAACGGTGGAATACCTTTTGAAGAATTTGATGATTATTAAACTTATTTTCATTGTTGTAGTGTGTTTTTATCATTGCGGCGTGGACTCGAGTCATATTTATCAAACTCCTGCATTTATATACTTAGGTAAGCATGTATATATATGTATCCTCTTTATACAAAATCATTCATGGTGTTGGTAATATGTACATTGGATCATAGGGTATATATATATATATGAAAATTTATATGCGTGTATGTGAATCAGTCTCGGTATATCTTTGTCAAAAGTTGTGTGTTTTAAGGTAGGTTTCCAATGCCAATACCATTAAACTGAATTCTTTGATTACTATAGTTTTTTAGAAAGTCTTCTATTATTTTAAATAGTTTATTCATTTTATGAAATGTGATAGTGATGCTTTATGTTGATCATTCTGTTGTTTTTCAGGTTCGTTTTATGTGTTAACATGTGTATTTTCATTAAATCATGATCCCAATATTGTTTTAGAATTATTAACTTTTTAAATTCATAAAAGTAGTTTTTAAATTATATATATATGTGTGGTGGGTATTTCTAAAAATGATATTTAGTTTATTAGTTATAAATGTTGATTTAAATGAATATGGCTTCTTGTGTAATTTTAAAATTGGGGAATTAAATGATTTGGTATGTTTGGAGAAGTGTATAGGATCGGTTTTGAATTTAAAATGTAATAGATATTTAACTTCTTTAAATGTGTTTCTTGGATTCAAGTATGGTTTCAACTTGTTTTAAAATGTCTGAAGCCTTTTTCATTAATTTAAATTTCACATGGCTATAGAAAAATAATGTATTGGTTGTTCATGTTGTCTAATATGAAGTTATTATACGTGAAATATGATGCCCATTTGGAACCTTTAAAATGATTTGTGAATATATGAAACCCCTATTGTGGAATTCCACATTATTTTAAAAACCATATGTGTATGCTAAATCTGTAATTTTTGATTCCTTCCTGGGGAAGAGGATTGTGCATTGTTGTGTGACTTATAAATGGGGATACATTCAATGAGGGAGATCGATGGTGTAAGATGGATGTGTTTTTGAGTAAGAACATGAGAAGTTCATATATGTTTTCTTGTTAAAAACTCACCACCACATGAAATGGGTCAAATGGGAAAACAAGGTATATGGGTGGGCGGACATGGACAAGCATCCTAGATGATACAAAAGTGGTGTGTTCCATTTTCGTCTAGAAGGATTGATGCTTACAAGGATAATTAAAAATAATGATGATTTTTTGGAGACCACTAGGTTATGGTGTGTTCCCTAGTATTATATTGTGCATTAGAACGTTGATTTTGGAGTTTCTATACAATGTTTCACTAAGGTAAGAGGACCCTATGTCCCTAACTAACACTATTTACAAAGATATTTCCCACTGTGTTTGTGATATGATTTTAAATTCAATATTATAGGCTTGTTCCCTATTTTGGGGAAAACATATTTTTAATCAAAATTATTCTCTCAAATTTGAAAGTGTAATTCATTCATGGAAACTATTTTTGAAAATAATGTGGAAGAAAAATTAGTTTCAAGATTATATAATCCTATTAAATGAAATTAAAATGAATGAAAATCAATATTTTATTATGACCAATTTTCAAACTACCACATTTTAGGATTATTTTTAAATATAATGTCAACGGGAATTATTTTACTCATTTATTCCTACTATGAATCTTTCTTCTCAGACTAACATAATCATTTTAGGTTAAGGGGCTAGTTTTATATGCTCGTCCAGCGAGTGTGGTTTATATTCATTGGTGTCCCTCGAGGTCACTTGATGTAAGTATTTATACATAGTTTATTTTTTATTTTTTCTACTGGAGTTGTTTTTGTTTTTTTCAGTTTATATTGAGTTATTTGTCATTTATTATGTGAGACTCCATTCCCTACAATATCATTTTTATGCCTAGTAATAGTTTCAATCCCGTGGTGATTGGGAACGCCCTTCGGGCCTTTTCATCGACGATCTCAGGTAACCAATTTAAGAGGGATCTATGTTGGTTGGTGAAAAAATGGTATTATAAGAGGCCCTTGTTATTTGGAGTGTCTGGTAGAATGAGATTAGAACTTTTGGGACTCGAGAGGTAGTTGCGGAAGAGAATTTTGAACTCTTTCTTGCACTGTTCCTCGAGTAATCAGGGGTAGTCAAGTATTTGGTATTTTTCTAGGGTTGTTTTGGATTGATGGATGGAAATAGAGGAAAATTTTGTTATATTGTAGCCTTATATGGGGTGGTGACCCACGTGGAGTCCATGTGACTGTTTCAAGGTCCTATTATAGTCAGGACATACTTGCGGTATAGATCACCTACATGTCACCTAGTTAGGTATAAGCTATAGTTCATTATTATGGTGGTTTTTGATGTTTGTGTTTCTATTTATTCTAATTGATGTGTGTGTGTGTTGAAATTAAAAGTGTATTTCTAATGTGATATTGGTTTTCAAAAGGGATTGCTTTCCTCAAATGGTTTTAATTTGGTAATGTGGGTTTTCCTGGGGAAGTGTTTCTATTTGGAAAATTTGTTATGTGTTTGGATTTTATAAGGAAATGAAATGATTTAACCTTGAAATACTTTATGGATGGTCACATGTGTTTGGGTATGTATAGAATGGTGATGTGTTAAATTTTATTTAGATTATATAAATGATATTGGATTAATATAGATGTGATGGTTCATAAGGTACAAAAATTAGGTTTTTAAAATTTTAAAGGAAATGAATTTTGGGAATTGTATGTGGTTTAAAAAGAGGGCTTATATATTGTTAAATATTTTTTCCAAATGTGGAAATTTATAAAATTAATATGAAATGGGATTTTTGAAATGGTGTTCTTTGTGGGGAATGAGTTTTTTTGTCTTCAAGCTAGTTCTTTCGAGCATGGGTGTTCCATTTGAATGTGTTCTAGGCTTGGTATTGTTTTCAGGTTTTGTTTTTCATGTTGTTCAGGATATTCACCAAGAAAGACCCCCCAAGGTTGAAAATGACCAATACCCAGTTCTCTGTTCTTTTTTTGTGTTTTCCATTAGAGGATGTTGTGAGGATCAGAGAGATAGGGTGTTTCTAAGGGATGCTGGTAACTCATAGGGTAGTTTAGGATCATGTTGTCTCAGGTTTATTTTAAGGGTCTAGTTTTAGGACAAATAGAGGATAGATGTCCCAGCACCATTATTGTTTGGTGTGTGGTTAATGGTGGTCATCTCTTATAAAGGTTCTCTATCTACAAGAGTGCGTTATGGAGGAATATTTTTTGGCAAAATTTGTTCTAATTGGATCGGACATCTAGTTCATCCGGTCGATTTATGGAATACCATCGGTATGGATGGTTTGGGAATTCTATGACATCTTTTTACATCCCTTGATAAAATTAACACCATTGTTGTCATTTGAGTCCTTGGGAGGAAGGAAGAGTTGTGGAACGTTGGATGGAAAAGCATGACTCTGTGGAGGTAGATGAATCGAACATCAAGGATCCATCCATAGGTCCTGTGGTGAAGCTCTAGCATAGTTAAGAGTAATTAAGGGTGTGTGAAACCTCAGTCTAAATAATTATTTTAGATTTCGGATGGAAATATATAAAAGTTTCATTGGTCTATTCTTGTTGTCACTGTAAGATCATCCTTTTTGTGGTTATGTGATGATGTCTTTCTACCATAACATAAGAGTCCTTATCTTCTCTTATTGTGGTTTTTAAATCATTAGGTTTCTTTGAAGGGTGTTGGACCCATGAGTAAACGGAACCGTTTTGAATTTGAGATTGGTCATAGTTGTGTTCTCTTGGAGGATTTTTTTTTGTTTTGGTGAAATTTGTAACACCCGAGACTTTTATGTTATATAAATCATCAAAGGAATCTTTTCCTACACACAACACTTGCTTGGATTTCTTTACACGAAATCATGACCTTCCTCGATAGCTTGCATCGTACGCAATACCGAGTTTCACTAAACAATGATATGCTAATAAAATATTATTAAAACTAGCCGTTATGAATAGTAATAACCACTTTTTAAAATTTTATAAATTTTATTTTTCAAAATGGACTTCATTTTTGGATTCTTAATATCGAAATTATCCCAGGGTGAAATTTTTTTTCTGAAAACATTCAATTTTTGGTGAATAGTGAAACCACTAAGTGGTAGTTAAAAAACTAAATTTTTCATAAAACATAATCTTACCGCTTCTGTGAGTGGAATTTCAAAAAATCCGAGAGACACGGTTGATGTTTGTAAGTAAAATGTGGTTCAATGAGATGAAAATATTTTTTGGTGAATAGTAACTTTTTACTTTTATTTACCATGGTTAAAAGTAAATAGGGTATTTAAGGGTAAAAATGATATTATTATTACCCTAACACATGTACTAATTCTATTCTATAAGTGTAATTCTACCAAAAACAATCTTAGGAATAAAATATGACCATTTAGGACCACTTAGATTAGATTAGGACATTATTATTAATTTATTTAAAGAAGGGTTAAAATAGTTAAGATCAACGTTTAAAATGTAAATAATTTTTAATATAAGGAAATATATAAGATAAATTCGACTATAAATATTCATTAGAAAGATAAAAATATTTCCTACATAATGGTATTTTATTTTTAATTTTTAGACATTAAATAATTTAATTTATTTATGACAGAAAGATGATGTAGTAATTATCTTATTAACGAAATATTGACATAATTGATGTTATAAATACCCAAATAAATGTAATTTGAGACTTTTTATGAATTAAACTTATTTTATAGGATAATAAGACATGTTATTATTGATTTAATTATGTTTTTTCGAACTAATTATTCTGTTATGATTTTCATAAAAATAAATTACTAAATAGTGTCAAAATTGACATAAAATACTTTTTCAAAAAAATATTATATTATTAATTGTTATTTTATTCATAAAAATGTAAGGTTCGGAAAAATGACTTAGATAAGGTTATATATTTTAATAATAAACAACTTGGGGTTCGTTTTTCTTGTTATAGTAAGTTTATTAACCTTATGGTATAAGAACACAAGAAGACACGGTAAAAGTAAAATTATTTAACTAAATGTTAAATCTAAATGATATGGTAACAATAGGAACCTAAACTTGACTAAATTCTATTGGATGAGAGGATTTCAACCCATCCCCACCTTAGCTTCTAAATAAATCAATTTGGAGCTATTTAAAACCGAGCATGACTTTATAATAAAATATTTTTTTTAGTTTTTGCAAAGGAGCCCCTCTCCTCCCTTATAAAAGGGCACCTCTTCCCCCTCTTCCTCACACCACTTTGATCCTTCAAGATCGGACAACCCCTTCCACATTCTCCTCTCCACTTCCCTAAAGACATCCTAGAGGTCTTGGTATTCTTCAAAGACCAATTTTAGTTCCCTAAAAGGAGGTCTCAAAGAAGCACTTCAAAGAAGAGGTAATGTCCGTTACCGATTCTTTCATCTTTATTTCTTCTTCCAATTATTATTCTTTAGTTTTTTAATTATGAAGTAATAACATCAGTATCACTCATATACTGATATGTTATTATAAATATTAAACAACCCTATTTCACCATCTATCCATCCAACGGAAAATGAAATCACCGCGCATGCGTACGTACAGAATACTGTCTCCACGCCGTGGTGTAATCTATTTTCCACCACCATCTTACTTGGATGGGTATAATGGTGTAAATAATGACTATATATGATTATTGTAAAGTGATATTGATTCTGAAATAGTATACATACACTCTAATACAATTCCATGATCATGGGAACGATATCATCGCTCGTGCGTACGTATGGAATACCGTCTCCACGATGTGATGTGACTTGTTCTACATGTTATTCATTGCATAATGATTATATAAATGACTTGAATGAATGAATATGTTATATATTACACTAATAAAATTCTATAAATGAGGTATCTATAACCTAATGAGAAGAATAAGAATTGTTTCGACAAAATACGCATAAGAACAAAAAGTAATAAACACACGAATAACAAGTTGTAATGAAATATTACTAATAAGAAGCTAAGAATATGACCATATGTGATATCATAACAATGAGTATGATTCTTGAATAAGTCAATAAAATTATTTAAATCATTATACAAGAGGTTTGGTCATGTACAAATAATATCAGACCTAAGGTAAGGGAAATATCACAATCTCATTTTTATCCGAGATTGTTTATACTTTGGCATTTATTGGGGTGTATTTTATCATCCACATCCATGTTTCCTCAATATTTAATATTTACATCATTCAAAAAAAATTTATATCCAATTTTACCCATCGGAGAGTTTCTAGTAAAGGATATGAAAGGAATCTTTTTCCTTTTTTCGTACGAGGTACTTTTTGAATTTTCTAACAAAAGTACGAGAAGAATGTTTTTTTATCTTATACGGCATGAATGGATTTATAAAACATTATTTCCAAGAAGCGTCCTTTACAAGTTTTCACGTTTATTTTTAACTGACTTCATTTAGTTTAAAATTTAATGACATGTTAAGAAAGGAAAATGTTTTTGAGGTAGAAAGGATATTTTTTTCAAGAATGGAGTTCAAGTGTTTTATCAAAATTATTTTCCATCTAAGATAATATAGGGTTCTGTTTCTATCCCTATTATTACATTGATTTGATTATTTTTTGATGGAAATATTTTAATTAATTCCTTTATCTTATATAAATTGTTTTATGATGTCACGATGTTTAAGATTCCCATTTTTATTACATGGGTTATGCTATGATGTATGGTTTCTGATTTTGTGGCACACATAAGAATGGTATCATTATGAGATGGGTGGGACCTATATCTCCCTCCAATTCATTGGGTATTGATTTTAATATCTCATGAGATAGACATGGCTGGAACAGCCGGTTAAACCGGTTCAGTGAAACAGGACTGAAACGAGGAGTGAACTCGGTTCAAAAATGGAATTTGTCTACTAATATTGTCTTGGAAATGAGCCTTGACTAATAAGAAATGATTCTCTATGATTATGTGTGTATGCCAAAAATATTCATGTGTTAAGTTATGATTACATTTCACTACTATGATTTATCTCATGTTATGAGATTAGGATTTATTTTGCAGGTTATGATTTCCAAAAGTTATGTTATTATGTATATGATGTGATTGATATTTCTTTTGTTTACCCTTACTGTGCATTTGAGCTCACCATTTTGTATGTTTTCTTTCCCCAGGTCAGGAAGAAGGTTATTAAGTAAGATATGCCAAAAGAGACTATAGATATGATGAAATAATTTGGAGACAGTGTAGACTCCTTATGAACCAGTTGTTTATGATTCCCAGTTTTTAAAGACACTATACCTATATGGTCCATTCCTGGTTTTGTTATATTTTGTAATAAGTGTGCTTCAATTTTGATGTAATAAAAATGTATGTAAAGACTGGGTCATTATAGTTGGTATCAGAGGAAAGGTATAGTCAACCTTTGGAAACTAGGATGTGAAAGCCTTAGTAAGAACCCTAAGGATAATTCTAAGCATAGAACACAATCTTAGTATTTTAGAAATGACCATGAATAACCTAGGATAAGACCTTAATTGTGAAATTTTATTCTTGATTGTGTGGTTTTCCTATTATAATTAGTGTTTCTCACACTATTCTTCTTGGTTTTAGTCAATGGCTGGAACCCGAAGGAACCGTGTTAATGAAGAATGCGACGGGAAATGAAATGATTGTCCCCTGGAGCAACAAAACGTTATGGGAGCCGGAATGAAATATCTTGTATCCATGATCACACTACTTTCTCAAGCTATGAATAATGCAAGACTTCCAAACGAGCAAAGGAAGGAGAAACATGATGTTGAATCCATCATGAGGCAACGTCCACCTTCTTTCAGCGGGTCTACTGATCCATTAGTTGATGAACAATGGATTAGTACTACTGAAAAGATATTTTTTTTTCTTCAATGTTCTGAACATGATAAAGTCATCCTAGGAGTGTATCGTTTGGAAGGCGATGATGATCAATGGTGGAATTTTATTAAGAATACGAGGAAAAGGGATAAAATTGAGTCCATGGAATGGGACGAGTTCAAGAACATATATTTCAATAAGTACATCCCTCATATTCTCCGAACAAAGATGGAGAAAGAGTTTCTTGAACTGAAGCAAAAGGATGAGGAATCTGTTGGTACTTATGAAGCAAATTTTACAAGACTTGCAAGGTACGCTTCTGGTATTATTATCCAACCTGAGAGTAAGATCAATCAATTATTTAGTGGCTTAAAACCAAGTCTTCGAAGGGCGTTATCCATAAGGGACTTCAATAGCTACGTGGAAATCGTTTGATGTGCTCTCAAAGTCGAGATGGATATTGGAGTAACCCCTCAGTCATATGGGTTTGATAAGAAGAGGAAAATGGAATTCAAAGGAAAATCTAAAGAGCACACTGAAAAGAAGATGAGCTTTCCCTTATTCTCAAAGTGTGGAAAGAAACATGGAGGGAGTTTTCTTAAAGGGACAAGTAAATGTTTCAAATGTGGAAAGGAAGGTCATCGGGCATTTGAATGCCGTAATGATGGGAAGAAGATGTTTAATGATGAAAACAAAGGAAGGGATACATAGAATGACCATACTACACTTCAATGATTCAAGTGAAAGGAGATGGGGAATTATGCAAATCAATGCCCAAATCAAAGGGTTGATGATGATGGTTGACGACAGCAAACTCTTAAGGATAAATACAAAGGAAAGTCACATGAAATTTCTATCAGCGATGTGGAGTAAGATAATTATGTGGTGAAAGGTACAATTACCATCCACATTAAAGTATCAAATGTTTTATTTGATTCTGGATCCAGCCACTCCTTTATTTCTAGAGAATTTTCTATGGATATCACCATATTACCTCAATAGTTAGATGTTCTGTTAGCTGTGACAACCACTAATGGCACAACAGTCACATCAAAAGTTTATAATTCTTCTCCGATTGAAGTTTGTGCGAAAGTGATTCCTGCAAATCTTGAGATCCTTCCTATAGTGGGATTTGATGTGATTCATGGCATGGATTGGATTTCTCTACATGGAGCTCATATCAATTGCCAAAGAAGGGAAGTCATATTTCATATTCCAGATCAATCTATGATCTTCTATCAATGCAAGGATGAACATAACCTTCCAGTGGAAATTTCTTCCATTTTATGGGTATTGATTCCACTAAATGAAGGTTATTTATCTCAAATGGTTGGTGAGAAAATCACGATTCAGAATATTCCCATTGTACAGGAGTTTCATGATGTCTTTCCGGAGGAATTACCGGGTCTTCCACCGAATCGTGAAGTTGAGTTTTCAATAGAACTCATACCGGATACTTTGCCTATTTCAAAGACACCTTATAGAATTTCCCCAATTGAGTTGTAGGAATTGAAGAAGCAACTCCAAGAGAATCTTGATAAGGGGTTCATACGCCCTTGTGCGTCACCTTGGGGAGCACCTGTTCTGTTTGTTAAGAAGAAAGATGGATCAATGAGACTCTGCATTGATTATCAAGAACTTAACAAGATCACTATCAAGAAAAAATATCCTCTCCTGTGCATTGATGACTTATTTGTCCAACTACGCGGAGCTCAATAATTTCCATGATTGATCTTCGTTCAGGGTATCATCAATTAAGGGTCAAAAGGGAGGATATACCAAAGACGGATTTCCGTACAAGGTATGGACACTATGTATTGATAGTGATGCCATTTGTTCTTACTAATGCCCCTGCTATGTTCATGGATCTAATGAATATAGTCTTTAGAGACTATCTTGATCAATTTGTGGTAGTCTTTATAGAATATATTCTTGTCTATTCAAAGAGCAAGCAAGAACATGATGATCACTTGAGAATTATATTGACGACCCTGAGAAAGGAGAAGCTTTATGCCAAATTTACCAAGTGTGAATTTTGGCTTCAAAACGTTTAATTTTTGGGTCACATAATCTCAAAAGTGGGGATATCTGTGGATCCAGCAAAAACAAAGGTTATCGAAAGATGGTCGAGACCAACAATAATAACTGAGATCTGAAGTTTTCTTGGTTTGGCTAGATATTATCGATGTTTTGTGAATTATTTTTCATGATTATCTAATCCACTCGCCAAGTTGACTCGGAAAGGAGTTAAGTTTGTTTGGACGGAGGAATGTGAAGAGAATTTCAAGGAGTTGAAAAGAAGGTTATCCAGTGCACCTGTGCCCACACTTCCTTTTAGTGGAGAAAGGTTTGTGATCTACAGTGATGCATCCAAGAAGGGATTGGGGTGTTTTCTTATGCAAAATGATATGGTGATAGCTTATGCCTCACGATAGTTGAAAATACATGAGCAAAATTACCCAACTCATGATTTGGAGTTAGCTGTGGTATTCTTTGCATTAAATATTTGGAGGCATTACCTTTATGGTGAAAGGTGTGATATTTATACTAATCATAAAAGTTTAAAGTATATTTTCACACAAAAGGAGCTTAATATGCACCAAAGAAGATGGTTGTAGCTAATTAAGGATTACGACTACTCAATTCATTACCACCCTGGGAAAGCAAACAAGGTGGCATATGCATTAAGTCGACAAGACCATGCCAGTTTGTCCATGATGAGGATCACAAAAGATCCAATATTTAGGGATTTACAAAGGATGGATCTTGTAATTATAATGAAAGGGGAAAAATCGTATCTTTCTCAAATGAATGTTCAACCATCTATACATGTGAAGATGAAAGAGGCACAGAAAGAAGATGTCGAGTTACAAAAGAAGGTGAGAAATGATCCTGAATTCATCCTTGATTGTGATGGGATACTAAAGTTCAGGAATCAGGTTTGTGTTCCTCCCATCCCCGAATTAAAGAAGGAGATGCTGGATGAGGCTCATAGTTCTTCATTCTCTATTCATCCTGGAAGCACGAAGATGTATAGGGACCTGAAAGAGTACTTATAGTGGGATGGAATGAAAAGAGATTTTGCAGAATATGTCTCTCGATGCTTGGTTTGTCAGCAAGTTAAAGTTGAGAGACAGAAGACTAAGGGGATGTTACAACCATTACCCATACCCGAATGGAAGTGGGAAAACATCGCTATAGACTTTGTCACAGGACTTCCTAAAACATCCAAAGGCAATAATGCTATATGGGTCATAGTGGATCGTCTTACAAAGTCTGCACACTTCATTTCCATTAGATAGGATTTCTCTCTGGATCAGATTTCCTGGATATATGTAAAGGAAGTGGTAAGATTGCATGGAGTACCACTTTCTATTATATCTGATCGGGATCTGAGATTTACCTCGATGTTCTGGAGAAGTCTTTAGCATACTCTGGATACAGAGTTGAGTTTCAGCACTACTTATCATCCTCAAACAGACGGTCAGTCCGAGAGGACTATTCAAACACTAAAAGATATGTTGAGAGCTTGCTCTATGGATTTCAAAGGTGGTTGGGATCAACACCTACCTTTGGTGGAGTTTTCTTATAATAATAGCTTTCACTCTAGTATTCAGATGGCTCCTTATGAAGCTCTCAATGGAAAGAAATGCAGGACTCTAACTTGCTGGGAGGAAGTTGGGGAAAGAAAGCTATTAGGACCCAATCTCATTGATGAAATGGTAGAAAAGGTCAGATCTATTCAACAACACATAAGAGTAGCTCAGAGTCGACAGAAAAGTTATTCCAAAAACCGAAGAAAAGACCTAGAGTTTGAAGTGGGTGATAAAGTGTTCTTACGAATATCTCCCTGGAAGAGGGTCATGAGATTTGGAAAGAAGGGGAAGATGAGACATAGATATATCGGTCCTTTCGAAATACTAGATCATGTTGGGAAGGTAGCTTACCGATTTGTGCTTACACCAAATATCTCTCAAGTTCACGATGTGTTCCATGTATCTCTCTTGAGAAAGTACATTCCTGATCCTTCACATGTACTCAGCTCAGAAGTTATACCGCTGGAGCAGGATCTTTCTTATAAAGAATAGCCGATAAATATTCTGGATCGTAGCGAAAAATTCCTACGAAACAAGACCGCTAGATTGGTGAATGTTTTATGGAGGACCCACCAATTAGAAGAAGCTACATGGGAGCTTGAGGATATGATGAGGGAGAGGTATCCTCATCTTTTTGTTACAAAGTGACAAATTTCGAGGGAGAAATTAATTTTAAGGGGGTAGAATGTAACACCTGAGACTTTTATGTTATATAAATCATCAATGGAATGTTTTTCTACATACAACACTTTATTGGCTTGCTTTACATGAAATCGCAACCTTCCTCGATAGTTTGCGTCGTACGCAATACCGAGTTTCACTAAACAATGATATGCTAATAAAATATTATTAAAACTAGCTGTTATGAAAAGTAATAACCACTTTTTGAAATTTTATAAAGTTTATTTTTCAAAATGGACTTCATTTTTGGATTCGGGATATCGAAATTATCCTAGGGTGAAATTTTGGTTTTTTTCTGAAAACATTCAATGTTTGATGAATAGTGAAACAACTAAGTGGTAGTTAAAAAACTGAATTTTTCATAAAACTTAATTTTACCGCTTTTGTGAGTGGAATTTCAAAAAATCTGAGAGACACGGTTGTTGTCAGTAAGTAAAATGTGGTTCAATGAGATGAAAATAATTTTTGGTGAATAGTAACTTTTTACTTTTATTCACAATGGTTATAAGTAAATAGGGTAATTAAGGGTAAAAATGATATTATTATTACCCTAACACATGTCCTAATTCTATTGGATAAGTTTAATTTGTCCAAAAAAAACATGGGATTAAAATATGGCCATTTAGGCCCACTTGGATTAGATTAGGACATTATTATTAATTTATTTAAAGAAGGGTTAAAATAGTTAAGATCAATGTTTAATAAGTAAATAATTTTTAATATAAGGTTATATATAAGATGAATTTGACTATAAATATTAATTATAAATATAAAACAATTTCATACATAATGGTATTTTATTTTTAATTTTTAGACATTAAATAATTTAATTTATTTATGACACAAAGATGATGCAGTAATTATCTTATTAATGAAATATTGACATAATTGATTTTATAAATACCCAAATAAATGTAATTTGAGACTTTTTATGAATTACAATAATTGTATATGTTAATATCACATGTCTTTATTGATTTAATGAAGTTTTTTCGAACTAATCATTCTGTTATGAATTTTAGAAAAATCAATTACTAAATAGTGTCAAAATTGACATAAAATAGTTTTTAAAACAAATATTATATTATTAATTGTACTTTTATTCATAAAAATCTAAAGTTCGGAAAAGCGAATAAGATAAGGTCATATATATTAATAATAAAGAACTTGGGATTCGTTTGGCTTGTTATTGTAAGTTTATTAACCTTATAGTATAAGAACACAAGAGGACACGGTAAACGTAAAATTATTTAACTTAATGTTAAATCTAAATGATAAGGTTAAAATAGGAACCTAAACTTGTATAAATTATATTATATGAGAGGATTTAGACCAATCCCCACCTTAGCTTCAAAATAAATCAATTTGGAGCATTTTAAAACCGAACGTGACTTTATAATAAAATAATATTTTTAGTTTTTCCAAAGGAGCCCCTCTCCTCCCTTATAAAAGGGCACCTCTTCCCTCTCTTCCTCACACCACTTTTAGCCTTCATGCTCGGCCAACCCCTACCAATTTATCCTATACACTTCCCTAGAGACATCCTAGAGGTCCTGGTCTTCTTCAAAGACCATTTTTAGTTCCCTAAAAAGAGGTCTCAAAGAAGCACTTCAAAGAAGAGTTAATGTCCGTTACCGATTCTTTCATCTTTATTTATTCTTCCACATCTTCTTCTTTAGTTGTTTCATTATGAAGTAATAACATCAATATCACTCATATGCTGATATGTTTTTATAAGTATGAAACAACCCTATTTCACCATCTATCCATCCAACGGAAAATGAAATCACCACGCGTGCGTACGTACGGAATACCGTCTCCACACCGTGGTGTAATCTATTTTCCACCACCATCATACTTGGAAGGGTATAATGGTGTAAATAATGACTATATATTATTACTGTAAAGTGATATTGATTCTGAAATAGTATACATACACTCCAATACAATTCCATGATCATGGGAATGATATCATCGCTCGTGCGTACGTACGGAATACCGTCTCCACGATGTGATGCGACTCGTTCTACATGATCTTCATTGCATAATGATTATATAAATGAATTTAATGAATGAATATGATATATATTACACTAATAAAATTTTGTAAATGAGGTATCTATAACCTAAAGAGAAGAATAAGAATTGTTTCGACAAAACACGCATAAGAACAAAAATTAATAAACACCCGAATAACAAGTTGTAATGAAATATTACTAATAAGAATCTAAGAATATGACCATATGTGATATCATAAAAATGAGTATGATTCTGGAATAAGTCAATAACATTATTTAAATCATTATACAGGAGGTTCGGACATGTACAAAGCAAATCAGACCTAAGGTAAGGGAAATATCACAATCTCATTTTTATCCGAGATTGTTTATACGTTGGAATTTACTAGGGTGTATTTTATCATCCACATCAATGTTTCCTCAATATGTAATATTTACATCATTCTACAATAGTTTATATCCAATTTTACCCTTCGGTGAGTTTCTAGTAAAAGATATTAAAGGAATCTTTTGTCGTTTTTTGTATGAGTTACTTTTTGACTTTTCCAACAAAAGTACGAGAAAGATATATTTTTATCTTATATGGCATGAATGGATTTTTAAAAAATTATTTCGAAGACGCTTCCTTTACAAGTTTTCATGTTTATTTTTAATCAACTTATTTATTTTAAAATTGTATGACATGTTAAGAAAGGAAAATGTTTTTGAAGTAGAAAGGATATTTTCCTCAAGAAT
This sequence comes from Viscum album, assembly GCA_963277665.1. Classification (NCBI taxonomy): domain Eukaryota; kingdom Viridiplantae; phylum Streptophyta; class Magnoliopsida; order Santalales; family Viscaceae; genus Viscum; species Viscum album. The sequence goes on along the minus strand of OY728150.1, from coordinate 1,349,717,693 downwards.
GGAGTTCAAGTGTTTTATCAAAATTATTTTCCATCTAAGATAATATAGGGATATGTTTCTATCCCTATTATTACATTGATTTTATTATGTTGTGATGGAATTATTTTTATGAATTCCATTATCTTATACGAATTGTTTTATGATGTCACGATGTTTATGATTCCCATTTTTATTACATGGGTTATGCTATGATGTATGGTTTCTGATTTTGTGGCACACATAATAATGGTATAATTATGAGATGGGTGGGACCTATATCTCCCTCCAATGCATTGGGTAATGATTCTATATCTCATGAGATAGACATGGCTAGAACGACAGGTTAAACCGGTTCTGTGAAACAGGACTGAAACAAGGAGTGAACTCGGTTTAGAAATGGACATTGTCCACTAACTTAGTCATGGAAATGAGACTTGACTAATAAGAAATGATTCTCTATGATTACGTGTGTATGTCACAAATATTCATGATTTATGTTATGATTACATTTCACTACTATGATTTATTCCATGTTATGAGATTATGATTTCTTTTGCAGGTTAAGATTTCCAAAAGATATGTTCTTATGTATATGATATAATTGATATTTCTTTTGTTTACCCTTAATGAGCATTTGAGCTCACCCTTTTGTATGTTTTCTTTCCCCAGGTCAGGAAAAAGGTTATTAAGTAAGATATTCCAAAAGAGACTATAGATATGATGAGATAAATGGGAGATAGTGTAGATGCTTTATGAACCAGTTGTTTATGTTTCCCAGTTTCTAAAAACACTATGCCTATACGGTCCTTTCCTGGTATTGTTATATGTTGTAATAAGTGTGCTTCAATTCTGTAGTAATAACAATGTATGTAAATCATGGGTCATTATAAAATTAAAGGGTATTGATTCAGGGACCATTGTTTGTTTTCGTACCTTTTTATATGTTTTCCCCTAGTTTGTTTTGATTTTGTAAGGGAATCGTCTTTCCCAGTATCCGGGTGTGTCAGTTTTCCACATAATGGTATTAATAATAATTGTGAAATTTTCTTGTTAGCATTGAGAAAGTTGGTTTCATTTGGGCTAGAAATTCCCAAGTCTCCAAATGTGATGTCAGTTTTATTCATTTGTTATAGTAGGTGTTGGGTAAATTTTTTATCCTCAGGTTGTTGGGTCATTTTGTAGTAAGATATTCATTTAAGTCTCTAGGGTGTTATTCAGTCTAGGTGAAAAAATTAATGGTGTTCGGTTAGGGAGTACACGCATCCCCTCCCCGGGGCTGTGTGTTTGGGTTTCAAGGTTTCCATGTTAGTGAATTCTCATGGTGGTGAGAATCCTCTTATGTTCAACCTCAATATTTGGAATTGGGTTTTCTTGAATTGGCCGAGTGTGACATGTGTTGTTAATGGTCAACCCATGGATTTCAGTTTCCTTGATTTTATCTAGTCATTTACAAGAGATTAGTAAGCTTTTGGGTTGGTAACTTTTTGGGGGCAGAAAGTTGGGGTGGGGAGAATTGTCACACCCAGACCATTTTAACAAATTATCTTTTTATTATTGTTCTGATTCAGTTAGCCTTGTTAGGGTGTTGGTTGAGTGATGGTCTAATTTTTGTGACATTTATTAATTTTATGGGTTTCGAACCGGTGCACGGGCACCACATGGTTGGCGGTAACTGAGTAGTCGGCTCGAGATCCCCTACGGTTTCCCACTAATAAAAATAATAAAATTTTATGAAAATAGAGTATAAAAAATGCTTAAAAACCTAATAAGAATAATAGTAATAATGTGTAAATAATATTTTTACTATCAAAAAAACAATAAGAAAATTTCTATCATTAATATTTTTATTAATATAATTATAATTAAATTGAGATTAATATAATATTTATTTAAAAGGAAATTCATAAAATAATTAATGTATTATTATTATTGTAAAACACCTATCTAACCCACACCCCTCCCCTCACTATAGGTTAGGCACATGCCCCCCCCCCCCATTCGTTCAATGCATCACACCCCCTCCCTTAACCTCAAAATGCTTGTTGCCCTCTCCCTCCAATTGGGTTGATCTATTTCTAGTGACACCAACCTCTATGCCCTTCTTATCTGGTGATCTCACCAACCTCAGTTTCCTACCTCCCTCCTGGGAATTGCTCCCAATGTGACAACCTACTGCATGGACAACCACCCTCCCCCTCCTCTTTGACGCCTGCGACCCAAAACAATGTTTATTCGTTGATCGATTTTGATGGTTACCCCTCGGGGTAAGTTTTCATCTAAATTTTTATATGGTTTTTGGTTTTTAGTCGGTATGATGTACATTTTAGTGTTAACTCATGATAATTTTGGTTCAGAATCAAGAATTAGGGTCTAATTGAGTTTGGTTTTAGTGATATTGGCATGTGGTAGATGTTCCACACATAATTATTGAGGGTTTTCTATACTGAGGTAGGTGGTTCTACATTTAAATGTTATTTGTTGATTTACTTTCCATGTTTAATTTATATATCAAATTATTTAAATAATTTTAATGGTTATAATTTTTTTTTCTTGATGTTTTTAATACGTTGGATATGTTTAGTTGCATGTTCATATGAAATGAGAGAGTTTTTTCGAAAACATATATTTTGTCAATTGTTTGAATTTTAATAAATATTGTAGTTATTTTATTAATTTTTCATAGTGGTGATAATTTTGTTTTTGATATGGAATTGTGTGAGTTTGGTCATAAATGATGGTTTTGTGTCGGTTTAGTGGGTAAAGAAAAATAATTTTTAAAAAAATTTATCTATAAACTTTTATTTATGGATCATTAAATTGTTTGAGTGGTGAAAAATTGTTTTATAAATGGTTTAATGTTTATTTTTAAACTATTGATGTATCGCAGGTTAAATTTTAGTATTTTCGTTGAGTGGAATTGATGTTGAAATATGTTTTGGGTCTATAAATTTTGACATTAGCGTGTATTGTGTTTTTTAGGATGTCTTGTGTAAATTCGGCATAGATTTTTAAGACTTTGAAGATTATCAGAGATCTTTTTATTATTGTAGCATATTCTGTTCATCGCTATGTTGGCTCTAGTCATTGGATGCAAATTCATACATGTATATACATAGGTAATAATATATATATATACCCTCTATTTTCATATTCAAACATGGCGCAAAAAATATGAACTTTAGATCAAATTTCATATATATATGAAAATATATATGTATGTAGGTGAAGAGGTCTCTAGATCTCTTCATAAAAAGATACATGTTTTGAGGTATGTCCTTTAATCCTATACCTTTAAAATTAATTCCATAATTGTGTGAGTGTTATAAAATGCCTTTTTTAAATTAAATAGTATATTCATGCTATGAATGGTGATGGTGAGGGTGTATATTGATCTTACCTTCATCAATTAGGTTCAGTATAAGTATTCAAATTTGTATATTTTAGAAAAATATGATCCCAATAATATTTAAGAATGACTATCATTTTAAATTCTAAATTGTAGTTTCTAAAATGGTTTTGCTTGTTTGGAATGTATTACTCAAAATGTTTGATTGTATATTAGTTTTCAAAGTTTATTTAACTCAATATGAAATCTTATGTGATTTTAAAAATGGAAAACTCCAAGATTTTATATATTAGGTGAAGTGAATTGGCCTTGATGTGAATTCATGGTTAAATAGAAATTTACTTTTCTCAAATGGGTTTCTTGGTTTTAAACAGGGATTCATGTTACATTTAAATCTGTGAGGCCTTTGTTGTTAATTGGAATTTCTTATGGCTTCAGAACTTGCAAGTGGTTCTCAACATGTTTTATGAAGTGAATTTATTATTTTTGAAGTAATCATTCTTGTTTAGAACCTTGAAAATGATTTCTAAAATTGGAAAAACCCTCTTGAGGCAAGCCCCATTGTTTTAGATACACGATTTGTATGTTAAATGAGTGATTTATGATATATGCCTAGTGTAGAGGCTTGTGCATTGTTTTGTGACTTAAATTTGGGGAAACAGTCTAGGGGTGATCGATGATGGGAGGTTGGATGTTTTTTCAGAAAGAAAATAATAATTTTATATATGTTTTCTTGATAAAAACTCACCACCACTTGAGATAGGGTACATGGGAAACCTAATTATCTTGGTGGGTAGACTAGGACTAGTACACTAGAGGATATGGTAGTGGTTCATCCCAGTTTTTTATAACAAGATTGACACATATAACACTAACTAAACATAATGATGATTGAATGTAGACCACTAGGTTTCTGTTATGTTCCTTACTAGTAGTATGTTCATCAAAATACAGTTAATTGTGGTTGATATACATCGTTTCACTATGTTATGCAAAACATAGGTCCCCAACTAACAGTTCTTGCATAAGGATTTCCCATGGTTCTTGTGATTTTATTTTCAATTATATTGTTTCATTCTTCATAAGTCATTCATGAAAACAATATTTTTAATCTAAATTTATCTCCACTCATTTTAAAATGTAATGTATATTTGGAACCTATATTGAAAATGTATTGGAAGAGATATTTATGACTTTAAAATTAATTCATGTTACATGAATATGAAAAGAATGAAAAATATTATTTTCTTACGTCCAATTTTCAAACATTCACATTTTGGGTATATTTTTAATGTAAATGGAATATATCTTAGTTGTATTATGGAATTTCTTCTAAGAATCTCAATGGTTGTGGCTACATTATCATTTCAATTTTAGTGTTTAGTTTTGGATTCTCCAGCAGACAGTGTTGTTTATGTTCTGTGGTGACCCACGAGGTCACATGATGTATGTTTTGATAGTTATTTTTTTATTTCTGTTGATTGTGTTGTTTTTGTTCTGTTCATTTTATATTCAATTATATGTATTTTTTATGGGATAAACCATTCTCAACTGTCTCATTTTGATGTTGAGAACTAGTTGCCAACCTGTGGGGATCCGGAACACCCTTTGTGACATATTGTAGATAGGATCAGGGGACCGGTTCTAGGATGACCTGGGTGGGTTCAAGACACATGGGATGCTTCTCAGTGGTATGTTCCTTGTTGGTCTCAATGAGTTCTCAAGTTTTAGTCCCACCAATTACATCCCAAAATTTTATGTTGCCTTATTTCAATGTAATGTTATCCCCCTTCCCCAAACAAAATGATCATTCGACCTCAAATATTTTCTTATATATTTATGAATTTTGTTGTTGGAATTAAAAGGACATCATGAGTTAGTTATGAAATTTGGTTTATTTTTTATTTATTGACTTATTCCTTAAATTTCATTTATATTATATATTTTCCTTATTTAGATTAGCATTCTGGATTCTATCTCACAGATATAGTCAAGTTACATTTACTTCCTCTCTACATTGTATCTGACAACAATCCAATATTTACTTCTAATTTTCGAAAATTCCTTCATAATTCATTTATCATTGAATTAATTTTATATATAGATTTTTATCTTCAATAGATTGGAATTTATTTGTAATGTATTCAGTCATGGGAATAAATGATACATACATGTTCAATGGATTACTTCGGATGATGTCATCAATATTTTTTTTGTTTCATTTTCTTATAATAAAAATTTTCATTCTTGTATATAGATTATACCATTTGACGAATTATTTGGAAACCAATGTTGGACATTATCTTTTTTTGGATAAAGTAGGTGAATGAAATTTGATGGGACAAGAGATTATAGAAGAGATGATTGAGAAGGTAATAAATAGTTTTCAAAACGTAAGAGTATAAGGAAGTTGGAGAATGAGATTTGTAGATAAATAGTGGAATGATAATTCATTATAATTAGGACATTATGTTTTCCTTGAATGACCACTATGGAAACATGTTATGCCATTTTTTTGGAAATGGAATTGTTGAACTCACCTGTTTTGATAATCCCAATTATGTTTTCATATATTATGCTATTCTCAATTACTGATGATTTACATTTTAATTCTTTCAAATCAGTGATCATGTTAATAATAATGTTTAAATAATCTCTTATTTATGTTAATCTCGATTATCCTTGTTTATACAAGCTTTGAAACAATTCTAAGTCAATTAGATGTGGTTTGCATGATAGCCAGAGCTACCGATAGCCAGAGCTACCGCTAGCCAGAGCTATCGATAGCCAGAGCTACCGATAGCCAGAGCTACCGATAGCCAGAGCTACTGATAGCGAGAGCTACTGATAGCCAGAGCTACCGATAGCCAGAGCTACCGATAGCCAGAGCTACGGATAGCCAGAGCTACCGATAGACAGAGCTACCGATAGCCAGAGCTACCGATAGCCAGAGCTACCGATAGCCAGAGCTACCGATAGCCAGAGCTACCGATAGCCAGAGCTACCGATATCCAGAGCTACCGATAGCCAGAGATACCTCTAGCCAGAGCTACCGATAGTCAGAGCTACCACTAGCCAGAGCTACCGATAGCCAGAGCTACTGATAGCCAGAGCTACCGATACCCAGAGCTACCGATGCACAAAGAGCTACCGATGCACAAAGAGCTACCGATGCACATAGAGATCTACCGATGCACAAAGAGCTACCGATGCACAAAGAGCTACCGATGCACACAGAGAGCTACCGATGCACAAAGAGCTACTGATGCACAAAGAGCTACCGATGCACACATAGAGCTACCGATGCACAAAGAGCTACCGATGCACACAGAGAGCTACTGATGCACAAAGAGCTACCAATGCACAAAGAGCTATCGATGCATAAAGAGCTACCGATGCACAGAGAGCTACCGATAAGAGCTACCGATAAGAGCCACCGATAAGAGTTTGAAGAGCTACCGTTGGAATATCCCTACACCGAGTCAACCGTACACGTCTACAAACAAACGGCTACCTATAATGAACTGCGGAGTCAAATCCTATATCCTCGGCCCTATTTTTTTATTATACTAATGGTTACATTTGTTACTTTTGATGCATTTAATGTTATTAAATGATTTGTGTTGCCATTTTAGGAAACTGTACCAAGTACGATCAAAAAGAATAATCATTCCTCCTCAGAAAAACAAAAAAAAAGCGGCATAAAAAGGACATCGTGTATGTATCAAAGAGAGAGAGACACTAGACCAAAAGGTGATCAAGCTCAAAACGTACTGGCGATCAAGCTCAAAACGTGCCAATAACAACTGGAGAACTTTCACTCACGAGACTACTACTACCAGCCTCTAGAACATAGAGCATACATCGAGCAATCTATGCTAAAGAAGAACCACACAAAACTCATCATTATTTGATCCTATAAGCAAGCTGAACCTGGAAGTCCACGAAGAAGATGGTACTCTGTTTTCCAAACAAATACCAGAAGAAGACTCAGAACGAATTCTAATCAACAAAAGGAGTCAAGAGCTGCACGAAGATCACTAGAGCCTTTTCTAATCTCTAAATCTTTATCTCTGTGATTTACTTTTTACATTACGAGCAGTGTGTGTTATCTGTTGTATTTTACACACACACTCTCTCCTGAACCTTAACTGGATGATTTGAAAATCCTCACTCACTATCTTTTCATTCTTTTTCCCACTGTGGATAGTGGTAGAGGTTGTGTGTGACCTGGACAGCTGGTTGCTGTTGTTTTGTTTCCCATGGAAAACAGTGGTAGAGGTCTTGGACCTGGACAGTTGTAAACTGTTGAACCCCGATCCAGGGTGTGGATCATCCTTATATAAACTTTTGAGAGGACTAAGTCTCTACTTGAGACTGAACCTCTTGGTTAACTCCTCTGTGTTTTTAGTTAAAGTTTATATCCATACAATACATATCTATTTCATATTCCACTGCAATTACTTTGAAATATAATTTATTTTCAAGGCTACTTTGATAGTTAAACTCGCAAGTGTTTATATTTATTGTAAACAAGTAAATTAGTATCAAAAGTTAAATTAATCATAAGATTAAGTTAACTGAGAACTAATAAATATTTGAGAAACAAATTGAACCTTTATAATCTGTATAAATTCACTACAGTTTAATCTGTTTTTGAAATTGGGGGATTTTAATAGAAATTGTTTTTAGCAGAAATTTTAATTGGAACTCAATTCACCCCCCTCTTGAGTGTCCACTCCGACCAACATTTGGTATCAAAGGTTTATTAATACCTTCTAAATTACTCTGTTTTCAACTGTGATTTTAGTTGTATTTTAAAGTTCTTAAAATTTCTGTTATTTCTAAATTTTTATCTCTTTAAATTTTGTTTATAATGGATAATAGACTTGAGGGTGCTGATACTAACCGGCCATCTTTCTTTAATGGAAATAACTATGCTCAGTGGAAACTTAAAATGAAAATTCATCTAGAAAGAATGAGTTTTGATATTTGGACTGCTATTGAATCTGAATATAAAGTTAACACTACTGATAGATCTACTTGGGATGAACCTACAAAGACTGCTTACAATAATAATTGTAAAGCTATGAATGCTCTGTACTGTGCTCTAGGAGATGAAGAATTTAATAGAATTTCTGCATGTAAAAATGCTTTTGAAATTTGGGATACCTTGGCTGTTTCTCACGAAGGAACAACCAATGTTAAACAAATGATATTAAACACTTATACTATTAAATATGATAATTTCAAAATGAATCTTGATGAACCTATTTCTGACATGTATATCAGGTTCAATGAGATAGTAAACACAATGAGCTCAGTCGGAAAGATTGTTCTTGTAAAAGAAAAAATTATGAGAATACTGAGATGTTTGCCAGATAGATGGAGAGGTACATCCGTTTCAATTAGAGAATCATGTGACATTGGAACACTGCCTGTCAAGGAGTTAATTGGTAAGCTGATGATGTATGAAGAAGAGCTTAATGTAAATAAAGAAGAAGATGAGGAACCCAAAAGAAAATCTGTAGCGTTTAAAACTACTGCCCTTTAGAGTAAAGACAAGGATAAACTACAAATTGAGACTGAGAGTTCAATGAGTGAAAATTCAGAATCTGACAGTGATGCCGCGATGGCTCAAATATCCAGGAGATTCAAGAAGTTTTATAGGAAAAAGAAGTTCTTTAGGAAAACGAATTACAAAGGAAAGTATGATCAACAAGTCAAATGGAAAAAGGATTGGAAGAAGGCTGACAGGACTGATGAAGTTGTCTGCTATGAATGCAAGCGAAAAGGACATATCAAAGCAGACTGTCCAAAGTTAAAATTCAAAAAGAAATATGATTACAAAGACAAGAAGTACAAGAAAGCCATGAAGGCTACCTGGAGTGCTTCAGAAGACAGCACTAGTGAAGTAGAATCTTCGGACTCTGAAAGGAATCGAGAAAACATGTGTTTCATGACAAATACTTCTGAGGTAACATCTGACACTCCTGTTTTAAATTCATATAATTCTGGAGATGATTATGATTCCGAAAACATGTCAAAGTATGAACTATTTGAGTACTATGATATGTTGGAAGAAACCTGTAATGAGCTTAAAGACAAATACAAAGGTTTAAAGAAACAGTATGCTTTAAGTGTTAAGCATAAATCTGATCTTGATATAGAAAAGGAAAAGAATGCTCAACTACTAAAGAAAAATACAGAACTGAAACTGTTAAATGAGAAACTGAGAAAGGACTTATAAAAATTCCCAAATGTAAAGGATGCTTTAACTCAAATGCTAGGAAATCAAGTTGCACCTAGATATGCTACTGGTTTGGGATACCAACCTGGACAGAGACAATTCACTAGAACCCGATTTATTCCTAAGTCTGGAAAAAATTCTGCTAGTTCCAGTTTTGGAAATTCATATGCTTCAACAGGTTGTTCACATGTTTATAGACCAAATAAAGTTTATCTTTCAAAATCTGTTGTTTCTATTAATTGTATGGGACCCATAAAACAAATTTGGGTACCTAAGGCCTTGATTGCTAACCTATCTGGACCCAAGAAAATCTGTGTACCAAAGTCATTTCCTGTTTAAATCCATTTTATAGGAGACCTGCTTGAAGAGCTGTCACAAGAAGATATGGTATTTAGACAGTGGGTGCTCAAGACACATGACTGGAGATTATTCTTGCTTCAAGAGCATAATAAAGGTTGATGGAGGTCATGTCACCTTTGGTGACAACTCTAAAGGAAAAATCATCGGCCTAGGCCAGATTGGTAACACTGACTCAGTATTAATTTCTAAAGTTGTATTCGTTGATGGACATAAATATAACTTTCTTAGTATATCTCAATTATGTGACGATGGTTTCAATGTCAAGTTTGAAAATGACTCGTGTGATGTTTTTAACTCCAAAAACTCTTTAGTATTTTCTGCTATAAGGAATGAAAATGTTTATGCTGTTGATTTAAATTCATTAGCCAAAAAAAATATTTCTTTATTGAATGCTTTTCATAAAGAATCTTGGCTATGGCATAGAAGATTAGGAAACTGTAACATTCACACACTTAGAAAACTGGCTAGGAAAAACTTAGTTAGAGACTTACCTAAATTAGAATTCCCAAATGACAAAGTGTGTAATCCCTGTCAAAAGGGAAAACAACACAAAGATTCTTTTAAATCAAAGAAATAAGTATCAACTTCTCAACCACTTGAGTTGGTTCACATGGATTTTTTTAGACCATCAAGAGTTTCTAGTTTAAATGGGAAGCATTATGTCTATGTCCTTGTAGATAACTTTTCTAGATATACATGGGTATACTTTCTAGCTCACAAAAGTGAAGCTTGTCCTTACTTTATTAAGTATTCTAAGTCTTTAGAGAACCTTAGTGGACTTAAGATTAAAACCCTAAGAAGTGATCATGGTCGTGAGTTTGAAAATCATTAGTTTGAATATTATTGCTCACACAATGGCTATAGTCACAATTTTTCTGCCCCTAGGACACCCCAACAAAATGGTGTAGTAGAAAGGAGAAACCGAACCCTTCAAGAAATAGCTAGAACCATGCTCAATGAATATGAACTACCTATTTACTTTTGGGCTGAAGCTGTTAATATAGCTTGTTATGTTATCAATAGAGTCTTGATCAGCCCTATTCTTAAGAAAACCCCTTATGAGTTGTGGAACAATAGAAAGCCTAAGGTAAATTACTTCAGAGTTTTTGGTTGCAAAGTCTTTATACTTAATACTAAAGATAATCTGGATAAGTTTTCTCCCAAAAGCGATGAAGTAATTTTTCTGGGTTACTCTATTTCAAGTAAAGCTTATAGAGTTTTCAATAAGAGAACCAAATGTGTGGAAGAATCTGTTCACATCAAATTCGATGAAACTGATCCACATGAGCCTAAAACCTCTCTTGAGAATCTTGAAGAAGATTTGTCTATTCTGGACCTTAATGATAAATCTAAAGAACCTGTTATAAAAACATCCAGTTCTGGACTTTCTCCAGAATCTGCTTCTGTTGAACCCGAACCTATAGATGAACCTGAATTTTCTAGTCCAACCTTTACCAAATCGACTAAGATTCTAAAGAATCATCCTTTAGATGCTGTTGTTGGTAATATTGATAGAGGAACACAAACTAGAGCTTCTCTAAGGAACCAGGTTGAACATCAAGATTTTCTGTCACATCTAGAACCCAAAAATATCAATGTTGCTATCAATGGTGAATTCTGGGTAATAGCCATGCAAGAAGAGTTGAATCAATTTGAAAGAAACAAAGTTTGGGAATTAGTTGACAGACCCAAGGACACCTTGACTATAGGCACAAAATGGGTTTTTAGAAATAAATTTGATGAATCAGGAAACATAGTTAGAAACAAAGCTAGACTAGTTGCACGAGGATATAGTCAAGAATAGGGTATAGACTATGGAGAAACTTTTTCACCTGTAGCTCGACTAGAAGCTATTAGGATCTTACGTTCATATGCATCACATCTGAATTTCAAGTTATATCAAATGGATGTAAAAAGTGCATTTCTAAATGGTTTTATAATTGAAGATGTTTTTGTGGGACAACCACCTGGATTTAAAAACCCTCATTTTCCAAATCAAGTTTTTAAACTCTCTAAAGCTTTATATGGTTTAAAACAAGCTCCAAAAGCTTGGTATGATAGACTCAATAATTTTCTTATTTCAAAAGGTTTTACTAAAGGGATTGCTGATCCAACTCTTTTTATTAAAAGAATTTCTAAAGATGTTTTAGTTGTACAAATCTATGTTGATGATATTATATTTGGATCTTCTAAACACTCTTTATGTACTGATTTTTCAAAAAGAATGCAAAATGAATTTGAAATGAGCTTAATGGGAGAGCTTAAGTATTTTCTTGGTTTTCAAAATTTTCAAACTAGAGATGGAATTATTTTAAATCAAAGTAAATATACAAAATATATTTTAAAACGTTTTGGATTGGATAGCATTAAGGAAAATGATACACCTATGAGTACTACCTGTAAGTTGGATACAGATGAAACTGGGAAACCAGTGGATCAAACCAATTACAGAGGTATGATTGGGAGCTTACTTTATCTTACTGCTAGTCGACCAGACATTATGTTCAGTGTATGTATGTGCACTAGATTTCAAGCTAATCCTAAAGAATAATACTTATTGGCTGTTAAAAGGATTTTTAAATATCTTAAGCATACTGTACATTTAGGTTTGTTTTATCCAAAAGGACAATCATTTGACCTAACTAGCTATTCAGATGCTGACTTTGCTGGATGTAAGTTAGAAAGGAAGAGCACATCTGGAACATGTCATTTACTTGGGAAATCCCTAGTGTCATGGTGTAGTAAGAAACAGAACTCAGTTGCATTGTCTACTGCCGAAGCAGAGTATATAGCTGCTGGTAGTTGCAAGCACAAATTCTGTGGATGAAACACACTTTATTGGACTATGGATTTGAGTTTAAACATGTTTCAATTAACTTTGACAACACTAGTGCAATAAACATATCTAAGAACCCTATATCTCACTCTAGAACCAAACACATAGATGTAAGACATCATTTTCTGAGAGATAATTATAAAAAAGGTTACATTACTCTTGAATTTATTGGCACTGAACATCAATTGGCCGATATTTTCACTAAACCTTTAAGTTATGATAGGTTAAGTTACATTAGGCACGAGATGGGGTGATGAATTCTCACCGATGTTGAAATTCTCACTGATGATCAATTCTCACCGATGATGAAATTCTCACCGATGGTCAATTCTCACCGATGTTGAAATTATCACCGATGATCAATTCTCACCGATGTTGAAATTCTCACCGATGATCAATTCTCACCGATGTTGAAATTCTCACCGATGATCAATTCTCACCGATGTTGAAATTCTCACCGATGATCAATTCTCACCGATGTTGAAATTCTCACCGATGATCAATTCTCACCGATGTTGAAATTCTCACCGATGATCAATTCTCACCAATGTTGAAATTCTCACCGATTATCAATTCTCACCGATGTTGAAATTCTCACCGATGATCAATTCTAACCGATGCAATGTTTTAAAACTCTTTTCTGCCACCAAGAATATGAATCGTTTTACTTGTTTTTTGTTATTTTACTTTATTCATTTATTTATGATTCCTACATGATAAAACTAAGCCTAAACCACTTCTCACTCCACCGGACCCAAAACCTTTCACCTTTGAATCCTAGCTCCCTAATCGACTGAGAACCCTAAATCCGCGATGGAAAAAACCAAGATTCCTGCCAGCAGAGATGACAGTGTAGAGCCTAAAACAAAGAAGCAGAAAGTGCAGCAAGAAGCTCGTGGAAGTAATGTCAGAACTAGGTCGAGAAAGCGACCAGTGAACCCTCATTTGCAGAATATAGATATTGTGATTGAAAAGGAGCTATGCGTAGATTGGCTGCTACCAAGCAAGTTGTTGGTGCTTGGAATTCTGGAAGATCAGAGATGGGTAGATTGTTTTTCAAATAACAATGGTCCCTACTACACGAAGTCAGTGAAACAGTTCTACAAATTCGTAAGCTTGGAGAAGTCTGAAAATGAGGATCGGGTAAGTTCTTTTTTAAATGGAAAAGAAATGTCGTTTTCTTCAGTAGAGTGGGCAGAATGTTTAAAAGTCCCACATGAAGGTGTATCCGGGTATGTCTCAAGAGAAATTCCACCTACCAGTAACATCTTTGACTATGAGACCACTTTAAAAGAACTAATGGGTAATGGAAGTCAAAGGCAAGTGGTTGCTACTGAATTGGATGGAGAGAACAGACTGCTTTTCAAATTTGTTCAACATGTTTTGATACCGAGGAGAGGAGATTTTTCTAATCTGAGATATCAAGATATTTATCTTCTACATCTGTTAAGACATGGTGTGGAAGTTAATCAGTGCAGACTGCTGTTGAGTCAAATTGAAGACTTGATTACGCCGAAATCAAAGACTAATGCTTTATTCTTTGCCAAAATGATCTCTGTGATGATAAAAGTGAAAGGGATAGCTGAGTCTCAGGATGAGACAATTGTAGTTAAGAATAACTTCTGTATCACTACTACAGTTTGTAAGTACATGAAAATCAATTGGAACCTGTGGAAAGGAGAATGGGTCAGTGATGACCAGAAGGTGTATGATAAATTTAACCCTGTGGATTATCCTTCAAGGCCAAAGGATAAAAGAGATCCAGGTTTAGGATCTGATGAAGAGGAACCCGAGTACAGTGATGAGTCAGAAGAAGAAGAAGAAGAAGAAGAAGAAGAGGAAGAAACTCCTATGGATATTGGAGGAGATCCAGACTTTCCCCCAAGTCCTGTTACTAAGTTTATATACTCAAGAAAAGGAAAAGTAGAGGAAGTGTTATATATTCATGAGGAAGACCAGCCAGTTCCTCAGCAAGAAGGAGAAAAAGAGAATGTATCTGAATCGTCTGATTCTGCTAGGTTGAGTCTGAGTCCATTGATTGAAAACTCAGTTGTGCCTACTGATGAAGTAGAAAAAGAATGAGAAGAAGTTGTACCTGTTTCAGAAAATCTCTTTACTACTGCTGAGATGGAAGTTGTTGTGGAAGATTCTGATGAAGAAAGACCACCAGAGAATGTAGTTATTGTACATAAGAATGCACCCACTGTGGGGGAGCATCATTCCAATCTTGGAAATGTTACAGTGGCTGTTGAGATTGAAGACTGGGTAGAAGACCCAGGTTTTATAGTCTGTGGTTTGGATTATCCTGATTCGGATAATGAAGTATCCTTGAATAGACCAAAGATTAGCTATGACATCAACTCTGAGTTATTACCTGATGATGTGGTCCGATTACATGATTTAGATGTACTGAAAGAAAATCTCAAAGTCAGTTTTGTAGAAGAAGTAAAGACAATGGAATATTTTTTAGTTTCCTCAATTCAATCAGTCATGAATTATTCAGTAGTCAGCTTAGCTTCTGCAAGAGTATCTACTACAGTTGCTCCTACTGATTTTGTTACAAAGTCTGATCTTGAATCCCTGAAGCATGAGCTGAAATAATCCTTTAGTGCCTCAGTTACTGAGATGAAGCACTGTTTTCGTGAATAAATGAAGTTGTTAGAACAATCTCTTGAGCTTTATCTAGGTTTCAATCTATCAACTTTTATGGGTGAGCTAATGGAAGCAATCAAAGAGTGCCAGACCCAATCTTCTAGAATAGAAGCATATCATGAAGCCTTAAAGAAGTCTGTTACTTCTTTAGATTCTTACATGAGCTCAAAGCCTCAAGTTGATAAGAATTTAGCCTATGTGAAAAGTGTTGTAAGACAAATGGTCTCAGTATTTGAAGATTTCAAATCTTCTATAAAGGATCATGTTAAAAATCAGGACTCTCAACTGCAAACTCTGATTAGTTGGTTGATGAAAATTTTCAAAGAAACTGTATCTTTCTCGGTTGGTCCTCTAGCTTCAAAACCTGCATTTGATTTGAATCAATTACGATCTATGATGAAGGAGGAGCTTGGTTCTATTTCAACCAGTGGCTCTGTGGGCTCATCAGATCTAAGCCGAGTAGTGCTCTCTACAAGAGATTCAGTCAGGGAAATAGTGACAATCGTCCACAACCATATGAAAGAGGCCTCTGCCTCTCAGGAAGAAAATCAAGAACAAGGTTGATTATTATTTCCAAAGGATTTTTACCAAGCAACAACTCACCCATCATTTCAAGCTGATGTTGGAAAACATGAAATTACCCCCTGTCACTCAAGCCTTCCGAGAACAAGTGAGCAAGCTAAGACAGATAACTCCTGCCTTAGAAAAATTTATTGAGGACAAAGATGATTTTATATCTTCTATGGAAAGAGGGGGAGGAATCATTATGGATTTCAGAAATCTGTTGCTGCCCTTTTTGCATGTTGATGCCAGACCAGTTTTTGTCCCTCCTGCCTTGCCTGCCTCTGCCTCTACTGAGTCTCCAGTCCAGATGACTCCTGCTTAGGCCATCTGAAGCCTCACACCTATGATCACTCAATAAACTTTCCAATACAGGCCAGGCACTGTATCAGTGGCTCAGCCTACTGTGATCATTTCTGGGATTCCAAAGCCCTCACTCACATCCTCACCACCTGCCTCCTCTTCTGATCCAAAAGGCAAATCTCATGTTGAAGATCCAGATTGCTGAAGTGGCCAGGCTGTTTGATAGGAATTTTTTTTTCTTCTTTTCTATTCTGTTTATGTAAGTTTTGTCTCGTCTAATACAAATGCTTTTCATTACACTATCTTTGTTTCTCAGTTTTATCTGTATGCTTTCCCACTTTTTGATTATCACAAAGGGGGAGAAAATTATAAAGGGGGCGAAAATATAAAGAGAGGGGGGAAATATCAAAGGGGAGAAATTTTGAGCCTTTGCTACTATTCTTACATTTCCTTCTTTGGTACCAATTCATTCAAATATTATCTCTGATACTTTTGTATTTAATACTTCCTATGATAATTTTTGATCCATTTCATTCTATTACTATTTCTCTATTTCCTCTGATTGCTTTCTTTGAGAAATTAGAATATAAACGTTATATTCTCTTATACTATATTCTCACTATTTTTGGTCATATCATAAGTTGTGATTATCAAAAAGGGGGAGATTATTGACCTCACCTGTTTTGATAATCCCAATTATGTGTTCATATATTATGCTATTCTCAATTGCTGATGATTTACATTTTAATTCTCTCAATTCAGTGATCAAGTTAATAATAATGATTAAATAATCTCTGATTTATGTTAATCTAGATTATCGTTGTTTATACATGCTTTGAAACAATTATAAGTCAATTAGATGTGGTTTGCATGATAGCCAGAGCTACCGATAGCCAGAGCTACCGAGAGCCAGAGCTACCGATAGCCAGAGCTACCGATAGCCAGAGCTATCGATTGTCAGAGCTACCGATAGCCAGAGCTACCGATAGCCAGAGCTACCGATAGCCAGAGCTACCGATAGCCAGAGCTACCGATATCCAGAGCTACCGATAGCCACAGCTACCGATATCCAGAGATACCGATAGCCAGAGCTACCGATATCCAGAGATACCGATAGCCAGAGCTACCGATAACCAGAGCTACCGATAGCCAGAGCTACCGATAGCTAGATCTACCGATATCCAGAGCTACCGATAGCCAGAGCTACCGATAGCCAGAGCTACCGATAGCCAGAGCTACCGATAGCCAGAGCTACTGATATCCATAGCTACCGATAGCCAGAGCTACAGATACCCAGAGCTACCGATAGCCAGAGCTACCGATAGCCAGAGCTACCGATAGCTAGAGCTACCGATCTCCAGAGCTACTGATGCACAAAGAGCTACCGATGCACATATAGCTACCGATGCACACAGAGAGCTACCGATGCACAAAGAGCTACCGATGCACAAAGAGCTACCTATGCACACAGAGAGCTACCGATGCACAAAGAACTACCGATGCACACAGAGATCTACCGATGCACAAAGAGCTACCGATGCACACATAGAGCTACCGATGCACACAGAGAGATACCGATGCACAAAGAGATACCGATGCACAAAGAGATACCGATTCATAAAGAGCTACCGATGCACAGAGAGCTACCGATAAGATCTACCGATAAGAGCCACCGATAAGAGTTTGAAGAGCATCCATTGGAAGATCCCTACACCGAGTCAACCATACACTTCTACAAACAAACGGCTACCTATAATGAACTGCGGAGTCAAATCCTATATCCTCGAACCTATTTGTTTATTATACTAACGGTTATATTTGTTACTTTTGATGCATTAAATGTTATTAAATGATTTGTGTTTCCATTTCAGGAAACTGTACCAAGTACGATCAAAAAGCATAATCATTCCTCCACAAAAAAACAAAAAAAAGAAGCGGCATAAAAAGGACATCGTGTATGTATCAAAGAGAGAGAGACACTAAACCAAAAGGCGATCAAGCTCAAAATGTACTGGCGATCCAGCTCAAAACGTGCCAAGAACAAATGGAGAACTTGCACTCACGAGACTACTACTACCAGCCTCCAGAACATAGATCATACATTGAGCAATCTATGCTAAAGAAGAACCACACAAAACTCATCATTCTTTGAGCCTATAAAAAAGCTAAACTTGGAAGTCAATGAAGCAGATGGTACTCTGTTTTCCAGACAAAAACCAGAAGAAGACTCAGAACAAATTCTAATCAACAAAAGGAGTCAAGAGTTGCACGAAGATCACTAGAGCCTTTTCTAATCACAAAATCTTTATCTATGTGATTTACTTTTTACACAACGAGCAGTGTGTGTTATCTGTTGTATTTTACACACACACTGTCTCCTGAACCTTAACTGGAGGATTTCAAAATCCTCACTCACTATCTTTTCATTCTTTTTTCCACTGTGGATAGTGGTAGAGGTTGTGTGTGACCTAGACATCTGGTTGCTGTTGTTTTGTTTCCCACGGATAACAGTGGTAGAGGTCTTGGACCTGGACAGTTGTAAACTGTTGAACCCCGATCCAGGGTGTGGATCATCCTTATATAAACTTTTGAGAGGACTAAGTCTCTATTTGAGACTGAACCTCTTGGTTAACTCCTCTGTGTTTTTAGTTAAAGTTTATATCTATACAATACATATCTATTTCATATTCCGCTGCTATTACTTTGAAATATAATTTATTTTCAAGGCTACTTTGATAGTTAAACTCGCAAGTGTTTATATTTATTGTAAACAAGTAAGTTAGTTTCAAAAGTTAAATTAATCATAAGATTAAGTTAACTGAGAACTAATAAATCTTTGAGAAACAAATAGAACCTTTATAATCTGTATAAATTTACTACAGTTTAATCTGTTTTTGAAATTGGGGGATTTTAATAGAAATTGTATTTAGCAGAAATTTTAATTGGAACTCAATTCACCCCCCTCTTGAGTGTCCACTCCGACCAACAGGAATGTTAAGCCTATAATATAAATCCCCAACTATAACACCTTATTATGAGCTAGAGTTCAATAAGTACACATGCATACCTCCCTGTACAAAAGAGGATTCCCACTAATGTCATGGTTTCTAACACTGCTGGTTGGGAGGCTATACCCATGATTATTTTATCCATACCAAACGTTTATACACAAAATTTATAACAACTCATTGAATCAAGTAGAAAAAATAGGATCCATAAAGTAAAAAAATAAATGGCATACATGTCATGACAAAATTAAAGTCGGGTATAAGTGTGGAAAGACGTAAAAATTTATAAATGTGTATGAACATTAAAATGTAAATGGAACAAGAATCCCCTAGATTCTATCTTTCTACTATTAACAACTCTCTAAAACATAGTCATCAATCTGTTGTGTGCCTCATTCCTTTAATTAGATCAATAATCATGA
This sequence comes from Viscum album, assembly GCA_963277665.1. Lineage (NCBI taxonomy): Eukaryota > Viridiplantae > Streptophyta > Magnoliopsida > Santalales > Viscaceae > Viscum > Viscum album. The sequence continues at coordinate 1,349,697,976 of OY728150.1, read as the reverse complement.
TTTCTGCATCCACATATAGATTACTATGCATTGTTTCAAAAATACACCAAGTAGGAAACCACCAATTATTCTTTACCATGCGTGAACATGTCTAATTGTTGTAATATAAGATAAAAATTATTTTGTAGGAAATCTTAAACAATAATATATTAGGAACTCAATTGGTAAAAGAACCACTATGATTTCTAAACATATCTATTTTCCCCATGGACAAATGATTTTCATAGATGATTATTTTTCCGATCACGAATTATCTACAAGCATGATGAAAATGAAACTTGGTGTCTATAAGGAATCGAATGAACATGTCTTTATCATGGGTCAGGCCCAAATTCCATCATATCCCAATACATTTTCAGGTCCAGCCACATGGTCAACATAATCAAAAAAATTATCTATTATCCGGTAATAATTTCCTCAAGACCCTACATTATATACAGTTCCAATTTCATAATTGTATCATGTCATTATATGATGGTCTACTATTTTTGAGTAACAAATTAATTCCAACAATGTCATTTACATTCATATAATAGGGTATGTAATATAAATCAGCGCAATGCATGTTATCATTAGAAGTCTGTGGTAATATATATAAACATGTGATAAACATGTAGAATGGAAACAAACTACAAAATAATAATCAAGGAATTAAATTTCATAGACGAGTCTCATGGACTACACAAACACACACATATGATCATTATCAAGAAATTTCATAAAATCTATAACAACACAAGAATCATATCAAGATAAAAATAAAATAAAACCCCATAAATGTAAAGGATCTTCATAAATCATTATTTTTGAAAAAGTAAACCAATATTCATAAAAGGAAAAATTCCAATATCTGTAGAGAACCAAAAGAAAAATTGATCTGACATCATGATTTCAATTTATGGGTTTGGTTTATAAAAGAATATATCTAAGAATGATATTCAAAGTAATTCCATACCAAAAAAGGGGTTGTCAAGAAACAAATATCGCATATAAATTTTTAGCATAACTATTTTTTCATATGTTGAGGAATAGGAAATCAATACTTCAGATCTGTTATTGATTCAAGAACTGGTCAACAATTCCTCATTAAATTTAGAGGAGAACTAATTTCATTGTCGAGCACGTCAAATTAGAAGTTTAGTTTACTAGATTTCATATAGTATAGTACCGACCCTATATCATCACGTGATGGATCCTTAGATGAATAAATTGAAAAGAAGGTTTCAATTATAAAAGTGGAATGAAAATAATATTTTGGAAAACTTTTGGTTTATGATTTAATATTTTAAAATAAAAAGGAAAGAAAAAAATTAGAATGCAGATGTTAATAAAAGTAATTAAACTTGATCAACCATGGGAAGTATCATGATTCTCATCCTTTATTGATTTAATATATAGTGAATAAATCATTAAATAAATGGGTTTTAACAACAATAACATAATGTTAATTATTATATACTAGGATCCACTTTGATTCACTCGGAAATACACAATGATTCACAGGTTACTGTCGATGATTGAGTGATTTGTGTTTGACTTCATAACAAAAACTCACCAAGGAAAAAAATGCAAGAAAGTGATGTGTTGTCCATGTTTTTATGATATTTGACTGTGACACCATGAAATATATATACATGGCCGTTATAGTGTTTATGAGAGTTCAATTTATCAATATGAACCATAGAAACACTATAATTAAATGAGAAAGAATGAAATAATGAACGATGTGTGAAACATCACCAGAATGGGTACCCCTAAACATGATCATATGAGTTGAGCAAGTCGTACCAGTACATAAATCAATTAAATAAGAAAAAATGATGATGTTAAAAAAACAAAAATACATGTAATTTAAAATACCATTCAAATTTTACAAAAATAGAGCTTGGGATTACATCACGTTCCTCCTGGGTGATAAAATTTAGTTTAGAAATCCATTAGAGTTGTTGAAGAAGAATATGTTGATGTATCATATTACATGCCCCCCCCCATAACTTCTAGGGATGATAAGATGGCTCCAATTAGACTACAAAATGAAATAACAATGACTCCTAGTAGAGATTCGATTTGAGGGGCCCAATGTTCTCTTTTATATCCAAATTGGGAGGTGGTTTTGGGAACACTGATTTCGAGAAACAATTTATATCATGGTTTTCGACCAGTATACAGTATAATAACTCATTCTAAAAAACTAAAGACTTTTTGACCTGCCAATTTTATTTCTCATTTCCAAATTTTGTGTTCATATATTTATCATAATATGATATTTTTAAAAAATAAAATGTCTATTATTTGACTCCATACAGATTATTTTTATTCGAATGATTGGTTATATACCCCTTAATGGACTAATATAGAGTGGGTTTCTTAATGAATGTTGTAAAACACTAAATTTTGGTTCAAAAAATAAAATTTAAGCCCAATTGGCCTCACAGATCAGTATCAGTATGCACTTGAGAGCATAAATGTTCTTGTATTCTAGCGAAATTTGGCCCCTTTTTCATCAATATCATATTGGGCCTTCCAAATAACCTCCACCTATGACAAAAACATAAAAAAAGTGAAATAGAACTTTTTAAAATAGATAAAAATTTAAATATATAACCAAATATGATGTTAAATTTTTTATTATACTTATAACTTCAATACAAAATCATTTTAATATATTTGTATAAGGCTGATATAAAACAGCGAGTCATGGTACGATCAAGAACATTAGATCTATTGAACGAACATTGATATTCCTAGAACATATTTTTAAAATAGAGATCCAGGACAATATTGAATAAGATTAATGTATCAAGATGATAAATCTATGATAAATTACCCATAAACATCTATTATTCATGAGAGATCTAACACTCAAAGATAATTATCATTTACCCATATGAGAACATATTTTTTATTAAAGTTCATTTTTCATTCCAAAACATATTTCCAAAATAAAATTATTGACACAAAATTAAGGATAAAAAATATGTCCCAAAATATTATTGGGGTAAATAAAATATTTTAATTAAAATTATAATCATATTATCATATATTATATAGTTTAGATAAAAGGTACATTAAAATATTCATATGACATATTTATTTGTTGATAATTTTTTTACAAACATTTACATTTCATTCAGTATTATTAATAAAAAATATTATAAAAAATATCAACAACTAATATCTATTTGTAATTTATTTTTTATGTAAAATATAATGTGTTAGTATTTAAATTTATATTGCAAAAAAATTATATTATATTTATTAATAAAACAATATAAAATATATTAATTTGACAATAATTTTAAAATTATTTTATATGAAAATACATTCAATTGATGAATTTCTTGATAAAACATGGTCAGACATAATTTAAAAACATTTTCACCTCATGCATCCGATATCACTATGCTAATTTATACTAATGAAGAGATCAATATATTTATGAATGCCCATTTCTTAAGGGCCCCTTTTCTTGTAATAGTTTATTTAGGTGGAAGTATACATATATGATATGGTTTTGATTATTGTTCATCAAGTAGCAGGTCCCATTCATTATGATAGTTCATGGTCCTTTTAATTCCCATGTATTGGTGAATAGAAGGTCCTCATTCTTTCACTTATCCTTATGGATGAAATCTAACATCTATAAAATGGATTTTACTGTTGTGGTTCACCACTCATGTATGCAAGTTAACTTTTATACACTTGTAGAAAAAATATGTTCATCCCCATGATGTTCATCGCATATAAAAAATGGTAATAAAATGAGGAGTATGAATCATCAAATAGCCACACAATATTAATATAGAAATTTAATATAGGTTCTAATATATTAACATAGGCCCTGTTATAAATCATGTAAATATTCACAAGATCACAACAACGGTGTCGAATGGACCTCTAATCTAGTTTACTAATTTTGTTAAATTTTAAAAATGTATTTTAACATCATGGTGACAAATGTTACATGTGAGGAAGAAACAAAATGCATTTTTTCAGTGAATGTTCAAGGTAGATTCCCAATTTTTTTGGATGAAACCAAAATCATCAACTATCTACGTAATCCATATTCATTTTCATGAATTAAGTATGTCCACCATATAGAATGTGTGCATAATGAGTTCAGGAGAGTCCAAAACAACCAACGTCCCATACAACTACAACATTTGGACAATTTTTTACATTAGTTCAATCTGTACTAAAAAATTAGAACCACTCCAAATCCCAAAATGAGATCAAATATGGTTGTGTTGGTTTTTAGAAAACATTTAACATAGAAACACATTGAATAATTCTTGTACGGGGCAATGGTAATGCATGCACTTACTAAAAAATGGATCTTAAATGAGTGTATAATGGTACCAAGAACCCCTAACCTAATCATTGTAAATGTGTAATAAAAAATAAAAATATATAAATAAAAATAAGTTATAATGACATGATTCATGCACATGACACAAACAAGTGGAAGTCTAAAACATTTATAGTAAAAACATCTAATATAACAACCAATCCACTAAAAATCCAAAAAATGATCACAGTGTTTTAGCAGTAATAAATATGCCTATTGTGCACCAGAATGAGAGATATGTTCTCTACCTGATGTAAAGATGCCATAAAATTTGATAGCACTGGAATCCCAAGCACATCACACAAGGAATTAGATGATACATTTTATTTGATCATTCACAATATCAGTATCCATTTGATTGTAGCGAAACTCCCTTATGTATTCGAAGTAATACATGAAAAAAATTTCCTCTAATTTACACATCCAACATCACAGGAATCAAGTTGAGATACCAATAATTATATTTTAATAATAATTTTCATTTAAACATGTTATATATGATTAATAATTCATTGTAACAAAAATTAGAAGATTATAAAACTATTAACCACAACTAGAAGATATAATTAGTGACCGCAACTACCTCCATAACGCATGATATATAATCAATCAGTTAATAAAAAATAGAAAAATAACCAAAATAACCAATTAAGACAACATGAAAATAACCAATGAACATAAGATAAAGATGACCAGTGAACACAATAATAGAAAAAAATCATGGAATCCAAAATTGATAATAACTACGCTTAATAAAAATTATCAAGAAACATACCTTTATAGTGAAAAAAACTGTTAATAATGTCATAGAACTCCATTAACACCGAATATTAACACCCAATTTGGCACTCTAGTGGCACTGCATTCAAATCTAAAATCTAGTAACACTCCATTCTATTGATTCTCCAATGATGGAACATCACTCAATCCTTAGAAGAGAAACCATTATTGATAATCTCAATAGAATTTGTGAACTGAACATGGATAAGATATAATCTAGGTCTCTTTTCATGTGACTATTAACATATAATATTATAGTGTAAAAGAACTTATATTAAATTATGGACCCAAATAAATTAGAGAAACACAAATTGACAAACATTAATAATTCTTAGTATAATTATAGTTTTCCAGGACATTGCACAAAATTTTCAAAATGATGCCTCATTTCTTCCTAAAGGTGTGGTTTCCATGCCATTAAGACACATAAAAAACAAATTTTAATTTAATTGGCTACACATAAAAATCTTAAAAATAATCAAATTTTTTGGAAAATTCTATATAAAAGTTATTAGGTTTAATATTCAATTGTGATATCTCCTGAGACAAGAGATGTAGAGTTATACCCCGAACAACATGAATTATTTTCAAATGGTATAATTCATACATATATTCTTACATAATTTATTCCATTTCAAAATCATTAGCAAAATAACCAATTTTATTGACACATAATTTTATATAACTATATGAATAGAAATAAATGGATTGAAAAAATATTGTGAAAATCATATATAATAGACACGATAAATAAAATATGTATCAAAAACTGAATAATTTGGAACATCATTCAACCAAAAGTACATAATCTGAATATTGAGGTTATGAAAAAAATGATATTTAAAAGCCACATACTGTTTGATCTTCCATCAAGTTATATCAATATGCGAAGACCACATAGTCATGTACCCATAAAAACAATAGAACAAAATCTATGTATCTATCCAAAACCAGTTCCAATAAAAAAAATGTGATGGTCTAGAAATAAGAGTAAACCTATAGTCCCTATCACACATTGATAGCTTCACCTAGATTCAAAAAACACATCAAATAATCTCATAGTGAGAAAAAATTTAATTTCTCAAATAAATAAAATAATCCATCATGATAGTTGGAAACAAAATATTTATATGTGAATAAACTCTCTGAGTGTTAATTTGGAATTCTATTTTTTGAATGTTTAATGGTCAAAAGATTGAATTTTCTCTTAACTAGGTCAAATGGATTGATTTTGGGTGTGTTAAAATGAAAGGCATATTCAATTTATAATGGAGAATATTTTGGCACTAATTCTCAGGTTTCCTAAGCCCAATTTTCACAAAGAGAGAGAGATCAAACCCATTTACTACACAAGGTTATTAAACATTCAGTTTTCGTAGTAGTTTACAATAACCAATAATATACTATGTTTACAGACCTAGATTGCACACTATGTTTATATACACAGATCAAAAAATATATATACTCAAAAAATAAACATAGAGGCATAGAATACACAAAAAAATTACACAATAGGATTATGTACATAAAATACAAATAGTTATCACATAGACATTGATTTCACACATAGATTATACACTGATGCTATAAATTTTTCACAAATTATGAGTTTACCCTAATGTTTACACATAATTTTTAAACATATCCACAGATTTTTTACACAGGTTACTTCATGATATTACACACTATGAATACACACAATGTTTATAGTCATTGATTACACACAGTGTTTCAGACACATATTACATACTGAGATTACATTAACTGATTGTATACATGGATTTTTCACACAGATAAAAAAAATTACATATATTACAAACATATTTTACAAAAAAAAAATAATTGTATTACACATATAGTGATTATAGATTTTAGTGTAGATTATAATAATAATTATGACATGTCATTGATAATAAAGATTCTCTTAGACTATTTCCTATTAACGGGCACATATTTTCAAATTACATCTCAATTATAAAATATATATTATAAAATTATTGAATAGAAAAATATTTGAATGACTAATGATATTTAACAGGTTCATGTGTTCATAAGTAAGATATATATCATAAAGGGTAATAATTTTTCAAAAAATTTGGAATTATAATAAACATTTTATTGAAATTGAATTCATATTTAACATGTAATATCTAAAATGATGTCATGTGTCACATATATAACTCTTGAATCTCTCCAATTGTGTAAAATGTAAAACAAATGGAGTGTATACTATAAATTAAGACCTTTTTTCATTCATAAAAATAGAAAAATCATTCATCAGAGTTATTAATTTTTGACAACTTATTATTAATAAAGTAATGTGAATTTCGTAGAGTCAATATATCTCGGGTTGCATTACTGATGTAATAAATTTTTATATACTATATTTTTCTAAAACAATCAAGATTATAAACTAATAATGTCCCTCCACAGTGCACTAGGTGGAGGGAGAGGGAGAGGGAGTGTTCCATTGGATGGTAGTTCACAATCACTAAATCATTTTATAGGATGTGAGCATAATAATTTATTAACTATTTATTAAAAATTACATTTACACAATGAATAGTTGATATTGGTATACATTTGTAATTCTAATTTTATTCTCCATAAATATTTACCTTTTGGGTTAGCCGAATAAAATTATTATGTTTTTTCTGATGTTATTTATCTAATTTCAATATAGTGGTACAATCAGAGTGAAATTTATATTTAGAATTCCCAATTACAAGAGGGGGTGAATTATAAGTTTAAAAACATTGGTTTTATCCTTATGAAAATCAATGTTTAACAAAGTTAAACAATATAGATTCAAAAATTCTCTTCAGTTTTTAACATAGAAACTAATTTTATTAGGATCCAATAAAATGGATTTGATAAAGAAACATAAAACAAGTTTAAATAGGGAATGCTTCTACCTTAATGTGTATAGACTCTTATTTGTATTAGTGTTCACATGTATAGAATAGTGTATGAAATTTAATATTTCTAACATTAGCAAAATGCTATAGAATTTAAAATTGTAAAACATGTAAAAAATTATAATAAATTATTTAACCCAAAGGGAAGGGTATCCAAAAACCATTGATAATGGTATCATTATTTATAATTTCAAGAAATTATATCTTACCCACACTAGGTTAATCCCTAGATATGATGTTTGGAATCTCTCTTGTTATCCACACAAATCATCAATCTCTATGGTAATCAAAACCTCTCTCTACCTATCCCCAGAATCCATCGATTGGTCAGAAATAATTTGAATCTCACTAGATAGTTTGAATAAGATTTTATCATCTTGAACCAGTTGTTCAATGCATTCATACAATGTAGGGTTAATCAAAGCTCTTGTATATTATCACATCATTCTATAGTTCAAAACCTATTCACGAAAACTATAGAATAAAAAATTATCTCTCTATAAATTCACTACAATCTCATTCAAATGGATGGGTATTTGTAGGCAAGTGTTCTAATGGATGACTTTTTCCTCCAACAGACATCTTTTTCTTAAATTTTAGAGGTTCATGGACACGTGGTACTTTGGGAATAGGTATCTTAAAACATATTGGATGAAATTTTTTCATATAACTAAATTTGAGAAAAATTAACATTCTTCAGAAACATTATCATGTTTCTGGGTTTGATAAAATGAAACCTTACATAAAGGAAAGCTACTTGTTGTATGAAAAAAATTTAATCAGATTCTTAAGCTAGTGAGAAATAGAGTCTGGGAAAACTGATAATTTTATATTGAAATAAACATGAATTGGAGTATGAATTCTGATGAATTTGGGATCTTATTTTAGGATAAATCAAACAATAATTTTTGAATAAATCAAAATTATATTTCAAAATAAGATAGTGTTTAATTTAAGAGAAATAATAGTTGGATTTTTTGAAAAAAACTAGAGTTTCATTTTTCGTGAAATAAAAATATCATTTTAGAATAAATCTGTGTTTTATTTCTTGAGAATTTGAGTTTTATTTCAGAAGAAATCAGAGTTTAATCTCATGAGAAATCAGAGTCAGTATCGATGTCCGATTTCAGGAAAAATCAGAGTCTATTTTCAGGAAAAATCAGAAAATATATCTAGGGAACATATATACTATGGAACTATAAGGATCTAAGTACTATAAGTATATAATTTCTGAATTTATGAAATACATTATTTGATGTGGGTTGAGAAAATATTGGATAAGGTATTTAAGAAAAATGTAAATTCATAACTATTCTTAGAGAAAGAAAATTATCTTTAAAAGAATGTTTTCTAGAGAATGATATTTTTCTTTTAGAAAATGATTTACTAATTTTCAAAACATAATGGAATGGAAGAGTCATACGTTAACTTATTCACTCAACAATCCCACCCATTTTGGAAAGCATAATATCATTTTCATAAGAGAATATAATATAATGGTTTTCATTGTTTATTATTAAAATAAATAATTGTCTATCATTGTTTATGGATTATAGCGAATATGAATAAATCTCCCTTAGCTTATGAAACAACAAGTTTAGTATTCTCTAACATCATTATTTAAATAACTCCCCCTTATATATAATTTCTTTATTATGTAATCTCCCCTAATGAAGGATATTATTTTAATAATGTTATTTTTTATCTTTTGTTTCTCCCCAATTTTATTTTCAAAAATACACAAAGGGAAATTACAAAATTTTACCAGAAAGAATAAGAATATACAAAACAAAATAATGGGAATATAAAAAATTTCATTTAGATGAAAAAACTTATTACAATGAAAAACACAATAAAAAATGGAATTTAAAATAAAATAATTCGTCCTAATTTTTCTCATTTGCCAACAGTTTTTTCATGGTGGCTTTCAGCTTGATCAACTCATTTTAACCACCTTACATCTTCTTGATCAAATTGTTCCATATTATAATTTCTCATTTTCTGACCATTGATTATGTCTTTTGGTGACGTAATAATTTCACCTTGATACTTTATCTCTTTATACTAATCTTGGAGGTTTTCAGCCATTTCTTCCATATGTTTACTTTCCCTTTTCATATTTAGAGCAAAAAAAAATCAGCTTCGCATTTAGATCATAATCTTTATATTAATATATAGCTTGATAATACATTAGCATTTCTGATTTTTTTTAAAGGATAATTATTCTATCTTTAGAGATATTCAAGTTATATTTTAATGAATATGTGAAATAATTAATGACTTTAGGATCATCTATCATTGAATTTGAACACATAGTTATTTCATTTCATGATCACCTATGATCATCAAAACTGATTTGAATTGTCTTATACTTGGCTTCAGGTTGGATAAACTATTCTATATGAGGATTTTTTCAATCTCACATTTGATTGAATGTTTCCTTAATTGTTTTGCATATCGAATCAATATTAGGAATAAAAGTAATGGAATTCTCAAGATCCTTCAAAGAGAGAACCCACAAATCATGTTCGAAGAATATGTAGACTCTAAGACAAATTCTTTTTATGTTGATATATAATTATCATGTCTATATTCATTCCTCTTTGATGTTCCAACAAAATCCTTCTTTTATTTTTCATCTACCACTTTTTATGGAGAATAAACAAATTTTTTTTACCTTTCTCAGATTTAGAGATTTCATTCTCAACCATATGGGTGTCATTCTCACTATCACAAACTTGAAAAATTTTATCATCATTAATATAAAAACATTTACTATCACCTTTATCACTAATTTTATTATAATCTATATCATAAACATGTTGAACAATATAATTATTAATACCCTTATCATTTAATGGTTTATCCACATCATTCTGAGTATCATCAATTTCCAAAATAGATTGTCTATCTAAAATTACCTTATTAGATTTTTTTGAATATTATTATTGATAAATTTTCAAAAGGTTTCTCCTTCACTTGATACTCTTCCACCATTATTATAAAATAATAACATTCACCTTCCTCCTCTTCTTCTTCATGGATTTCTTATTCTTCAACAATGGGTTCCAGAATAGAAATATCTTTCTTTATGTTATCTGTAATTAGAGTCTTTGTTGGTATTGGTTCTTGTGTGAAGCATTCTGATTCCTGAACATGTTTAGATGACATATCAGTATCACTTATCAAATATTGTATCATTTTAGATTTCTATTTTTTTCATATCAATTTTTTGGATTGCCTCTCAAGCACTATAGCTCCATGTATTAGTATGGAATTAGCCTCATAAGAGTCTAACCCAAAATATAAATATCCATTCATATTATTCTTATTTATATCCCTCCATTTTTCATCAATTAAATAAGAAAAATATTTTTTGTTTTATAGGATTTGGTGGAGTAAATACTATTTTAGTAGCATATAATTTTTCTAAAGGTTTTGAATCTTTACCTTTTCTTATTTAGAGTCTATTATGGTTTTTTCTCTATCTTGACCTTTCTTCATATTATCTTGGTCATAATTATCAGGTTTATCAAATAATTCTCATTTCTTGTTTCTAAACCCAATATTTTTACTTCATAGGGTATCAACACATAACAACATGATTTTTTAAACATTATCATTTTAGTGTCATGTTATTTTAAAAGATTCCATGTACAAGACAATAATACTTGAAAAGATCACAAGATACATAATGATTTTTGATATTATTGTTCTTTTATTAATTTTGATAATCCTTATGATAATGTACATTAAAAGGATTATCTTCCTTAGATTCACTATGAAATAAATCTTCTTGATATCCAATATTTTCCAGGAATCTTTATCAACCTTCGTCATAGTAAGAAATCCTTGAATCCAAATATAAAGATATTAGTGGATCAGAGAAAGATGAGAAATCATTGGTGTCCTCAAAAATTAATCCCAAGGCACTTAATTGACTTAAATTTATAAAATAATCCTCCTCGCTAGGAAACATCAATGTGAAAAAATTGATTATCCATCATAATGAATATCCAACATACTAGAGTCCTTGTTGAAACAAAAGAAATAATTCATTCAAAAACTCTTGAATTAAAAAATTTCTCTTCCTCCCTTTCATAAAAATGAAATGCATTATAGAGTAATATATTAAGACCAGGATATACCAGATCCAGTTTATTCCCCTTGGATACTCACAGAAATACTGATCCATTATTTTTATTACATTTAATATTATGGGTTCATAATTGAAAAAGAAAATTGTGTCCACAAACCATTCCTAAAAGATTATCCAATTATTGAGTTCCTTAATTCATTATATCACAGTCATCAATGAAACCATAAGAGACATTTGGATTTTAAGAGAAGGGGAAAACTGAATGAAGATAATGAAGAGTGGAAGGGAATCGATGCAAACCTTATGAGAAAAGTGATATGGGACGTGAATAAAGAGTCTTTTATATAGGGTTTGGGGTGATGATTTTTATTCTCAAATCAAAAATTTGATTTATATATTGTTGATCTATTTTTATGGTTGATATAAATATCATAGACATATTTTTGTTCCTATATTTTTATGTTTTAAAGAAAAATGGTATTTTAAGGAAATTAAATCTAATAAGGTTTTTTAAAACATTATTGAAACTAATAACGAAAAAATTGAAATTAATATGATGTAAGTAATGAAACATACATTTCAAAATAATAAATAATGATTTGTCAGTATTGATAAGGTTACTCATATAAAACAGATATTCCAAAAAGTGTTGTATGTTAATGAAAGATTTTTGAGTTCAGAAAATTTTAGTTTCTAGAAAAAATATTAGAAAAGGGGAAATAAATGAGTAATCATTTGTACTCCCCTATTAAAATAAGTATCTTTCAGTATATATATTGTTATAAAAAAATTAAATATGGATTATTACCTTAAAATTATAATTAAAAAATGTTGATTAATGTATTCAAATCAATCGGAGGGTAAAAGATCTGTCAAAATGTCAGAAAAATGATATTTCATTCATGTTAATTGAAAAATGATCTCTTCTTTATGTTTGTGATCCCAAAGAACGTGATTTCTAATGTCTATGTGATTTACACAAGAATTATGGGCATGTTCTTTTCTTACGGAAATGGCACTAGAATGATCACACATTATCTATGTTTTAGTAATACCCATGCCATAGGCTGTGAGTGTGTGTTTCATCCACAAAACATGAGCACAAAAATTTTAAGATACTACAACTTCAGCATTAGCAGAGGATATTTCTACTATGTTTTATTTCATACATGACCACAAAACTTAGGAATCTCTTAAGAAATTAAATGTTATGGATTTCATTTTTTACCCATTATTCCTCCACAAATTTTAGCATCTGAGAACATACTAAAAGAAAAATTTCCAAATAATAAAAAAAATTTAAATCCATAGTTCCCTTAAAATTTCAAAAACAATTAATTTCTCTTCTTTTAAATGGGATTCAATTGGACTATATTGATATATTTCACATAACCATTCTGAAAACATAAAGTCTTGATGACAATATTTTAAGTATAACAAACTACTAATCACTCCACTAAAAGAAGTTTGATATTATGGGTTTCCATACCCATCAGGATCAATTGTGTTTGAGGTACCTATTGGAGTACTTATACTTTTAGTATTATAATATCCATACTTCTTTAGAAAATAATTAATAATATATTTTAAATAAATTGTATTTTTTACACATTTAAACATGATTTATTAGATATACATGAACATAAGACAACTCTAAGGATCGAGTGGTCTAGTTTATTAGGAAATTATAAAAAATTACATAATAATGTAAAACATAAAATACCTCATTCATATTTCAATTTTATTTGACTTGAACAACTCATTCCTTCACACTTAACACTACATGGGATAAAGTGAGGATATGAATAAAAAAAGGGGTGTGCTATAACGCCAAATAAGGGACTAAATAAGGAATTACATTAATTATACAATACATGTTAGGTAATAGGCATCTAAATTTATCATAATAGAAAAATGAACATAAATATATGAAATATCATGATTATCATAACATGGGAATGTTGAAACACTATACCACATTTTATTATAATGATCCAAGGCTAGTTCCATATGGGTTAGTATTAGTAAATTCATATTGAACATTAATTGTCATGATAAAACTCTTATTTCACTTGAAGTATCATGATACTAATCATTACCAAATTCATTTGAGTGTTAGCAGGGCGAGCCCTTCATAAACATGTCAATCTATAGCTTAAGTGTGCCATGCGGATCTTATAAAATGGATTCATTATATATCATAATTCATTCCACGATAACGAAATATTGAATACATACATGAATTCCTATAATAAATAAGTATATGTACATAAATTTGAATAACCTTTAAAGATAAATGGGCTTGGTATTCACTATGTGATGATTTTCGTACGGAAAATGACAGTTTAATTTTGAAATCCTACCGACCTTACATAAAAATTCATAAAAAAATAGTTTAAGAGAGAGAATTGGGTATATCATCATTTATATATGAAATATATAGAATGGGGATCATGGAACCTAATATCACAACATAAGAAGTATAATTTAAATGCATAATATGGGAGAAATACTTGAATGTAAATAAAAGAGAGAAATAACTTACAGAATTTTGGCATGGTAAAGGGTGTATTGGGATGGAATTAATGGGAGAGAAAGAGTTATATACTAATTAAAACATATCTATTGTAGTACAGGGGAGGTAATAAATCGTACCCCAACATTTTTAATTGAAAATAAAAGGGTATAACAACATGAATAAACAAGGATAAAAATGATAAAAAACCCCTTACTTGAGTGTGTGACTTAAAAATCTAGAAGAGGTGATTCTGGAAAGAATTAGGAGCATTAGGAGGATTATAGAAGTGGTATGTAAGAGTACATTTGTGATCTATGTATTTTGAAAGAATATAAGTGGGATCTTGTTTGGGTATATAAAGGAAATGAGAGTGGAATTCTTTAATAGTTCACAAACTTCTGTTTTGGAATCTCTATAATTAAATATTGAAAACAAAAAACATTACCATGGTTCTGGACCATGGGCATTTGAAACGTGGATTAGAAAACATTATATTATAAGAACAATGGCATCTCCTATTAAACTATTTCCCTTTCTTATGTAAAGGTAACTCATAGTCTCATGCAAATGAATTTCAAATCATAAAATATTTTATATATTTTGGAGGATTCACAAAGGATTTATAAAATAAAGTAAAAAAATATAAAATAAAATTTTTTAATAGAAAAACATATATTGGGCCAATAATATGGATTACTGTATCTATGACATCATTCTGGGGTCATTGTGAGGTCATAAAAGTAATGTTGTATTTATACGGTGATAAACTTTTACCCAATGATTTTATTGACTTAGAAAATAATAAAAACGTTACCATTGGATAATTTCAAGGATTTATACATAATATAATATTTATATTATCTTATAATTTTTTTAAATATTTGAATTTTTATATTTAATATGAAAAATGATATTTATTGAAAATTCACAGGGTTTGACAGAAAATGTTTTCAATACTCAATAAAAATTAAATTTTACTTCATGAAAATTATATAATCATTTATTATTAACAAAAAATAATTTTATAATAATTTATTATTACCATATTATTTATTTCAAAAAATCATTAATTATTTAAAAATTATGCTTTTGTTTTTATCATATAAAAAATGTAACACAAATCCATCTGATAACATTAAATTTTGCATATAAATAATTGATGTGGCCATTATTTGTAACAAATCTTTTATCATATTATTACGAAAAACATTATTTTAATATAATAATTTATATATTTTCCAAAAGTATCATTTTTTATTAAAACAATTATCAAATTCAACATTTTTAAGCATTTTTATTATCATCATGGAATTGATGGAATGTGACTTGTATTTATAAAAAAAATAATTACAAAATATGTAACTAATAATTTTTTACATATAAACTTATAAAACCCACATAATACTTAAGGGAAAGGTGTGCTATGGTGAAATTCTCTTGGGTGTATTAAATAACATCTCTTAGGTGGTAATATTTATTAACATGAACATCACCCATATGTGATTCTGTTCAATCTTAACTAGTTGAAGATCAACATTGGCATGGTCAAGAGTGAAACCTAATGATGATGCCTCCTTCCCAATATCCATCAAATGATCTTTTTATGGTTTGAGTCTACTAAATGAGGCCATCAACTCCATTGTCTTTGTTGAAAGTAATTTTTTTTTAAAAAAATCTATTTATTTTAGTCGTTTCATCACTTTTCAACAGATATAATATCAATGGTAATGATACCTGAAGATAATTTAAACCCAATAATAATAGTAACAAAAAAGTGTTTCTATTTCTTATATCAAAAATAAATTAATGGAAATGGGATTTTATTCATAAATATTCAGTATGTTTCAACATTCCCCGTATGAGAAATTTCTCCCTTGATATTTCCTTTACCAACAGTAAAATAGATGATGGTAACTATGCGGCATCACTTCAACTGGTTCCCATGTTTCCTTTTCAATATTTTTATTTATCCACAACACTTTGATGAGGGGAATCATCTAATTTTTTAGAACTTTTCCTCTACGATATAATATCTTCACCAGCTACACTTCCTATGAATGATCATTTTCCAATAGTACCACCACTAGATTGAGTACATGTGATGGGTTTGGTATGTACTTCCTTAGGAGTGGTACATCGAATACATCATGTACTTATGACATGTTCACTGGGAGTGCTAGTCTATATGACACTACTCTAATGCAATAATGGGAATCAAAAAGCCCAATGTACCATGGACTTAGTTCTCTCTTCTTCCAAAATCTCATAAATTTATTCCATAGTGATATGTAGAGGAATAAAATTTCTCTAACATCAAACCCTTGGCCTCGTCGATGATTTTTAGAATAGCTCATTTGTCGACTCTGAGCAGCATTGATGTGTTGCTGGATGGTCTTAACATTCTCTACCATTTCATCATCAATTTTAGACCTTGATGTTTTATCTCCCCAACATCATTCCAACATTCTAGTGTTTCACACCTCTTCACAACAATGTATTCATAAAGAAACATTTGGATTCTTGAGTTTCAATTTATGTTGTAAGAGAACTTATCCAGGGAAAGATATTGATCCCATCGTCCTTTGAAGTCCATTGAGCAAGATCTCAACATGTCCTCAAGTGGATGGGTATTATGAATATATTGTCTATCAGTTTGAGGACAATAATTTATAATGAATATTATCTCAGTATTAATTTAAAGTTGGAGACTCTTCCATAACATAGACGTGAATCTTTAATCTCCATCAGATAAAATTAATAGTGGTACTCTAGATAGCCTTACAACTTCTCTGATGTATATGTATGCCGGCTGATCTAATGAGAAATCTTCTATAATCTAATATATGTGTGCAATAATTGTAATATGATCCAGAAGAAATAACATATCTTTCTTATATTTGGATTTATTCGGGTGTCCGGTAACAATATCCATGGTGATGTTATTTTATTTCCATGTTAGTATGGGTAATGGTTACATCACACCCTTAAACATTTTCCTCCCAGACATCACTTTCTGGAATACCAATAACATTGATGTATACTTGGAAATCTTATAATTCATGTTTTCCCAATAATAATTTCCATTGATATAATGATAAATATTTTTGTTTCTTTAGATAATGTAAAAATTTGAACTATGTGCATCATCTGAATGTTCATTCATTTACTCTGGATTTGATATAACACATTGTTCTGACACAAATCTTATTATTCATTATTAATTAACATTGAACATTGTGCATTTCAATTTTTAATAGTTTAAACATTCTCCTGAATTCCAAAATCTTCCTTTAGATCCTCATTTAACCATTCCCAAAGAAGAATTTGAGAAATAATTTGTGAAAGGATTGAGGATGATCCCTTCACTATGATTTCTATGTCCATATTCATCCAAACTAATAGGATTGAATCTTTTTCAATTCTCATTAATGAATTAGTTGTTCGATCCTCTCTACATAGAGCATCTTCCACATTATTGAAATTCCCAAAATGGTAATGAATTGTCCATTAATATTATTTCATCATCTCTAACCACCTTCGTTGGCGTATATTCAACTCTTTCTATGTGAATATAAACTTGGGGATTTTTTATATATCTATAAATTTAAAACATTTCCCAAAAGAGGAAATGTCACCAAATTTTAAAAGATAATATAACTTTATCCAACTCAAGATCTTGTGTTGGATATTTCATCTCATGAGAATTCAATTACCTTGAATCATTGGTAATGAATTTTTCATTTTAAATCAACAAACATCCCATTCCCTACTTTGATGCATCACAGAATACCACGAAAAGTTCTCCACTTTTAGTATTATGGGCACGTGTGTATCTATAAGCCTTCTATTAAAATCCATTAATATTTCATTTAATTAATCATTCCAATAAAACACGACACTCTACCGAGTTAACTTGGTAATAGGATTTGACAATCATGAGAAATTTCCCACAAATCAGCGATAATATTCAGCTAACCCATAAATGGTTCTAATATCCATCCATGATTTCGGCATCAAACATCCCTCAATTGAATTTTTCATTGATATATCCAACGATATCTTATTTATTGTGATGATATGAAAAAATAATGAGAATTAATCAACTATATATCACTCTAACTATAATTTGAATAGAGCTACTACTTTTCTATGGTTTCTAGTATAGTTCATAGATACTCCTCATGCTCCTCCTTGGTTTTGGAGTATATAAGAATTTCATCTATAAATACAAAAAAATAATTTTCAAGGTAATATCTAAAGACTCTATTAAACATTTCCAAGAATATTTTTGGATAATGTTTGTGTCTTAAAGGAATTAATATTAATTCATAGTGCACGTACTTTTTATGAAATGAAATCTTGGGGATACCCTCATTTTTCACCCTTACATGGTAATATACCAACCACAGATATAGTGTCAAGTAGTATTATGCTCCACATATCTGATTGAACAAGTCATAAATTCATGGTAGTGGATACTTGTTCATTACCATGTTTTTTGAGCTCACGATAATCATTGCAAAACCACACTTACCCATCCTTATTCTGGATGAAAATGACCGGTGCACCGCATGATGATGCACTTGGGCATATAACCTTTTTATCAAGATTCTTCTATAGTTTTTTCTTTTCTCCTCATGATCCATAAAAACCATTCTAAACAAAGTCTTGGATGCTGATAATTCCCTATCTATAATATCAATCTATAATTCAACATTTTTTCTAGGAGGAAGACCATGAAATTATTCGGGAAACAGATCGGTGAATTCCCTCACAAAAGGTAGGTCTTATAGGATGTTTCATTATTTAGACTCAATAATCTAGGAATGATATGCATCCTCGTAAATAAGTAATATCCATGCTTGAGATGAGGGTTCTAAAGAAGATTCATCATCCTCCTTGAAATTTTATAGAATTAGGAGTCAATTCTCCATGTGGAGAGTGATTTACCTCTCACGAAAATCTATGTTGGCTCTATATAGGGAAAAATATTCCATGTCATGAATTCCATCAAATTATACAAGAGGGAAAAGAATAAGGTTCCCTGGGATTTTCAATCCAACAATTGGAATAAGGGTGGAGTTATATTAATGGGATTAAATAATTACCCCATTTTCTGTTCTCACCAACTTCTCTACTTACATTGTTTGTGGTATTGTTTGTATTATTCTTCAAATATATTTAGATATAAAATAATGAATATAATTAGAATAAAAAAGAATGTTCACTATTCAGGAATGAATAACTAGAGTACCTGTCAGCGCTTCATTTATTGGATTTACATTATTGGTTGTGATGAAAAAATCTCATCCTTTCTCTTTGGAGGTTGTTGGTTGCCTTATAAAATCCAAGTCTTTAGGAACTGATTCTCAAAGTGCCCAGGTTTTCAACAGTTGTAGGAATGAACAATGAATTGAGGTTTTAATGGAGTTCTTCTCTCTTATATGAAAGAAATATGTCATTTTATTTGAAATTATTGGATGGTCCTCTTATCTTACACACCTAATGCTTTTCCTTGTCCCCTACATTAAATTTCTATGGTGCTTCATTGGAACATTTGGAAAGTGGGGTGCTGGAATTTCGTAGCACCGTTGGATTTATCCATCAGACCACTAAAATTTTGATCAACTTCCTACTTCTTATCACCTTGATAACCACAATATTAAATTATCTCCATTTCGACATTAGGGCACATCAAATAATTTCTTCATAGATATCAAAGTCACAAATCTGTAGGACTTTCCGTAGGCTAGGTTTTAACGAACCAAATAAATAGAAAACGTAGTATTTGGGGGTAATGATGAAACTGAAGGCATATCATGAAAGCCTTATATAGTTTTCCTCATATTACTTAATGTATTCATCATCTTTATTTCAAATATGAC
This sequence comes from Viscum album, assembly GCA_963277665.1. Lineage (NCBI taxonomy): Eukaryota > Viridiplantae > Streptophyta > Magnoliopsida > Santalales > Viscaceae > Viscum > Viscum album. Next base: position 1,349,677,428 of record OY728150.1, on the reverse strand, counting down.
CCTTTACATCTTATATTGGATTTTCCGAGGAAAGTATTTATCGAAATTTTTTTTTCTAGAAATCTTTCAACCTCAACGCCTTGGTCACTTCCCTATGCTTCGTATTTTTGTTCAATTTCCACCATTTATGAGCTTCACCATCCATATGATAAGTATCCAAAAAAACTTCTCTTGTTTGAAACACTAAATTATAGATAATATCATCTTAGTGGAGTTGACCCATTGTTCGGGGATTGAGAGATCAGATGATCCATTGAAAGGAGGACGCCTTTGTCTCATGAAGCTCTCTATTATGGATTCTTCATTCGTTGGGAGGGGGGGATTTTCCTCAACAACCATCTTTATATTCAAAGAAGAAGTTATTTTTGAGATTATCATGACAATTTTTGTTAAACATTCTCCCATCAGATTGGGAATCTCATTAAAAATTTCATCACATTGATCTACACATTAGTTGTTAGCCCGAGTCCTCCTATTACCAGCCATAACATGGAATATATGGAAAATTAGGTGGAAGTATTTTAATCAAATAAACTCATAGTATATTCCAATGAAAAAATGGAATAACATATAAAATACATTGACTTCTTTATCTAATGAATTTATAGGATTCAATCTGCATTATCCATGATCTACTTCACACCATATATTCTTAGGGAATTTTTTATTCCCTTAATAATGATTCAAAATATGTTTTTGAATTTGCCATAGAATACCCCCTGAGTGTGTCAGAAATTTTGTTAATAAAGTCCCTCTGTCATGCACCATTTACCAATCGAGTCTATCTCAAAAATGATTTTTCGGGTTTTACCCCTAGATACATCTATGCTAGAGCCACCTCTACTTGTTCTTAGGCAGACCCAAATGTATTTTCATGATAAACCACATACTCTATACTCATATAAATTTATGGATAATTTTCTTACACTTAATCTTATCCATAAGGATTTTGCTATTTTTTATAACCCTAATCTAAATATAACTATACATATCCGTTGATATCGACTATAAGAACTCTTGTGTTTATTACATTTATAATCATGTTTTATTCCATATACTTTCACATAATAAAACTATAAGGATAAAGTGGTCCAGTTTCATGGGAAATTAGGAAACATTACATAATAACAAAAATCAATAATTGAAACATATATATTTAAAGCATCATGGACATGACCAAATCATTCCTTTGTATTTAACATTATATGGAATAACATGATGACATATAGAAGAATGGGGTGATCTATGAAGCCTTTTAATGGAGTAAACTATGAATAAAAATAATAAGAAAATATGTGTTAGTAAATATGAATATTAATGAAGCATAATATAGAAATGAACATAATGGGATGATATATCATGATTATCATAACATGGAAATGAGGAAACAACATACAACATGATATTAGCATGATCCAACGTTCATTAGACAAATATTATCATGATTGAAACCTCATTTAAAATGAATTATTATGAGTAAACCCTCATTGAACATGGAATATAATGGTAATAAACATTACAAAATTCAATGGAGTACTATCAGCATTCACCCTTCATAAACATCTCAATATCATGCTAAAAATATGCCACAATGAACACAAAACATGGATTTATTCAACATCATCATTTATTACGTATAAAATGAATATGTAATGAATACATGAAATTTTATAATCAATAAGTATACATGATTAATGGTGAATTACCTTGATATAGAAATGGGTATGGCATTTACTGCATGATGATTTTAGTATGAAAAATCATGGTGTAATTTCAGCAGCCTAACAGTGTGGCATAAAAATGTAGAAAAATTGTTGACGATAGAGATATGGGTCTCTAATCATTTATACATTAAGTATATAGTAAATGGATCATTAAAGATAATATCCCAACATATGAAATGAATTTTAGATGCATAATATGGGATAAATACATGAATTAAAATAAGAAGAGGGAAATCCCTTACAGAATTTCAGCATGGTAACATGTGTACTCATAAAGAATTAATAAGATATAAAGTTGTATCCCAAAAATAAATCATAATTAGGTTAGTATGGGAAGGTGTGAAATTGTACCCTAAAATTTTCAATTTAAAATAATATTATATAACAACACGAAGAAACATTGATAAAAATGTAAAAAAAGGAATATCATTCTTGAGTGTGTAACTTAAAAAGCTTTAATAGGGGATTCTTGATAGCCTAGGTAACCTTGGGAGGACATTTTAGCGGGGAGGTTAGAGTGGGTATGTTCTTATAGGATGTTTTTTAAGAAATGTGGATGCTTGGTTTGTCTTATTATTGAAATGAGAGGGGAATTCATAAATATTTAACAAACAAAGGTATTTGAATTTGTGTAATTAAACAATAAAAAAACAAACAATGCCATGCTTTTTTCCAATGATATTTTATTACGTGTTGTGGAAAAAAAATTATTTGTAAATTTTTTGAAGATATTAAAATATTTTCCATGATTTTGTGAATGTGAGTTAAACTCCCAATAAAACAAAATGAAAATCATAAAATATATTATATTTTTTAGAGGATTCACTAAGGCTTATAAAATAAGTAAAAAATTGTAAAATAAAATTATTTTAATGATAAAACATATATTCGACGTGAATACCCAATATAGTATTTATTAAATCATTTTTGGTTTTTTATAATGTTATAAAACAAATATTTTATTTATACATTAATTATTTGTTTTCCAAAAATTCAGCTATCTCTGAAAATTATGAAATTTTCACCGTTCGATAATTTTGAGGCCTGGATTCCATAAATAATATTAATTTTGTCTAAATAATTTTTAAAATATTTTAATTTTAACATTACAAATGAATATAGATATTAATTGAAAATTCATGGGTTTTAAAAAAAACTGTTTTCAATCCATAATAAAAATTACATTTGAATTCATGAAAATTATAGTCTTATTTTTGTTATTAAAATTAATTTTATAAAAATATATTACTAAAATATTAATTATTCAAAAAATTCATTAATTACTGAAAATATATGCTTTTTTATTTTATCATATAAAATAATGTAACTCTTATCAAACTAACTACCATATCTTTAACAAATATGGAAATGATGTAATAATTAGTATTTTGAATTGTTTTAAAAATATTACTAATAAAAACCTTAGTTTAATTTAAAATTTTATATCTTTCTTCAAATTACCTTTTTTCATGAAAAATCAATTTATTAGATTCGTTATTTTTTAAGAAAGACTCTTCTCGTAATCGAATTGATGGAATAAGACTTTTATTTATAAAAAAAGGATTACCGAAAAGTAACTAATACCATGTTACAAAACCCCTTATAACAACCACATAAGTCCTATGTGGAAGGTGTGCAATAGTGTTAGACTCTTGGTTAGGGTCATATACCATTACTTGGGTGGTAATATCTATTAACTCGAAATTCTCCAATATGATATTTTGTTCAACTTTATCATGTTGAAGATCAGCTTGGGATTAGTCAAGAGTGATGACTAGTGATGCTAACTCCTTATCAAGATCTGAAAAAATTAGCTTTGTATGGCCTGAGACTACTCAAGGAAGACATCCTCTCATTTTTCTATGTTGAAAATCATTTTTTAAAGTCTTATATTTATATCTATTGTGTGATCATTGTTCAATGGATATATTATCAAAGGTAATGATACATAATGATAATATAAACCCAAATATAGTAAATAAATTAAATGTGTTTTCTATATCAATAAGACATTAAAATAGAGATAATTTTATTCATAAGTATTCAGGTTTTTACAATTATGTTGTGAGATAAAATATCCGTCTGGTTTTTGAAAAATTTTAATATCAAGATAAAAAGTCAACACACCCCTCATACTCATTTCAAACTCAGATATCATAATATTTTCAAATAAATCAGTTTAGGATTTCTGAGTTGATTAAAAAATAATTTCATCAACATAAAATTAAACTATCAAAACATTTATGTTTTCGTTCTTTATAAATAGAGTTGGATCAATAGTTAACTTTAACATATTTTTTTTGTAACAAAAATCAAATATGTATATCATACCAGACTCTAGGGGGTTGATTAAATCATCTAATGCTTTGGTATGTTTTTATACTTGTTCAAGATGTTTTGGGTCATCAAAATCAAAAGTTTTGTTAACATACACATAATATTGAACATATCAATTAAAGAAATATCACATCACATCCCATTGGAAAAAGTTTAAATTGAAAAATTTAGTGAAGGCTAAGAGAATTTGAATTGATTCAAGTCTAGATACTAGAGTGTATGTTTCTTCATAGTCCATTCTTTCTTATTGATTATATCTTTTAGAAACTAATATATCTTTATTTCTTAGAATGATTACATTTTCATTACATATATTTCTGAAGACCCATTTTAAACCAATTACAAATATTTCATTAGATCTTTCAACCATGGTGCATAGTTTGTTCCTTTTTAATTAATTCTATTCATCATTCATAGAATTATTCTAATCATTATCACATAAATCTTCATCAGTGATTTTATGTTCTAATTGGAAAATAAAACCTAAATTCTATACATCATTTCATGAATAACTTCTAGTCTTTATAGAGTTATTTACATCCCTAATGTTAATATCAATAGGATTATTCTGAAGAAAAATATCATTTGGGTTTTGTAATACATGTTCATCCACATAATGTAAAATATATTATATGTTAAATACTTTAAGAACATTTTCATTACTATATTACTTTTTAGTAGAATCATCCATCATATTTTGATAATAAGTATTTGAAAACAGATTTGAAGATGTTGGTTGGGGTTGTTTAAAAACAAAAAAATTCAGTATCATCAAATTTAACATGTACTATTTCTTAAGCAGAACAAGAATCTTTATTAAAAACTGTATGTTCCTTGGATATCATGGAATAGAATAATAAAATAACATAATCATATTTGGGTGAGAATTTATGTAAGTTATCTTCAGTATTCAACAAGAATACAAAACATCGAATAACATTGAAGTAAGAAACATTATGTCTTCTTCTAGTTTATTACTCATATGGTTTTTTATTATGAAAAATTATAATTATAACTCGATATATTGTATATAAAGTAGTACTAACTGATTTATCCCAAAACAATTTAGAAATATAGTATTTACTCAACATGGTTCTAGTTATTTCTTGAAAAATACATTTTATTATTTTTAAAACACCATTTTTTAGAAGTTCATGGAGATGAAAAGTTAGGAGTAATACTTTTCTTACTAAAAAACGATCAAAATATGAATTTTCAAAATCTCCCCCAGGATCACTATGAATATTTAAGATTGTAAGGTTTCTCTTATTTTTTATTTATATGTATAATATTTAAAATAATAAAAGTATTAAGATTTTTTTCTATAAAATAGTCCCATGTAAATCTAGTGTAATTATCTACTAAAAAATACACACTTTTTTAGTCTAATACATCTAATATATGATGGGACAAAAATATTCATATTTGATAGATGTAATGCATATGAATATGAGACTTCACTAATTTATTTAAATTGTTCCTTATGTATCTTTTCAAAATGACAATGATCAGAGTATTTTGAATAATAAAACATTAGATTTTTGAATCCTTAACATGTCCTTTTTTTGATATTTTCCATAAGTTACTAAGGATACAATTTCCTAGTAGTCTATTCTGTATCCAAATTGATCTTATATTTCACTATGTCAAGGTATGTCTTTGCTCTAATCATTCTCTATGTTATTTGTTTAAACATTCTAATTCTTATTGGGAGAGATAATAAGATATTCCATAGAATTGTGTACTTGTAATTTAGTATTCCTAAAATTCACATGTTAACCATCATCACATAATTGGATTATGCATATATGGTTGTTCTTAAGACAATTAAAAATAATTGTCTTTTGAAATTAATGTTTTTCCAAGAATAAAATTATTACAAATACCAACATTTTATCCATGAGCATTGCATCTGAAAGTTATGTTTCCAACTTTCATTTTAATTATCTTATCAGTGATGTTTTTTTACCAGTCATGTTCTTGGAACATACACAATCTATATACCATATATTATTATGCTCTCATACTTTTTCTTCCCAAAAATGATTAATTAAACTTTTAGAATCCAAAATTTCTTGCATTCAGAATTTTTAGAATGAAAACTATTTGGTATCCATATTTTCATAGAAATGTAAGATTTATGAAAAAATAAGTATTTTATTTTATTTAAAAAAATATTCCCCCAATTATCGACCAATTTGATTCTTGTTTTATAAAAGTATAAATTTTAGGGAACAAAATAGTTTTGACTAAAAACAGATTTTGAGCAGGAATAATGAATCCTAGAACTATGTTTATGTGGTCAAATTTGTGAATAAATTTTAGAATATTCATTCATTCAAGATATAAAATTTGACAATTGTTACTATATATAAACTATTTATTATTTTAGTTTTATAACAATATTCTAATCCTCATAGTCTATAGTCTTATAATTTAAGTTAGTCTATAAAACTATTTTCATAGAAATAACATTTTCAATATCTTTATAATGTTTATCCTTCTAAATTTTTTTTCCTCGTTGTTTTTTGAATCATTTTCAAATGCAATGATTTTTGATCAATATCTTTTGAAATATTTGATACGTATTTTGTTAAAATATAGATTATAGAATTTTCTATTTCACATTTCTAATTGATATTTATATTTTCATTATCAAGAAACTATAATGTCCAAGATAATTATTAAAAAAAAGAAAAAATTATCTTTTTCTAATGAATATTATTCCTCTAATGATTCAAAATACTTTTAATCAAAGAAATTAATATTTAAATAATTTTTTTATTAGTTTTGTGTACCATATCCATGAAAATTTTATTTATAATAGCAATTAATGATATAAAACCAATATTATACATTATAGAAGATTAAATATCTAGTGATTCATTAGAAGAATCACCACCACTATAACTCCAGGTGTAATTATCTTTCATTACATTCATAGAAATATATTTTTAGTACTTCTATATTATTTCTGAATGCATATCCTTTCTTTTTTAACTTTTGGGTATTGAACATTCTGATAAGATATGACTTTCCCTATTACATTCATAACAAGTCACTTCTAGATTATTATTATCATTTATTTAATTATTCTTTTATCTATATTGGAAATATTTCATTCCCACAATATTTTTAATTCGTTGAGAAATATTGGAAAATTCATTTTCAAAATGATCATTATCTCTTGAATCAGATATAAAAATATATTTCTTGGATTTTGATCTTGTAACTATTTTAGGATTCTTATCTTCCATATGATATGATTAAGATGTGAATTAAGCAATACCATTATCACTATTTTTCTTATTTATCATGCCATCTCACATCATTATAGTTTAATGTTGTTGAAGAGTCTTGAATAAAAAATCGAGAGTGATGCTTGAAACATTGCTATTATCATCAATCATTGTTCTTTTTTGTTTCCACTCATTGTCCATAATATCTATAATCATATCCACATGAATCCCTTTATCATGCCCTTTCATATCCAGATACTGAAGTCCATTGACCATATCAATAAATCATTATTGATCATTCCATACAGGTGCAATATAAGAAAGCATAAAACCATAATATTCAGCTCTATGCAAAGATCTTCTTGTTTTAGTAACCTTAGATGTGCCAAAACGTGTAACTTATAATTTATTCCAAATGATTTTAAAAGCTTCACAACATGAAATCTAGCTAGAAATGTTTCTCAGAATTGGACATGATAAAGTATTACTTAACATAATGTTAAGATGATACTCTTGTTTTTTGAGTGAATAATTCCTTAAAATCCTTGACTGGAATATTTTAGTCTCTATTAAACATTAAAATGTTATCCACTATGGTATTGATAATAAAAGTCTCAATCCCATATCTCATGTATCCATAGTAATTCCCTAAAAATATTGGTTGTATGGTATGATTTTGGATGTATATTGGTCCAATATTTATTCCAACCAATATATTATACACAAATATGTTCCGCCAAAATGATTAGTAGTAGGTGTTTATAAAAAAAATTATAAAGGAAATCATAAGAAGAAAATTGAACAAGTAAATTTAAGAAATAAAAGATGATCACGAAAACCTAAATGTCATTATAAGTATTTTAGAAACCTCTATTACCAATTATTGTATCGAAGTGTATGTGTATATTGATAAATTATAAGAGTGGAAGAATTGTAGTTTTAAAAACACCATTTTTTGTAATTAAGAAAATATATGTTTAAATGACATAAAAATATCGTTTCACAAATCATCATTCGTTTTTAACAATGAATCTAATATTCCTAGGATCCGATAAAATGAATCTTACAAATAAACATAAAACATGTTTACATGGGGAGTGATTATACCTTAAATAATATGGAATCTTTTTTATATCTAAGGTTACAAGTATAATAATGTGTAACAATGTTACAATTTCTAGCTTTAACAAAAAATAGTAGGATTTAAACATGTAACGAGTAAACAAGTATAAGAAATATATCAATCCAAAGAGATGTGCATAAAAAACATTAAATATAGATCCCTTAATATATAATTTATTGAAATTCTATCTTACCTACCCCAGGGTAATCTCTAGATACGCATATTAGAATCTTTTTTTCTATCCTCATGATCCCTCAATCACTAATGTGATATAAACCTCTTTCTTCCAAAAACCCAGAATCCCTTGATTGATAAAAAATAATACGAATTGCACTATATAGGTTTAACATGATGTTCTCACCTTGAAAAATTTGTTCATATCATTCACACAATCAAGCTTTGAGTAAATCTCGAGCAAAGTATCACTTAATTCCATACATCAACTCTTCTTCACGAAAACTCTACAAACAAAAATTATCTATCTATAATCCAGCTATAATCACATCGAAATGGTAGTGTATTTATAGGCAAGGATTACAACAATCTAATTCCAACTCCCACAGTCATATTATTCCTTAAATTTTAGAGGTACCAATACCCATGACACTCAGTAAATGATTAATTTAAAATAGATCGGATGACATTGTTTCATATAATTATATATGAGAAACATTAACATTATTAAGAAACATTATCCCATTTTTTGGTCAAATAAAATTAATTTTTACTCTATATAAATGAGTTAAATGTAAAAAATTATTTCAATCAAATTCTTAAGATAGTGAAAATTAGAGTCCATGAAAAATATAAATCTTATTATAAAATAAATGATAATCAATGTTTGAATTCTGGTGAATTTGGAATTTGAATTCATGAAAAATCATAGTATTATTTCAAGATAAATCATAGTTGTATTTCAGGATAAATCATAGTCTGATATTAGGAGAAATCAGAGTTTAATTTCAGAAGAAATCTGATTCTGATTATAGAAGAAATAAGAGTTTTATATTATAACTAATCAGAGTATGATTTCAGAAGAAATCGAAGTAGGTTTTTTGTAGAAATCATAGACTGATTTCCAGGAAAATGGGAGTCTGATTTCATAATAAATAAGAGTATGATTTTAAAATACTGTGGTGAATGTTTTTCAATGAAATCAGAGTATTATTTAAGGAGAGATCAGAATCATAATTCTCGAGAAATCAGATTCTAAATAACTGTATGCTTCTAAGTTAGATAGGGATCAGATTTTTTTCTTGAAAAAAATTATGTTAGACATGGTATAAGAAAATAATACATAATGTATTAATATTAATATTTAATTTCAAAAATATTCATAAATAATGTTTATTTTCTTAAACCTAATGTTTCTTATAGAACTATATTTTTCATTAAGAAAGAGTTTTTGAGATTTTCAAAACAGAAAGGAAGGAAAAATTCATAATGAATTTTTTTGACTCAACATGTAAATGATATATTTAAATGAAATGACTAATACTTCTAATAAACTAACATGATTAACCATCTGATGTAAATAACCAAAATAAATTGGTTAGATGAATTAACACGTTGCTTCACTACCCCCACCCCACTCTCAATGTGTTTGTTTGACCGTATCAAATCACTTTTTTTCTAGTCTCAATATTTTTAATATGGATTTTAATATATCATTTTTAATGATTCTCTCACATATATATTATTATTTGAAGAATCTTGTTTATTAAGATTGTCATTGTAATGGTATGATTCAATATATATGTGAATGTTTAAGCAGTTAGAGATGATATTTTTTAATTAATTTTCATTAATATTGGTTTTAGAAACCCTTGGTAAAGGGGTAGTGATTTAGAAAAAATAAGGAATTATTTTTTATTATTTAACAGGATTTGTGTTTTAAAAACTCTTTATTGTAGTAATTTTTTATAGTAATATTTCGGGAAAATATTTGAAAATGTATCTATATAACAATATTGTTTCTTATAGAAAAACTTTTGTGGAACTAAATCTGATTGTGAGAAATTCTATATGTAATATGTAATAATGATAATAAGATGAAAAAGATGAAAAAAATTTTGTTCTCCATTAGAGATAGACCATAATAATTATTTTTATAAATATGAATGTAATTCCTCAATAGAAGTAACTTTAAAATATAGAGATGAAAATTATAGAAAAATAAAGAAAAAACGAATGTTTTATGATGGAGAAGTGAAAAAAAACATCATAATTTTAATATGAAGGATTTTGATGAAGTATTAAATAGATGATTTAGTCCTAGAGAATAAAAGGAGAACTTGAGAGTGTCAGTTTCAAGAATTAGCACAGATATATTGGTGAAATGTAATATATAGTGTAAACATTGTTATAAACTATACGATCAAAAGGCCAATGCTAAAAGACCAAAGTAGACACTAATTATCTCAATAAATCACTTGAAAAAAAATATAATTTATCCATGAAGTATTAATTGAATTTTATGTGATGGAATCCCAGTTGAAGGATCAGAAATATGGTGTTTTTGTATGTTTAGAAAAGTGTAAAACTTGGATGGGAATATATTTCCCCCAATAATGATTCTAATATGGATAATTTAAGATGTTATAATTAATGATGTAATAATATTAAATATATAAAGAATATGTTTTATTCCAAATATAGAATGTATCGTCTATATAAAATAATTATAAATAACTGCTTCTGATATAGAGGACTAGGACACTTCATGGATTTGTGTACTAATTCTATAGAGGTATTCACTGAATGATTGTCTGATAGAGCATCTCAAACTAATAAAGAATATGAGGGGAGTGATTTCTTTTATATAGAATTTATTTAGATTTACATTTTTTTAATTAATTATTCTGCAACAATAGTAAATGATATTATATAGAAACTATGGATCCATTATAAAGGAATAATAATGTTTTCTTGATAATTAAATAAATTACCTTAAAAAATATAAATCATTTAATTTTAAGATTTTGATTCTAAATGAAATATGGGTGTGAATAAAACTACATTGGATATTTTTATGTAGTATCCATCATAGATAATTAAGAAACGTATCTTGAATATTAAGGATGTTGTAAATTAATCCAAAAGAATTAAAAGGAAAAAAATCACATATAATTCCTAGATAAAGAGTGATAAATTTGACGATAAAAATTATGACATGTGTATTATAATAATTAATTGCATAATACAGTCGAAAAAAAGTATCATTATATAAATGGGATAAATTACACATAGATGAGAAATTATAAGAAAAATGATACATGTGATTGAAACATTCAAAATTAGAAGTATTTTTTCACAAGAGTTATGCTTCAATGTTGTGCCACTGAAATGTGATTTGAAAGAAGATGAATAAAATAAAACAAATTTTCAGGGCCATAAAATCTATCTGCCATCCTCAGTAATGGGTTGTTTTTAAAGTACACCTCCACTAATCTAAATTTTCATTTATGTAGAAAGAGGATAAAGTAATATATAGATAACACATAGATACAATCAAAGGAGTTTGTAAAAGGGAAAAAAGGAAAATTTAAATATTTTCATAGGTATTTCGATTGAAATAACAGTTTGTAGGCTAATATGGTCTACAAAAAATATGAAAAATTTTATCAAAGCATAAAGGTAGAATTCATTGTCAAAACATCAAATTGACGTAACTAGTTTCAAATTATTTTTTTGTTTTTTCTGAAATAGTATATTGACATCATTGACTATAGATAAAATTATGAAGATTTTTTATCTGAGGTTATATTTAAAATTAAATTATTATTTTTCATTAGATTTCTTTGTTAGAGGACAATTACTTAAGAGATGTTTCATGTAAGCCAATAATAAGTTGAATTAAAATCAGATAAAATTAATGAGTGGTGTCGAAACAAAAATATTAGATACATCTAGAATTATTAAAATTTTATATTATCTATTAAACGGTAGAAAATAAATGGAAGACAAAATAAATTTACGATATGTAAAATTTTTTCATCACGGTGGAATTACAGAATATATACAATGGATGAAAAGTGTTGAAAATTTAATCTTGGTGTTTTTTACACAATTATTTTTCTAGATCTTTGGGAATAATAATCAATAATTATACGAATCCATTTTTATCAGATACATTTTAGATACTAGAAATAGAAAACTAAGGATAATATTCACCTTATGTGTTTTTTAGGGAGCGTAATTCCACTAGGTGTCTTGGAATGTGTAAGAATTGTCTCTATCATAAATAAATTCAACGTTTGGATCGAATTATTAGACATGGGATTCAAGAAATTAATAAATATCATTTAATCATTTGTGGATCTATAGAAATATGTAATTAGCATCCGAAAATTACCCAAAAATTTTGAATAAGAATATTAATGACCATTTCTTTATAATTTCACTAAAACATAATAAAAAATTCAATTAATACATTTGATAATCGTGACTTTAGGTGCACAAAACATAAATAAAATAATTTCATACATAAAATTAGGCATAACCATTGAAAATTTGAATGAGAAATGAGGTTTTTTCCAATCCCATCCCCAATCATCATCTATATAGGGGAAATATGAAAAAAGAAATCAAATGTTGGTAGTGGTAATGAGCAATGAAAAATAATTGGGGAGTGTTTGTGGGTGTTATTGAAGATGATGAACCTAAAATATGAGTATAGGTAGAGATCGCCACAATGTGGGTGGTGAGTGATGAATAATGAGCAGCGTTCATGGGTGTGTAGAAACATTGGAAAAAGCTGAGATGAGGGGGGGAATATGTTTTATTAATTTTTTATTAATTTTATAAAAGGAATATAAAATCTGAATGATGAAATGTATAATTAGTTTATTAAATTTTATATCAATGGTTATTAGAATACCACTATTATAATATTTAAACCGTAAATAAATATATTCCAAATGTAATTTTAATTTAAATTCAAATAGAAAATATCCTCAAATAAAGTTTTCAATATATTGAAAATATTAATCAATATAATTTTGTGAGTAGTTTTACAAATGTTTCTTGAAAAAATTATATAATAGTAAAAAAGTTGTTGTAAGATGACTTTTTATTTTTAACAAAAGACTATTAATAAAATTATATGTGGAAAAAATAATTGGTAACAATAATTAATAACAATTAATTGATTTTTTTAATCAATGTTTTGTATTAATTTTCTGAAGAATCAAATTTTGTTTCTATTAAAATATATATTTAAATTAAATAACTGACATCAACATATACATTTTTTAGTAAAAATAAATTTTAGTACATGATTTTAATACCAATAAAACTTAATATTTTTATGAATTATTTTTTACAATCAAATATATTATCTATCAGTAATATTCTATTAGTTCAATTCATTTTCTGTAGTGTAACACAAGTTAAGAAGATGTCATTGATGCATTTTAAATCACCTCCATTCTGGAAACAATCCTTGAATTCATCGTTATATGGAATTAAAATTCAATTGTTTCTATATTTCATGGAAGTTAAAAGATCAATTTCATGGGGAAATAGATAGATCGAGAATAAATCAGAAGAAAAATGGGTTTAGATCACATACCTCAATTATAGATCATCAACTGACACGCTTCCACCAAAATAAAGCTTGAGAGGAGATGAAATTATTATTGAATATTTGTTAATTTTAATGTGAAGTGCACTGTGATGAATTTGATGTCAATGAGGTATGTTGTTGTCAAGGAATGAATGGATGGATGTCAAGGAATGTCAAGATGTGAATGACAAAGGATGTGATGGTGTTAGTAAGGAAAGGAGAATGGCCATGGTACTAAGATGAATGTCACTTAGGAGATTCACTAAGTGACATAGGAGATGATGGTTGAAACATTCTCTAGTAATATCAGGCGATTGTAGAACTAATATTAATGTTTCAATACTTGTATCAAGATGATACTAAGTTACACCACTTGAATAATGGATGATGTTGGAGCATCATCATTACATCTGAAGATTGTTGAACTATTCTTTAAGTTCCAAGAACTTTTATCAACTGGATACAATGTCACAACAAGCTCTAGAAGACCATGCATTATCATAACAATGCATGAGGAGATGAAGATGATACATCCACAACTTCTAAGTGGATGATGTGGATTGATGAAGTCCATGCACTATCAGTTAGTGCATGTGAATCTGAAGAAGATCCAACTTGATCTTTGATTGGATCAATGAAGATCATTGAGGACATGTTTGATTAAGAAGATCGGTTGAAGAAGAAGTCCCTCCTAAGTGAAGAATACAAATTGATGAGGAGATGAGGAATTATGATGAAGAATATGGAGAATATGTGTTAGAAGAGAGGAGGTGAATGACATTTGGAATATTTCACTTGGGAGTACTTTGTTTTTATACAAAGTATTATTTTGTCCTTTGCCAAAAAATTGGCCAGCCAAGGGCCAGCCACGAGTTCAACCCCAAGGCACATGTGGGCCTAGGCGCCACGCCCATGGGGGATCCCATGGTGCGGGGCGATACCGTGGAGGAGGAAGTTCAACTGGCCGTCTATGGGAGCGGCCGGTTGATAAGCCGTGGAAAATCCACATCCCGTTTCGATGTGGGACGAATATTTTTGCCACGGATTGAATCTGAGCCGCTTGTTCGATCGCACGACCGATCTCCGCCGCTCATCGCATCTCGCCACTTTAGATCTTATCCCGGCCATCCAAGTTCACTCAACTCCGGATCTGACGGTTGAGGAGTCGTCCTCTACCTTGAGCTCGCCCGAGGCCACCCGCAACTCTTCCTTCGAACCAGGCGCCTCCCGAAGATGGAAATGGAGCCTCCGGCCACCTTCGATCGATGTAATGGCTCCATTCGGTTCGTATGGCCACACTGAACATAATCATGCTATAAAATGATCATGCATGCAACTTAATGAGGATTTCGAAGTTCAGCCGAGGCAAACGAAGTGTCGAGGCCATGTGGAGATGATGTCGTACATGGATTGGAAAAGAACAGAGGCTTGCATGCGTTTTTAGTCGCATGTACGTGAAAAATAATGAAGGGAAAGAACCTGTGTGAAAAGAGGAGAAAAGGGAGATTTCAAAGAATCTTGAAGATCCGAAATCTTCGGGAGATCAATGATTTATCGCACGCGGATGATCCGAGACGTCTCTGCATATAAAAATAGAGGTCTAGCCCTCGTTTAGTTTTGCTGAAATTTTGAGACCCGCGAGAGCTCCTGTGCCTCGTGAAGAAAGAAGCCACCGCGCAACCACTTGTGCTCCTGAAGTTCCAGAGCCACCCGAGGCTCTGAAGGAGGTCCCTACCCGCGTATTCACGCGGCAGAAAGAGCCCTCACTGCCCGCAGATTTGCGCGGTAGGAGGAGCTTGTGTGCCCGGCTTGTTCCTTGCACTTGCGCGACCCGAGGCCGCATCACTTGCGCGCCCCGGGCTTGGTTGAGGCTTGCGTGGCAGTAGGCTGTCTTGCACCCGAGGCTTGCGCTGCCCTTGTGGAATGTGAACCTTGTGCTCCCAAGACCCATTGCACCCTTGTGCGGCATTTGAAGAAGGATGTGAGAGGTCTCACATTGCATGCCCTCCCTTTGAAGAAGGAATTTGTGTTAAGTGTTATATACACTTGGTATTGTGTGTGCTAAGTGGAGAAGGAGACCCAAGGCCTTGTGTGCTTTACAAAGGAGAAAGAACGTGGGCAGTAGGTGAAAAAAAAGAGGTCGTTTCCCTTGGTTGTGCCAAATTTAAGAACACACTTTGTGTGTGCATTTGAAGAAGAGGTCGTAGCCTTTGGGGTGTATAAGAAGAGGAGGAGGCCAAGCTTACATGTGTGCAAAGTGAAAGAAGTGTGTGCAAAGAGAAAAGAGGCCGAACCTAGTGTGTGTGCACTATGTGAAGTGAACACACCTAGAAGAAGGAAGAAAGAGAGGACTCTAACACTAAAGTAGAACACACTCTTAAGTGTGTAAACAAATTGAATAAAGTGTGTGATGTTCGAGAAGGTGTGTGCTAAAAAGAATTACACCCTCTGAGGGTTTACTGCACCAAGAAGAGAAGAAGGGGAGTGCATGCTTTCATGCATGCACGTGCACACGTAAACAAGTAAAATCTGCTTATGTGAATTTGAGTTGACCAAGACCAAGAAGATCTTGAAGAATTTGAGAGGACATGCAGTCTGTGCATGAAGAAGCAGAGTTGTCATGCACTCAGTGCATGAAGTTGTGTTGAAGCCAGACTGAAGCCAGTCTGAAGATAAAAAAATCATTTGTCTGAGTTTTCAGTAGATTGAGAAGAGCCTGATCAACAGAAGTGATCAGAAGTGCTGAGCAAGACCAACAGACCTTATCAGAGGCTGTTGAAGACTCTTGAAGAGAGAGGCCAGGTCATCCTGAGAAGAAGAAGATAAATCCTGAGCAAGACGAGAGGACCTGATCAAGTGATCAGTAGTGAAGAGCAAGGCCATCAGTCTTTATCCCAGACTGCTGAAGATACTTGAAGAAGCTTAAAGTGAAGAAGAGATACTCGTGTGACTCGAGGAGCCAGGAGAAGCCCCCTGTGAGACTCAGGGCGGAGGATGACTTCAGTGGGATTCTGGAGCAGGCCAGTGGGACTCTGGTAACACTGTGGGACGCAGTATAAAGACCCTCTTGTGGGACTCAGGAGAGATATAGTGAGACTCTGTATCGACCATTGTAATACTAACAGATTATAATGGGAGAAAACATGTTGGGGCGTATAACCAACATGGAAAGGACGTAGGCCTTTGGTGCCGAACATTGTAAATCCTTGTGTCCAGTGCCTTTACATTTACTGCATCATACGAGGAAAGGCTTAGAGATACAAGAAGAGTGGATCGAGGCCTTAACAATCCATAGTGGTTTAATTGATAAAGAATCAATTAGTAAAAAGTTTTAAAGGATCACTGATTCACCCCCTCCCCCTCTCAGTGATCACACTGATCCGAGCACTTCATCATGGTTTAGGTGGAACTCTTATAAAAAGATTATTGGGAATAACCAAACAATTAATGGTTATAAATAAGTATTTCTGGTGAGTAAATTCATGCACATATAGTATTGATGTGTGGTTTAGAAGGTTTTGTACTAACCGGGTAAATAATTCTACTACTCCTAGTTAACTCCTTGGATTGGAAGAATATTCTATTAAACCATGCACTGGCCATGTTGTTGGAATGGAGAGGGAAATGCCTTTTTTCAAAAAATTATTTATTACTATGTTCGTCCCCTTAGGGTACTACCACAAGGCACACGGCTTCCTATTGAAAATTTTTTTATAGGAAAAAAATTCTCATACCATGATCCTTAAAAATGTCCACTAGGACACATAGAAACACACACAACTAAGTGAAATCAATTCATTTCTCAAAAAATTTTCATTAAACGTTGAAAATAAATAAAAAATAACATGATAAATGTAATACCTTTACAATATCCCCACAAAAATATGTCTTTTCTTTGATAATAATTTAAATGAAAAATCCTCGAATAACACAATCCATTGGGACTAAATATCAAAAACTCACACTAATGATAGCTCTTGGATCTACCATGATACCATAAGATCCAAACACATGGAATAGTCTTCCCCCCGAACACCATCTTACATTAGTGTAAAATCAACAGTAGATGTCCCATGCATGCGGTGTTAGGATCCATCTCAACATCCTCATAATCAATTCCATGCATAGGATCGGTCATGTACCACTGGAGATGATAAAAATGAAACCTATCGTGCATGCCTCGATAGCCTGGGGAATGGTTCACACAAAGAGACAAAATCCTGATACACATAGAAATATCGACCAATTCTATTAATCATGGAGCTATCTTTTCTTTTAATATGAAAATTTTTATGTCCTAGTTATGGATCCACCCATAAGAAAACTATATCATCCTCATTAAACTATATGTACAACATCCTACTATGTGTATATAATCAATACCTGATCTGAGTGGAGGTGAACCACTTCTTGTTCAGCAGTGCTCTCTCAGATATCTCATCAAACATGATTTACCCTACCACAGATTCCTTGCATACATCATTCCATCAGAGAGGATAATGAAATTATAGTGCATTAAGTGACCTAAGAAATTCCTTATGAATAGAATAATGGATGTTTTATGTGAATTAAAATCAGTATATATGATCATCCCATACTCCATCAAAATCTAGGAGGCATTCCTAAGGCTTATCATTAGGGATCCAAACCTTACACTATAATTGACCATCAATCTTGAGATGATAATCTATAATTAGTAATATTTAAGTACCCAATTAATTCTAAAAATCATACCAAATTTATGGAATAAAATGAGAATAACTATTAGATAAAATGGTTGTGGGATCTTTGTGATACTATACAACTTATCATATATACAACCTTCCAAAATAATCTCCAAAGTGAGACACAATGATCATCATGAAATGAAAACTTTATATTAACCGATCATAAATAACCACAAAAACATCAGGTCTCCTCAGGGGATTGAGTATCCTCTTAAAAATGTCCCTAATTACATCCTCTTACTTCAATATTAGTATTGGGTTTTTTTTAGCAAACCACCAAGATGATGGTGCATGGCCCTTACCACATGTCGAGTAAGACTCCCTGAAATGAATATAGAAATGTCTCATTTCATACATGGCCCCCATAATAGTTGGAGATGGCAATAGAACATTTCTTTTGCTATAGGATTCACCACCCACATAGAGGTATTGAAACATCTCATCAACTATTCCTAGAATGAAGAAACAAGTACAACATTCCAATGTACTAGGATCACATCATTATTTTCCTAAGACCACCTAGGTATCAAAAAAACACCAGATAATTATCCTATGTCAAAACACACATTGGGTTATACTCCAAACTATTATTCACTCTGAAAACTAAACAATATTTTATCCACAATGGGTCACAAGTCCTCGTTCCCTATTCCTTAAAAACAACCATCGTCCAACTGTCCAAAAATTACACGTGGAGCCAATATAACTTGTATGTCCATTAACTATAATAATTTTACATATACTCTATATGGATAATAAAATACGTAATGATGCTATTTGGACATGGTTTTTAGGCTATATTAATTTATAATTCCTACAAGCACTCTAACAAGCACGTCTACCACAATTTAAGATCCTATTGGTAGAAGATATAGTAAATGATATTGTGGTCCATGTAATAAAATAAATGTCTAACAAAATAGATAATATCAAACAAAATATGAAAATGGACTAAAGAATCCCATTCTTAATCCTAGGTATGATAGTTTTACTCATGTGGTCACAACTGACATGACCTATAAACTAATACTCAATACATCTACATCAAAACAACCCAAAAATAAACACTCAATACCTCATTAAAAATTAATATAAAATCACAGGAACATAAAAAATAAACATTGGAGTTATAATCAACATCTTCTTTATCAATAGAAAAACATCCACACATAGGTCAAACCACTAAAACATAATTTTTCATTTTCAATGTAGTCATTGTTGTGGATCAGAGGGAGAATTATTGGATAAAACACTAATAGTATCTTCAAAAAAATATAAAATTATTTAAATCTTAAACACATTTTAAGGATTTTTCAAGGAAATCAACACCACTAATTATATTGGTCCTCTAATATCTGAATCTCAGAAACTACATTCCACTATAACATCACCTCTTAAATCGATAATAGATACATTTATTGGTTGGAAAAAATCGTATATGCTTAATCATTTCTCATTACTATCTTGAAATTTATAGCATATTTCTCTATGGTTGGTGAGTAAATGAGGATATCATCAAAAAAACACCCAGATGAAAGAGTCATGATATGTATTGAATATCATATCCATGAGATCCTTCAACACTTAATGTGAATCTATTACTCTAAAAAATATAAAAAATTACTCACATAACTTACACTAACTTTTAAAACCATACCTTTAATGTTATTCTCTCTAACTCAAAACTTAGTATTTCCTAATATGGGATCTATACTGGAGGAAAATTAGGCTCATCGTATCTATTCAAAGAAACCTTAATTCTTGTTAAAATGGTTCCTATTATTCTAGGTCACCGGATTCATCTTTTGTTAACATTTTTTTGTGATGAATACTACCATCATATTTTATAATATAAAAAAATGTATATTGTATTGTTATGTACACACCTTGATAAAATCGTTCAATTCAAAATCCTAAAGTAGTACATTTTTCCCATCAACCAAACATATAACATATGATAAAAAATATATCAATATTTGATTTCTATGTGTCATGAGTTCTGTAATTTTTTCAAATCCATAGTTTAGGGAATGGAATATAAATTTATCTTGATGAAAATCTTGATAGAGATCCAAACCGAAGGAAAATAATTAGGAGCTGTAATTGATCTTGAGGAATGATCTAGAACCCTAATATGGGTAATAATTTTAATATTGTCTCTTGTCGGGACCCACTAAATATAGATTCCATGGACTCCCACACATCGATATTATATCTATTTGGATAAAAATTCATTACATTTTCAAAAAATTCACTTGAGGACCAAAATAATTTAGTGCCTCTAGAAACATGGAAAACAATCTTCTAAATTCTTGAAATATCATCAACATCCCCCATTATGATCATCCCATTATGTACTCATTATATAAATTAACTACATAAAATTATTCTTCATAACCGAAAAGGGAGAACATAAGAAAGGGTGAGATCAGATGCTCATTAAGGATAATAATGGAGATATATATGCATAATATTAACATAGGCATATGAAAACAAGGGAATAACAATGGAAACCCATACCACACAAATCAAAGATCTAAATCGTAGGTCTTTTAATTAATATTTTTATTTCATAATAGTTAAATCATAAAGAAATCAATGAAAATGAGCCATGAGAGCTTAAGAATAGAAAAATGATATAAAAATGTTGTATACAGATAACCATGAAAAATTATTCCAATATTAGTGATGTCTCCATACCATGGAAATCATAGTGTAATGGGTACCCTCCCTAAACAATCATAGTAGCCATAGTTAACTCCCAATATCATCATAGCGGACAATGTTGCATATAAAAATGGGTACACTCCCCATTCTAGTATGATCTATTATAAGAGATATAAATCATTACCCAACACATAGAAGGGATATATAAGTCCTATCTATCATATAAATAAAATCATGTATATTTGTGCTAGAAAAAAATAAAATATTTATATATCAAAACCCATGAAATGATATGGGGTTTATAAATAATTTATCTTATCATAACTTTTGTAAAAGAGACATGTTTAATAATATATTCCTTACTTCATCATATCATAACCCAAGAAAAAAATATGTTTCATAAGTATTTTTGTATTTTATAACCATTGGAAGAGAAACAAGATTCATAAAAATATATTCATCATAAACATTAACCATTTTTAGAAATAATATGAATTGTATAACTAGATTATATCCATAGTAAAGTATAAGTGTCATCAATGTATGTCACATTAGATGAATAATGATTTTGAAAGAAAATTACATGAAACATTCCTTAAGAAAACTAAATTTTATTTAAAAATTAAATTTTAAAAATTGGATTTGATAAATTAATTTCTATATAATTTTATTTGAAAATAAACATGGAAACATAAAAAGTATTCATTAAACACCATTTAAAAATATTTTTAAGGAAAATATCATTTCTTATTTGGAAGGAACATTTTAAAATATAAAATAGATTGAAAATAATTTTCCCTGAAAATCACTAATAAAATATATTAAGTATTCATAAATTTAAATAATTGTTATGATGGAGAAAATATCATTCATGATGTATACATTAAAATAATTATATCATTAAAATTTGTTTTTGAAACCGAAAATGAAATTATTTAGAAAATAACATGAAGATTCCTTTCAAAAGGAATTTAGAAATTAAAACATGATTAATTCTTTTTAATAAATTATTTCAAGAATATTAACAAAATTCTAATTTTTTTTTTATAAAACATGGTTTTAGAAGGAAAAGGGATTCCAGACAATGTGAAAAATAAAAGTGATATTTTTAAAAAAATTATTTTGAAACTCATTGGTAAATAAAAGAAGGTAATTAAGGGAAACTATATATTATAATTACATAAACATAAGATAAATTAATTCATGAGATTCATGTGAAATGGTTCATAATATTTCATTATTGGAAATATAATCATAAAAAATATTTATAAATGAGTGATTGTATCATTAAACCCATACCACATCGTTATCATTGAATCATAATTCACATTAAAGAATAAAATAAAATGAAACAAAAAATATCATTATAATTAAAAAATTAAGGATATTTAATGTCAAATATGATTTATATATGCCTCATTAAAGTGGATCAGTTCATAACACAAAATATGTCTCAAAAAATGTAGATTGAGACAAAAAACCCTTATTTCTTTGATAACTTTTGTACCATAATCCCAATGGAAGAGAGATATCCAAATTGATATATAATTAACAGTAATTTTTATGATAATAATAATATAATACATTCATCAGCAGTATATATAGCATATAAAAGAAACATATGGTGAAAATATATATATTATCAAGACATAAATATATATATATAACATACCATATATGATTTAATAATGTCTTTCTATTACCTATTTGATAATAATTCCTTGTTATGGTCATGTTTCGGGAAAAAATTACATCGTTTTTATATATGTGTTGATTTTTTATTCCTGGTACTCCTACATTTATCTTGATTAAATATTCTAAAGAATAATTATCATGAAATAATATTAAAAATTATACAACTGTTATAATTTTAATACCAATATTTAATGATTGTTTCGTGGAATGAAATATGTAACAATCATGAAGATAGTAGTTCGTACATACAGATAAATAAAATTTCTATTTTTCAACAATAAATATAGAAATGGTAAAAGTGATATTTTATCATTAAAAAAATGAAAAAATATAATAAATAATATATTATTTTTTAAATATACTTTTACAAATAATATATGTGGTTTTGGGATGAAAATAGAGACCACATTACATCATAAAGGTGGTAGTCTACACTTACATTTACGATGTTATCATCTTTCAGTGACTTAAATTCTACGAAATAAAATGATATAATCTCATTTAAAAATGAGAAATATGTAATTAATATCATAATTATTTCATTTATATCATATATATTAATTATATTTATCTAAATTCTCACCTATGTATGGAGTTAGGGAAAAAGAATCACAATGCTTAGAGAGGCAGTAGTCCACCATACACACGAATGATGTTATCGTATCCCCAAATAAATAGAATATAAAAATTATATACATGTTATAACGGATAATTATGTATAATAATTCTTATAATTATCTTATATATACATTATATCCTTCATCATACCTAACAGAGAGAGTTGTTAATGGAAAAAATGATGTCATCAGTTGGAGATGTAGTGGTCTGATGTACACACGAATGGTGATTTTGTAACTCATTTGATGGAAGTGTATATTTTTGTTCATAATTCCCATAATAAAAAAAATTAAGTGTATTTAAGATACTATGATATCAGAATTATTTAATAAAAATTGAATGAGTTGGAGTATTAAATAAAATAACATTGCTCATCAAAGAACTTTACATATCTTTCGTGTAACCTCTTTAAAAATTCCCGCAAAGCCTCCCAAGTATAAAATTTTAAAATAAAATATGGAATACAAAATAATATTAGGGAATTTTTATGTTATTTGTGTATTTTATGGGGAAAATTTGTTTTATGGTTTTAATAAGTGAATCTAGGTGGTGGCCTTTTATAAGTGAGGTGGTTGACACACTTGTAAATTTTTACAAAGAAATTTTGTACGCAAGTGTTTATATTTTAAAAAGGATGAAACTGGAATATTATCAAGGATTATAAATTATATGATGAGAATATTTCAATAAAATATATTTTATATAGGTTTTTAGGACATTTTATCCATTATTATTTATTTTATCCTCATGACAAACACATTTTTACCTTAACCAAAAAAATTAATTTTTACCTTTTTCAGTATTCATTTTGGTAAACAATTATTTTATGATTATTTGATATTATAAATTATTATTATTAAAAATATTTAACCAATATTCAGAAATTATATTCACATTAGTTGAAATATATTATTTATAAATATTCTCACAAAAGCGACATGAAAACCACTTTTCAAAGAGAAAATGATCAAATGTTTACAATGTTTTTATATCCAATTTCAAAATGAAATTGATTCAAATTGAATAAATTGGATTAATAGATATATAATTTAGAAAATTTTAAATTAAGATAAATTTAATATATAATTCAACATAAAAAATACTTTAAATGAAAAGAGAGTTTTCAATTAATATTCAGTACGTTCAAGTCTCATCAAAATAATAAACTTTAACATGATAAAATTGGTGATCTATAAATGGGCAACGACACTGATGCCATAAAAAAAGATATCCAAAAAGACCATTTATATCATAAAAATTGATGATAAAAAGACAAAATTTTATTTAAATATCATTTTCTTAATGTAGAATAATTTTGATAAGATGATATACATACTTGATTTCATTCTATGTCATAAGAACAATCTCATTCATTGGTTGTGCCTTGATAAATTTACAATTCATCCCTCACTCCACGAAATAATGGTCAATTTATTGTTCCTCAATTGCTAATAGATCAAAATATTCATAAATAGAATGCTATCAAATTATTCCAATCATTATTTATCATCTCAACAATATCGTAAGAGTAAGTTATCCAATATGCATAAATATTATTATGGTAAACTAATTAATTAACATCTAAAACATCTCCCAATGCTCAACTCAAACCATTACATAGATGGTCAATTTAATGAACCTTACGAAAGATAAAAATCTAAATCATTAACATGAAGCACATTAAATTTAAAAAATTAACTTATAATCAATATCCCAAACAACATGAAGTGTCTCTGAATTTTCACATACAAAATATGTGAGTACCATTATCATGTATTCTCTTTAAACTTGGAAATAATCTGATTTACAATAAATACTTATTGAAAACAGAACTTATTCTATATTCCTTGAATAAAATGACATATTATTGAATTATTTCATAACTAAAAAAATATTGTAAACTCCATTGATGATAACATAAACAAATTTATTGATAATTCATTAATAACTACCAAGGTCATCAATACTATCAAATTTTTATTATTCATATCAATCATATATTTATCCAAAACAAACCCAATTTTCACTAAATAAGTAACATATTAAGGGTTATCTTCCTTAAAAATACCACTTTTTCATTAAAAAATTTAATATTTCATTCACACAATTCAACATATTTTTACAATCCTAAATGAAAAAATATATATGGAAAATTCCTCATATAATTCATGATTTTATATAACATAAATCATTAATTCCACTATATAAATAATCTAATATTCATAATTACATATAAAAACATTATCTTGGGTTTATTATTTTATTCCTTAATACTTCTTTCCTTTCATATTTCATTCATATTCTCTTCTTCTTCAATAGAAAAATCATTACTTATAAATCATTTCATATTCCCTTCATTATGTTTTACCATATGATATTGATTCGAAAAATTCTTATAGTTTACATATTTAAAAGATTCAATAGTTAATGTGACATTGGTGATACTATTATTATCATCCATTATATTAACAAGACGTTAAATTTTTCAACTATAATTACTTTTTTTGGGTCCTTCATCACCACCCTCAGAACATCATCCCATACCTGTGAGACATTCCCTTGTGTTCTTGTTCACACATTATCGATATATAAGAAACTAAATATTATTTAATCCATTGTTTCCATTACCCATTCTCTCAGTAACCTCTAATATTCAACAATTTTTTTGAGTCCATGAGTTTGATAAGGTGGACATTGTTAATAATATATCATGATAACTAATTATTTATAATATCAATTTCATTTACTCCCATCATCATCCCATTTAGATTTTCATTAGTACATTTTCTATAATATTTAATTTTATCCTTGTTTCTTTTTGTTCATACCATTGGATAAATCCAAAACTAATAGTGTGAGTAAAAATATTTATAGTGGAAAACCACAAAATCATTAAAAATCACTTATAGTAAGTCTAAATCCCAAATAAATTCATTTTAAATATAAGTCAGATAATGTTTACTCTCATTAATTCAAAGTCATCATCTATTTATATCCAATATTGTAGAGCTAGGTGTACAGAAAGGCTAGTTTCTATACATATGGTGATGATCGATTCTAGAATAATGTTTCTTTTTTCAATTTTATTACCTTAAGGTACTATTGTGATGGAACCACATCCCCTTATACTATCTAAAAGTGGATTCAATTTCATAGACAACACTTATTCAATGCATTAAAAAAATTCCTATATGTATTATTATACATTGACTCATCATTAGACATATACTTAGGGACAACCCAAGAAATATCTTTAGAAACAACCATGTTGATCCCACTAATTATTTATAACCCTAGATTCCAAAGGATAAATAAACATACTCTATAATACAAACTATAGTGACCATAGATTCGGAAATGTGGATATTATGTCTATTTATAAGAATAATCATTACATTAAACAAATACATAGTTGGTGACCATAAAAGTTTAGTGCCTTTGGAATCCTGGAAATGATCTTTATAATTCATATAAGTTCTTCAATGCATCATATAAATATCATCTGATTACATACTATTAATATAAATGACATAAATAAATCCTTTCTTTATAATCTCGTCAAAGGAAACATATGTAACAGTTATCTTAGATTCTAATTAAGGATAATGAAGATATATACATAAGAATAATATGAACATAATTGTATAAGAACATGAACATAACAAATTAAGGACATCATCTTTATATAAAAGTTCAAAATATTGAGTCATGGAATTAATATTGGTAGTTAATAAGACATGAATCATGAGGATATTGAAGACCATGCTTCATGAGATCATAACAATGGAATATGAAATAAAATTATTGTATATGTGTAATAAAATCAAATCATTTCCATAGTATTCAAGGATCACTTCCAATGATATTATAGTAGAATTTTTTCACTCCACAAACTATCTTATTAGTCATTGTTTACTACCAATACCATAATAGTAAAGAAATTTCCTTACTGATCTGGGTTCACTCCCCATTCTAGACATATCTATCACATGAAATATTAATATGTACCTAATGAATTGGTGGGATATATATGTCCCACCATCACAAAATTGAAATATTTTTTTTTGTTTATAGAATGATCATGAAACATTCATAATAACATGACCTCTGAAATTTAATTGGATTTGCATTCATTTATTTATATCATATAATGTTTAAAAGAAATAGGTTTCATAAACATTTCACCATATCAACATAGCATAACCCCTAAAAAGATTATAATTTCAAAAGACATTTATCATGATATAACCAATAGAAGATAAAAAGTTTCATATTGATCTTTTCATCATGAACATAAACCATTTGTAGAAGAAATTATAATTGTATCATTTGATTATAGGCATATTAAAGAACAAGTAACATTAATGGATGTCATCATAGATGGAAAAAGATTTTGAAAGAAAAATCACTTGAAACATATCTCGAGGGAATTATATTTTCTTTAAAAATAACTTTTTATAATAAAATAATGATAAATTATATTATAAATCATTTTCTTTGAAAATAACCATCTAATCTTATGTAGGAAGGTTTCAATTTTTTTAAATATTTATAGATTAAAAAAATAATTTTGTTTTGAAAAAAAAATTTTAAAACATAAATAATTTCTAAAATCCATTTCTTCGAAAATAATAATGAAATATTATAGAGAAATATTCCATGAAAACAATTTTCATGATATTATGTATTTATATTCTATAAATACATGTGAAAATGATGACTTCTTCCACTTTTTTAGTAAAAGGCAAGCATTGTTTTTTTAAATTACATAATGAGTCCTTTAAAATTATATTGAAACATATTAAACATGGGTAATTTTTTTAATAAAACATTTTATGTTTATTAAAATAATTTAGAAAACATTTTGAGAAAGCAAGGATTTAGAATAAAAAAAATTTTCCAACAAAGAGAGAAATAAATTGATTTTTGTGAAAAAATTATTTTAATACCCTTGAGTAAATAAAAAAAGAAAATGAATGAAAGAAATATATTAAAATTTCAAAAAAATAGGAGAATAAAATAATTTGATTATTGGGAAATTAATCATAATATTTCATCATTAGAAAAATAATCATAAACATCCAATATATGTGATAAGATTGTACCATAAAACCCATACAACTTTTGTAACATTGAATCGTAAACCCTATGTAGGGTTAAAATTAAAGAAAACATATAGAATAATTAGGGAAAATTAATTAATTATATAAAATGAAAAATTGTTTTTATATTCACTATTTGATCGAGTTTAGGATTACAATATAGAATATTTCCCAGTAAGGAAAAATTGAGAAAAAAAACTTTTTTCTTTTTGTATCTTTTTAACAATAAAAACCATAGAATAGAGATACTAAAATGGATATGTACATAACATTAATTTTAATATAATAATCATAAAATACATTAATAGTTATTATATAAACCACATTAAATAAACATGTGGTGAATATGACATTTTTCTCACATTAAATAAAATTAAGATTAAAATCATTTATCGTAGAACTTTAATTCCTTTATAATATTTCAAAAAACCTATATAATAACTATAGGTTTATTATACATAAATTAAATAACCATATATATATATATAATAACATATTTTTTATACTTACTGTCACAACCCGTCCTCGGGACACGTGGTGTGATTACCCCACTCCCACATTCCATAGGCCAGGGGCTGGAGACTTGCACCAAGGCGTAAATCCTGACAAAAAAGGGAAGTCATTGCCTTTATAAAGTAAAAAAACACCACAAATTAAACAAGATGAAGTAAACACTAAGTAAATTGAGTACAACAGTATGTACGGAAAATTATGTGGGCTAGAATACAAACCCAAAATGAAAGTAAAGTATAACTGGAAAGAAAGTACAACAACTGAAAAGTAAAGAAGCAATCCCGAGCCGTCCAATGGAAATACCGCCTGAAGGGTGTGGTATAGATTGCCTCCTCCTCAGCTCCTCGGGTCCAGCCGTCCGCTCCGAGTACTTCCTTCCAAGTGGTCTGCCCTCTAGTATTGACTTACTCTACAAGCCTCAACCATGATCAGCGTTGTCCATCGTCTGCATCCAACACAACATAATGTGGGAATAGCTCGTGTAGGGGTGAGTATACGCTACTCAGTAGGGATCCCGAGACCCTCGAAGGTCTCCCAGAATCCACAAATGATAACCTACAACAGAAACTTACAATCACGATGTAACAACCAACACTACTTAGGTATATCCCCATACATATACTCAAGTCATAAATTCTAGTTCGGCTCCAACATTCAAGCCCATGTTCGATCACATCCACACAGGATAGTACAACCCAATCCACAAAGGAAAGCACAACTCAATCTATACAGGAAAGTACAACCCAATCCACACAGGAATGTAAGTCAATCACATCAATGATAAAGATTGAAAACCAAGACTCAGCTCACACAGGTATACATCATTTGTAAAGAAAAAGGAGATGATCAGATGTAGTTACTGATTCATCTAGCTGGGACACACGAAGGATACTAGACCAGCTAAGCTATCAGACCCACGTAGGATACTAGTCCAGCTACTCTGTCGGACCCACGTAGGATACTACAACAGAGGTAAATACCGTCGGACCCAAGTAGGATATAAGTACAGTAGTCGTCACCACCGAACCCACGGAGGATTCCAGTACGGTTTTCATCCTCTTCGAACCCACAGAAGATTCTAGTACAAAAGTATTCACCGTCGAACCAACCGAGAATTCTAGTACGGTTTTCATCGTTGCCGAACCCACGGAGGTTTCCAGTACGGTTGTCATCATCATCGAACCCACGGAGGATTCCAGTACAAAAGTCTTCACAGTCGAACCCATGGAGGATTCCAGTACGGTCTTCATCGTCTTCGAACCCACAAAGGATTCCATTACAAAAGTCTTCACCGTTGAACCCAAGGAGGATTTCAGTACGGTCATCATCATAGCCGAACCCACGTAGGATTTCTGTGCAGTCGTCATCGTCGTCGCATCCAGCTCTAGGGTTCCCGCACATAGCATGATCATTTCCGGGAGGGTCCTCTCCATGAGCCAAGGGGGTAGATACATCAAATTAAACATAGTCCGGAGTTGATGTATCCCAAATTTCCATATCATCGATATGAACTCAACACGACAAACAACGCGTCAATCAGACGCTCGTTCTGAGAGTTATTTTCTTTTTTGTTCCAGGGGCCCTGTTGATTTTTAAGTCAAAACCATCCCGACCATACTCCAACTATGTCTAAAACTCAAGCAGAGTAAGTCAAAAGGTCTGTCTCACAATGAGAAATCGAACAATGTCAACGGTACACTAATCGGACGTCCGGAGCTCATGTTATATGTGTTTCCGCTCCGAGGGCCCGGTTGGTTTCATGTTCGAACCAACCTCGCCATACCCAAAGTTCTCCAAAACCTTGAGTGTAATATACCAAAATGACCCTCTCAATACATGGATCTCATCGTAACTGATGGTGCGTAGATCGGAGGTCCGTAGTTCAAGTTACGAGCATTTAAACGAACCAGTCCGGTTTTGGGGGGGTTTGGTCGTGGACCGACCCGACCCAAGACCCCCTTGGTCGCCCCGAACCGGGTCAACCTGACCCGGGTCTGCGTCCGGCCCATTAGGGCGTGGCGCGGCGCGGTCTGCCGGCGCGTCCCGGCCCGACCCGGGCGGCCCTGCCCGGTTCGGCCGGTATGGCTTGACGCGAGCGTGACCCGCGTGGCCAGCGGCTTGGCTGTTTGGCCGAGCGGGATGCAGAGGGGAGCGTTGTCACCCTTGAATGAAGAAACATCCCCTATGAGGGGGGCCCGCCTCTTGGCCAGCCGGGGGTTACAACCCCCGGTCATTATCAAACGGCCGGCTCGGCTAGACGGCCGGTGCTGCCGCCGCAGGACCCCGCGGTCCCGCCCCTCTGAAGCGGTAGCGACCGGTAGTTCTGTGCAGCCCTCCTTGCACCGCTGTAGCTTCAATCCACATCCTTGTCCGACCGACGCGGCGTGAGAGCGCTGCGCCCCTCGGTCGTAGCCCCGCTCCAGCTGTGGCCACTTTGAGGTTCTCCAGCATGGCGTGATGGCGCCGTGCCCCTTCGCTGTGGCCCAACTCCGACCGTGGCTTCTTTTAGCCTCAACAGCACGGCGCGACGGCACCACGCTTCTTTGCCATGTTCCTATTTGTTTCTCCGCGATGTCGTTGCACAGTGCTACCTTTGTTCATGCCGCAACAAGTACAACATCAAAGGTGGAGGAGGGTCGGCCGTGTTCGTGTGGTCCGACCTCCTCCCGTTATAACGATAACAGGCATCCCAAAATAAAATAACTTCGACAAAGAAAGCACAAATTTAATATATTAAATTTGAACTCAAACCCCTACCTCAAGGAGTTGTCGAATGATGGTCATCACAGAAAAACGGCTTCACAGAAAACAGCGTCGCAGAAGACGACATCATGGAATGAGGCTATGTATACGTCATCGGTGCATGCCCGATGAAGGATGAAACATTCCCCTCTCTTTGACTCAGAATTAAGATAGAGAAGTGTGTCAGTGATCTTCGCGTTCTTCTCCGAGGAAGAAGAGGATCTCCAAGACTTGAGTTCTCCACTCCAAATATCTCCACACAATGATTCAACCATAATAAAATATGGATTTTCATTATTTTATTACTAACGCCAACCCTTTTAGAAATTCAAAATAACACTTTCAATTAATTGACTAAATTATAGAGCGTTTAATAATCCAATTAATTTCAAGAGTTGACATGTCATTTAAAAAGGGGGGTGCGGGTGTGTTACACAATTAAATTGCGAGAGGGAGGTTAAATAGAAAAGAAGGGGTGGGGCTTGTGTGGGCCTCACTTCACTAATATCCTACCTAGTGTTGTCAGGAAGTATTGGGCCCCACTCCAACATCGAAGAATAGTTTAAAACTACTTAGAATAGAAAATAAAAATTTTGGCACAAATTTTTATTTCATTCTTTAGTTAACCCATTTATATAATAACCTCACCCAAGAAAAAGCAGCTCTATAAAAGGTGTTCTTAAGCAATTACCGGTGCTGCGATTTCATCGGTTCCATCAGATTTGGATTCCGAGAACCGGTTCAAAAGTTAGAAAAACCCGCTCGTTCATTCACTGAATGTACCCGAGCTATACATCGAAAAATTATTCCAGGCACACCGGGCCTTGGAATCAGGCACCGTCAAAAACTGTGTACTCGTTGGATTCCAAAAAAATTATGAAAAAACATTTCCCTTGAATTTTACAGGACTTTACATTACTCCCACCTCAGGGATTTACGTCCCCGTAAATCTATAACAAAAACTAGGGAAAAAAGTGTTATTGAACATGCAACTGAGCCTCCCACTCCCATGTGCTCTCCTAGAGCATCCCATGCTACCACCTGATGTGCACTAGTGGAATTGACCATCCATGTAGGATTCGCTCCTGTTGATCATCGATCTCCACTGGGACCTCCGCAAAAGTCACCCCATCACCAATGTCTAGCTCCCCATGGTCGATGATATGTGTCGAGTAAAGCACGCATCTCCTCAGTTGAGATTCATGGAAGTCATCATGCACCTCGTGCAATAGAGGTGGATGGGCCAGGTGGTAAACCACCTCGCCTTCCCTATTGAGGACCTAGAAGGGTCCGATTAAGCGGGGAGATAACTTGCCGCCTTAGCCCAATATTCGTAATCTAAGTCGAGGTGATACCCGTAAGAAAACGTGGTCGCCATCCTCGAAAACTAGTGGTATCCGCCTCCTCTCAGCATAAGACTTATTTCAGCTCTAATCTATCCTCATTCGCTCCTGGATGACATGAACCTTCTTTGGTCCTACAAGATCTGCTAAGATTTCTTCATTGCTGATAAGAGAAATCCATTCTCATCCCGTGGATGAACCACGTTTTTAGCCTAATACAGTCAACCCTGAAATGAATGATACTAATCCATGCCATGGATGATGTCGTAAGGCCTCGACGCTACTACCAAGAGATCCAACCATTACTCTCGTCTCCAAGGGTAGAGTCACACTGTCGGCAGTAGTGTGTGGTCACTAGGTCTCCTTCAGTAGGAATATCTAAAGTGAGGGTTAAGCCAACAGTTTTAAACCGAAACCTCTTAGTATCAACTATATAAAAAGGACAGGGAAGAAAACGTCACAAGAACAAGTGTCTTTTATTACTGTAGCTCAAGGTACAAAGACACAAAACATCCATAAACACAACATCAACAAGGACATAAGCCACATGAACAAAAGTCTCTATGACTAAAGCTAGTCCCACTCTTGTCCATCAGCTCCCACAGCTCTATTGTAATAATCCTCAGCTGCCTGAAGCCGAGATCTCCCTTGTCCACCCATTCCCTGCGGTCAGGGTGGTCTTCCTGGTGGTGGTGGTGGTAGAGCCTCAAAGCGTCTCCCACCACCCGCTTCTCAGCCAGCTCATATGCCTCATCCACCATAGTCGAACCTCCGCATGGGAGGTCCCTCTACTGCCTGATGCTCATCTGCAGGATGAGTCGGGCAGTCTCGAGCCATGTGACCCAACCTGCTGCATGCGTAGCACTGCCTACTCCTCATGTAGCTGGCTCTCCTACGTGTGCCCCGCACAACCGAATATGCATCCTATGATTGCTCTTCTGATGGTCTGGCCCGTTTGGACCTCTGCATCATCTGTCTACTGCCAGCTGCAGAAGGATTCACTACGGGTCGTTCCACGGAGGGTCCCGCCACTGGTGACCACTCGGCGAGAAAACTCTCTACTAGAAGGGCTCTATCCAACACCCCTGCCTACTTTGGAATGTTGAGGGAGTTTATCAAAGCTCTGATCTCATGTCCTAGTCCCAGCTCGAAGGTCCGGGCCAGGAAGAACAAGTCTCGTACCATATCTGTGGAGTAGTGTGAGAGATAAGTAATTCTCGCTAAGTACTGGGCCACGGTCATGCTGCCCTGCTGCAGCTGTAGTAACTCCTGAATTTGCACCACACGTAGGGTGGCTTGGACGAACTCTGAGCAGTAGTGGCTCTCAAAGTCCGTGCGGAGGAGAGATGCCTCATCGTGCACCTGGAGCATCAGGATCCACCATCTGTCTGCTGTCGCGTGCAGGAGGCTCGCTACAAGGATCACTATTAGGTTAGCTGGTGTCCCCACTAACCCTAAAACTCGAACCACAGCCTCCAGCCAATCCTCGGCTGCCTGAGGGTCTGTCTCCTCACAGAACCTGAGTGGTATCTGATGCTGGAACTCATGCAGTGCACTAAGTCGATGTGCACTCTCAGCAGCTGGGGCTGGTGGCATCGGTGGCTCGGCGGGTAGAGGTACCGCCAGTGCCTCCACTAAAAAAGGGC
Source organism: Viscum album (assembly GCA_963277665.1). NCBI lineage: Eukaryota > Viridiplantae > Streptophyta > Magnoliopsida > Santalales > Viscaceae > Viscum > Viscum album. The sequence continues at coordinate 1,349,642,386 of OY728150.1, read as the reverse complement.
CATGCACCGAGACTTCGTCGCTCGGTGGTCTTCCGTCTCGCACAAAGCTAGGAACCCTAGCTGGCTGCCGTCATGGGGCCATCCTGAAAAGAAACAGGTGCGCCATGGTCAAAATAGTATACTTGGTGAACTGACACAACTTAATCACAAATATAACTTTCGAAACACACATGCAATCAATGTTTTCGTGTACTGAGTCAGAAATCAGAAGTCAGGGTCTTGGTGAATGGATATGTCGGCCGCCACACCAACAATGGACTCCCTGGACTAATAACCACACTCAATACCCTTAACACTATTGCTTCACACTTAAGAAAGATCAGAGTCTTTTGTTCTGTGGTAGAAATCGAATGCCTTTGAAACCAATTTGTCACGACCCATCATCGGGACCTGTGTCGTGATTACCCCAAGCCCGCCTTTCATAGGCCAGGGGCTGGAGACTAGCACCAAGGCATAAATCCCAACAAAAAGGGGAAGACAATGCCTTTATAAACTAAACAAACACCACAGAGTAAGAAAGCAGAAGTAAAAAGTAAGTAAACTGAGTACAACTGTAAGTGTGGAAAAGTAAAATGGCCAGAATACAAACCCAAACTGAGAGTAAAGTACAACTGAAAAGAATGTACAACAACTAAAAAGTAAAGCAGCAATGCTGAGCCATCCACTGGAAATCCCACCTGAAGGGTTTGTACAGATAGCCTCCTCCTCAGCTCCTCGGGTCCAGTCGTCGGCTCCATGAACACACCGCTCAGTGGTTCACCCCCAGGTACCGACTTTCTCCCCAAGCCTCAACCCTGATCGGTGATGTCCGTCCTCTAAATCCAACACAATGTAGTGCAGGCATAGCCCATGCAGAGGTGAGTATATGCTACTCCTTAGGGACCCCATGACCCCCGAAGGTCTCCCAAAATCCACAAAGGAAAGATACAATCATGAAATAATAACCAACACTACTTAGGTATATGCCCACACATATACCCAAGTCATCAATTCCAGTTCGGCTCCAACATCCGAGCCCAAGTTTGATCACGTCCACACAGGATAGTACAACCCAATCTATAAAGGAAAGCACAACTCAATCCACACAGAAAAGTACATCCCAGTCCACACAGTAAAGTAAGTCAATCACATCCATGATAATGATTGAAAACCAAGACTCAACTCACACTGGTATACATGATTTGTAAAGAGAAAGGAGATGATTATATGTAGTTACTGATTCATATAGCTGAGACTCACGTATGATACTAGACCATTTAAGGTGTTGGACCCACGTAGGATACTAGTCCAGCTACTCTGTTGGACCCATGTAGGATACTACAACATAGGTCAATACTGTCAGACCACGGAAGGATACAAGTATAGTAGTCGTCACCGCCGAACCCACAAAGGATTCCTATGCGGTTGTCGTCATCGTTGAACCCACATAGGATTCCTATACAAAATTATTCACCGTCGATCCCACAGAGGATTCCTCTATGGTTGTCATCATTGTCTAACCCACTGAAGATTCTAGTATGGTTGTCGTCGTCGTCGAACCCACGGAGGATTCCAGTACAAAAGTCTTCACCGTCGAACCCACAGAGGATTCCAGTACTGTTGTCATCGTCGTCGAACCCACCGAGGATTCCAATAAAAAAGTCTTCACCATTAAACCGAAGAAGGATTTTAGTACGATCATCATCACTTCATAACCCATGGTGGATTTCCGTGCAGTCGTCATCGTCGACGCAGCCAGCTCTAGTGTTCCCGCACACAGCACGCTCATTTCTGGGAGGGTATGCTCCACGAGCATGGGGGTCGATGAATCAACTGACATGTTTTCTGGAGTTGATGTATCTCAATGTTACGTCTCATCGATAGGAACTCAACACGACAGACGACGCGTCAATCGAACGCCCGGTCTGAGAGTTATTGGCTTTTTTGTTCTAGGGGACTGGTTGGTTTTAAGTCAAAACAAACCCTACCATACTCCAACTATGTCCAAACCTCGAGCGGAGTAAGCCAAAAGGTCCGTCTCACAATGAGAAATCAAAAAAAGTCGACGGTATGCTAATCAGAAGTCCGGAGTTCAAGTAATAAGCGTTTCCACTCTGAGGGCCCGGTTGGTTTCATGTTCGAACCAACCCGGCCATACCCAAATTTCTCAGAAACCTTGACTGTAATATACTGAAACGACCGTCTCGATCCAGGGATCGAATCAAAACTGATGGTACATAAATAGGAGGTCTGTATCCCATGTTACAAGAATTTAAACGAACCTTTCCAGTTTTAGGGGGTTTGAGGTCCGGACCGACCCATGCCAAGACACCCTGGGTCGGCCCGAACCAGGTCTGGGTCCAGCCCATCAGGGTGCGGCCCTCCTGTCCATCAGCTTGGCCATTTGTCCGAGCAGGATCCAGTGGGGGGAACTACCCCCCTTGAATGAAGAAACGACCTCCATGAGGGGGGCCCGCCTCTTGGCCAGCCGGGGGTTACGACCCCCGGTCCTTCCGAAACGACCACCCGGCTGGCCGGCCAGTGTTGCCACCACGACACACCACGGTCTTGCCCCTCTGAAGCACTAGCGTCCGGCGGTTCCGGCCGCCCCTCCTTGCATAGCCGCGACATTGTCCGATCGGCGCGCCGTGACGGTGCCACACCCCTCCGTCGCTGCCCCGCTCTGGCCGCAGCATCTTCAAGGTTCTCCGGCCTGGCACGAAGGCACCTCGACCCTTCACTGCGGCCCGACCCTAGCCGCAGCTTCTTTTGGCCTCAATGGCATGGCGTGATGACACCGCTATTCTTCTTCGCATTCCTCTTTGTTTCTACGCAGTGCCATCGCACCACGCTACCTTTGTTCATGCCACAACAAGTACAACATCAAAGGGGGAGGAGGGTCGTCCATGTTCATGTGGTCCGACCTCCTCTCGTTATAACGATAATAGGCTACCCAAAATAAAATAACTTCGACAAATCAATCACAAATTTAATCCATTAAATTTGAACTCAAACCCCAACCTCAAGGAGTTGTCGAAAGATGGTCGTCGTGGAAAAACGACGTCGTAGAAGACGGCGTCGCAGAAGACGACGTCCCGGAAGACGGCTTCACAGAAGACATCGACATGGAAGATGGAGTTCTAGAACGAGTCTCTGTATACGTCATCGGTGCACGCCCGATGAAGGATGCATCATTCCCCTATCTTTGATGCAGAAATAAAATCGAGAAGAGTGTCAGTGTTCTTCGTGTTATTCTCTGAGGAAGAAAAAGATCTCAAAGACTTGAGTTCTCCTCTCTAAATATCTTCATACAATGATTCAACCATAATAAAATAAGGCTTTGCTTAATTTTATTACTCATGCCAACCGTTTTCGAAATTCAAAATATCACATTCAATTAATTTACTTAATTGAAGAGAGTTTAATAATCCAATTAATTTCGAGAGTTGACATGCCATTTAATAAGGGTGGTGTGAGTGTGTTACACAATTAAATTGTGAGAGGGAGGTTAAATGGAAATGAAGGGGTGGGGCTCGTGTGGGCCCCAATTCACTAATATCTTACATAGTGGATTCAAGAAGTAGTGGGCCCCACTCCAACATCCAAGCATAGGTTAAAACTACTTAGAATAGAAAATAAAAATTGTGGCACAAATTTTTATTTCATTCTTTAGTTAACCGATTTATTTAATAACCTCACCCAAGAAAACACAACTCTAGAAAAGGTGTTCCTATGCAATTATCGACGTTGCGATTTCATTGGTGCCCTCAGATTTCGATTCCGAGCACCGATTCAAAAGTTAGAAAAACCCTCTCGTTCGTTCACTGAACGTACCCGAGCTAAACTTCGGAAAATTATTCCTGGTACACCGGGCCTCAGAATCAGGCGTCGTCAGAAACTACATACTCGAAGAATTCAAAAAAAAAATTATTAAAAAATTTTCCCTTGAATTTTACAGGTCTTTACAATTATGTCCTTTTTTTAACTATTTATTAGTAATTTCATGTTAAAGTCGTGTTTCTGACAATAACCGCATTGTATTTTATATAGGGTTTTCCATGTTATCTGTGGTCCTCTTACATTGATCATGTTTCATTATTATATAGAATAATAATAATTAAATAATTAAAATATTAATACATAAATAATACATTTAGTGCAAATCATGTAATATGTTTTTGAGAAATGTTGTATGTTATGATTGTGGAGATGACAGGTTTTACACACATAGGAGTAACATATCCATATTTCTATGATCATTATAAGAATGAGGTAACTAATATTATATCTTTAAAATAATTTGTAATACCATAAAAAATTATTTCTTTAAATATACCTATAAATATCATCCATGTGGTGTGGTGATGATAATATAGGGTCACATCACTTCATGAAAGTGGTAGTCCACTGCTACACGAACAATGTTATCATCATTATGATAGTAAAACGGAAATAAATAAACTGAAATAATATCATTTAATAATGATAAATATGTCATTAATATCATTAATATTTCATTAATAAACCATTTATTTATTAAATTTATATTTATTATCTTCCATGTGATGTTTTAGTGAAAATGAATCACATCGATTCATGAGGTGGCAGTCTGAGGTACACATGAATGATGTTATCGTATCCCATATGGAATGGAATGTAAAATGTAAATATATATATATAATTAATCTACATAAATAATAATGTTTATAAGTAAAATATATATACATTTTATCCATCATCATACCCAACTGTGATAGGTGGTAATGTAAAAAATGACATCATTTGATGAGACATTATTCTGTTATTCACAGTATCGATGATTTCATAACACATTTGATGGATGTAATGATATTTATAATCCATGAACATAACATAAAAAAATATTAATCTATGAATTTTGTTGTTTATATTATATCATAATTGTTTAATAATAATTTAAGGAGACAGATAAAGAAATAAAATAAAATCCCTCGTTAAAGAACATTACCCCTTCATTGGGTAACCTATTTAGGTTTGCACAAATAGCCTACCAAGATTGGCGTTCTAAAAAAAGTATTATAGGATGAGAGGATGGATTTTGGGTTTTGATTTTACAAGATAATTTACAATACAAAAGGGTTTGATGTTGTGAATAAGATAGTAGAGGGAGTAAAATTTTATAAGTGAGGTGGGTGGAACACTTTTAAGTGTTTGAAAAGAAATAGTGTACCAATGTTTCTCTCATAAAATAAGGCACCAAAAATGGAATTTTTTAGAGGGTTAAAAATTATGGGGTAAAAATATAAACATAAAATGTATTTAAGGAAATTGTTTGGTCATTTTAACCCTTTTCCATTTAGTGTAAGCCTGGATAAACATAATTTAACATTAACCATGATAATTAATATATAATGTTTCATTTTTTTAAATTTGGAAAAAACATATATTTAACATATCATGAAATATTTATTATTATTATTTTAAATTTGGAATAAAATTTTATAAACGAAATTCCCAGAAGTGTAAATTTTTTACATAAAATTAATATCGTAGACGTAATGAGAAAGATGGTTTTAAAGAGAAAAATGTTCAAATGTTTTAAAAGATTATATGTCCAATTTAAAGAGGTAATTGATTCCAATATACCAAATTAGGTTAATATCTGTATAATTTATGTAATTATACTTGAAAACAATTTATTTAATAATTTCAATTTATAATTAATAAAATCAAAAGGTAGTTGTCATTTATCATTCGTTATTTATATCAATTAAAAAAATATTTTCTAATAAAAACATCACACTAATATAATTTTGAATTTAGAATATAAAAAAATTAGTTTTAAAATAAATGGTATAATATTTTGAAAGGATAAATGACAAAAAAACTCATAAATTTGATGAAAAAATAGGGTTTTGAGATGTGTAATTTTAGAAACAAGATGATTTTAAATTAACTTCATGCATAACAATCATATTTGTATGAATATAAATTAAAATTTATAGATATATAATTTATTAATTTAATTTAATAAATTACAAGTTAAGGATTATAATAAATATTTTAACTGTTGAAACATTATATGCATTAATATTGTTTTCCAAAAAATACAAATTCTAAACCTAGAAATAAACATATAATAAAATTCAATATAAAGATGATTCAAAAGTAAATAAATTATTAAATGTACCTTAAAAATATTGATTTTATTATAGAATATAATTGGAAATCTAAATTACATAATTTTTAAAAAATAAAATATTGTATTGCAAAAAATCATTATTTTTCACAATTCACTAAAAAATCATTTTTTTAAAAAAAATTACAAATAATTCACTATAAGATAATTTTATTATGATGAATCAATTAATGAAGATAATTTTTTTAAAATAAATTCTATTAATAAAATATAAATTAATTATTAATTTTATTCAAAAAATAAGTAAAAACATTTTGTATGAAAACATATTTTTGATGATTAAAATTACATTACTTAAGATTGATTGATTATTCAATATGAAATTAAATTATATTTGTACTTAGCATTAAAACTAATAAATATATTTATTAAATTACATAATATTATTCAAAACCTTTTATCTAATTGAAAATATAAAATGGCCATATTTTATATAATATTATTACACGATTCGATGAAGCTTAGTTCCATGTGTCATGTTCACTATCAAAGAAACTCATTATTGCATGTAACAAAATCTATACTTGTTGATTCGTAAAATAAAATATATCATAATACATAAAATGGAAATAAAATCATAAAATATCTGGATGTTATAATCTACCGAACCCTAACTCCCAATCATTCTTTAACTAGAACATATCTCCCTTAAGAGAAGTAAATGATAGAAATATATAATATAAATATGTTTGTGTTAAAATTATAGTCATCAATTCTAGGAATAAAATCAAATATAAGTTTCTCATATCTAGAATCAACATGTCCCATTGATTTTTATAGTAGAAAACAACTATTGGATACATTGGGAATCACTGAAGATGATCCAAATTCATTCCCAATGCTGTATCAAGGTAATGTAACTATGAATACAACATGAATCATAAGGAAAAAAATGAAATTTTTGCAGATTAAAAAATTATCATAAGTATCAAATAAATAGTTAGATATATTAGAGGTGTAAAAAATAATACATCTAAAAGTAGGCAGTCTCCAAACACCATCTATTAGACCCTAAATCACTGTACACACTCATTATGATTCCTCTCTACGAGCATAATCCTATGTTTCATGAATCACATGATTCATCATCATCAAGTACTACAATTAAGGACCATATCTAGATTCATGGTTTATATGTCATTTATTCTCTACACACATGCCGACACATGGACATGAAGATCTAGTGCATACCTACTAACGATTCCTCATCTTACCACACTACTGACACATTCTTAAGGTATTAGGACAAACATATGATAATGTATTATCTTCCTAAATATGAATCATAGTAAGAATATTCTATGGAGAGATTAATAATCCACACTATACTCATCCTTCTTAATTCAATACCATTACACACCATCTGTCTTCCTCATTCTGCTACCAGAAGAGAAACTGATTGTAGTAATAAGATATAGACTCTCTTAATATTAGAAGGGTATACGGTGACCCACATTATGATATCCTCTATGTAATTCTCCATAGTCAAAGGCATATAAATTTTGTTGGGCATGTTGTTATGATAAATATTCTAATATGTCAAATGATATTAGGGTAAATAATGACTTCAAATGTTATGACCTTCTATAAATTATTTTCGTCCAAGGGAGGAGAAAAAAATATAATTTTGTGTATTTAGTGGAGTATTCATATATGGTCATTGATCTGTACTTATGATTCATGAATTCTTATCTAATGTTTAGATTCATTATGTTGGGAAATAATTATCCAACATCATGTTCTGAAAGTCCCCCATTAATTAACCTCACATCTACCTACTTGTCCAATTATAATCCACCATAATAGGGGAGATAAATTAAGTGTAAAAATCACTAGCATGACCCATCAGTCCACTAATGACTTGCTGAAGATAAATATTCTATATATGATGTATAAAAAGACCATAAAATATTTAGGTCTCGTAGTTCCTAAGGATTCTTAAAGATGTTGGAACTAAATGTCATAGGATTATTCCACCATGGTCCTATGTACTCTTCTATCACGAGAAGAGAAAATCCAAAATACTCTAGGATGGAGTGTCTCTAATGTTGGAATCACTTATTTAGGTATGGGGGCTGGCACATGTGCATCATATATGAAATATGAAGCAAAAATGGCATCTCATTTCTAGTGGGTGTATCCATGCATCTATGAAGAAATTTTTTCTCATGTTCTGAATAATTATTAAAAAACCTAAATAGGTTAAGGGAAATATTAATATGTATATGGGATCACAAAATGATTATCCTTCATGGATACTAATCACCCAAGGTATAACCCTCCAAGAACTATCCATGATTATCTTTACAAACTCATTAGTAAATTTTATTAAATATATGAAACATTATAATGAACTCAATTTTAACTGATTAATTTTAAAAAACATAAATCACATTAGCAGTGAAAATAGATATATCACATGATAGAGAAAATAGGTATATCCCCAACATATAACACAAATCATGTAATTTAATTACTGAACTACTATATATCACACGAGGCATATATATATATATATTGATTATGAACTAATATACCAAATCTAAGAGCATGAATGAACCCAAATACCATAAAACTATCAAAAAATCTATTAAACGGTATCTCTATGGTTTGTTACACCTTTTCTATTAAGAAACATGGTTACTCCCTCTCTAGAGTCACACATAGCCTATATATATTATATATTGTACTCTAATTAACAAGAATATATGAATAAAAATATTATTTAGGACTTTTCTGAAACGTCCTAATGTAAGAATCTGGATCTTAATTTGAGGTATGGTTTTCCTTTTCTGGTCTCTTTTGAGAAAAAGTGAAAAATCTAGAAATTTTCTAAGTACATGTTGTGTACTTTATAAGTACATGATGTGTACATTGATGCTGCGCCAGGCCGTGTATGGGCCACACACATCGTGCCTCGGGGCGATGTGGAGGCTGCTTAAAGCGGAGTAAAAATGGCCAAGTACACTCCATGTACACAAGAATTACACGCCATGTACTTTACTTTTTTTATTAAACAAACCGGGGTCACTCCTGACGGACGGAACTTGCTTCTTCTTCAGGTTCTTCGTTTGAGAGAACATGTACAGCCGCGAAACTTCTCTGAGCCCCCGAGCCTCCGTCCATTCTCCAAATCTACCGACATCAATTGCGTTGTAACCACAATCATAAGCCCATACATCTCCTAGTGATTTGTTTTTCAATTCCTCTAATTTCTCAAGATATAGTTGGTTGAGAATTTTGTGAGTTTTCATAGATCTACATCGTTCTAAGGAGAATCAATCTTTATTGTTCAAGTATATCGATCTCCTAGGATCGAGGTAGGTGGTTTGTGCCTTTCCGTAGGATGCCTTTGAATATTCTATGCAATTCCACCAATTCCCTTGAATGGGGTATTGTGTGTTTCCTATTTTTTCCATGTTTTTTTCCAGCATTGATTGATTTCTTGAGTAGAGGTTGATACTTGTGAATAGGGTAATCTTTACAGTGCTCTCGGATGTTTTTCCATGCATGTTTTTCTTGTTAGGCGTTTTTCCAGTTTCCATGCCTAGTTGTAGGAATGTGGAACTATTGTACAGTTATGTTGTTGTGCCTTATAATGATATCCAAGTAGTTGTTGAGGTTTACTTGGGGCGATACGTGAACTATGAATGTTTTCATTACACAGGGCTGTGAGAACCTAGTGTAGTAGACCATAGAGAGAATTGACGTAAGGGCTTCTCCAGAGTGTCTTTAATTTACGATGTGAGACCACATGGGGAATTGACACTGAGTTCTTCCTTAGAGAGTCTGTAGTTCCATGATGTGGGCCACATGGAGAATGAGACATTCAGTGCTTCCTCATAGGGACTACAGTTCCTTTATGTGGCCACATGGGGAATGAGACGTTTAGTGATTACCCAGAGAGCCTTTAGTACGATACGAGAATATAGGAGGAATTGGCGGTGAGTGATTACTCAAAGAGTCTATTTATTTTTACTATAGATGAACCAGAGGGGTGAGACTGTGTGTACCTCTAAGAGGGATGCTAGTGCTTGTAGGTAGAACCGTATGGGTTAGGCTGTGGGAAGTACCTAGAGGTTACATTCTTTTTCTACTTGCTTGAGTCGCAGTTTCTTGTTTGTAAACTATATGCTAGATGACGTGGACTGTTACTACATTGTAATATCCTGTTTACTATTTACTGTTTACTGGTTACTGTTTACATCTTACTATTTACTACTTACTGTACTTCACCTACCATATGTTCACTGACTATTAGGCGTAGATATTTGGGTGGTTGCCTACTGGGACATTGTCTCACACCCTGTTTGGGCAATGCTTTTGGGCCCAAACAAATTATATTGTTGTAGGAATATATAAGGGCATGATCCCTTCTACTTCAGGTTCTTGATTGCTGTGGAGTTGGAGGGAATGAGACCAAGCCGATGCTTACTATGTTGGGGAGTCGCTCATCTGGTTTTCTTTGGTAATTTGGTTTAGTACTGTTTTCAGCATTGTGACTTGTTTGGCTATTTTCCTAGATATATATATATATATATATATATATATCATGCATCATTATTATATATGAGTTCTCCAGTTTACTTCTTTCAGTCTTGTGCTATTTATTTTGGAATGGATTATTATTACTTCTGCTGTAGTATGTTATTATCTCCACTGTGTACTCTGCCAATGAGGGCATAGTTCCCCACTTTCACACCCAAGGCTCTAGCTGCTAGTCTAAAGCCTCTGGTATTTGGGGAAATGTGCTTGAGGCCATGTGACCAACCGAGTACGGGGAACCTCTTGATGGCTTCAGAAATCGGGATGTTACAAAGATGTATCAGAGGTGTTTCTTTTCTCTTGATTTACTATTTGGAGCATTTAGACAGGGATAAGATTTTTTCAGTATGTGGTATTAATCTATGATCGAGAGTAGCTAACCCATGTATAGGGAAAAGCAAATCTACGTCGTTTTTATAGTTTTTTGGTTATTCTATGTTACAGTTGATCCAATTTCACCTAGAGAGATTCAGATGCTTTGTTTTGTTATTGTTGTTGATATTATGGTTCTACTTATGTCGCAACCCAATGAGATGAGGGTATTCCATCTCATGCATCATATAGGAACTTATTATAAATCACATTCCATGCATTCTTGTCATGCCATATAGGGTTCATTAGAAATTTCATGTTGTTGTGATAGATGTTGTGTAAATTATGAATGCTGTTGTGCTAGATTCTTTGATAGAATCCCTGCAGTTTGATAGAGAGGTTGTTTGTATTGTACCTCGTGTTAATGAATGCCAAATTTTTGTTCTTGAGGTGTTATTTGACATCATGAATTGGAAATTTTTGGATCATTGATTTTTTCCCTTATATATTATATGTAGGAGATACCAATCTTTGATTAATGGGGAGTATGGGCCCTCACAGATCAGAATTTGGCACCTTCATTCTTGTTTTTCAGCGTTTTCTGTGCGTCGGTGCAGTTTCAGAGCTACTGCCCAAAAAAACCCAGAATACACAGTGTGTACTTTATATATACACACCATGTATTTTTTAAACCATTTCACTGACTGTTTTTGCAGAAACATGGGTTGTTAAAAATATCTAGGAATAGGCCGTGTACTGTAGATACACACAATTTAGTAGTGAGCTGTGTACCGAGTCGTGTCACTAACAACATGGGTCGGGGAAGCTCGTGTAATACACACATTGTTTTTTATGAACACGCCATGTAGCCTTGTTCTAGGTACCCGGCCGTGTCACCAACAACTCGTGTCGGGAAAAATATTCAAGTACACGCCATGTTTTTTCGGAGCACGCCGTGTAGTCTCAGCCATGTAATAGGCCATGTTACTAACAACATGGGTCCTTGACAACTTGTCTACTACATGCCATGTCCATAGGAAACCTGCCATGTAGTCTCATTTTAAGATGACCGTGTGGGTTAGCCGTACAAGGAGACTCGGTTAGGGGTATAGAGTTAAGTACATGTCGTGTAGAGTTTATACATGTCGTGTAGTCATGTTTTTTAAAACATGAGTGTTTCCTTCCCCTGTTTCCATTTTGTACTCCCTTGTTCTTTGTCCTTGATATTCCTGATCTAAGGTATGATTTTGATCTTTCAGCGCTATGCCTCCAAGAAGACTTCCTTATGTATTTTAGTTGTTGGATAGTAATCAAATGCCAGATATGGTTGATTAGGGACTTCATGCTAATCATCCAGTTGAGCCAGCCTTGGATCTAGCTGTCGTACCAGTTGGAGCTATTGATGCATAGTTTAGGGAAGGATTTTATAAGGACAATGCATACCTTTCGGGGAGCACTGCCTCCTGCCATGACTATGGAAGACTTGACGTAGGTTTTCCAACAGCTGGATCCTCCTACTTTTTTGGGGAAAAGAAGACCACAGGCTGTAGAGTCATGGATAGAAGCCATACTGACAATCATTGAGCATCTAGAAATGCCTTTAGATAGGTGGGTCAAGCTCACTACCTATATTCTACAAGACTCCACCAAGAGGTGGTGGGACGCAATCTCACAGGCGGGTCCTCATCAGGTTATGGCTTAGGAGGAGCTCCAACGCGTGTTTTACAACTACATCTACCCAGAGACCCTGAGGGACAATCGATCCCGGGAGTTCATGAGTCTAGAGGAGGGTACTCATTATGTTATGGAGTATTCCTCTCATTTCACTAAGCTGCAGCATTTCACACACCTCCAGGGTGGATATGGGATGTTCTTAGAAAGGATGTTTGAGGATGTTCTCAGGCAGGAGATCCATTCACAGGTGAAAATCTATCAGTTGAATTCCATCACTTCCATCATCAACCAGGCACTGACTGTAGAGCACAATCTGAGAGACTCCGGAGCTGTGAGCTTGGGAGGTTCTACTTTCAGAGCTAGTATTCCTCCAGTTCATAGTAGGAGGCACTGTAGGGAGTCTTTGTGTGATGATTAGAGGAGGTGAGATACATCTTCATGTGTCCAGGTAGTATGATACCAGTGTGTAAGGGTAGGGAACATGAGGCCACAATTCCAGAGAGACCTAGTGGAGTGCTGATCATGAGGCAAAATGGCTCACCTTCAGCATTTCTGTCAGGTTTTCTCATTCGTAGATGGTGACAGGGGTTCTACCACGACTCCTCGTTTAGGAGAAGCTCTACCAGTTTCTCACTAGTTGGGGAGCTGGAGTTCTTTTGGCCATTCGGGCCGAGGTGGAGGTTTAGGCAGTGGCGGTCATTCACTAGTATTTCAGTGTCAGCAGGGATGATCAGCTTAGAGTGGCCAGGCGGGGTCACAGGGCTGCGAGTTAGGCCAGACTATTATGGTGGAGCAGACCTATCAAGAGTAGGATCCCATACCTTCTACAGTTCGAGGTAAGATCATAGTAGACTCAGTTTTATATTCATCTCTTTTCGATACGGGTGTTATGCATAGCTTTGTCTCTGTTGCTATTATGGAGAGCCTTGGGCTCTGTATCTTTTCTTCTTCTGACATTTTTACAGTAGACATACCTTTGGGGATGAGATCAACTGGTGTACGTCAGTGCAACGAGTGACCTCTCGAGGTTGCAGGGTATCTTTTCTTATGGGATCTCTATGTCCTAGAGATGACATGCTATGATTTAATTCTTGGGATAGACTATTTGGTTCCCTTTAATGCATTCATCGACTGTTATTGCCACAGGGTGAGTTTTATTTCACCATAGGGTGAATCTTTTATTCATAGAGGAAAATGGGATGTTTGGGAGAGTCGAGCAGGACTCAAGCATCATAGGCTATGAAGGGTTATAACCCAGATGGCTAGTCTTTATCTGGAAGATTAGGGGACTTCATATTTATACTTTCCTCCAGTGGTGGATCGTTTCCGAGATGTCTACCCAGAGGATTTCTTCATTTTTCATCCGGAGTGTGAGGTAGAATTATCTATTGAGATTGTGACAGGAGTAGTAGCGGTGTCCATTCCTCCCTATAGGATGGCTACACCTGAGTTTTAGTAGCTCAAGAAACAGATGTAGGAGTTGCAGGAAAAGGGTTTCATCCAACCCATAAATTCCCATTGGGGTTCGCCTGTCCTGTTTGCGAAGAAGGAAGACGTTACCCTTTGACTCTGTGTGGATTATTGGAAGCTGGTCCTACTGAATGTCAAGAACCGATATCCCTTACTAAGGATTGATTAACTTTTCGATCAGCATCAAAGAGCTCGAGTGTTCTCAAAGATAGATTTGAGGTCCGGTTATCATCAGTTGCGCATTCGACCATTGGATATACCTCTGATAGCCTTCTGGAGAAAATATCGTCTCTATGAGTTTATGGTTATGCCGTTCGGTCTAATGAATGCACCAGTAGTTTTCATGGAACTGATGAACCGAGTGTTCCATCCTTACTTGGATTCCTTCATCGTGGTCTTCATGGATGATATCTTGGTGTACTCAAAGACTCGACACGACCGTGCTACCCATCTTGAGATTCTTCTGAGTACACTGAGATAACATCGATTTTTTGCTAAACACTCGAAGTGACACTTTTGGATGGATCATATTAACTTCTTGGGTCACGTCATATCAGAGGAATTAGTATCTGATGACCTAGATAATGTGAGAGCTATAGTTTCTTGGGAGAAGATGAAGAACGTTTTTGACGTACAGAGTTTCCTAGGGCTGGCTGGATACTACAGATGCTTCATTCAAGACTGTTCACACCTGGAAGCACCATTTATGGGTCCAACCAAGAAGGGGGTGAAATTCTTTTGGTCATATTTTTGTGATTCAGCCTTCCAGGAGCGGAAGGGAAGGATGATATCAGCACTGATACTAGTCATTCCAGAGCTAGGAAAGAGCTATACTGTTTATTATGATGCTTTAGTTGTCGGGCTGGGCGCTATGCTTATGCAGGGAGATGGATTCGTTGAGTATGGGTCTCGACAGTTGAGTCCACATGAGAGGAACTATCCGACACCCAATCTGGAGTTTTCAGTTGTTTTTTATGCCTTGCGCTGTTGGAGACATTACCTTCTGGGAGTGAATTTTGTGGATTTCACTGACCACAAGAGTTTAAAGTATATCTTCACTCAGCGAGATCTGAATCTGAGACAACACAGGTGTGTTGAGTATCTTCAGTCTTCTGATTTAGAGCTTGCCTATACGCCGGGAAAGGGAAAAGTATTGGAAGATGTGTTGAGCATGAGAACTTAGATTCAGGAAGTTCAAGAGGCCAATAGTTAGTGGCAGCTTATAGATCTGTTCTCTGATATGCATCTGGAGGTGGATGAGATACAGAGACAAACTTAACTATCTTATGTAGCTGTTACCTCTACACTTCTTGATTGGGTACGGATGAGGTAGCTATCAGACCCCTAAGGATTAGTTCTGCGGGAGAGTGTGTTAGGAGAGGACCCTCTTCTAGGATGGACAATGGGAGAGGATGAGATCTTGTGTTTCCAGGGATGCGTATGGGTACCCTCAGACATACATGAGGAGCTAATGCGGTATTTTCATTCCACTATTTAGGCAATTTATCCTGGCGTCACCAAGACATATCAGGATCTTCATCACTAGTACTGGTGGCCAGGTATAAAGAGACATGTTGCTAGTTTCATCTTGAGGTTTTCTACTTGTTATCAGGTGAATGCGGAGCATCAACGACCATCATTCCTTTTTCAATAGTTACCCATTCCGGAGTGGAAGTGGAACGATGTCGCGATGGACTTTATGGCCAGATTTTCGAGGTCAGCTCGAGGGAATGATGTTGTTTGTGTTATCGTCGACATGATTTCTAATGATGATCACGTCTTACCGATCAAGGAGACCTTCAGTGCTGATGATCTGGGATGACTATACATCTGAGATATTGTATTTCTACATGGAGTTCCACTCTCCATTATTTCAGACTGGGATGGACGCTTAACTTTTCCGTTCTGACAGGGGCTTCATATGACTTTGGGTGCACAGGTACTTTTAAGTACATCATATCATCCCGAGAAAAATGGCCATTCTGAGTGTACAATCTAGGTGCTTGAGGATATCCTCCGAGCTTGCATTCTAGACTTTGGTGGTTCTTTGTAGAAACATACCCCTCTTGTGAAGTTCTCCTACAACAATAGTTTTCAGGCGACTATTCACATTGCACCTTACAAGGCATTGTACGGTAGGCCATGTCGATTACCTTCATGCAATATGGAGGAAGGAGAGGCAGCTTTACTGGGACCTCGTCTTGTTCAGGAGACCGTAGAGTAGATAGAGTTGATTCGGAAGAGGATTGCTATAGAACAGTCTCGACAAAAGTATTATGTTGATCAGCGGAGCCGACCTATGGAGTTCGAGGTGGGGGATTAGGTTTTCCTGCATGTCACATGGTTGGGACACTAGAGGATTTGTAGATAGGTTATTCTTTCACCATGGTACGTCTGGCCATTTGAGGTATTGGAGAGAGTTGGGACAGTTTTCTATCGGTTGTAGTTACCTCAGAGGTACTGGGATACGCACGAAATCATCCATGTCTCTCAGCTCTGATGTTACTTTTCAGACCTGTCCCATGTTTTTCATCCTGAGGAGGTTGATCTTGAAGCTGATGCGTCGTTTGAGGAGCATCCTATCCGGATTGTCGATCGTAGTATGAAGGTTCTCTGTGGCTGGTATATTCCTCTATTACGGGTGATATGGTAGCACATTCGAGTACAAGACAAGACCTAAGAGAGGGAGGCCGATGTATGATCATAGTAGCCAGAGCTGTTTGGGGTTTCATCTTTTATGCCCCACTAGGGAAATTTGGGGACATATTTCATTAATGGGGTATGTTTTTAAGAATTTAGATCTTTATTTCAAGTATGTTTTTCCTTTTTTAGTCATTTTTGATAAAAAGAGGAAAATATGGAAATTTTCTAATTACACGCCATGTACTTTATTAGTACACACCATGTACTTTGATGTACAGACAGGCCGTGTGCTGACCGTGTTTGGGCCACACACATGGTGTGTAGGGGCGATGTGGAGGCTGCATAAAGCAGAGTACAGAAAGGCCAATTACACATCGTGTACCCTATAAGTACACGCTGGGTACTTTATTTTTTTCATTAAACGTACCAGGGTCGTGCCTGATGGAAAAAACTCACTTCTTCTTCATGTTTTTAATCCGATAGAAGCTGTACGGACGTGCAACTTCTCTGAGCCCCGAGCCTCCGACCGTTATATGAATCGACCACTGTCAATTGCATTGGAACCGCAACAGTAAGACCTTTCTTCTCCTAGAGATTTTTTTTCCAATTCATACTCTTTCTCAAGATAGTGTGGGTTGATCATTTTGGGCATTTTCGTAGATATACACCATTCTAAGGAGAATCAATCATCATAGTTCAAGTATATCGATCTCCTAGGATTGAGGTAGGTGGTTTGTGCCTTTTTGTAGGATGTCATTGAATATTTTGTGCAAGTCCACCAATTCCCTTGAATGGGTTATTGTGTGATTCCTATTTTTTCCTTGTTGTTTTCCTGCTTTTCTTGATTACTTGAGTAGAGTTCAATGCTTGTGAATAGGGTAATCTTTACATTGCTCTGGATGATTTTCCATGCATGTTTTTCCTATTAGGTGTTTTTCTAGTTTCCATGCCTAGTTATAGGATAGTAGAGCTGTTGTAATGTTATGTTGTTGTATCATAGAATGATAGACAAGTAGTTCTTGAGTTTTACAGGGGGCGATATGCACTCTATGCATGTTTGTTTTTCACAGGGCTATGAGAACCAAGTATAGTAGACCATAGGGGGAATGGAAATAAGGGCTTATCCAGAGTTTCATTAATTTACGTTGCGATACCATAGAGGGAATTGACGTTGAGTGCTTCCTCAGATAGTCTGTTGTTCCTTGACGTGGCCCACAGGAGGAATGAGACGTTGAGTGCTTCCACAGAGAGCCTTTAGTATGATATGATACTATAGGGGGAATTGACGATGAGTGCTTCCTCAGAGAGTCAATTTATTTTTACTATAGCTAAACTAGAGGGGTGAGACTATGTGTACCTCCCAGTGGGTTGCTAGTACTTGTAGGTTGAACCGTATGGGTTAGGATGTGATAAATACCCATTGGATACCTTCTTTTTCTACTTTATTGAGTGGCTATTTCTTATTTTTAAACAATATGCTAGAAATTGTGCACTGTTACTACAGCGTATTATTATTTTTAATGTGTACTGTTTACTGCTTAATGTACTTCACCTACCATATGTTCACCTACTATTAGGCACAGATCTAAGGGTGGTTGCAAAATAGGAAATTGTCTCAGACCCTATTTGGGCCATGCTTCGGGGCCCAAACAGGTAATATTGTTGTAGGAATAAATAAGGGAAAGTGCCCTTCTACTTCAGGTTCTTGACTGCTGTGGAGCTAGAGAGCATGGGACTAAGCCGAGGCTTGTGATGCTGTGGAGTCGCTCATCTGTTATTCTTTTTTTACTTAGGTTTAGTAATTTTTTTACCATTGTGACTTGTTTGGATGTATTCCAAGACACACACACACACACACACACACACATATATATATATATCATGCATCATTATTATATATGTGTCCTCCAGTTTTCTTCTTTCAGTCTTCTTCTGTTTATTTCTGTACAGATTATTATTACTTCTTTTACTGTATGTTGTTTACTTCCACTCTATACTCTACCAATGAGGTAATAGTTTCCCTACTATCACACCCAAGGCCCTCGCTGCTAGTTAGCAGCCTCTGGCGTTTGGGGAAATGTGCTTGAGGACATGTGACTAACCGGGTATGGGGTGCCTCCAGGTGGCTTTCGGAGTAGGGAAATTACACCTAACATGAACCATCATGCTTGATCCAAAGAGCCATAAGGCCTCATGCACACCTCTACATAAGGAATATTCTTCTAACTGGATGCGATGGTCAGAAATTCATCTATGGGAAGAATATACCGTTGTTAATCATAGTCATACATAGAATTTATAAATAAAATAAAAACAATTCATGGCATTATGGTTGAAGAATAAACATCATAATTTTAAAATAGATGGTATGGTTTTAAAAAAATAAAAAATCAGTCTCACTATGTTTCATGAAAAAAGTTAGTATAATGATAAATTCAGATAAATAAATTAATGCAATATGAATTTTATGATATCCTTCATGGTTCCTCTACCTGCTTGAAACTCATAAATCAGTAATATATTATTGGTCCCTTTCTCTTACATGGATCCCAAAAAATTAATTATTCATACTCCTCAAAATTCATATATAGTATGTGAGTAAAAAACATTGTAGGGAACCAAAAGTGCATCTGTATCATATTTTAACATTAATAAATGTGGCATTCCATGATATCATCAAATTTTAAGGATATCAAAAACAATCATACACTGACCAACCATGTTGTAACCAAGCCACCACGATCCATTGTCTAACTTTCTTTATCCTTACATTGGAATGATTGTCATAAAAGAATATATATGTAATCAAGAACATTCCAAAGGGTTGATGAATGAGTAACTTTAAATCCACAAGGAATCAAGTAAACATATCACCCACATGGGTTAAAAAACAAGGACATTCTATCCCAACTCACCCTCCAGATAGGACAAAAGGACATTGTAACCCAAAATTGTGTCTCACATTAGGCCACAAGGTAATCATCCCCCTACCCTATGTATATTTATGGCTTCTTCATCATCATATGTCTTGTAAACTCCTCATTTATGGTATAATTATTTCAAAATTTTCAACCAATTACGTGTACCAAAACAATACCACTAGTGGAATTTCAATGCATACATATAGGGTAGAGCATATAAAGGTAGAAAGTATCATGTCATCATGAGAATTTAGTATCAATATTTGTAAAAAAGTTTTCAATATATAATATGGAAATTGTATATATACAATCATAGTCATGGAATTAATCATCATAAATGGATCTCAATAGCTAGAAACAAAAACAAACATGATCCTTCTCAGGAATGGTAATAAATATTTTATCCAACAAAATAATATAATCATGAAAATAAGTGAATATAAGGGCTTTGATGTTTTGTAACATTCGAACTCAACTTCTTTGACAAAGTACACCAATATTTCCAGAGAACCAAATCCGAAATCCCAATGTACACCCACAAAAAAACCTAGTTCAATCATGAAGGATACACCTCTCATATTCCAATTCATTATAGAATATGTTTTAGAAAGGATTACCAAAGATAGTATATTATATGAAGGGTAGTTATTGAATCAAATACCTTAAATGGTTCATAAACAGAGCTAGTTTTGAGGTACTTTAAATTAGAGGACATCAATCCACCGATTGTTTTGTCAATTCAAGAAAAAAAAACACTTCATTAAATATAGATGAGAAAGTCATGTATATTCATCTAACATTGATTCAAAATTACTTTTTAATTATAATAGAGATCCGAGATAATATTCAATAATATGTTGGTATCATGACTATTGATTTATGATAACATATCGGGAAAGAACAACAATTCAAGATAGATGTTTCTCTTGTTAAAATGATATCAATTGCAGGTTGAAATTTGTTTTTTTTCATGAAATTATTAAACATATCATAGTTAGTTTCCATAATAATCAATATATTCAGAAACAGAATGCAAGATCATTTATTTTTTAAGGGTAATATGTAGATATTTAATAAATTCAAAAGTGGTGGTTTTTTGAGCACATACCTCAATTATAAATCATAAAATCACTTTGGTTCACCAAAATCACGTTTGTGAGGAGAGTAAATAACCATAAAAATCCATATGAGTCTCATGGTTTAAGAAAAATCCTTATAGAAATAATAAAATATCAAAATTGACAATTAATGGTTATTAAAATAGATTTTAAGATAATAGATTCATGTGCACATGGTTTGAGACTACGTGTAAGTACTAGGTTCTTCCATTGATTTAAATTACTTTTTATAGTGTTGAACATACGGAAAGGGAAAAATAGGTCGAGGTCTTGGATATATGCCTATTACATGACATGACAAGGGGTAACACACTGATTATTTCCATGTACATGTAATTTAATAGCCTAGCCTTGTATTAATTATACATTGCATGAAGTGATGTCGGTATGGAAGATATGACCAGCCACGTACATGTTGTGTACTTACCAGTACACCCCATGTATTGATGTTAATAGGACCATTTAATGATAGGGTCGTAATATTATTAGATGTAGGAAAACATCTATATACACAACACGAATGCTCAATTACACAATGTGTAATTATATTTTTTTTATTAAAATGTGGAAAACCCTTGTTTTTTATGGATAATAGCTTCCTCTCCTGGTTCCAATGTTGTAGTGCTAAAAGAATATGTTCCTCCTGCTTCATCCACTGAACTCTGATTCGAACAATGTTAGATGTGTTCGAACCCTATCAGTGTGTTAATGATTCCACGTGATCTATTCTTCATAATTTTTTTCTATAAACCTATTAATCAAATAATTATTGTATATTCTTTTTTATATAGGTATATAGTGTTCTATGATGAATTAGAGGCCGATGCTGGATGTGGAGAGTCGTACGAGCATGGGGTAGGTAGTGGATGCCTTGTTTTATGTTTTAATGATCATTTTGGGTGGTGTATTTTTTCTGAAAATGGTGGGTTTTGCAAAAAACCAGGTTATAGAATATTGAATTGACTATTAGACAATGTGGGATGCCTTTGGCATTCCATATACCTGTAATTCATGACTGAGGATTGGCAAGATGTCATTTCTACATAAGTTATTTTAGTCATGGGATTCAATTTTGTTATTATTTTTTTGTTTGTTTTTTAATTAATATGTTTAAATAGTTTAAACTTGAATAAGATAATTAGTGTCATTAAAAACCTCAGCGTTTTTATGTTATATCTGGAAGATAGTGCAATTGAAATTATTTAAATTTAGTTTCCTATTTATTCGTGTTTTGATGTGATTATATCTATTTAATTCTTGGTATTACATATGCTAACATCCTTGTGGTTGGTTGGGATGGATTCAACATTAGGATTGATTGATGTTGTTCTCTGATATGTCATGGCCCAAATATTCATCGGTAGATTTGACTACAGGATTCAGTGTCATGGACATTGGTTTTAGGTAGTGTTACTATGAGGTTGGGGATGACCCAAAATACATGGATGGAATGGATATTGGATTTGAGCGACATGGTCATAGGGGAACTAGGTTCCAGTGATGGTGTGGCTTAAGTTCCCTATTTGGTGATTTCTGCTCACCCATGCCGAAAAATAAATATTGTGTCATGTGAAAAAAGGTAGTCACCATGATCAGGTAGATTTTACCACTCAAGTGGGAAGATGACCCTAATATATGGGGATTAAGTATTTTTTTATTTGGGGGTTCTTTCCATAGAAAGAAATGTGGAAGGTGAGGACTCTTCGGTTGATAGCGATGAGGACATCATGATGGGGGATGGGGAACACCCTACCTGTTGACATGGTCCTTGATCTTTATTTGAGGATAGACATCATTGTTCCCCCATTTTTCATTCCATGGGATGACATAATCCATTGACATGTGGGTCTATGAGACTACAATACAATTATTTGTGCATGCCATTGGGAAATCGGTAATCCGAGACACTTTGTGTTATGAGTCACATGGTGTCAGGATATGAGATTGACATGGAAAAAGGGTTCACCTAGGATTTTTTACTATAGGTGAACAATGGGACATGTATCAAAGACTCTCTTTGATTCTAAAATTTTGGCATTGGTCATACCATATGACACTCCTAAGTGGATGGTGAGAAATAGTTGAGGTTGTGTTAATTTGATGAATCACAATATTTGATTTATATATAGATGAATGTAATACTAAACATATATTCTAGGTATGCACCATTGGGTCGTATCCAACTGAGATTCATCTTACACCCTACACAGGACCTTTAGGGCATATGATGACTTTATGTTTTATATATCAGGAATGGATCAGCTTCCGGAGTTGTTTTGTTGTGCTGTTTCGCATAGAAATTGGCATGGACCTTTAGGTCATGCCTAGATGGAGTATTAATTTTATTTAGCTTTAATTTCTGTATCAGCCTGCTTTTTCTTATATGCAGAAACATTGATTATCTATTAGAACCCTTTGTATATTGGCATATATGACCTGTTATGGATGCAAGCCTTTTTTGTTTCAGTAGTGGGTACATGTGGTGTTTGTTAAGATGATTTTTTTACATTTTACTTTTTTTGTCTCTATGTTACATCTGATATTCTTTGGTATTGGATATGATTCCTCTATGAAAGTCTGGTTCAAGTCTGTTGAGTCATTTATTTTCACTACATGCTATATAATGATGCACATGCCACTGTATTATCTATTCCTAGATTGTATAACCTCTACACTATACATTTTTAAACACTCTATGCTAGTCGAAATACTTTTTTATTCATGGGGGTGTACCTAAGTCCAGTGAAACCTAGTTTTTTATCACTTTTCGAGTGGATTTTATGGACGGGAATGTTATAATGTGGTATAAGAGTAGATATTGACTGGGATTTAGTAACTGTGATTCATTTTATACTAATGAAATCATGACTGCCTTTATTTTATGTCGGTCTTAATATTTTTGATATGGTATACTATAGATATGTTGCAGTTTGAACTGGATTTCCCATTGCATATGGGTTCTTATATTCCAAGGTACAGGGGACAAAAAATGTTTACTTGGGTGGGTTTTGTTGTTTTTATTTTTCATAGATTATAGTTTATATGGTTCCCACCATGGTGGCTCACTTGGTTTGTGATGTTATTGGTTGTGATATGTGACCCTTGACACTGTGAGGTAAGGGGAAAATTGGACCATGGACCAGTGAGGAAAGGTGAGTTTGATTGGATTTTCATAGGCACATTTCTTAGGTATTTCAATTTCAGATATGCACATATTCTCTGTGAAGTGATAATTCCATGTGAATAATATTAAATCCCATTTGAATATGTGAAATTACATGATGTGATTGAATTTATTTTTTAATGTAATGTGGAATTTCATGTTTTATATTTGTAGAATTTTATGTGGAATGTGAATGGGTCTGGCTCTCATAGGAGCAGGTAGGTTTGATGGTTGAGGTGGTTTTGTACATCAGGATTGGGAGCTAGGTATTATAATTGAGGGAACATTGGTTTTTAAAATGGACATGCCATGAGGATTATTTTTTGATACTTGGATCTGTTGAGTGCCTATATATAATCCATGAGGCCAAGATACCATGGGGTAATGGTTGCGATGGGGGAGAGTAAGCGTAATTGTTTTACACTGCATTTTTATAGCTTTCCATATCTATGTAATATATATACTATGATATATAAGGGATGTATCAAGATTTTATGGTATTTCATTGGTGTATCCTAGTTGGATTGATGGACCGTCAATTTGGTGATGTTATAGTGCCTCATAAGAATGATTAGGTTCAAACCCATGTGGTTCAGTATGAACATGAGATGCATGTATGTGTTCCAGGGAAGGATCATGTGAAATATTTAGTGTGGGTAATGAATCTACTAGGTTTAACAGTGTTCTTGCCGTGGCTCGACGAGCAGCCCCGATGTAGTCCGGTATGCATTTTTTAGTGTGTAAACAAATGTGATCATGAAACATATCCCTCTATGTCTTAACTTAATCGAGAGTTACATTAACATCACCTGCCACTTTTTCTTGGTGAAGGTGGTCCACAGGTAGCTGAGAAATGGATATAAATGTTGGATAATATCATCACGATTTTTTGATGACTCCAGGGAGGAGGTTCAACCTGGAGATATATATTCTCAGAGGACCATCAAAGCACTAAGAGATGTGTCGGCTCAGTTTTGTAGGCATAAGGAATTGGACTGAAAGGCTTCAAGGATATATTCTTCATGGACCCTATCCCTGATTATGGTACACCGTCTAGGAATCAGTAAACTATTTTAGGCTGGCCTGATTCTCAAAGGAACAAAATCCAACTCTCATAACTGATGGAAACCTAATAGGAATGTATCACTTGGACTAGGTAGTGACTTCAGGTGATGGATAATATAGTAGGAAATGAGGTCGAAAAGAGATACATCATGTCATGTAGGACAAAGACCCAGATTGACCTCCTGGTCATATTTATGTAGTGGTTTTATTACCCTATGGGTAGCAAGGGCATGTCCTAACTCATTGTGATAAGACCACAAAAGAGGGTCGACAGTGTGGATATGTTGTAAATCATGATTGGTTCAGCTAGAATCCATCTCATATTTCAATCAAATAGGGACTAGGATAGATTAAGGAATCATTTTTTGGATTTGTATTCATACCATTCGAGGGTAGTTGAGGATTAGATGTATACGAAGGATGTGGCAGAGAAAGTGGCACTCAGCCATGCGGTCAGTGGCTATTGATTGGTGTAGTATAGCATTGAGGTTAGGCTTCAATAAGTTGTTATTTAGGACCGGTGTGTTCCATTAATATTTAGGGGAATGGTGGGATATAGATCTGACAATGGTCTTATGTATATAGGGGAAATTGAAAATGTTGTTTCTTCATTCCTTTTTCATGGATTATTGTGGAATGTCCATTTTGAGTGCACGAGGTGCACAAGATGAAAGTAGAATGACCAAAAACTAACCAGTTTGTTGGAACCTTCTTTGGTGCATGATTATATATATACATATGATGCTTGGAATTAGGAGCATCGTTGGATGCATGATTAGAGGATCTTAGGAATCAGTGCATCTAATGGATGTAGGTAACTTAAGGTGCCTTTAGAATCGGGGCATCAGGTATATATACTGTGATTGAGGTGTGAGACACCATGTTTATACTAATCGTTCATGAGATGTGAGACCAAATTTTTCAATGGGATAAATGCCTCCAGATTGTATTTGATGGAGTTCAGGATATGATTGGCTCTCAGAATCAACAACAGACCACCTGATGAGGATCATTTGTGATAAAGAGTCATAGGAGGACCATGGGTATAGAAATACGTTGATGAACCATTGATTGATTTTATCTTTGGGCCAAGATTATTCTAGAATGTTTCTTCACCACCATTAAAAGGGTAATTCAGGGACGAATTGCATTAATAAGGTTTATCTGTAAGAATAATGTTCTTCCAATGAGGTACGATATTTTTTAGTATTTTACTTATGAAAAAGAAAAAAACAGGTCGAGGGAGAGGATTTAGGCCTATTTTATTATGTGAATAGGGGTTACATGTAGTGTATTTCTAAGTACATATAATGAAATGGTATGGTCATGTAATGGAATAACATGGCCATTAGGGATATCATTAAGGAAGAGAATAACAACCATGTATTTGTAGTGTACTTACTAGTACATTCAAACTATTGTGGTCAGAAATACCTTTTAATTATGTGGAAGGGATTTCTGATGAAGAGTGATAAACTACCATATACATTGAATGTATTATATTATACATAATGTATACTTTTTTATTGATAAAAAAGGATGTATCATCAATTCTTTAAGATAAATAGTAGCCTCCTCCTATGGTTCTTGAGTATTAGTGTTAGAGGAATATATTCCACCTGATTTGTCATTTGAACTCTAGTTAGAACATTGTCTGATGCATTGGAACCCCATCGATGAGTTCTTGATTCCACTTGAGTAGTTTTCTTTGTGATTTATCATCTAAAACTATTTGTCAATGCTTGATATTTATTATATTTATATAGATCTAATTTATTTATAGACAAATTATAGTTCAATTTTAGAATACAAGAGTCGTACAAGTGCTAGGTAGGTGGTGCATACCATGTTTTTTGTTTTCATGGCCATTTTGATGTTGCGGCTTTTTAGCCCAATGACGAGTATTGAGATAATCCTTGTTATATCATATTGAAATTACTATTAGACCATGTTGGATGTTGTGGGAAGGCCTTATACCTATTAAACATTGGAGAGGATGGGAAAAAGGAATTTTCTCTTTGGGTTATTTTGGATGGGGTTCCAAAATGGTTAAAATTGATTTAATTGTTTTTGAACTGGTATGTTTAAATTGTTTAAGCTTGATTAAGATAATTAGACACATTCAAGACCCTTGTACTGCTATGTTATAGATTATAACTAGTTAAATTCAAACTGTTTAAATTGAATTTCTTGTTTACAAGTGTTTTAATGTGATTATATATATGAAACTCTTGGGATTACATATGCTGATGCCCTTAGGGGTGTGATGCGCTTGAATTGTGGTTGGGGTGGCATGACCACTATGATTTATTATTGTTGTTCATTAGTTGGGTCTGCCCAAATTTTATTGGATGGATTTTACCATGAGATTTGGTGTTGTGGTTGTTGGTTTGTGGTAGTGTGACTATCAGGATTTGAACGGCCGAGGATTCATGGATGGCATGTCCATAAGATTTTAGTGATTTGGTCATTGGTGAATTTTGTGCT
The DNA here is from genome assembly GCA_963277665.1 of Viscum album. Lineage (NCBI taxonomy): Eukaryota > Viridiplantae > Streptophyta > Magnoliopsida > Santalales > Viscaceae > Viscum > Viscum album. Next base: position 1,349,614,831 of record OY728150.1, on the reverse strand, counting down.
AGAGATGGTGTTTCTTAGGTTATAAAAGTGGTGATTTACACTCACCTTTTCTGGAAAAATCAATTATTTAGTCATGTGTACATAGGTAGACTCCATGATTAGGTGCGTTTTACCTAAATTGTTCATAGACACGCTCGATTGTTGTGGTTTTGAAATTTGTGATTTGTGTGTACTAATTTTAGAAAGCCATCTGGAATGTGAGGATCCTTTGATTGTTAGTGATGAGGCTGTCAGTTTAGGGTATAAGGCTCAACATTCTTGATACCGTGGTCTTGGTTCTTTAATTTTAGATAATCATCATTTTCCTCTAGTTTTCTTACTATGAACTGATGTTATTCTTATTGCAGGGTGTACGTGGGATCGAGGTACTATTGGTTGGGTGTGTATTCGTCATGTAGGTATATTGAGAGACTAAATGACGTGAGTAACATGGTGTTGGAATATGTTATTTTTGGGTATCTTGAGGGTTCACCAAGTCTTTATGACTACGTGGGTACCATGGGCCATGGGCCATGGTGTTTCCTTTCTTCTGAGATTCCGGTGTTGGATGAAGTAGTTAACACTCCCTGGTTGATTCTTATCACCATTGGATGTTGTTTTTATTTATTGATTCAAACTATTTATTTACTTAAATATTAATAACTCCATAAAAACATATTCTATTTACACAACATTGGGTGGTATCCAACTAAGAATCGTCTCACTCCCAACATGGAACCTTAGATACATATGTAGACTTTATGGATTTACGTATGGGGAAGGGATCAACTTCTGGACTTGGGTTGTAGTACTGTTTTTCCAAGATATTTTCATGGAAAATGAGGCTATTCATAGCTTGAGTTGTTCATTTTTTAGCTTTCATTATGGTATAAAAATGATTATTTATATATGTAGTTATAGTGGTTACACATGGGCACCCATTGTATATTAACATATAAGACCATATATGGATGCATGCCTTGTTGTTCTAGTAGTGGTAACAAGTTCTGTTTAGCATGATGTTATATTTAATTTCTATCATAGATATCTCTATATTCCTTCTTATGTTTATTGATATTGGATATGCCATAAATTTACAGGTCTGGTTCGAGTCTGTATGTTCATTCATATCTACTTCATGTTTTATTATGATGCTTGAACCAGTGTATTATCTATTCCCAGATGGTATATCCTACCCACCATACTGGTTTACACCCTTTCTGCTAGATAAAATATTTTTAAATTCTGGGAGGTACACCTAAGTCTAGTGACACACAATCTATAAGCAATGTTTGAATGGATGTTCAGGTTGGGGTTATACTCCACATTTTGTAAAACATTAGGCCAATGTATTTTCATAAGATCCTGGAAATCATTGAGTTATGTTATTCTTTATAATAATGGTTTAGACACCATTAATTTGGTTAATGGAATTTTTCCCAAGTCTATCTTGAGACTTGGGGGTGTCCTTGTGGTTTAGGACATGAAAGAGGGGAAATGTGTCCACCGAGTGCAGGTTTCACGATTGGCGTGTGTTTAGTTGTAATTGTGGCCCCCAAATTTGATTTCTATGAGGAGGGGTAAACATTTTAAGAAACTATGCCAGGTTTATGCCAAAAAATGTTGGTTTGGACAGATCAACCCTATGAAATCACCACACTAGTTACCAAATCATGCAGGCTCCCTCAGAAACCATGAAACGTGTCCTCAATTTTAGAGAGAGGGTTATACATCATTGGCACACAGTTTGGCCAACCGTACAGTTAAACTATGAGACCCTATTGAAGTTGATTTTTACCATGTTTATCCTCAGTATTCCTAAAAATTCATCTATTTTTCTCTTTCTTTCTTCATCTATAATTCCTTATGATGAACCCAAATTCTTCAATATCCCCATAGAATGATCTCTCTTGTTTCGAAGCCATTTGGAGCACTGTTTTGTGTGGATCAATGATTTGAGTGAGTATAACACTCCAATTTATTACATTTTATGTATTAAGTATAGAGTTATTATTCTTCATCATCTAAATAACTAAAACCCATTTTTCCTAGTGGATCATATTTTGGGGATTTCAAGGGTTTTGGAGTTCGATTCAAAGGCTATTGGAAACTGAATGTTCATCTTTATAATCTAGGTAGGTTCTTAACAAGTTATATCCCACAATATATTTTATTATTTATTTGTATGTGGTTGTACTTTTGTGTTGTTGTATTTACCAATTTGTTTTTCTTGCTATAAATGATAAATTTATTTGGAAAATGTTTAATTTATCCACAAAATATCTTTATGGGATGTGTTTATGTTTATTTGACCAGGATATAGGCTACCAATGGGGTGTGTCGATCCTTGAACATGTAAATTGAAATTTTAACTGTAAAAATTTAAATGTATTAACACAGTTCTCCTAATGAATGTGTGACTTGTTTTCTTCGGTTAAGGATTCAAGCTAATGGTGTTATTTTCTACATATTATCATGGGATAAGTGTTTGTTTGGTATAATGTTAATGGGTTAAATTTATTACGTATTGTAAAGGGTTTTTGTGGTTGATTGGAAAAGGCATGTAAATGATAAATGGTTTAATTTGGTAATTGTATGTAATATAAAATCTAGAAATGGGCTATGGTATAATGATAGATTATGTGTTGAATTAACTATTTATGTAAATGATGAATATATTAAACTATTCATGGTTGGATTAAATAAATGTATCGTTGGTAAAGAAGCATGAGAACTTGTCTTGTAGGTATGTGTGGAATTGAAATTAGGTTCTATACCAACATCTCATGTTGTAAAAGGGCTATAAAACTCAACCTAATAATGTATGGGTTTGGGAGTCATATTGAGGCTCTAGGCCCCTAACAGTTGCATTGTATGAGAATAACAAGACTGAGGGTCCAAGGTAAGTGTAATTTCATTATTTATGAAATGTTTTACCTAATATTATTGGGATCCTAACATATCCCCTATGGATAGTTGTTTAACAACATATGTCGTAGTGTAAATGATGAAAATTCCTAACCCATGGTAATAATCATGAAAACGGTACATGTGATTATTGTTATATAACAGAACTCGATATACCTTTTTTTATATATTTTCATTCATTTAGTACATGAATAATATATATATTTAGAATGGATATTTGTTAGACACTATTTGTTGTGTCCTACTGAGTTATACTCACCCCTTGCTCAGGCTGATGCTGGGTAACCATGTAGATTTCATGATTATAGGTCCGGACAAGGGCCATATTCTAGATTTTTGATTAGCCATGAGTTGTACATGGATAAGGGATCTGGACATGGATTTAGGACCTTATTTTGTGTTTATTTATCTCTCTTTAGTATTGTATTTCTCACACATGGCATTGTATGACACGACATATCATATTTACTATTTTGGATGCAAGCTTGTATGTAGTTTTTGGAAAATGTTTAGTTATTCATGTTCATGATTTCTTACTTATTTATTTCTTATTTATTAATTTATATGTTGAAAATTACTCTGATAAAGAGCGTATAGTCTCCCCATATGTTTTGATAGTCTCTCACAGCTTGTTTATATCCTTTTGTTTAAGGGGAGGTGCCCTGGGGGTCATGTGGCGACCTTGATCGGGGCATCAGTTTAGTTGTCTCTAGGTTGGGGATGCAAAAAAGTGGTATTATAAGAGGTTATTTTATATTCATTTACTATTTTTTGATAGGTAGACAAGAGTCTAGGATGTGTTGGGACATGAAAATGAGTTCATGAATGGGATTAGTTATAACATTAATGGGGGGAAAACTATATTCCAAGGTTGGTATGGTTGTTCTTGATGTGTGTTGTTACAATTGAACAATATTTCACATTTGGGAGATGCACATGTTATGATATGTTTCTATTTTATTATATTTTTCATGTGGATGAAATGGTATATGCTTGTGAATTGATGCATCATTTTAGGCACCTAGAAATATAAGTGGCACGAATCATGGTATACACACATAGGGAAGTTGTGTGGGACATGAGGTTTCAAATGAATTTTATTTTCTTTGAAAATTTAAATGAAGCGATTTCTAATAATGATATTAAAATGGGTAAATGGAAATAATGTTAAAATTGGTTAATGAATAGTGTCGAAAGAGAGGATAAAAATGGGTCAAAATTCAGGTCGTAAAAAGTTCAAAATATGGAAAAAGTGTGTAAAAGAGAATGATTTTTATTGTGGATGTGAGAATGGTTGAAAAGGATGTTAAAAGAAAATAATTTTGGATCTTAGAGTTGAATTTCCCCAGGGGAATCATGACACATGGTTGGGATGTATAATGGTATTAATAGAGATATGAATATGTCGATTAAGATTGTGTATGAAAAATTGGTAGTTTATGGCTAGAAAAGATCATACTTTTGTGAAAAATTTATATGTTTTGTTTTATGTATTCTGAGATGTGTGTTTGTCATTGAAGAAAAATTTCAAAATGATAATGTGTGCAGATTGAAAAAAAAGACGATATGAGTGAGAATAATCCTCCAAAAGAGGAGAGAGAGACCCTGGTGATCCAGAGTAACAAATGAGTGGAGCCGTTCCATGATAAATTTAATCATTTTATGCAGATGATGGAGTGGGAACCAGTTCGAGGTATGTCGAGTATGTTTTGATGACTTTATATTTTCATCTGCAACAAAATATATGTTTTTTCTAAGAGGGTGGAACTTAGGTGGTTGATATTTGGATAGAGTTAAACCAGAGGACTCTTGATCACATAGAGACTCTTCCTGATAAAAGATTTAATTTGTAGTCTTACATGATGTGAGTATAGGAAAAATAATTTTTGGGATATCTTAATTCAGATGGAGAAGGCACATGGTATATTGTGGAAGGGTTTCCAGTGATTATTTCTAGAATATTTCTATCTATAGACCTTGTATAAGTGTAAAACTACATAGTTTATGAGTTTGAATAAGGGTACATTGATAGTAATGTATTATGATGGCCAGTTAATTGGCTTACAAAGACTTATTCCTGTATTGGTAGGTGATGAGGTGGCCACGATGAAACATTTTCGAGATGGACATAGAAATAAGATCAATTTCAAGGAAAAATAATTTTTTAAATATGTTTTCTGAGGTGGTTGATCATTCCATTTTTTAGAAGGATATTTTAAGTAGGATTCTAGTGGTGGACATGTAGTTCATGTTGGGTGATATGTGGTGAGACATTCAATGGTCTAAAGATCCTCTTTGATAGTTTTCACTAGGTCTCTGGTGTACAATGTATTCAAATAAGAGAACCATCCTCTCGGGGTAGTGATCATGTTTTATGATATTTGTGAGGTTTGTTAGGAAAAATATGTGTTATGTGTCCCAAACCACTAGTTGAGTGCTGATCATGTTGTTTGATGGGGTATGCCATAATATTCTATAAAAACACTAGATATATGGGTAGTGGTGGAGGGTCAAGGTCATTCTAGAGTGTTGGAAGGGGATTAATCACCCCATATAGAGAAGTATGTTGGAGTATTTCAGGACGTACCATTTAAGAAAGAGGATGTGGTTCTCCGGAATAAGGGTGTCCTTACAATAATTGTAGTATGACACAAGGAACTCAGGTCAATGCCTTGAGTAGAGGGGTAGTCTAGCTTCATTCAGTTCATCCAACACATGGATGTGTCATGTCGTGACAATACAAAATAAGAGGTATGATTCTTATACCTTCCCCGCATTCTAGTGATTTATTTGATACATGTTACACACATTATCTTATATCTTCCCAATTTTTGATGGTGTTTGGACTAGTAGTGGAACATATGTGTGGGGGTTATGTCGATTGATACACCATATGGGTGTGGAAATGAAATACATATCAATGTAAGGAGTTTTCTCTTGAGGTTGGAGGGGTCTGTTTAATGTCATACATGTTTATGATCCAAATGCCATGTTCTGATAGGATATTATGGATGGATTTTCTAGTGTTGTACTAGTGTGATATTTAATGTTTCCTCAATAAGGTAACATTTACATTCCTAGAGGGGAATTCATATGTTCACTATGGGGGATGTGCAATCTGAGTAGGTTGTGCAGAGCCATTCTTTTAGCAGTAGGGTGAACTCACAACTCAAGTGTCCTGTATTATGCTTGCTGATGGGGGATTAAAGAAGCTTGTGTTTCCTCTTGTGGTGGATTAGTTTCAGTATTTCTTTACTAATGATTCATATGTCTTCCAATCAAGAGAGATGATTTGTTCATGAAAGAGTTCCTATTGAGTGCAGAACGAGTTTTTATTCCTCCATATAGAATGGTACCAGAGGAACACCAAGAACACAAAACTTAATTGGTGGAATAAGAAAATAAATGGTTTATTCATCTGAGTACATTTCTTTAGGGATTTAAAATGTTGTTTTCCAAGAAGGGTAATGGATTCTTATGGATGTATTTTAATTATAATAATCTAAATCCAATCATTCTAATGAAATGATACGATCAGTCATGGATTTATTAATTTTGAACAAATCTGGGGCACATCTATGTTCTCCATGATTTATTTGAGATCATGGTATCACAATATGAGGGTGAGAACATCTAATGTACCACATACATCCTTTATGAGTAGGTATGGTTTGTATGAGCATGTCATGATGTCTTTTGTCTTTACTAACACACCTACATATTTTATAGCCTTGGTGAACCAAATATTTCACTTAGACATTGATCAACATATAGTTGTCTTTGTGGATGAAATATTGGTGCATTCAATTACCCATGAAGATCAGGAAAACCCTTTTGATTCTATCTTGAGTACACTAATAGATCATAGGTTATGTACCATGATAACCATGTTTCATTTCTATATTGATAAGTTTCATTTATTGGGTCACATCATCTTTGGGGATGGTGTGTCTTTTGGACCCATATAAACTATAAGCAGTTTTATCTTGGGACCGTGCTAAGATTTTTTTGATTTCCAAGGACTCTGAGGTTTTACATCCTATTATCGATGGTTCATCAATGAATTTTCCAACTTTTTAGAACCAATATTGGGATTAGATAAGATTGTATTAATGATTTAATGGTTTGGGGAATGTGAGAATTATTTAAAAGAGTTAAAGAAGAGGTTAACTATGACCCTGCTTTTGTTACCACCTGAACTATGTAAGGCGTATATTATGTTTTATGATGCATCAAATATTAGACATGGGGATGTGTTGATTTATAATAATTGGGTTCTTCCATATGGGCTATGATATTTGAGGCCACATGATTGAAATTACCCCATTAGGGATCTTGAGTTGGACATGGTGGTTTATGCCTTAGTGAGTTGGATATAATACTTGTTCCGAGAATGGTTAACTGTGTACATAAATAATAAAAGCAATAAGTACAACTTCTCCCAACAAGATTTAAATCTTGTGAAACAAATATGGGATGAGTAGAAAAAGATCATTGATTCTGATCTGGCTTACATACAAATAAAATGAAACAATTTTGTAGATGATTTGAGTTAGAAAACCCAAAATATATCCATTAAAGAATCTAGTTATGAGAGAAAGATGACGGAGTTGTTTGTTGAGATGAATCTGGAGGTCTTGGTTGGATAAGATCATATTAACATTATTTACTCAGCATTGGATTCGACACATATATTCCAAACCAAGGAGAGATATAATGAAGATTCGGAGGGTCCAACACTGTGGTAATGTATTGAAGGTGGGAAGTCACATTCCTATTGGACTGTTAGTGGTGATGTGATACTTTATATTTGCATTTGTGCGTTCATGCCGACATGTATGTGGAAAAATTTTATACATGAGTTACATGCTTTATAGTGGGGTATATATCCAATTTTAACCAAAATGTATCAAGATTTTTATGGGTAGTATTGGTGGCCAAGGATGAAGAAAAAGGTGCCAGGTTTTATAACCTAATGATACACCTATTAGCAGGTGAAGGCCTAGAATTAGTTGTTAGGTGTTTTGTTACAACCATTACTCATTTTGGAATGGAAATGTTATTATGTGATGATTGATTTTATTGTGGTACTTCCAATGATGCCTCATAATAATGATGAAATCTACATAATGGTTGATTGGTTAAAAAATATGTTACATTACATACCAATTAAAGAGAATTTCCCCACCAACCAGATGCATGAGATGGATCTTTGTGAGATATTAGAGTTTCATAGGGTTCAATTTAATATTGTTTCAGACCATGAAATTAATTTTACTTCATGCTTCTAGAAGAGGTTATAGTGGGTTCTTGGTAAATAGAGAATTTTAGTATAGTTTTCCACCTGTAGAATGGTGGGAAATTAGAGCATACTATTCAAGTTATATAGTTCATTTTAAAGGAATATATCCTATATTTATGTGGATAATAGGAATATAATTTGGAACATGATGAGTTTATATATAAAAACAGTTACCATGTGAGGATTCTAGTGTCATAACAAGAGGAAGTCTATGGGATTCAATATAAATCATCATTATGTTGAATTCAAGTGAGGAAATCAAAGTTTATAAGATAGAGTATTAAGTTGGAAACATCATAATATGTTCATTTCCTTAAAAATATATATATATACAGTTCAAAGTAGACATAAGGCATATATTGATTGATTATATTAGTCTCTTTAGTTTATGGTGGGTTATTATGTATTTCTTTGGGTGTCACCTATGTTGGGTCACCATTTGATTAGAAAATAGATAATTTTGGAACCCAGGTATGTGGGAGTGTTTGAGACTTTGGAGAGGATTGTAATGATGTAATACTGATTAGATCATCCAAAATGGTATAGTTGTATACATGAGGTTTTTCATGTGCAATAGTTTTGAAATATCACACTGACCCATCTCACTCAATTGATGTTAATTATGATGAGAATGAGGCTAATGCATCCTTTGAGGAGTATATAGTTCGTATCGTTGATAATAGTGATAATATCTTCTGGGGAAAGACCATGGATTTGGTTTGAATTCTATAGCAACATGGTAATGTTTAGGAAGAATCATGGGAGAGGGAGATGGATATGCAGGTCTATTATCTAGATCTATTTTATTTTGAATCTCAATGATTCTTGGGAAAATAAAATCTACCAAAAGCCATTAATGGTGGGGAGGTTGTATGATCGTATACTTCTTTGAAGAATGATATTGTTTAAATTTTTTGTTTAAATACTTTTATGATGGATAATGAAATGTCACTTGATTCTATGTGGAGGCTAGGGTGTTTCAATGTGGGTTCAGATAAGATAGTTGGTAAAAGCGTCGGTCCACTGCTTGTATCATAGATATCACCTAGTTAGGGGAAAATGTGAACTCCAAATGTGATTTCATAGAGGAGGGGCTAAAAATATAAGCAACCATTCCAAGGGGGGAGGCTAAACCATGTGGTTTTGGATGGATCCATTTCCCACGATCACCACATGGGGTTCAAAACAATGTGGGATCTTTGGGAAACCATGGGACATGGACATAGTTTTTCAATAGAGTGTGGCACATAATTGGTTCATGGTTTGGAAAACCTTGCAGCCATACCATGTGCCCCTTTAATAGTTTATTTTTACCTTTTTTACCCCTTATGATTTATGATACCTCACCAGATTTTCTGCACCTTTATTCCACCAGTTTCCCTAATGATGATGAAAATCAACCTAATCATCCCAAGTATTTATCTCCCACATTTCAAAGAAATTTGGGGATTTTAGGGTGTGAGTCGAAGCTTCGAATGAGCCTAAAAGTTCAGCTTTCATATTTTATCTAGATTAAGGATTGATTAGTATTTCCTTTCCATATGAAGAACTAAAACAATATTTTTAATGGATATTAGGTTAAGGATTTGAATGGATTTTCAGTTATTATCAATGGATAAGTTAAAGTGAGTTTTCATCTTCAGAATCGAGGTTGGTGGTCTATAAGTTGTATCGCATTGTCTTTTTGATTATTTTTGTGCATGTGGTTGTGCTTTGGTATCATTTTATATCCCATTTGATTTTCCTTGGTTAAATGGTAACTTGATTGGTTAAATGTTTATATGAACACCTCTTGATCTCCATGGTATGTGTTGATGTTAATTTTGAATGGGTTATAAACCACCAATGGGGTGTTCCTCTCTATGAATATGGAAATTGAAATTTTAATTGTAAAAGATCAAAATTTATTGAGATAGATCCCTTGATGAATGATTGACATGTTATATTAGGATATAGAATGATACTAATGGTATTTATATCTAGTTGTTATCATGGAATAAGGGTTTTTGGGTATAATATTAAGAGGTAAAATGAAATATAGATTCTAAAAGATAATTGTGGTTTATTGGATAAATAATGAAAATGAAAAATGGGTTAATTTGGTCAATGAATGTAAATGAGAATGTGTAAACTAACTATGGAACAAAACTTCCTTTTGAGTTGAATGAATTTTTTAGTTGCAATTGATTAACGTGTTAAAAAGTTGTGGTTTATGTTTGTTAAATTACTCATTATTAAAGAATATTCTACACAATTAATGGTGGTATGTGGGATATAGACACGAGGTTATGTCCCCACAGGTTGGCCTGGACTAAGGCTCTAACCACCACCCCTAGAATGAACCTGTTAGAGATTCATACTGAGACTCTATACCCCCAATGCTTGAATTTGATGATAGTAAATAGACTGAGGATCCATGGTAAGTGTGAATCCATTGTTTTTGAAATGTTTTCCCCAGTGATATTTGGAACTTAATGTACTCCTATTAGAATAGTAGTTAACCGACATAGGTTATAGTATAAATGATGAAAATGACTAAACCATGGTATTATTAATGAAAAGGATTTATGTTATTTTTATAAGATAATGACACACATTTTACCTATTATTTATCTTGACATTATTTTAGTACATGAATACACTATCCATTTAGACTAAATATATTGTATACAATGTTGGTGGTGGCCTACTGAGTTAAACCCACGCCCTTCTCAGGACACCATTGGGTAACCAAGAATATTTCATGGTTATAGATCAAGGCAAGGGAAAGGGACCTATTTTAGATGGTTAATTGGATATGGGTTATGCATTTATTATGGATCTAAACCAAGATACATGCCCCCTTTTAGGGACTCTATAGATTTTAATTATTTTGGGTTTTCTCACACATGACACTATCAGTCATGAATTAAAATATTTATTGTTTTGTTGTGGGCTCATACATTGTTTTTGGAAAAATGGTTGGAAATACATTTTCATTATTTAATGATTATTATTTCGTTATTTTATACATTATATAATGTATCTTACTTTGATAAAGACTGTACAGTCTACACACATATTCTATTAGAGCCTCACTACTATTCAGTATGCTTTAAAATATGGGGAGGTGCAATATTTGGTCACGTAGTGACCCAAATTGAGGAACTGATGTAATATCAATAAAGTTGGGGGTTATACAAATCAATGGATCTTAAAACACTAGGAACGTACTCAATTTGGGTTCATGGTTTGAAAAAATATTTTCTAACCAAGATATTTTATACTGGAGGTTGTCACATTGATTTTTTTGTGGGATATATGGTTTTTCAAACAATGCACCTCTCCCTGGGATATTACCATATGAACCATGGTTTCATGGATAATCGAAACAATTAAAAAAACAACTATAAAATAATGAATCTTAAAAAGGCCCCTATAACACTATGAGACCAAACAATAACACCCAGAACTTAGTGCATTCAATTCATAGAGAATCAAATATTATTTTAAGATAATAATTAATAACATAAAATAGAAAAATTATCTTTTTAAAAATCATTTCACTGGACAATATGAATTTATATACAAGGTTGAATTAGTATTTTATTAATAAGTTTTTCCCCTATTTTTATCACATGTACATGAATTTTTTCATATTTCATTATTAAATTAATATGAGATGGACATATCTTATTTTCATAGTCCTAATGTATTACAGTTATAAGTGAATATTTTATATGGGGAATAACTAGTTTATATTCCAAACAATAGATAAATATTTTCTTAAACTAATTTTATTAATTAATAAATTGTTTTGTGGAAAATTTTTATTTTTTATGATAAAATATTAGAAATAGATAGTGAAATGAAGGAAAAATATACCATCTTGTTTAATTATTGAATAATATTATTGTGATGCAATTTCTAAAATGTTTGAAGAATGCAAAATACATTTTATTGTTAATAGAAAATCAATTTCATTCCATAATAAATCTAATGAATTATATTTTAAATAGTTACATTCATTATAAACATATTTGGTATTTTCTCAATGAAAATGGATAAGGTTATATCATTTCATAATTTATTTACTTGAATTATATAGTTTTTTTAAAATACTTATATAAAAATATTTTTAATTTAATTTTATGAAATGGTTATCAATTTTTAAATCATATAGTAAGATTTATATATTAGTAATTTTTTTAGTTTTCTTGTAAGTGGGTTTTTGGGTGAATAATAGTAAATAATGATTTTTATGAAAAATCCATTTTATTTTCTTATATTGGAATGTTACAAATATTTTAGCTTCGTTTCAAAATTTCATTATTAATTGTAAATTTAACACAATTGAATAATTTCCAATGAAATAAAATATACACATGATTTTTGTATTAAAACATTTATATGAAAAAATATACCATTCTATATAACTATTGTTCATCAAGATTGGTGGACTAATATTAATAGAAATTTCATACACACATATAAATTAATTTTTATAAAAATGGATTGAATATTTAGAATAAAAAATCTGGAGATTGATAATGGTTTTACATTCATTATTTGTTATTATGAATATGAATACTGGTAAACAAAATTTTGAGACTATTTTAAGAGGATAAACAAGATAAATTAGTTAAAACAAAAATGATAAGTGATTAAATGACCTGTGAACTTGAATAAATCCTATTATATGGTAATATAGGGAACATATATCATCACATATGTAATGATGATTAAGGTATTTTATATTTTTTGAGTAAGATGGTAATAAATTTTTGTTATTTGAAAATTTCTAGGTGTGTCCTCTCCATCAATTACCAATGGACACAACCAATCCTTTATTCTCAATACTATATAAGCATCATAGATCATCCAATACGCAATCAAATATATTTTACATATATATCCTCACATCATATAGTTCTCATTATGGACATAATACCATCCTATGGAGGCTTTTGATAAAATACTATGTATGATTTCAAAATTACAAGTATAGTTCTAATTGATGGTTTTCATTTAGTTTATTATTTTACCCCCATAGATCATCCTTTAACCATTGTGATATAATGACATCAGTATATACCATATAATAAAATGATATATATATTTTATAACATTTTATTAATATCATTATCCATTAAATTGGATACGAATCTATCTTTTTGTGTATGTGCGAGCTACCACCCCATGAATATATGCAAATTTTCATCCATACCTGCATTTTGTGAATGTTTAAAATGAAGTACCTAATTTGTGTATGTATATATATTACATTATTGAAATAATAATAATTCTATATTTATAATGTTTAATATATTATGTTACCCTTATTTCTATAAAATAATTAAAATGTTTTTTCATGACTATGTGGGGATTGCCACCTCCACATAGTGGTATGATTCCTTCTTCATAACCATATCACAATAATGTGATATATAAGCAGACTTGGAGAATTAATATTATATTGATTATATAATGATAATTCTATAATTTTCAATTTATAATTATCTTCTTTAACTCATGTCATTGAAAAATGGAAAAATTACTGATGTGTATGTACCGAATTCTATCCCTATGATATAACATAAATAATTTTTCATAATAAACAAAAATGGTTGGTTATAAAATTACATTTAATATATGAAATTTATAAGTTATCTATGATTAAAAATCTCTAAATGATACTATCATTAATCATATTAATATAGGAAACCTATCAAAGTTATTTTGGACATATGAGTTGAATATACTCAAAACATATGATATTCACTTAATTTATAATGTAACTTTATAAATCATTAAAATTAATATAATTTAATGATTAAAAAATAAATTTTCATGAGAAATGTGATTTTGAAATTATAATTTTTTATATTTTAATTATTAGGGATTTAATTATTTTTAAAATATAGAAGAGTTTTAACCTGTGATATTATTATTCTCATTTCTGTTTCATTAAAACTTCAACTATCTTCCCCAAATAAATTAATGACTATATATAAACTTATATATGTATTATATAATTCTGTTATCGAATTTCTATGTGTAAAAATCCATTAGATGTTCATTAATTAAAAATATCATACAATCAATATGTGTCTTTTCCTAAGGTAAATATTAATGTGAAACATAGTTTCAAACTCATCAAGAATATATTTTCTCATTCCTTTTCCTCCATATAAAAATTAAAAAATTTATTTTATTAATTTTTTTATTAAGAAAAATGAATTAAAATTAAAATTTGTTTCATTCATGTATTCTTAGAGTAGGTTATTTTAATAAGGATTAACTGGGTGTGTTTTATTTGATGTGAATTTGATTAATTATCTGCTATTGGGAAATTTTTTTTTGTGATATTTTCTATTTTAATTTTTTTATATGAGAACCTATAAGATAAAAATAAATGTACATGAGTTTGGTAAATCATAGTAAAATTAGATTTATTGAAAATGTTTCAAATGGAATATTTTTATGCATTTTATATTGACAATTTTGATTTTCTTTATAAAAGGAAAAATTAATGTTTCCTATTAATTTTTTTTTCTATATCGACTTCTCTCGCTATTAGGATTATTATTTAATATTTAGATTCATTTATAATATTATATTATTTTCAATGAAATCCTCTAATCATTTTTTTTATTAATTTAATGTTTATTTAATATTTGGATTTTAAAATGAATGTATATTTACATTTTGAAAGTGTTTTCGGTATCGATGAAATTTATTTTTTTCATAATAAATTTTACAAGAATTATATACTATCTTTGGAGAGAACTATATAGTGTATATTACATGTGATAATGATAAAACTAATATGATGAGTGAGCTCAATATAGCTCTCCAATGAAATGGGTAATGTTCATTATATTCAAATGAATGATGTAGGGTGTTGATCGAAAATATTTCTACTATGGACGTAATTGGGATGTAGTTATTTCAAACATGGGTGAACACTAATGATGAATGTAATTCCATAAAATTCATAAATAGGTTTCAATTTTCTTATTATATTTTTTAAAGTATCTATTTCAAGAACAAGGATTTTTCTAATACGAATATGATATATTTTATATTATAAATGTATATAGTGGGAAAGTGCAAAAAATTATGGGATTTCATGTTTTTCACTAGAAAAACTATTTATTAATATTATTTCACAGAGTGATAATAATTTTCCCAATCTATATTTTTAAAAATTATAAGTATTCAAGGATGAATAGGAATAAAAATGTCATGTTAAAAGTCATAAAAAAATTTCTTGAATAGAATAGTTGTTCAATTTTAAAAGTTTTAAATTTCGAAAAAATTGATAATGAGTGATTGTGTCCATTTTGTATGGTATGGAGTTGTTATATTGAAGTATGGCATAATTATCTAGAAAAAAACCTAAAAGCACTTCATGAATGAAATAAATTAAATTAATATCCAAAAACAAAAAATTATATAGTGTTTTCTGCTTTGTACCTTATAAAATGCACCATCATACTTCTATAATTGATAAGTAATGATGAACTATGAACTGCATCCAGTACCACTTATTTCAATTATAGTATTTATGGGACACATACTCCTTTCCTAAATATTATCATTACCTTACAATCATGACTAAACACAAGATCATTCCTTACTATCTTTTTCAACTCCATATATTCTTTTTCCACCACATTATTCTTCATATGAATATATATATATATATATATGAATTATTATTCCATTCTCATTTTATTATGATAACATGATCGATCCAATAAAAATCCATAAGTATTGGATATTTATCAATCCTTATCAAGGAAAAACTATCACAATCCTTCTTACTCAAATCATTAAAAACCTTATTTTCCTTCCAAGTGATACAATATAATGAGTATTAATAATATTTAATGATATAAAATAACGTACATTGTTTCATATTTAACTAAATAAATTTTAATTTATAATTCATGATTTTATGATCGGTATATATATTACGTTATTCACATTTAAAATAATTAATGTAAATTATAATATAAATTTTTATTTACTAGTTCTTAATCCTGAGTATGTTAATTTATCTCATAAAATATTTTTTGGGGAGTGTCATAATCTACAAGTATTCCATTATGTAAGAGAAGACATCTAGGTTCTATCTTCGATGTATCATGATAGGTCACGAATGCTTCTCCACTATCTATTTAAGTGAGAATTGATGTAATGACCAACCTCATCATGAGATCCATGCAATTTTATTCAAATTCATCTATTAATAGTAACTTGTAATCCTTATATCTAAAAATAGTTACTGGTTTTTATATCCTTATGAATTGACGCACAAATCTCTGATACCCAAGAAACCTATGGATTTTTGTCAGAATAATTTTTCTGATCCTATATTCAATAATTTCTTCCTTTTATGGGTCCAAAATGCCCCCTCGATTATGATTATGTGACCCATGAATGATATTTTAAATATAAAAAATTTTAATTATATAAAAATAAATTTTTTATTTATTTTATATATCTTCAATAAAATTCTCAAAATAAATTCATTCTCGACCTTGAATTTGGAATATATAATAATATCAACTAAATTCAACTAAAAAATTTCTATCATAATCTCTAAATACAATAATCATTTTATTTATGAAGTTATCTAAGGAATTTTTATTTCGAACTAGAATCACTAGTAATTCATAATGACAATACCTCATATTGAAGGTCATCATGGATATATCCTCATTTTTTACACAAAAATATTGATATCTCAATCAAAGTTCAATCTATGATATTACATGATCTTTATATATGTGATTCGACTAATCACCTATATGGAGAAGTTTACACTTCATTTTGATACTGAAATTGTTAGAGTGTTGATAATATCTACAAATATTACTCAATCCATCATTAAAAATTAAAAAAATTTGTTATCCCTATTGTGATGTAGTTGGCCAATTAAATTTCTTGTCAAAATATTGATAGATATTTTTCCTCAATTCCCAAAACCTAATCAGAATTATTTTATATGTAGGATTTTACATAGTTGTACTACCTGGTCTAAGCTCATTTGAAAAATAAATTTCATGATTCTAGGTTTTAGATGGAAATTATTTAGAAAATACCTCACCATATTTATCTATAATAGTCATATCATCAATTTTTTGTTTCTCTACAAACATTTAAGATAAATACCCTTTGTGAATTGCGAATATTCCCTATAAAATTTTTATAATGTAAATTATATGTTTATATTCGTCCATGAACAAATATATAACAAATGGTTAATTAATAATATTAAATATGTAATTCCTTCTTGAGAAATTGACATACTGTCTATATAAAGTAAACCAATGTATTCCAAAAATCACATCTTATTTTAGTATTTGGATAATCGTCAAATTTTCATGAGGAACATGCCCAAATACATATATCATAGATTATATATAAATAAAAGATAAAATAATCATAAAATAACAATTATTTATTTATAGTTTTATATCTAATAATTGATGTGGTTATTTTTTACCGTTAAAGATTGTATTAGTAATAATTTAAAAGGATTATATTGAATTAAATATAAAATTTGTACATCTTGTGTGAATTATATGAATATTATTCACCCCTTCATTCTTGTAAACGTGTTCATAAAATATGACCACTTGATATTTCACCATATATCGTGGATCAAGAGGTTTTTTATTCAAATTTTCATTAATAACCCTATGTTTTATTCACAAGATGGCACAATTCCCAAACACCTTTTAGTTGTTGTATTTTATTATGGGTGGATCATTTTTGTGAGATATATACATTTGTTTATTTTTATTACTCCTTATATCTCTTTACAACTCTATTTATACACTTAGAACTCCTAAAATTATTTCTTCATAACCATTAATGTATCTTTTAGACATCAATTTTTAGAGACGTTATTTTTTGCACTAAATAACAAATAATTTTTGTCTTTAAAGTTCGATGATAATAATAATAATGTATATTTTCTATGTCATAAAATAGTTCATATAAGAAGAAAATGGTTCAATATCCATCATTAACTGCACATGTAATAAAATTTCATTATTATACGATTAGTTATGGGAAATTAGTTAATATAAAACCCAATTAGACTTATTCTAATTCAGTGATTATATTTATCCTCTTTTCTCTTACTGTTATTAGTAGTTCAATACTAGTCTACATTAATTTCATAAAGATACATCAATAGGTCTAATTTTTTATTCTCAATTAATTTGAGAACAAAATATATCCTTTAAGTGGTATAGATCGATTTATAGAGCTATAGTGGATTAGAGGATCCACAATGTGAAAGTTGATTTTAACTTATAAAAATATTAAATAGGAAATGGTATATTCATTTCCCATTTTGAATGTATGAATGATTCATGGAATTAGAGTGTTGAATAAGATAATAAATAATAATTTATATTCCATCTCCATATTTATATGGTTAGTCATGAAAATAATACTTATAGGGTCTTCTAAATTAATTTTTAATATGATTCTTCATAGTTTTAATCATTTTATAAAACCATAAATCATATTGTAGTAATTACAACACAATATTCAGGGTCAACAATTATAAAATCAATAAAATAATTCCTAAGTTAACTCAAATTATAACACATTCTTATCAACCTGTGTAACTTATATGGTTACTCCATATTACTTTTAGTTTAACATATGTTTTCTTAAGTTCAATCCTTATATTATTCAAAACCAAATTTCTAAAATAACCAAACCATCTCTAATATGAACTGATGTGAGTTGTGAAAAATTTATATACATATATTTTCAAGTTATATGAAAATTTAGCATATTATAAAATAATAACCACAATGATATAAAAACCCACATAATTAGAAACCCAAAACAATGATTTTGATAGCATGTAATATTTTTTAACAATTACATGATTATTTAAGTTTAGTGTTTTACATTATTATGAATTTTTTTAAATAAAAAAGTGTATATTTTTAATTTTTAATATTTTCCCAATAATCACATTCATTATAAAGAAAATATTCATATCAAATATCAATTTAATTTTTCATCAAAAATACAATTCAAATATTCATATACAATTTTTTTGAAAACATATTATTATTTCAAAAGGAGGAATTTAACATTTAATATTTAATTATAAAGGAAAAAATAATATTAATTTTTTTTGGAATACATGAAAACTCATGTACACCATTACCTGTAAAAAAATAATTTCACATTTTTAAGAAATTGTGATAAAAAATTATTAAAAATATATTATCATTTTATTAACTTTTTAAATCAAATGATATCCATTAAAACTAACTACAAGAATATAAAATAGATAGGTTTGGATATTATCCTTACAATCACACTTTCAAGAAATCTTTCATTTGTATCACCAAAAACAATTATTTCCACATCTATTAAGAGTAACCAATATCTGGTAAACTCTATAACATAACCCTATGCATTGGAGAGCTACTATGGACACTTACATATTTAGAGCTATATAAAGTTCACCATTAATATAAATAAAATGTACAAGAACCATAGAATGTATAGAAAATATATATTTCACATTGAAAATTAATTTAATTTGAATTGGAATTCATTATAACAATAAATAAAACATTTAGATATCTTGTATATATGATGAGAAATTTCCATTTATTTGGAAATTATTTTACCAAAAAATATAAATAGTAGTGAAAAATATAATTTCATTGAAAATAACAATGAAAACATAAAAATAATGATTTAGTGAATTTAATGGTCTTGTTCGTAGATAATTCCTTTCATTAAACAATAGTTAAAATAATGATTCTTTTGATACTTTTCTAAAGAAACTAAAAAATCACTTCATAGAAAATGTTAAAAATATTCCTTTAAAATATAAATTTATGAAAGTACACAATAGTTTGAAGATAACATAATAAACCATTGAATCATAAGTAAATATGTAATTTCAAAAAACTCACTAAACTTATAAATTAATGAATTAAATTTGTAATATAGAACATGTAAATAATATTACAAAATGAAATCCCATAACATCAAATTTAACCCACTACAAAAAAAAATTAGATATTGTATAATAAAATTATATTTCAAATTTAAAATCATAATAATATTTTTTAATTTTTTTAATTATCATAATTCCTTTTATTTCATTCATTAACATGTCTTATAATGTTACTAAATTGATTATGTTTATTTTAGATAGGTTGAGGAAGTTCAGTTAATAATACTAAGACAACTTATTTATATTTTATATGAACCAATTAGTTATTTTTACACCATATAATGAATATTAATCATGAATTAATTATAATTTTTTAACATTGAATACAATTTTTGAACCTTAAATGTATTGTTTACATGAAAAAACATTTACACCCCTTTAGAGATGTAGTAGTCTATACATCCACCATATTACTGTTATAATTTTCCAATTGATTAAAGTGTATGAAGGTAAGTAATATCCTATAATTATAAAATCATATCTATTTCAATAATATCCTATATAATATTTTAATTAATCATAGTAACCATCAATATGACCAACTTCTAAAAAATGAAACAGGTTTCTTCATGGAGGTGGTAGTTCACACCAATGGATGCATGATATTTTCATTTCCCATATGATGGAAAATTAAAGGAAAATGGTTTGTTCCATCAATATAATAAAATACTATTATATATAATATATTTATGATACGATTTGATCTTGTTTATATAATATTTTAAGGATGTGAAATAAAAAATAAACATAAAAACACTTGGTTAATTGTTACACCTCCACTTTGGAAACCCACATTATGATTACTCTTTAAGAATTATAGGTCAGTTATTTCATGAGTTTAGAACATATATTAAATGAAAAATATTATTTGGAAGGTATAACTATATAATTTCTTTATATTTAAATGAATCATGATGTTTGTGAATTATAGGAGAAGAGCTATAAATTTATAAGTGAGTTGGGTGGAAATATTAAAAAAACATGAAATATTATTATATTATATTTTCTTAAATAATTTAAAATAGACATAATGTTCCATTTTTTCTAATAAAAGGAGTAAATTTTTAAATTAAATTCAACCAAAATGACATAATTGTTTTTTTCTTTAAACCATATCAATTTAAACCCCCTTGATAACCTGTTAAACTATAACATTTGTAACACATAAATAAATATATATGGCTCTTAGATGCAATTTTGAAAATTAAAAGTGCCACATAAGTGAATTGTTCTTTTCAGGTTCAATAATTTTATAATTTATTTCAGTTAATGTATATTTTTTTATAAATTTATAATTATTTAAACAATAGTAATACACCATTAAATATAATATATTCTCAATTTTTAATCTATTCACAAGATATGAATTTATAATAACTATTATTGTAATTGAGCTCAAATATGAATATATTAAGCTATTAAAAAATCCATTTCAATCCATCAATATCATTAATGATTCTATCGTATACAAAACACAACACATTTATATATTTAAATCAATTTTCATTGGTTTTTCAACTACTTTCACATGGTTTTAATTGCTGATGTGTAACAATTATATGTAATTATAACAACACAAAAAGTTTAACAAAATTACAATTATTAATATAGATTTCATATCATCAATTAATTTTTTATTATAATTAATATTATATTTTTTCTATATCATTATCATGAAAATATAATAATTTAGAGAGAGTGACAATATTGGTAATATTATTTTCTTAATATAAAAGGGAATTAATATTCCCATAAATTAGTTATGAAGACCTCTGTTAATTATAGTAATATCTATAGAGGTTGATCATAACTATATGCACCCAACTCAAGATGATATTTTATTACATTTTAATCTTTTACCCCATTATTTAAAACATTTACAATGTTTTTTCCTTTAAATTTGTGATACATTTATTCATTGGTTAAAAATGATTATAAAAAAAGAAATTAGAATTATTAAAAAATAAAATCATGATGATAAAAATATCAATTTTTTATAATTTAATTTCAATATTTAGGGAAAAGTACTTTTATTTTATGTTCACAAAACACAATGAAAAATTGTTTCTTAAAATAATCCTTTTCAAGCATAGAAATGATCTGATACCAAAATAATGCATAATATTGAATTTCCAAAACAAAATATGTATTATTTGTCAAAAAAATTAGTGAAATTTTAAAAAATTATCAATCCAAATATTATATTAAAATTGATATGATTAAAAATTTATAAATTATATTTTTAAAACATTTACATCTTACACTATTCACCCAAAAATAAAACTTATTTGAAAAATCATAAAGAATATACTTTTTGTTATTTAACAACATTAGTTTAATTTTTTTTATTTTTATCAAATAATATTTCATAATGTTTATGAAATTAATCATAATACTTTCAAAAAATTAATTAAAAACCATATTAAAAAAATATATTTTTATGGAATAAATTGAATTCAAACTCATTATTTATGTAAAAATATAATTATATTAATATTAATCTTTTAATACATAAATATAACGATGAAATATTTTTATGATCATATTTTGAGTGTGATTAATATATTACAATAAAATAAACTACACCTTAAAAATGAATTCTTATATATAAATCTCATAATATAAAATATTTTTTATTATTTACAAATTTAAACAAATTATACCCAATGAATAAAAACATACAATATTCATATAGATACAACATCTATATGATACCAAAAACCATATGAGCCAAGAACAATATAATCCCAATGACAATATGAACACAAAAACCATATTAACTTACTATATAATATCTCATAAATCCCTGAAATCATTACCCCTATATCATCATTACAATATTAGTTCTATTTATTAGGATTTATTATATAATTTATATCGGGGTTGTGATCTTCTTTTTGGACTATATATATAATAATTATAATCTTGTGGTATTTTTAAGTAATATCATATTTAGACCAATCTTGTTTTTATTACTATTAACATTTATAGTTGTCGCATAATTTTTAAATATTTATTGAGAATTATAATATTTTATCCCAATAAAAAATATCACATTTTATATTATTTCATTTTCTCATGAGACATAAGTGATTGTAATTTTTGTTAAGGAAATACACCATAAATAATATCAATAGTTTACAACAGAATCTTATAGATTTATTGTTTTTAAAGAATATATATATATATATATAATCTTATTCAATGAATGGTATTTAATATCTCTCACAAATTTCTGCTATCATGTTATCTTTCATAGATATATCCTAATTAAATTATTTTTATATAAACACTTAAAAATGGAGACATAAGAAATATTGGAAAAAGATTCTTGGTAATATAATCATGTGAGATATCAATCGATGATCCAAATAATGCAGAATTTAAGTAGAATGGTGTGATAGAATGATTGTAATTTAATATGTTTGTACATAGTATATTATATATCACAAATCACAATTAATATAATAATGATTTATTATTTCAAAATAATAGGGTAATGAGTTTGAGGAATCATCATTAATGATTCAAGATCCATTAAAACATATGATAAAAATAATAAAATTTCAATGTAATTATGGCATAATTATAAGAGAAAAAAATAAATTCATTAATATTGACTCACTTCCAAGACCATAATCACATAGTGGAAAAGGTATTATAATTCATTAGGTTAACCCTCTGACCTATATTAATTATAATAATATGTTGACTCAATATAAACATTCACATTATCTCATGAGATATCACTCAATACCTAATGCATCTGAGGGATTTAATTAAGCCACTTATATTATAATAATAACCATTTATTTGTGTATAACAATATCATTAAATATGCTTCAATACCACATAAAATATCCTAAATGAAAAATTATTTCGTAAAAATATTTCAAGATCAGATAATCATATGTTTTGCAATGAAAAAAAACTAGCATTAGTATAAAATTTTATTATTGGGTCACCACAAATATCATGTTTGTTGACATATATTAAAAATAAATATAAAATAAAACTCAACCACTTCTTTAAAAAAACATGAATTAAATATCATCTTATTTTTATATAATTTTGAATAATAATTTATGAAATACTGTGAATATTAATTTCATCAAAAATAAACTAGTAAACATTTAATTTAGGCTACAATACATCAAATAATGCTAATTGTAAAAAAATAGATACATGTAGTAAATGTTAAAACAATGATTCCATTAAAAAAGTAAAAATTCATGAAGAACCTGCTTGGGATTGTAAAAATTAAATTTTATAAATTTGAATATAAATTCAAATTTTATTAAAATTACATCCTTTAATAATTGGATAATGGTATATAAATTTATTTAAAATCTCATAAAAAATGGACATGAAATAAATATTATTCAAAAAAAGGAAATAAGGTAAAAATTTCCTAAAACTATATTATGATGTATTTTAAGAAAAATAGAGGGGATAAAGATGTTAGAACATAAAAACCATAGAAAAATATCATTGGATAATAAAAAAATCGTTTTTTTGATATAATGATAATATAATAAATCAAATGGATACTGAATCAAAAATAATTTGTATTAAAATTTTAATAGAAATATAGTACCTTGCCACATTTCTTGACATTTTTTGTATTAATTCTTAAGAACATATATAATGATCATATATTTCTTATAAATATGTTATATGAACATGTTTATTATTATTATTTTATGTAATATTACATTGTAATTTAAAATTACATATTTATTAATAATTTAACATTAAAATCGGTATTCATTTGTTAACAGTTCTATTTCCCATGCATGTTTTGGTTTGATGGTTTTGGTCCTGGCATCGTGATCATTGTTTCAAAAATCAATAGAATAATAATATTATTATAAATATCATATTTATTTAAAATCTATATTTTTATAATCATTTATATATGTTTTATATGAAAAATCAATTATATCTCGTTATGTATATAGTAGTATATACATGGACATAAGTAATGCTTTTGTTTTTCCAATTGATGGAAATAAACAAAAATAAATAAAAATATATAATTCATTAATAATAATAATACCATTAATTTTATATATTTCCATTAAATATATTCATTTGATCTTCCATGAGTGATTGATATGAAAAATGAATCCCATCACTTCGTGGATGTGGTAGTCCACACCTAAGCATTAATGAATTTATCAGTTGGTTATATTTTTTTAATAAATTTCATTAATATAATTTATAAGTAGTGATCATTTATTTTTTATTACGATAGAAATAATATTCACAAATAAAAGTCATTTTTCAAAAAATATCTCTTTTTTACAATAAAATGTTTATATTTTCATTTGAAACTAATTGATAACCAATAAATTAATTTTCATTTTTAAAAATTATAAATACATTTATATTTTTGTCTATTAATTAATTTTTAAATGAAACATATATTCCAAAAGATATTCACAAATTAAATATTTTATAAATTATTCTTTTTGATGAAAATAATATAAAAAATGTATTAAAAATTAATTTAAATATTTATATATCAATTAAACACCAAATATTATGCTTCATTTTATTAGGTATAATAATAAATGACCAATTTTTAGGTTTTTCTCATACACAATAATAAAAAAATTATTAAATAAATAAATATTAAATAATCTTAGGGTTTTACATATTCTATCATTATGATTTTTCATTTCATAATCTTCACAACATTATTTGGAATGATTTTTTTCAAATGTTGTTGAATCCCATATTTTCCTCCAATATCTAGTTTATTAAGGGATCATTGGGAAGACAAAATCCTCTTTCATTGTCTATATTCAGACATACTCTATTGTGTATGCATATTTGAGATGTTGTAGGTTTGGTAATTGTATGTTCTTTCGCGGGTTGTGATATATCTCAATTTATCAAACATGTATATATAGTTATAAAAATATCATTTGATTTCATATAAATGTATAATAAATATATTGAATATTGATTTTGATATTGTAGAAATGCACATTTTATGAAGACTCTATATATAATGCACTATATAGATGCCATTATAGCTTTCTGAATTACTACATAGTTATGGGAAGTGGGGTAATATGGATGATGTTTGGATTTATATATGCATGTTATTGATAGGTGTTAATGAAAATATTAGTCCATGAATGAGGTTAGAATGTTTATATTTCTGGCCATGCCACCAATATATGTACCTTTATAAATAAATATATAAATATATATATATGTTGTTTGATTGCACTTATATGTAATGAACTGATTTATTGGACATTATTCATTGGGGTGTGAGTGATAAGTATTATTTCGGTACTAGATGTGGTGTAACGTTCAGATATTCATGTTATAAAATTATGTTATCTATTTAACCACAATATATGGTCATATATTATTTGATTTTTTTAGATTTAGTTCAGTGGAATCATTTATGAGTTGGTTTCCTCTACTTATTAACTTGGAATTAGTATACATCATTTGTATTTTCATGTGATATTTCAATGATGAACGAACTATTTATACTTTTATGATAACCTCTATAAATAATATATTTTTATGTCCTTAGGACCTATTTAATGTTCAATTTTTGTGTTACTAGATTTTAGTTATCATTCATGCGTTGTTGGGGTTTTTGGTCACAACCTAAGCTTCTTTGATGATTTTTTAAATTTTTAGCATTGTATGAAATTTAGGGTATTTTTATTTTTAATTTATTTATTTCTTTATGCATATTTCTGGTTGTTCATTATTTCCTAGGATATATTTATGGGAATGTATCACATTTTGGCATCTTTATACACTTGGTTCTAGCCTCTAACCTATGGATTATTGGAGGTGGGATTTCATAGTCACTCACCACTTCTCTAGAAGCCTAGTACAAGTACCCGTGGTGGGGTCGTTAAACATTACATGCATTTTTCTATAACTATAGTTTTTAATAATTAAAAATATAAACTAATTTGAGTCATTTTGAAATTTTCTTGGCCTATTAGGATATGACCGACAATTTGTTGTAATATTTCCTCATTTAGTGAACTCATTAACCATTATAACATATAATGTAGTAAAATTCATTAGGATAACTTAATGAAAGGTGTGATATTGGGTATTAAAAATAATAATTGTTAATTATATAGAATTTTCCTTACTATATGGGTATTATTAATATATGTAGGGGTACTTTTGATAAGGGGAATAGTTGTGTTCTGATTGATAATTAATGAGTAATTGAATATAAAACATGAAATTTAAAACCCCATGAGAACTCATGTACATGAACATGATTGTATAAATATTTCTTTCAAAAAAAAGGTATTTTTTTATAAAACTTTATATTCTTATATGTAATATAATTTTTAATAATATGATCACTCAAATAGTTTTCAACATGATAAAAATAATATGGTTGATCTATTCATTTATTATGATTACACGATTCACTATCATCTAGGTAAAGAATTGGGTTGTTTTTATCCTTGATCTAAAAGCATAATTCAACATTAAACATTATACATTTGTTTTGTTATCCATTAGTTAAAGATTTAATAAATATTTTATTTGGTATTTTTTATGAGAAATATAATTTTTGTATTAATTATTTATACATCATCCTTATTGCAATGAATTACATACACTGAGAAATTAGACAATGGATTTCAGGAGTATATAACATATATAACTGAAGGAAGGTTATAAGAGGTTATTATTAGCGACATAGGTTTCATATGAATTGGTAAATGGTAATGTTTATCAAGTTACTCTTTGATGAATATGGACATATTATTTGAGGTTCAAATATATAATGCCCTCTATAATAGAAACAAAGAACTAGTTCTTAAATTATTATATTGGTAAAAGATACAATGAACTATAACATGAAAGTTCGATTAGTTTAGTTGTATTGGGTGTTTAGATACACATATAATTTCAATATTACATTTTAAAAATAATACATTACTTGAATAACATTATTTCAAACATCAAAATCATTCGATGATTATTTATTTATATACAAGGAAATGAAAATTAAATAAAGTGTTATTTATGATACTTAATAATTGAAAATTTACAAAAAATATTATTCATAATAGATCAAGAATGAATAATATGGATGAATAGATAATAAATACATATAACATTTAATTAAAAACATGATATTCAAATTTTATCCTTGTACAATATTAGCATTATAATCACATGGAAAATACAAAATAAAAACATAATAAATGATGTCTATAATTCCTGACATCATTATTTTCAATTAATACCTCTTGAAAAAACATCATGAACCATAACATGAAGTCTTTATGCCAGTATATTTAAATTAATGGGTGGGTATTGACCAAATACTAAAAAAATTTCGCCATATCATTTTCTCATGAGGCATGTTGATGCATCAATGAGATATCTATAATTGGCTCCCACACTTCACTTACAAATGTGAAATTATTCCCTCATATATTTGATTAAAAACATAATAAATAATAAATAAAAAAATTATTAAGTAAATATTCATGTTGAATCTGGAATTAAAAATATCAACACATCTATATAAAGTTAAATATATTATTAATAACCTTAATTTAACGTACATTGTATATTTAAATTATTTTTGGCTAAAAATATATCAATGTAAAATAAATTATATTAAAGATATATATAAACACCAATAATAGGAAAATAATGGATAAATATTTTCCAATGAGTATTTGATAGAGTAAAAAATAATGATCATAAGAAATTGAATGATCTAAAAATCTCGTAAAATACCTAATTCAAAAGAGGATTATATAAGACCATCAATTCATTCAAAATGATCGGTTTATATGATGGAATTAATTTTGAGTATCTTTGATGAAATTGAATAAAAAAAATCAAAAATAAAATTCCTTATATATTTAGTAATTTTTTTAAAAAAAATAATTTTCTAAATCTTGTCTAATATCCATTTTATACTTTTAAGAAAATTTACATATGAATATAAAAACAACAAATTAAAATAATAATAAATGAATTATTATTATTTGGAAACATAAGAAAAATAATTGAATATTTTTCCTAATGATAAAATCTATGAATGTAGGTAAAACTATTCATGCCATATATAATATAAATAAACTTCCTTTAACGCTTTTGTAAATTTATTAAAAAAACAACCCATTCAAAAAAACCATAAAAAGATTTCATTACTAGAACATGTAAAATAGTAATATATAATAAAAAATTATCGAACACAATTGATGGATGTTACAAAATATAATTTATGAAAATTTTTAAAATTTTTTATCATTGTAAAAAAATTAATCATTTGTAAAAAAGAATATATAAGTTCTATCATTCATAAAAAATTAATTTTCAATTTCTATATGATAGAGTAGAAATAATGGAATAAATACAAGGAACCGAAAAATGAATACATAATATAAGAAAATATATGGGGATTAATAATATAAATATATTTATAAATCATCAAATTTAAATTTAAACATCAATTATTCCAA
The DNA here is from genome assembly GCA_963277665.1 of Viscum album. NCBI lineage: Eukaryota > Viridiplantae > Streptophyta > Magnoliopsida > Santalales > Viscaceae > Viscum > Viscum album. Next base: position 1,349,585,127 of record OY728150.1, on the reverse strand, counting down.
ATAATTGTGATATTATAAAAGAAACCTCAATAGTTTAATTTTTTCGAATCAATACTACTTAAAAGTGAGAAAATTAATTGAAGCACTACTTTCAGTTAATATTGAGGACCTAATTATATTATTTTTAAATTTGTAAGTATATGCATAATATAATAGAAATTAGTTTCATAATGTATGATAAGTTTCATTATAGGGTAATCGTGAAAGAAAATCATTTACATTGGATTATTTCTTCAATATAAGTATTACATATTCCTGAATATTCAGTTTATATTTATTAAATATATTCATAAGAAAATTTTAAATCTATAAACCATTTTTAATGTAATCTTATAATAATATTATATATATTAATTGTATTGGTCTTGTATATAACGACAACATAAGGTTTCTAAGTAAATATCTACAAAATTAATTTTATATTTTCTCCATGGTCAAAGGTGTTTTAAATTTTTTTATCAAGGTTATAATAAATAAAAATATTTTGAAAATTATGTTTAACCTTTGTAATTTTCTTATACCAACATTTAATTGTTGTAATAAAAAATGAATCACATATCTTCAAGGCGTTGTTCGTCCAAGCACATTAATTATCTAAGATCACATATAATATATGGTGGAGAAGAGGTAGATAATATTTATATATTTATCATAAGTTGACATTAATGTATTAGAAAATTATATATTATTTATGATAGTAATGTATTTATAGTAGTTTGTATATAATTGTTTTTGTATATAGAGGAAGATATAATTAAAAATGAGACACTTATGATTAATAACTATTCTTTTGGAAGATTCATTTGGATTACACATTACACCTTCTTGAGGTGGTCTTATATTGAGACATGGATCATTGGTAAATTAAAATAATGTTGGGAATGCATTTAATAATTTATTAGTTACTTTTTTGAGGATTATTCAATATTGATAGGAGAAGAGATGGTGTGCCTTTTATAACTGAGGTGGGTGGAAAATTTGTAAATACTAAAAAAATTAAAATATAACAATGTCACTCACATGGAAAAGTGGATCTAAATGGGAACATTTTGGAATATAAAATGAAATAGTGTAGAAATAATTTCTTGAAATTTGATTTAGATATGTTTTTTGTTTTTTTACACTTATATCATTACATTATCCCATGTATTAATCCTTTTTATCTATTACAGTAGGCATATGTTTACACTGTGGTTACTATTAAAAATTTATAGAAAAAATTTTACTCATATACTAATATTAATTATGATTATTTCAGAAAATTTTTTTTGACATGATTCAACTTTTATAATTGTCTGAAATTATTTTTAATTTACTTTCAAAAAATGCAATGAAAAACTATTTTTATAAAAATGTTTGTATTTATCCTGAAAATTACATTATAAAAAAATAATGTTTAATGGTCAATTATATATAATAAATTATAATAGTTAAAATACATAAATATGTGATTTTTTTTCGAATATAAAACTTACTTGATCTTTGGATATAATTGATTAAGTGAGATGCAAAAAATAGTTATTATTTATTTGAAAATGTTACTATGATATACATTATGGAATATTCAGTTCAAAAATATATTTTAAAATTCATTATTTTAAATATTATATACATATACTATCTATAAAAACATCCAACATACATTAATTTAAATTTTATATACTGATAATGTCATAAAATATCCATTATGTGTAAAATTGGTAATTTTAACTACTCACCCTAAAATCATCTATTAATAAAAAAACATAAAAAATTTACGAAAACCAATTTTTACATTATAAATTTAATAACAAAATATGATCCATCAAAGAAAAATTATAAAATATTTGAATTTATATTTTAACTTCATTATTGAATAGTATTATGTGCACTATAACAAAAATCCAATTGAATGAAATATTTACATACTATAATTGATACTTTGGTGATAAAACAACCCATAATATTTTATTAAACCAAAATTTAAATATATATATTAAGATCATAATGAATATATTTTTTGGAAAGTAATAAAAAAATATATTTATGATATTACAATTAGATGATTGGTATTTTGAAAGGATAAGGCTAAACAACAACCTCCTAATGGAATGTTTCATCCATTATAAATTTTAGATAAGAAATAGGTGAATATAAAACTATATTTTATAATGGGATTACCAAATAAATATCATGGGTATAATTAGATACGGATTATTACTCATCATTTGAATAAATTGGATCATTTTCTCCATATTTGAGTTTATATTTCATTGAATCATACTTATCAAAATTATCATAATGGTAAATTACAATTACATTGAGTTATTCATAAAATTTAATTTTATCATGATACATTGTTTTTCATAAAATATTTACAAAGGATATAAATTATCATTATGAAATTAGTTAATTATTTAAATTGTTTAATTATAAAAATAATAACCAATTAGAGTAAAAAGTTTTACCATTTCAGTATTTTCTTTGATCATTTTCATTATATTATCTTGGAGGATGGGATCAACACCATCATTTCATTAAATTTTATTAATATAAATATTTATATTCAATATTAAAGATTGATCATTTTAAATAAATATATGCTATGCAATGTTGAACTCTTGAGTTTTCTATGTGGTTAGAGAAACGAAGTTATTGGTTCTGAAATTGAAGAATGTCACAGTTGAAATGGTTGAATTTATTCAATTATACATAATAAAGAAAAAAATATGTGACATTATATTTAAGGTAATGGAAGGAATAAAATTTAATACTAGTTAAGATATCATATTTATTAAAAAATATCCCAAGTCAAGGGTTTTATCCAATTTAGAAATAATGTAAAATTAGAAGAAAGATTTATTAGTCTATATTAAATCAATGATAATTTCGGACAGATAGTTTACATATTAGTCTTACATAAATGTTTATTTTTGGTACATAATGTTTTTTATGTTTCTTTAATACATAAATAAATATTAAATTCATATAATATATTTATTGTTACTATAGTGTTGAAATAATAATATTATTTTTATAAGGAAGAACATGTTAAATTTTTTGATTATAAAGAGAAGTTGTTATAAAATAAGCTAAAATCAGAGAAAAAATTCTTATGTATGAATAATATAATCAATGTATAAACATTTGATCCTATAGAAAATATGAGAAAAATATATACCAACCAATTTACCAATGAATAAAATTTCATGGTGCATAATTTCATTGGAGGGATTTGAAAACCTAGGTATTTTTATTCACTAATTGAGTTTATTACTTTTATTGACTAGAAATATATATATAAATTTATATATGATTTTATAATGTTTAAAATGGTATTATAGAAAAAATTAAACACAGATTATATATTTAATATTTTTATGGTTACATCATTTTATTATTTTTTTGAAACGATACATAAATTTCAATAAAATGATTTGTGTTTCTCAATCTATCGAAAATAATAATTAATTATTGGATATTTTATAAATTCCTAGTTATGATAATTATATATATATATATTATTCAATGAATTATTTTTATTATAGTATGAAACATGAATTTGATGTTGATTTGAGAAAAATGTTTTTTACACTAAATTTTTTTCCTATATACAATATTGGTTTATTTAAAATAAAAAAATTTAATATAAGTAATTTAATTTTATAAAATAGTACTTGCTTTTATTATATTAATGTAAAAAGTACTATTTGGATAAATATTTTTGATTTTTATGAATTGAATAATTTTTTGGATGAATAGTAAAAATTACAGTTTTTATTAATATTATTTATTGTATAGAATCATTATTAAATAAATATAACATAAAGATTTATGAAATTTATTTATTTTCTCACACATGACATTATAAATAAAATATAATTAAAGTATTATCCAACATATAAAAACTAATTTTTTAAGGGATGAATAATATGAGATTATTTAAGAATCTCGACATAATGCTTATACTGCATTAGAAAATGTGAATTTTGGTGAATATTTAAGAGGGGTAATGGCTATTGTCAACATGAATGAAAAATATTATGAGTAATATATTATTATGAAACTTTATTATGTATTTTAATTTTATAAAATAGATAAAAATCAGATTACTTACCTAGAGATTTTTCAATGTATGGAATGTCAGAAATAAATTATTTTAAAAAAATACATAAAATAAAAATTGGGATGAATTATGTAAACCCATGACTTTTTTGGATAAAATGTATTGATCAAGATGGATTAAGAATATTTTATATAAAATACAATTGTATTATGTTTAATTTTTATATTTGGATAACATGTAAAGCTATGAAAATAACATTAATAATTTTTAATGTTAAAAAAGTATAAAAAAATTGATAAAACAACAATAAAAAATTAACATTGGTCAATATATTAATAGATAATTTGTTATAATATAACATATTTTTCCTTTATGAACAACTGTTATTGTAAAAATTATATTCTAGTCTATTATAAGCTGACTATTTGGAAATAATACTACAAATTATTCAAATAAAAAGGGACTCATTCTATGCTTTATAAGACATAACTAAATATAATGTATCTAAAACATTTTAGAAAAAAAACTTCTAAAATATAAATATTAATGTTCATAAGGCTCTGTTATTTCCGATGTCCCTTCAGAAAATTTCATTAGAATCAATTAAACATAGTTTATTCAATTTGTAAGGTTAGGGTGTCAAAACCTCATTGTAAAATACAATTTATGATTCATCATAAAAGAACTTTTTTTTAAAAAAATAATACTATATTCAATGATTATATTACTTTTGTATTAAAATATATTTTATCCATATGTTATGTGGTATTATCAATTAACACCCACCAAACTCTATTTTATAGGCAGTTTTCATGTCAGAACACATGTTTTCAATAAAGATGTATTTTTGTTTCACTTTATCCAGTATTGACTTTTGTGACACAATAAAATTTTTAAATTAACCATAAAAAATATCAAATATATATGTGATATTTTATTATAATATAATGTATTTATTTTCATTTTACATTTTTTCATCTTTTTTGGAATACATTGTTTACCTTTGTGGTTTTGTGCTCTCTATGTAATACATGAAGTTTAAATAATCCAACATATATCATGGATAATCATCAATATTTATTTTTTAAGTTAATATATTTATTGATTAAAATTTTATGATTAATGATTTTGCATTGGTTATTTATCTATTATGAAAAATGATATTTACTACTGATAATCGTAGTCATTTTTAACTACTAAAAATAAGATTTTTAATGAAAAATCATTCATTATTAACAATTTAATGAATGATAGAACTCTTTTGTTTCTATAATGATTTTGAAACAATTTAATCACAGTTATAGTTTTCATAGAACCCATTGTAATTAAATTTTATCAATTTAATTATACCATAACAGTTTTTGGGTGTGAACTGAATGACCTCAAAACAATTGATGTGTAAAATACCAATTTAGAAGATGAATGAAATATGATAGTAAGTGTATGAAATGTATTAATAATAAATTTGTGAAAATAAAAATGGATATCAATAAATAAAATAATTATAATAATTTTATTACATATCATTTAGAGTACTTATGAGGTGAGTCACAACTTGAGGTAAGGGTTTTTTAAACCATTACATTAAATGTTTTAATGTATTTTTTGTCAACTCAATGTTGATATAGATTCTATGAAATTAATTTTTCTTTTTAATATTAACAGTTGTAATTTTTATATATTCTGTATTTATCTTCCTATTAATTGGGAATTTTTTGATTAATTCATTTACCATCATTTTCATTTTTATGGGTTAACATATGATTTTGGTCATATGGTTTGAGAATTATGTTTTTATGAGTCTTATTCAAATATATTATAAATTAAATCTTTTTTTGTTCTATTCAACTTAGGGTTCATGAAAAATATATAAGATGATTGATGGGCCGTGTATATGGTTATCCAATGCATTTATTAATGATTAATTCTCATAATAAATTATGATGAAATATACTAATTATAAGTTATAACGTTATGAGTGATTAAAAATGAATATGGGTGATATGAAAATATGTATCTTTGTATCTTTTAACATTTTTTATGTTTCCTTTATGATAGCTTATTGAATAATTTTATTCATTATGAAAATAAATTTTTAACGGGGGTAATTTTTTATAAGCTCAAAATTTGTTTATAAGAGAATCATTTTAATGCGTTTTATTTTTTTTCAAAGTCATAAAGGTTTTATTGTTCTTTTAATTCTCTTACACTGATTTATATTTTCATAACCAAATTTTCATATTATTTTACAAATTTAAAGGGTGAGTATGAACTATAAAAAGGTCCAAGATCCAATTCCTAATATCTACAATGCATATAGCAGGGATACCAAATTAATAACTTGTTTTGGGGGTAAATGTACACTCTTTGGAATTCTAGCTTTGTGAATGTAATGGGATTCATAATCTTGTAAAACTCTAATACTAATGTATCATTAGAATTTATAATGAAATATTTTATATACATTTTGTAATAATGGAGTTATTATGATATATTTTTTATAAATAAAATATCATTTAAGGACTGATACAAGAAATGATGGTCTGCTATTTGACAATGACTATTATTCCATGACATTTTAGCTTAGCCTAGAATTTAATTACATTTAAAATTATGCGTTTGTATTATGATATAATTTTTATAATGTTAGTTCAATATATTAAAAATATAATTTATTTATTTGTTATGAAAAAACCATAAAATAATTATAGAATAATTTTGAATTTGTAATAAAAAATGAAAATAATTTTTAAATTTTTATTAAATTAATGATAAATTTTTAAAATACCCGTTTTATAGTAAGAATTATCTAAACATTGCATAAAACACATTATTTTAATACATTATTAATATCAATTTAGAATTTTAAAATTTATATTTAATAATTAAAGTATTATTTTTATATTTTAAATTAAATCATTGTATAAAAAAAATATATTTATTATATTAAAATAATATTTGATTCATGATATTCAAAATTATAAAATTTATATTAAAATTTGATACAAATAAATACAATTTTACATTCATTCCTATTTAATTTTATAATTTTTGTTTTAAATATTTAACTTATTTTATTATCATGAACTTATATGTGAGGTAATTGTAAAATTTAAATTTACTATAAAATTACAGGGTTAAACAGATAATGATGAACTATATTATCATAATAGTAATTATTAATTAGATTTATGAATTAAAACCTTAAATGATTTTCTTTATATATTACATAATGTTTTTTTTATATTTATATATTTGTTTTTTTCTAAATTCTTATTTCATTTATTTCCCATAATTGAAAATCAATAAATTAACATTTAAACAGCTATTCTTATAACCATACTTCTAATAATAACCATATTCATTAAAGAAGTAATTTTTTCTTTTTTTATCTTATATAAACAACTTAAATATTTCACATTTTATTTGTGATATTTTTTTAAGATTATATATATATTCTTTATCAAATTTATACATTATTTAATGTTATTTTTCTTATTACATTTTTTTAATGACCGTGTTATTTCTAAGAGTCTATTTTCTACAATATATAAAAATTTTAGTGGTGTTTTTAACTTATATTTATTATTTAATTGTATATGTTTTAATATTATGGAATAATTATATAATTATTTTGAAATTTTCTACATTTATGTAATTAAATAATATTTATTTTTTAAATATTTTCAGTAATTTATTTATTATATATATAAAATTACATTTCTTTATTCAAATAAAAAATGTCTATATATAATACACATATAATATATTATAGAAAATAACTCATTGAAAATTTACTTCATTCCATTCTAACCTTGAATTTTTTCCCTCAAAATATTATATAATGTCATTAATTAAGAATATAATAGGGTTATATTGATTCATAGCCTTTTTATATTACTATATTTAATCTATGTACATATGGTTACTCTATTGTAGTTTGACAAGGAGAGTTTTTTCCATTTAAAAAACATTTCTGATATGATATTTCTTCAAAACTAGAAACTCACCATAAGAGAGGTCATTATCTATTTATAACACCTAACGATTTAGTAAATTTGAAGGACCTAGAATATAATTAATAAGTTCAAATATGTTTAAAGCAGTATATATTTGAGATATGTTTGAAATTGGTGGTTTTTGATTGGTCAAAACCCATTTGTGATCAATATTATCTATGTTGATAATATAATTATTGTAGAACCCCCTTTATAAACCTCTTAAATATAATCTATTTGGATAATTTAAATAATAATTTCTCCACAATATAAAACTATAGTTCTAGTAATTTATTATAATCATATATCATATTTTATATTTTTGTTTCATCAAGGTTTCATAAATTATTTTACACCTTATAAATTATATTATATTTTCATTTGGGTAAAAAATATTTTATTTTCTAAACACATCAAATAAATTGTGTGTTATGTATCTCATCCTACATAAACCATCATATTATATCACTTAAATACTTAATAAAAAACTATTATTAAATGGAAACTTCAAAAATGGTTTATGGGGATCCAAAAATTTCTATCATTTCATTAACTAAGATATAAATATATCATTGATTTATGGATAGTTAGTTTAGATAGATTATATATTTGATAAATATTGGTAGCTACATCGACCATATAGAAATATTCTCCACAATATATTATGAGTTATTTTTAAAGGATATATTTTATTATTTTCAACTATTTTAATATTTCTCTATGTGGTGTTTATCTCAACAACATGGACATATGGTGTTTTCAAAAAACATTTAGGATTACAATGAATCTTGGAATAGATTTCAAAATCCCCTTTTTTATCATATGAAAAAAAAAATTATTACGATGATCTTAGTAAACAATGGTTACTCATAGATAGATATTTAAGGAGGATCTACACACACTATCTAATATATCCATTATTAACATTCTTATGGATAGAGGTATAATTGAATTCTCAACCAAATTACTAAATGTTTATCAATGTTAAATTAATGAATATATACTTATTTAGTTACATTCAACAATATTTAAATATTTTAGATTATTCTCCCATTCCTACATGATTATAAATTTTTTAAAAAATATATTTTTTATTTTTTCATGATCCACACATTTAAATAAAGTTTAGGGGGAAACCCTTTGAGAGTAAAAATAATATAAACTACAACAAAAACAAAGGAAACTGTGAGTTGGGTCATTTTCATATACTAATTCATATATATTCTGTATAAACATTTTATAGGAGCCCTAATAGTACTTGGTCAAATACAAAAAACTTGTACACCCTTAAACATACATACCTACACATCTACTACATGTCACATACTACAATAATCTCAAAATTGGATGGTTGGTTATTAATTTGGAATTAGAATGTTATTATATAACACATTTCAATTTATTAATAATACAATTTCATATGAATAAATATTTTTTATTTACTAATCCTCATCATGGATATTTATCCCATTTAATCTGGATTATCAATTGTTTTGAAAATAATAAGGCACTAATATTATTAATAATTTTATTGGGTGATAGTTTCTTATATTTTTCAATATATATAAAATGATTTATGATTATTTTCTCTAATGAATTGAACCAAACCATCTATATGATAAAATTTAATTATGTTAAAAATGATCACTGATTTATTTCATTTGATATGGGTGATACACTAATTAAGGGATATTGTAGCTTTTTATGTTATGGAAGCTACTCCAACAGCTCATAGTTTCTTCCAATCGATATATTATACACTATTACATATAAATATTTCCTAGTACATTGATGAATGATTATGGTTACATAGTTGTTTGAATAATGATAATAATTAATATTGTGCATCAACTAATTTCCATAAAGAATATTTGTTTATAAATATTTTACATGTGTTCATAGAGCTAAATGTTTGTGATTATTCTTTGTGAATATCTATGATTTTGTATTCTAAATTTAAATCCTCCATTATCATGTGGAATACATGATTCATTTATGTAATAATCTTCTACTAATCATTTAAATGGACGAGTCTCCAGTACAAGGAGTCTGTTTCATCCAAACTATGATTCTTGAAAAATTATATTATGTATAGACTTTCTCATGATTTGTTTGAGTGAAGTGGTTCTTTAAGATAGTGAAACATATTTATAATGATAATATCAATGTAATTTCTTCTATAAAATTATTTTTATTGATAATAATATTGGAGGAAGTTTCAGTAACATGAACATGAATGCACTATATTAAGTCTAGTGATCCACCTGCTTGCATGGTTTTACAAAAAAGTGATATTTTTAATTGTTCGGTAATAAAATCCATTTAGTTCTATTCATATTTTCATCTTATACACAATATATTTCCCTCACTCTATTTCACTATAAATCATTTTCTTTATATATTTAATCCAATTTTCTAAAAAAAAATATTTTATTTTATACCATGTATATTGTTTTAATTAGTTAAGTGTTTTTTATTAAATTGATTTAATTAATATTATATGTGTACTATTTTATATGTTTTTTTGATTAATCTATGTGATCAGATATTACAAATTATAATAAATTAAATAATTTTACGTGAAATAAATAAAATCGTTTCTATTCAACTATAATTCATCCTCATTATATATATTTTATATATCATTTTTTGTATATTAATATTTTTTTGAAACCATTATCTTAATTGTATTTGATAAAAATTATGGTATTATAGCTTACTCTTATTTTATCTATATTTGGTACCTTGTCAAACATCCCATTTAAGTACTATTTTCCATTTTCTTTATTCTACTATATAGAAGTTATTATTTCTTTTGTGTTTTAAATGGGTGTTCCTCCAAATGAGGGTATTGCGAATCAAAATTATTGCAAAACACATTCTATTGATAGTGAAAAATGGAGTTATAGAGTGACAAGATAAAATCCCTTTTCTACAATATTATAGTAGAAAACTATGAGAGGGTGATTTGAAATTATATAATTCAGGAAAATAATATATATTTATGTGTGTGTGTGTGTTTTTTTAATTCATATGGAAATATATAATATTTAGCGAATTAAATTGTACGTTGTATTTTTACAAATTTGGTTAGAAGATAAACCTACAACTATAATTTCTAATGTGAGCCAACGAACTAGATTTTTGAAAATATGTAATTTAACTAATTTAGAACATATAAGTTTCTTATGACTCAAATAGCTATGTTGTGAATTAATTATCAATCCATCATATTTTTACATATGGATCTAGTGGTGAATACTCATTTACAAATTATGATAATAATTAATAGAATTCAATCACATGGAGAAAATGATAATATTTTTTAAAATTTTATTATAATATATTTTATAAAATTAAATCCAAGAAGTCATTAATTAATGATCCAATGAATCTGGAGAACCATAATATAGATGGCCATAATAAGGCTCTCATGAAATATTATAATTATTTACAACATTACTCTAAGAAATAAATGAGAAAGAATAGAATCCTAATTATTAAAAATTAAAAGGATTTGATTTTATGTTCTCTATATTCTCATACTCTTGTAATATCACAATGTTTTATAAAGACTATGTTTGATAACGTACATGATATGAAACACAGAGCCAAAAATAAATTTGAAATATTTTTATTTAAATATGACCATTATATCTATCTGTTAAATTAATTTGTATTAATAAGGTTAAATATATGTATAAATATATATAAAGGTTTCAATAAATAAAAATATATTTATTAAATATTAGAATATAATTACTCAATTTTAATTGCATCCATTTTATTCTTAAAAAATAATATAATTTTTTTGGGAATATATTATAAAAAAAATTAGATAATTTTTTAAATTTTATCAAATAAAATGAAGATAAAATTTGATATTAGCCAATCTGAATTATCATATGTTGAAATTTTAATTTTTTTTTAAATTTTCAATTAATAGTAAAAATAATTTTTTTTATTGCCAAGATGGAGGCTAGGCCCTTTTTATTAAAATCATGTAAATATATGGGACTGAAGAGGGAAAATAATAAAATAAGGAAAACCCAAATACAAATATTATTTGATTAAATTTTTCATGAGTCACTCGATTAGCTCTTATTCATCTTCTCGATGTGTATTCAGCTCTGCACTTCTTCAACCTCGGTCTCGACCTCTCGATCTCCCCTACTTGAACATCCCCTTCTTGAGATAGATTATTGGCTTTCATAAAGAATCTCAACATAATTCCTTTCAGAGTTAGAGATATATTCTTTTCATTTATTGTGCTTGTTAGGAGAGTCATTTTTTTTGTAACTCATATCATTATTCCATCTACCACTTTTGCATTAGGCCAATCCAAAGTCTCATGATTCATTTTCTGATCAGGAGAGATCAAAATTGAGTCTTATATTTCATTGGTATCATTGATATACTATTGAAATGACGAATCATTATTACCTATAATGGAAATCCCATCCACTGCTGGGGTAACAATCAGAGATTGTGTATTCTTGTAGGAGACAATCTAGAATCTTTCGTCATCCACTACCGGTTTTGAGTTAGTACGACAAGATATGGATATGATTGGAGCTTCAGAATCTAAAAAATGAATACATTTTGGATTACCTAAGGCAAAAAACCTTTTCTGTTAGAGTTGATGATCCACCTAATGTTGGAATTATTCTTCTTATGATTTCCCTATAGATGAGACATCATATTTAGGATTCAAACACATTTTTCATTTCTATAAGCATCAATATTATGAAAATTCTCATCTTACACTAAAATTTTAGCCCAATACGTCATCTTATATTAATAGGTGGAGGTATAGAGAAAAGGTGATTCACTTGTTTGATCATCATTCCAATTAACGTGCAGATTGGTTGTCTCCTCATGAGCAACACCTGGGGAATCATTATTCAGCTCAAAAAAATCAAACGTAATGCCTAGACCATCAATACTCATGCAATCATATTATCCATCATCATGCTACAACTAAGGAATAATATTTTTAGATCAGATTCATTCATGCCTATCTTGAGTCAATTACTCACATTGTGACCATTTAATAAAAAATTGGTGAAACCTAAGGAATGCTAATAAGAAGAAGAGTAATGACGAATAACATTAATTACTAGAAAAATTTCGGCATTTTTAGTAAACTATTTCCATATAAATAATATCATCATATGTTTCGATAATTAATTTGACAACAACTGTCGATCCCAGCTCAACAGTAACCAAGAAGCTAGAAAAGTGAAAAAAGTGAGCTACCTTTGATTCCTTGTCAATTTTAATTGGAATTATGATGGAAAATAAATATAATAAAATACTTTGGGATTCAAGAATATCAAATTTAACTAATAATATCTTACCAAAATTTGAGAAGTAGTGTTACCAACCTCCAATGGATTGAAATTTTTATCCCATTCACATATGTGAATAATCATAGGATTGAGAATGATGGAAGCAAACCCCAATCCCATATTTTCAAATCATCATAGTGGAAAATCATATGGAAGTATCCCTAAACAAGGAAGACAATCCCCCATGATGAGAACCCTCAAATCAATGAAATAAATTCTTTTAATCATAAATTTTAAGAGGTCTAGGACCATTAGGAAGAAAAAGATAAGCAATAATCGTGAACTCACCCATTTTGAGCCGTTCTGAAACTGTCGTAGGATCACATTTGATGTGTGTTATATTTTATTCTCAACGAATAAAAGAATCAAGACCACTTTTCAGGTTTAAGAATCAGTATTTAGAAGATATACACATCTTTAGAGAACCACTACACTCTTGTGGAACTTCACCACCCACATTAGGAACCACCACCCTTATGTCACCCTTGCTAGAAACCACCATTATAGCATCCCCAATAGAACCACTTACACCAAATACATCATAGAAACTGATTGAACCAACCAACCAGATTCTATAACCACTCCATGAAGATCCAGAACCCTTTTATCATTTGTGTTCACATAAAACACATTAGTCTTCATCGCCTTTCCCGCACTGCTTGCGCTGTCTGTCGCAATCCTCACCCCACCTGCACCAGCCACCACCATTGTACCCACATTTCTAATGCCAAACAAAATAAGAGACACGTAAGAAATAAACCTTGTGTTAGTTATAATGGAAATCATTATCGCTTCATGTGCATCAACTGAACTCTAAGATTCTATGCTCTAGTTGAATGCTACTGACACATATACATTGTCTATTCCATTGGCGTTGTTCGTGACTGACTCTACCACTGAGTCATGATTCACCACAACCTCATCCAATAGCCTGAAGGCCTTAATTTTTTATTGATTTTGATAATACACCTTTCATGGAGTGAGGTGGAACCCTTACAAGGCCCGTATGCGTAAGTATTACATTGCCTGTAGGCCTTAGAGGAATTCATTGCCCGTATTCTTCAAACATTAAATACATCGCAGACTAACTACTTGGAACTTCTCCTTCCCATCATCTTCATAGTGAAATCAGCTATCCACCTTCGCATGGCTGTTCAGCTAGGCATTCCTGTGCATGCATAGGATTGTCCCGATTGCAGGTGCCATACCCTCTCATTCTTGCAATCTGGTATGCTATCCTTTCCAATATCGTTCAGGTAATAATTGAAACAACCTCATGGGATGATGTAATCAAATTAATTCTCCTCTATTGCAGAACATGAATCCATGAAACCTATATAGATAGTCCCTCCAACTCTATCCCCTATTAATTTTTATTGAAAACAATATTTTAATTTTAGATGTTTTAAATTAATATTATATTTTTTTGATAAGTTATAAACTTTCATTAGTTATTGTTTTAATCATAATCAAATTATGTTCTTTTATATGGATTGTATACTAGAATTTGGTATACAAGAATTTTTGTGTATTGAAATGCATTCTTTTAAAACTGTTTATCATCATTTTTTCATGGATAAATTATAAATTCAATTCATAAAAATCAATTTTCTTAATCACAATTTTTCTTATATTTGTAATCATTTTGTATAATTTTTTTAGAAATCTTCCATTTATTTTTAGACATTATGAATAGAAACATTATAAATTTTTTATACCATTGTAAAGGATAAATCAAAAAATTAATGTTAAAATTTAAGAATAATAATTGAAATATAACTCTAAAACGTTAATTAATTTTATTATATGAGTATATATCATCCATAGAAATTCAAAATTAAATATAAGGCCTTTTTATCATCTAGAAATGATTTTTAAATTTATTATATTAATGTTAATATAAAACCAAAAACAATCACACTCTTTCTTTTAACAACTATATTTTTTGAAAAAAATATGATACATTTTAATTTTTAAATATTAATTATGAATATAATTTACTTTTCATTATCATGTAACATTATTTCTAATTTTTTATAATTAAATAATTTCCATAATTTTTTTCAGTTCTAAAAGAGTACATATATAATCAATATAAAAATAAAATAAAAATTAATAAAATTGAGAAAAATAATATTATATGAATTAATCATAGTTATCAACAATTTTTATATAAGTACATGAAATATTAGATATTTTTAATTTATTATACTCATATTCATTTGTTATCTTGTCGTTTTTAATTTAAAATTAAATGCATACTTACAAAATTAACAAATATTATATTTTATAATATATCATAATTTATTAAATAATTTAATATTACAATAAAAATAATAATCATACAATGGATTTATATTAGGTTTTTAATTTCACCCAAGGCCCATATATTGTCCAATTTTCCATTTATGGTAATTATAATGAATCATAATGAATGGAAACTTTATTATTGTGATAATTATCGAAATGGGGTTATAATGGGTTAAAATAAATAGATACGGGTATAAATAGAACCAATAATTTTAAAAAACCTATTTTATTGTATAATATTACCAACCCCTATACTATAATTGAAATAATTATGTTTGGAGCAAATTTGATTTGAATATTTGTATATATTAATTTAATATTATGTAATTTCAAGAGTGCCCTTATCATACAAAAGGTATCCTCTTGTCATACAATCTCACAAAAAATAGAAATTGGTTTAAAGAATAAATGTAGAAATAACATAAAAACATTTTGAAACATATTCTAGAGTTATTATATTAGAAATAATACAATTTTATGTTTGATTTAGTTGTAAAAGAAATATGCATGTCCGAAGAAGACTTATAGTTAATAACCGAAAATTTTACTTTTATTTATTCTTCCACCACCGAAAAATATTTTATAATTATGTCAATATATTAAATAAGTAAATTTAATATAATTATATTCTATTATGTTATTTTCATAACCTATATCCATCTATTGTTTCATAAAAATCCAAATGAATTCATTATTTGTGTGTATTGTGGACTACCACCTCACAAACCAAGGTAATTAATTTCCCATCACCACCACTCATAGATTATTATGAGGATGAAATTAATTTTATATATTTTATTAATGAATTTTTTTTTAATATTTAATATGTCATATATTTTCCTAAAATTACATTCATTGAAAAATCATAATATCGTTAATCCGTACGTGTGGACTAACACCTCCACGAGGTGGTGATATTTGTTTTTCATCCCCACATCACACGAAAAATTATATATTTTTATATAAATATGTAATATTGAATTTATAATAATGTAATCAAAATTTAATAATAAAATATTACTTACTTTATTTCTGCAATGATAATTAAAAAAATGGAAATTATACTCACGCGTGCGTACAACCAACTGCCTCCATGATTCTAACGTAATTTGTTTTTTGAAACATATTTCACAGTTAGATTTTAATGAATAATAAATTTTAAAACCACAATTATTCAATTATTATTTTTTATATAGGTTATAGAGCAATGAATAATTTTACCTCATTTAAGAGAATGAATTTAATTTGAAAATTATGAATAGGAAGTCGTTAAAATAACAAACATAGACATATTTGACATTGTAAAAAATTTGTTATTTCAAAATTAAATAAACTTTTAAGCATAGATTACTAAAACTAGAAAATATTTCTAATATATAAATTAATTGATTTCATTTTATTATATAATAGTTAAAGGATATACATTAATTTTTTGATCTCGATGTAAGAAATTTCATCTCATTTTTCCTTTATCGGAGAAAATATAATTATTAAGACACTAATTTCAATTATATGATGTATATAATAACAATTTTATATTATATGAAATTTATAATTTATAATTGATGGTATTTTATTTTCAATTTTATATTAATTTTTCCAAGTGGTATTTAATCATAAGTTACCAAGTAGTAAAGGTGTTTTAACTCATTATAACTTCATTAGGTTCTAACTCTTCTTTATTGTTGTTTTTATGATATTATAATTTATTAATTAAAATATGTTTTTTTATTTAATTTTATTTGAATTTATATTTTTTAATAATAATCTATCAATTTATAAATAAAAAATTCATTAACATGAACCTTTTAAGGGATTTTGTTGCCTCAATCTAGGTTTCTTGAGATATGTTTTATGTTATACACAAAGATTTATTTATATCATGTAATTATATTTTCTTGAATGATTTCCAAAATATTAATAAATTTAATTAATTATATTTATGTATAAATATAATATTTTTACATTCAAATAATTTTCATTTAAAATGTAACTCAATTGGTAAAATTATTAATTAATAATATTATATTATTATAATATTGTTCATGAGAATGATTTATTTTTGTGATTTTATTTGTTCTTATTTTCCCAAACCACATATCTTTACATATCTTTTGTTTATTATTGTAGTTTACTTGTTTAATTTCCATGTTATCCTGAATTTATTATAGAAACATAAAGAAATAGTTTTATATGTTATGATGATCTTGTAAATTCATTTAGAACTGCTATCATTCTTGTCCATCACTATGTTTTCTAAATTTTTTTAATGAATATTATTTTTTTAAAAAAATATGACTGGTAGATTAATTTAAAAATATATTTTATATTAATTATAATGTTATAAAAAGAATTTTTTATTGTTTTCTAGAAGTTCAACTTTTATCAGAATTTACAAAATGTATGGAAAATATATTTATTTTGTTACATTTACAACATGAACTCACCATAATTAAAATTATTTTTCTTGAATATCCCTTCATATGATTCCATGTTTACATTGAATGATAATTATGTAAAATTTCTTAGAATGTTTTGTTTTTAAAATTTATTTTTTTATTTAAAAATGATATTTTACACAATAATGTTTTAATGACATTTTAATTTTATTTCCCTTCATCGGAAACAAAAAACCCATATTGACACATAGACTCTTGAGGAAAACATTGTAACTATTGTATCATTTCTTTTCTCTAGATGGGCTATTATTTTTAAATGTATCATATTTATTTTCCATGGGTGAATCAAAAAATGAAAGAAAAATTATCATTATGATGATGAAAATTTGAAGATTGTAAATGTTTTATTAATTAACAAAACATCGAAATTATTTATAATGATTGGTGGAAACTATACATATTATATAATGGATTTCACACCATTATAGCTCAGGATAAATGGGTGATCTTGACACTAATTATACGATAATTTGATCCCCATTATAGATCATGATGAAATAGTGATCTTGATATTGATTTTAAGTAGGATGAGACCTATTATTACTCACCAATGAATTTAGAAATATTACTTAAGAGAATAAGGATGGTGTTTTCAATTGTAGTTTCTCTTATGGATTTAAATTTGTACTTCTTATTTCATAACTAGGTTATAAAGATAATGTTCTGTTATATCAATATGTTTTTATCTACACCTTCTATGGGTACATGATGATTCCATTAATTAATATTGAACTCACATGGATCATGATTATTGTTTCCGATGACTCTTTACTTTATAATGTGTTATGAAAATATTAATGGATGATATTCATGATATTGATGGGAATGAATTATCTTCTCTTATGTTCATTCACTTTGATTATGTAATCATATTTTATCTTTGAGAATTTCATTATTAATGATTATGTTTACACTTACTGATCATTTTATCTTACCCTTATTATATTTACATTTCCAAAAGGATGTGAGGAATGATATTAAATTACATTTTGTAGAATATTTTAGTGTTTGGTGAATATTATGTATATTTTAATACATATAAAACAATAAAATCGTGATATATGTGAGATAATTGGTCATTTAAATAAATGGGTATTATTATATATGAGTTTATATTAATTATATAAAACCGTAAACCTAAAAATTTAATTTGGTATATAATTTTACCATATCTCCTTTATAATTTTTAATTTTCTTATTTCAAAAATTGGGTCTTGTATGTTGACATTTACCTTAAAATTTAAATATTATGTTTTACATTAGTTATAAGAGTGTTGGTTTGGGGCTCAAACTATTAGGATCCATACAAATTTTAGTAGAAATTTAATATTTAAAGGATTTCAAAAGAAGAAATTTTTCGAGTTATGGATTCCATTATGGATTTATGATTTTAAGATTGACTATAATATTAATGACTTTGACACTCCATTTTATTTTTCATGTGATGGAACATCAAATCAAGTAATGATATTTTTGGAGCTATGTTATTTTGTTTATGAATACATGACCCATAGGTTTAACCATAAGTATTATTTTAGGAGTCATGGATGAATTAACTTTTGGATGAATAGATGATATAAATGTTGATTTATGGTGATTAAAGTTATTAATGGGAAAGATTAGTATATTTTGGAGATATATGGTTATGGCTTATACCATTATTAGTATATAACCCTTTGAGTGGCTAATATTGTTTGGTGATAAATGAAAAATTTATCTTGAATGAATTTGTTATAAAATCCTTCTTATTATTGGGTTTCAATCTTTAATAAATATATCTTAAAAAATATATGCTTATTTATTTGTTAAAATATTTCATTTGAACATTTGGTATTTCCATAGAATGTTTGATAATAATGTATTATTTATTCATATGAATGTTTATTCATATTGGGAATTATCTTATATTATACTATCGATTATGGTTTTTGTTTTTGTCTAAATATTCGATGAATAGTTTTTTATCCATTTAATGATTTTTTGGTCTACTAAACGTTGATTTTATTATATTAGGCATGAAAAAATTACCATGAATACTAACCACTTGGTGAAAAAGTTGATATTAGGGTTTAAATTTATTAAAGGGTGAAATTATACTTGTAATGTAGTTATATTAATTTATGTTATTAGACTATAGTTTAATATAATTTACAGACTGTAGAAAAATGTTCACAAATAAATAAATTATAATATTTCCTTAATTTGGAAATCAATATATAGTATATTTTACACTGCATTGGTTTATGGTTTTGGGGTCATTAAATTTCACTTAAACATTCAATTTCTTGATATAAATGATCCAAAAAATATTTTTACTTTAATATAATATCCAATTAAATATTTTTATTTTCCACCAATGTTATCCTCTTTGGAAACCTTATTATCTGTTATTAAAGATTCTTTTTTTACCTTTTTCTCTTTTCAAGAGGATGGATTATTTACCCTTTTTAAGATATTAGATTTTAATAAAATTATTATGAAAATTCAAATATGTTGTTATCAAGATTGTGATAAAATTATGAAGATTGAATTTTCTAGGGGTGGATGGATATAATATCATGATATTATAAATAATACTATGTTTTATGGCATTCAAAATATGCAACACCAATCATAAACAAAAATGAAATATTACAATTTAAATATAACCATCATAACATAGCTTTTAGATTTATTGTTTTGAAAAAGGTCATATACAATATGAAAAATATATAAATAATCTAATTAACACAAATTTATTTATTAATTTTTTGGATATATGCATTAAAATTTTGATTAAGTTCTTTTACTCATGAATGCTACATCTAAAAAAATTGATATTTATTATTTTTGTGGGAAAATATATTAATTATGTTCAGGTAAATTGAAATATTTTATTTTATAATATTTAATTTATTTTTTAAATTATCAAATCAAAAATATCTTGTTCTGAAATTTTGAGATTTTTCAAAGATGGTATATTGAATAGTGAAAATTAGTTATTTTTGTTGAATTTACTATATTATTCTAATATATATATATATATATATATATGATATTTTGAATTTATATTAAAGATTAATTATTTCATATTTTTTTAATAATAATGTATTTATGGTGTTCAAAATTAATTCTATAACTGAATTTCCTATAAAACATTTTTTGTTCTTAAAAATGTATTTTTTTGAAAAACAGTTTTTCATCATATTCTTCTGTTTAATATTAAATTATATTCTTCCACTTAATTCATTTGAATATTCCTAAAAATAATTTTATATTTTGTAAAAGATTCTTCATAATATGGGGAAAGAATTGGACAAATTGAATAGTAACATTAGTTATTTGTTATACCACAGTAAATGGTAAATTGGGAATTTGAGATTAAAAATACAATTAAAATGAGTAAAAAACCATAAAGAATTTATTGATTATATAGGATGAGCATATATCATTCAAAAGCATAAAAATTGAATTATTGGGATTTTATTTCCCTTTGTAGATGATTTTGACATTTATATTACTTAAATGAATATAAATCTAAAATGTTAAACTCTTGTATTTAATAATAATATTATTATTAACATTAGGGGGAAATAATAAATATTAATATATAAATTGTAATTTAACATATGAAATATTATTATTTATCATGGTTATTTATGTATATTTCTTATTCATGAAATTATTACCCTAAATTCTTTCTCAACGATGTCACAATATTTATTTATTTAATAGAAAGACAAAATAAATGGTTTAAAAAATACTTATAGTAATATGATTAAAATGAATCTTTGTATTCCAAAATTTTTATATATAATGTTAAAATTTTAGATATATTTGAATTCAGTATATTCTACTTCCATTTTTTTCTTTTAGTTTTTTGTTTTAAATTAAATTATTCATTTAAAAAAATATATTTATAATATTTTATAATCAATTATATTTTTTAAAATGATTTAAAATTACTAAAAATATGGCCATCTACCAAGTTATTTGGATAATGTTGAAAATAAAAACAATGGTTCTTTTATGGTTGATTTTATCTTTTATTTTAAATATGTTGACTGAAAAATATTGAAAACATAATTATTGCAGTAATTATGAAAAAGGGGTGAAACTATGATAAAATGAAAATATAATGGTAAATACATAAACATAAAAAGTAAAAAATGTTATTTTCTGTGAGAATATAGGATTATCCTCAATATATATTTAATATAAACCTATTCGGATCGATTTGATAATGATATAAAATTTATATTAATTAATTACTATATGTAATTCAATGGTGCCCCTCCCCTCTCATATAACAATGATGATATTATTCACATTTCATTTCACATTTTGAACTATTTTTATCTGAAAATAAATACCCAAATACCATAAAAACAACCCATACACCATTATATGGGACTTATATTGGGAATAATACTAGCTATAGAGGGCCGAGGGTGTAAATAAAATATTGTTGTAAAAAGAATAGGTATTGTTCATATCCTGGCATGTTTGTTTAATTTAATCATCCACATCATTAAATAATTAGAAAAATGATATAAAAATTCATTATATTCGATATACATATATTTTGTTATGATAGTCACATAACTTATATTCATATCCTCTTCCATCAGATGTGAAACAAGATTTTCATTCGTATATATAAAAGAATACATCCTCTCAAGCCAATATAATTTGTTTTCCATCAAAACCTATCATATTTGGATATATTAAAATATTTAATGTTTATATATCATACTAATGACATTTTTATCATTATTATTGCATTATAAATGAAATATTTTTCCATTCCATTCATTGAAAATTATAACGTCATTCGTGCATACCTATAGACTACCACCTCCATGAAATGAGGTAATTCATTTTTCATCCCCATAGGAAAGGAATGATATATAAAATATTATATAAATATATAATATAGTACTTTTGAAAAAAATATCATTTTATAAGGAAAAAATAAATCATATCTTTATTCTATAATGATCATTGAAAAATGGACATACTAGTCATGTGTTTGTATGACCTACCATTGTGATGATTGTAACATAGTTCATTTATATAAACCATAATTCATGGACTGTTTTAAAAATCTAATTTACATATAAAAATTATTATTATTTAATGAATATTTTTTTGATGATTTAATAATTACCACATTTACCTCATTCTACAACCTAACACGCTTTTGAATATTATGAACCAAACATGTTCAACAAACCTGACGTGTACTTAACTGACTAGTAAAATAAATATATCATTAAAAAAATAAAATAAATTGTTTAAGGATGAAGTAGTAATCCTTTAAAATTATATTAAAAAATAAATTAGTTGTTTGAATTTATTATATAGGAGTTAAAGTACATACCTGGAATGTCGGGACCTGTGGTTTGTAATTTCATCTTAATTTTCCTTTATAGAGAGACATTTTATTTTTAATCACATATTCTTTTTATGTTGTATAAAATGAACCCTTTATATGATATTTCATGAATTATTAATAATTAATTTTATTTTATGGTTCATTTCATATTATTTTATATAAAGGTTGTGTCTTGAATATAAACAAGTGCAATGGGTTTTAAGTCAATTTCAATTCACTAGGTTATAATTAATCAATATTAAAATTATTATGGAATAATTATGTGTGAATTTATATAGAAATTATTTATTTATTTATATACACCTATTATTTGTAGATTTAATTTTTTATAAATAATCTCTTCAATGATTAATTTCCAATATAATTATATAAACTCAGTATGATTTATTTATCTAAGTCTACTTTTCATGAGATGTGTTTCATGTTATACAGATTTATTTTTATGTATGGTGTTCTTATTTCCTCATAGATGAATTTTGAAATAAAAATTCCTTTAATTAATTATTTTTTAGATCTATGTCATATTTTTACTTTCGATTAATTTTTATTCAAAATATAAAAATGCATTAAAATATTTATGTTACTATCTCCATTATATTCATGATCTTTTATGTTCAATGATGAAATGGAGGAAATAAAATCATTATATTTTGTTTAACTAAATAGTATTTATTATCCTATTACTATGAATGTGGTATACATGTTTTATTTCTATTTTATCCCTTATCAATTAATGAAACATTATGATAGTTCATTAAAAGTTATACCACGTTTCTATCTTTTTTATATGAATAACCGTTCTCTTCTAGATCATAATTTTCTAAAATTGTTTCAAGAATATTTTTTTAAAAAATAAATTATTTTTTAAATTAATTATACATTATGTATTATATTCTTTTAAAAGGAAATAAATGAAAATTTTATAACATTCTCTAAATGGGTCACTTTTTACCCCCATGAAAAAATATTTGGAAATTATGATTATGTCACATACCACATTCCTCGAGGTGAGGGAAGGGAAAAAATCTAACACAAACATCATTCATAAAATGAAGGAGAAAGAACCTATAATTTAAAAAAGCTATTTTATTGAATAATATTACCAACCTGTGTCCTATATTTGAAATAATTATGTTTGGAGCCAATTTGATTTGAAAATTTGTTAATATTAATTTAATATTATGTAATTTCAATAGTTCCCTTATCTTACAAAAGGTATCCTATTGTCATACAATCGCACAAAAAATAGAAATTGGTTTAAAAAATAAAAGTAGAAATAACATACAATAATTTTGAAACATATTCTAGATTTATTATATTAGAAATAATACCATTTTGTGTTTGATATAGTTGTAAAGGAAATATGCATGTCCGAAGAAGACTTATAGTTAATAACCTAAAATTTTATTTTTATTTATTCTTCCACCACCGAAAAATATTTTATAATTACGTCAATATATTAAATATGTAAATTTAGTATAATTATATTCTATTATGTTATTTTCATAACCTATATTCATCTCTTGTTTCATAAAAATCCAAATGAATTCATTATTTCTGTGTATTGTGGACTACCACCTCACAAACTAATATAATTAATTTCCCATCACCACCACTCACAGATTATTATGAGGATGAAATTAATTTTTATATATTTTATTAATGAAATTATTTTTTTTAATATTTAATATGTCATATATTTTCCTAAAATTCAATTCATTGAAAAATAATAATATCGTTAATCCGTACATGTGGACTAACATCTCCACGAGGTGGTGATATTTGTTTTTCATCACCACATCACACGAAAAATTATATATTTTTATATAAATATATAATATTGAATTTATAATAATGTAATCAAAATTTAATAATTAAATATTACTTTATTTCCACTATAATCATTGAAAAATGGAAATTATACTCACGCGTGCGTAAAACCAACTTCCTCCATGATTATAACGTAATTTGTTTTTTGAAACATATTTCACAGTTAGTTTTTAATGAATAATAAATTTAAAAACCACAATTATTCAATTATTATTTTTTATATAGGTTATGGAACAATGAATAATTTTACCTCATTTGACAGACTGATTTTTTTTTTGAAAATTATGAATTGGAAGTCGTTAAAATAACCAACATAGACATATTTGACATTGTAAAAAATATGTTATTTCAAAATTAAATAAAATTTTAAGGATAGATTATTAATACTAGAAAATATTTCTAATATATTAATTAATTGATTTCATTTTATTATATAATAGTTAAAGGATATTCATTAATTTTCTGATCTCGATATAAGATATTTCAACTCATTTTTCCTTTATCGGGGAAAATATAATTATTAAGAAACTTATTTCAATTATATGATGTATATAAAAACAATTTTATATTATATGAAATTTATAATTTACAATTGATGGTATTTTATTTTCAATTTTATATTAATTATTCCATGGGGTATTTACTCATAAGTTACCAAGTGGTAAAGGGTTTTTAACTCATTATAACTTCATTAGGTTCTAACTCTTCTTTAATGTTGTTTTTATGATATGATAATTTATTTTCCCAAACCACATATCATTACATATCTCTTGTTTATTGATGTAGTTTACTTGTTTAATTTCCATGTTATCCTAAATTTATTATAGAAACATAAAGAAATAGTGTTATATTTTATAATGATCTTGTAAATGCTTTCAGAACTACAATCATTCTTGTCTATCACTATGTTTTCCAAAAAAATATAATGAATATTATTTAAAAAAAAATACGACTGCTAGATTAATTTAAAAATAAATTTTACATTATTTATAATGTTTTAAAAGGAACTTTTTATTGTTTTGTAGAAGGTCAAATTCTATCAGAATTTACAAAAAGTATGGAAAATATATTTATTTTGTTACATTTAAACCATGAACTCACCATAATTACAATTATTTTTCTTGAATATCCCTTCATTTGATTCCATGTTTACATTGAATGAAAATTATGTAAAGTTTTTTGGAATGTTTTATTTTTAAAATTTATTTTTTTATTTAAAAATGATATTTTACACAATAATGTTTTAATAACATATTAATTGTATTTCCCTTCATCAGAAACAAAAAACCCATATTGACACATAGACTCTTGAGGAAATCATTGTAACCATTTTATTATTGATTTTCTCTAGATGGACAATTATTTTTTAATGTATCCCATATATTTTCCATTGGTGAATCAAACAATGAAAGAAAATTTATCATTATAATGAAGAAAATTTGAAGATTGTAAATGTTTTATTAATTAACAAAACATTGAAATTATTGATAATGATTGGTGGAAAAGATATAGATTATATAATGGATTTCACACCATTATAGCTCAGGATAAATGGGTGATCTTGATACTAATTATACGACAGTTTGAGCCCCATTATAGATCATGATGAAATGTGGATCCGGATATTGATTTTAAGAAGGATGAGACCTATTATTACTCACCAATACATTTAGAAATATTATGTATCTTATTAGAGAATAAGGATGGTGTTTTCAATTGTAGTTTCTCTTGTGGATTTAAATTGGCTCTTCTTATTTCAAAAATAGGTTAGAAAAATAATGTTCTGTGATATCAATATGTTTTTATCAACACCTTTTATGGGTACATGATGATTTCATAAATAAATATTGAACTCACATGGATCATGATTATTGTTTCTGATGACTCTTTACTTTATAAAGTGTTATGAAAATATTAATGGATGATATTCATGATATTGATGGGTATGAATTATCTTCTCTTATGTTCATTCACTTTGATTATGTAATCATATTCTATCTTTGAAAATATCGTTATTAATGATTATGTTTACACTTACTGATCATTGTATCTCACCCTTATTATATTTACATTTCCAAAATGATGTGAGGAATGATATTAAATTACATTTTGTAGAATATTTTAAAGTTGGGTGAATATTATGTAGATTTTTAATACATATAAAATAATAAAATCTAGATATATGTGAAAGAATTGGTCATTTAAATATATGGATATCATTATCTATAAGTTTATACTAATTATACAAAACATTAAACCTAAAAATTTAATTTGGTATGTAATTTTACCATATCTCCTTTATAATTTTTAATTTTCTTATTTTAAAAATTGGGTCTTTTATATAGACATTTACCTAAAAATTTAAATATTATGTTTCACATTAGTTCTAAGAGTGTTGGTTTGGGGGTCAAACCATTATTATCCATGCAAATTTTAGAAGAAATTTAATATTTAGATGATTTCAAAAGAAGAAATTTTTAAGAGTTATGGATTCCATTATGGATTTATTATTTTAAGATTGACTATAATTTTAATGACTTTGACACTCCATTTTATTTTTCATGTGATGGAACATCAAATCAAGTAATGATATTTTGGGAGCTATGTTATTTTTTTATGAATACATGACCCTTAGGTTTAACCATAAGTATTATTTGAGGATTCATGGATGAATTATCTTTTGGATGAATAAATGATATAAATGTTTATTTCTAGTGAATCTAGTTATTAATCGGAAAGATTAGTATATTTTAGAGATATATGGTTATGGATTATACCATTATTAGTATATGACCTTTTGAGTGGCTAATATTATTTGGTGATAAATGAAAAATTTATCTTGAATGAATTTGTGATAAAATCCTTCTTATTATTGGGTTTTAATCTTAAATAAATATATCTTAAAAAATTTATTATTATTTATTTATGGAAATATTTCATTTGAACATTAGGTATTTCCATCGAATGTTTGATAATAATGTATTATTTATTCATATGAATGTTTATTCATATTGGGAATTATCTTATATTTTACTATTCATTATGGTTTTTTTTGTCTAAATATTCGATGAATAGTTTTTTATCCATTTAAAGATTTAATGGTTTAGAAAACATTGATTTTATTATAATAGGCATGAAAAATTATCATGAATACTAACCACTTAGTGAAAAAGTTTATATTAGGGTTTAAATTTATTAAAGGGTGAAATTATACTTGTAATGTAGTTATATTAATTTATGTTATTAGACTATAGTGTAATATAATTTACAGACTCTAGAAAAATGTTCATAAATAAATAAATTATCATATTTCCTTAATTTGGAAATCAATATATAGTCTATTTCACACTGCATTGGTTTATCGTTTTGGGGTCATTAAATTTCACTTAAACATTCAATTTCATGAGATCAATGATACAAAAAATATTTTTACATTAATATAATATCCAATTAAATATTTTTAATTTCCACCAATGTTATCCTCTTTGGAAACCATATTATGTGTAATTATAGATGAATTTTTTTTACCTTTCTCTATTTTCAAGAGGATGGATTATTTATCCTTTTTAAGATATGAGATTTTAATAAAATTATTCTAAAAAATTCAAACATGTTGTTATCAAGATCATGATAAAATTATGAAGATTCAATTTTCTCGGGGTGGATGGATATAATATCATGATATTAAAAATAATACTATGTTTTATAGCGTTCAAAATATGCAACACCAATCATAATAAAATGAAATATTATTATTTAAACATAACCATAATAACCTATATTTTAGATTTATTATTTTGAAAAGGGTCATATACAATATGAAAAATATATAAATAATCTAATAAAAAAAATTATTTATTAATTATTTGGATCTATCCATTAAAATTTTGGTTAAGTTCCATTACTCATGAATGCTACATCTAAAAAAATTGATATTAATTATTTTTTTTGGAAAAATATATTAATTATGTTCAGGTAAACTAAAATATTTTATTTTATGATATTTAATTTATTTTTTAAATTATCAAATAAAAAATATCTTATTGTGAGATTTTGAGATTTTTCAAAGATGGTTTATTAAATATTGAAAATTAGTTATTTTTTTGAATTCACTATTTTATTCTAATATATATATAATAATATGATATTTTTAATTTATATTAAAGATTATATATTTCAAATTTTTTAATAATAATGTATTTATGGTGTTTAAAATTAATTCTATAATTGAATTTCATTTAAAACATTTTTTGTTCTTAAAAATGTATTTTTTTGAAAAAAAGTTTTTCATCACATTCTCATGTTTAATTTTAAATTATATTCTTCCACTTAATTCATTTGAATATTCCAAAAAATAATTTTATATTTTGTAATAGATTCTTCATAATATGGTAAAAAAAATTAGAGAAATTGAATAGTAACATTAGTTATTTGTGGTACCACAGTAAATGGTAAATTGGGAATTATAGATTAAAAATACAATTATAATGACTAAAAAACCATAAAGAATTTATTAATTATATAGGATGAGGATATATCATTCAAAAGCATCAAAAAATTAATTTATTGGGATTTTATTTCCATTTTTACATGATTATGACATTTATATTACTTAAATGAATATAAATCTAAAATGTTAAACTCTTGTATTTAATAATAATAATATTATTAACATTAGGGAAAATAATAAATATTAATATATAAATTGTAATTTAAAATATAAAATATTTTTATTTATCATGGTGATTTATATATATTTCTTATTCATGAAATTATTACCCTAAATTATTTCTCAATGATGAAACAATATTTATTTATTTAATAGAAAAACAAAATAAAAGGTTTAAGAATTTTTAATAGTAATCTGATTAAAATGAATCTTTGTCTTCCAAAATTTTTATATATAAACATAAAATTTTCGATATATTTGAATTTAGTATATTTTACTTCCATTTTTTTCTTGTAGTTTTTTGTGTCAAATTAAATTATTCTTTTAAAAAAAATATTTATTATATTTTATAATCAATTAATTTTTTTCAAATGATTTAAAATTACTAAAAATATGGCCATCTACCAAGTTATTGGGATAATGTTGAAAATAAAAACAATTGTTCTTTTATGGTTGATTCTATCTTTTATTTTAAATATGATGACTAAAAAATATTGAAAACATAAATATTGCAGTAATTATGAAGAAGGGGTGAAACTACGATAAAATGAAAATATAATGGTAAATACACAAACATAAAAAGTAAAAAATGTTATTTTCTGTGAGAATATAAGACTATCCTCAATATATATTTAATATAAACCTATTTGGATTGATTTGATAATGATATAAAATTTATATTAATTAATTACTATATGTAATTCAATTGTGCCCCTCCCCTCTCATATAACAAGGATGATATTATTCACATTTCATTTCACCTTATGAAATGTTTTTATCAGAAAATAAATACCCAAATACCATAAAAACAACCCATACACCATTATATGGGACTTATATTGCAAATAATACTAGCTATAGAGGGCCGATGTTGTAAATAAAATGTTGTTGTAAAAAGAATAGGTATTGTTCATAACCTGGCATGTTTGTTTAATTTAATCATCCAAATCATTAAATTATTAGAAAAATGATATAAAAATTCATTATATTCTATATAAATATATTTTGTTTTGATATTCACATAATTTATATTCATATCCTCTTCCATCAGATGTGAAACAAGATTTTCATTCCTATTTATAAAAGAATACATCCTCGTAAGACAATATAATTCTTTTTCCATCACAACCTATCATAGTTGGATATATTAAAATATTTAATGTTTATATATCATACTCATGACATATTTATCATTTTTATTACATTATAAATGAAATATTTTTCCATTCCAATCTTTGAAAATTATAACGTCATTCGTGCATACCTATAGACTACCACCTCAATGAAATGAGGTAATTCATTTTTCATCCCCATAGGAAAGGAATGATATATAAATGATTATATAAATATATAATATTTACTTTTGAAAAAATATCATTTTATAAGGAAAAAATAAATCATATCTTTATTCTACAATGATCATTGAAAAATGGATATACTAATCATGTGTTTGTATGACCTACCATTGTCATGATTATAACATAGTTCATTTATATAAACCATAATTCATGGATTATTTTAAAAATGTAATTTAAATATAGAAATTATTATTATTTAATGAATATTTTTTTTGATGATTTAATAATTACCAAATTTACCACATTCTACAACCCAACACGCTTTTGAATATTATGAACCAAACATGTTCAACAAACTTGACGTGTACTTAACTGACTAGTAAAATAAATATATCATTAAAAAAATAAAATAAATGGTTTAAGGATGAAGTAGTAATCTTTTAAAATTATATTAAAAAATAAATGAGTTGTTTGAATTTATTATATAGGAGTTAAAGTACATACCTGGAAAGTTGGGACCTGTGGTTTCTAATTTCATCTTAATTTTCCTTTATAAAGAGACATTTTATTTTTATTTACATATTTTTTATGTTGTATAAAATGAACCCTTTATATGATATTTCATGAATTATTAATAATTAATTTTATTTAATGGTTCATTTCATATTATTTTATACAAAGGTTGTGTCTTAAATGTTAACAAGTGCAATAGTTTTAAGTCAATTTTAATTCCCTAGGTTATAATCCATCAATATAAAAATTATTATGGAATAATTATGTGTGAATTTATATAGAAATTATTTATTTATTTATATACACCTATTATTTGTAGATTTAATTTTTTATAAATAATCTCTTCAATGATTAATTTCCAATATAATTATATAAACTCAGTATGATTTATTTATCTAAGTCTACTTTTCATGAGATGTGTTTCATATTATACAGATTAATTTTTATGTATGGTGTTCTTATTTCCTAATAGATGAATTTTGAAATAAATATTCCTTTAATTAATTATTTTTTAGATCTATGTCATATTTTTTACTTTCGATTAATTTTTATTCAAAAGATCAAAATTCATTAAAATCTTTTTTGTTACTATCTCCATTATATTCATGATCTTTTATGTTCAATGTTGAAATGGAAGAAAAAAAATCATTATATTTTGTTTAACTAAATAGTATTTATTATCCTATTACTATGAATGTGGTATACATGTTTTATTTCTATTTTATCCCTTATCAATTAAGCAAACATTATTATATTTCATTAAAAGTGATACCACCTTTCTATCTTTTTTATATGAATAATCTTTCTCTTCTAGACCATTATTTTCTAAAATTGTTTCAAGAATATTGTTTTAAAAAATAAAGTATTTTTTAAATTCATTATACATTATGTATTATATTCTTTTAAAAGGAAATAAATGAAAATTTTATAACATTCTCTAAATGGGTCACTTTTGACCCCCATGAAAAAATATTTGGAAATTATGATTATGTCACATACCACATTCCTCGAGGTGAGGGAAGGGACAAAATCTAACACAAAAATCATTTATAAAATGAAGGATAAAGAACCTATAATTTTAAAAAAACCATTTTATTGTATAATATTACCAACCCCTATCCTATATTTGAAATAATTATGTTTAGAGCCAATTTGATTCGAAAATTTGTTAATATTAATTTAATATTATGTAATTTCAAGAGTGCCCTTATCATACAAAAGGTATCCTCTTGTCATGCAATCGCACAATAAATAGAAATTGGTTTAAAAAATAAATGTATAAATAACATACAATAATTTTGAAACATATTCTAGAGTTATTGTATTAGAAATAATACCATTTTATGTTTGATTTTGTTTTAATTGAAATATGCATGTCTAATGAAGACTTATAGTTAATAACCGAAAATTTTAATTTAATTTATTCTTCCACCAGAGAAAAATATTTTATATTTATGTTGATATATTAAATAATTAAATTTAATATAATTATATTTTATTATGTTATTTTCATAACCTATATTCATATATTGTTTCATAAAAAGCCAAATGAATTCATTATTTGTGTGTATTGTGGACTACCACCTCATAAACCAATGTAATTAATTTCCCATCACCACCACTCACAGATTATTATGAGGATGAAATTAATTTTTATATAATTTATTAATGAAATTATTTTTTTAATATTTTATATGTCATATATTTTCCTAAAATTCTATTCATTGAAAAATGATAATATCGTTAATCCGTACGTGTGGAATAACACCTCCATGAGGTGGTGATATTTGTTTTTCATCACCACATCACACAGAAAATTATATATTTTTATATAAATATGTAATATTGAATTTATAATAATGTAATCAAAATTTAATAATAAAATATTACTTACTTTATTTCCACAATAATCATTGAAAAATGGAAATTATACTCACGCGTGCGTAAAACCAACTTCCTAGATGATTGTAACGTAATTTGTTTTTTGAAACATATTTCATAGTTATTTTTTAATGAATAATAAATTTTAACACCACAGTTATTCAATTATTATTTTTTATATAGGTTA
Source organism: Viscum album (assembly GCA_963277665.1). NCBI lineage: Eukaryota > Viridiplantae > Streptophyta > Magnoliopsida > Santalales > Viscaceae > Viscum > Viscum album. Next base: position 1,349,551,209 of record OY728150.1, on the reverse strand, counting down.
TAGAACAACGAATAATTTTACCTCATTTAACAGACTGAATTTATTTTGAAAATTATGAATTGGAAGTCGTTAAAATACCCAACATAGTCATATTTGACATTGTAAAAAATATATTATTTCAAAATTAAATAAACTTTTAAGGATAGATTATGAAAACTAGAAAATATTTATAATATATTAATTAATTGATTTCATTTTATTATATAATAGTTAATGGATATACATTAATTTTCTGATCTCGATGTAAGATATTTCATCTCATTTTTCCTATATCGGGGAAAATATAATTATTAATAAACTAATTTCAATTATATGATGTATATAATAACAATTTAATATTATATGAAATTTATAATTTACAATTGATGGTATTTTACTTTCAATTTTATATTAATTATTCCATGGGGTATTTACTCATAATTTACCAAGTGGTAAAGGGGTTCTAACTCATTATAACTTCATTAGGTTCTAACTCTTCTTTATTGTTGTTTTTATGATATGATAATTTATTAATTAAAATATGTTTTTTTATTTAATTTTATTTGAATATATATTTTTAAAAAATAATCTATCAATTTATAAATATACAATTCATTAACATGAACCTTTCAAGGGTTTTTGTTGCCTCAATCCAAGTTTCTTCAGATATGTTTTATATTGTACACAAAGATTTATTTATATGATGTAATTATATTTTCTTGAATTATTTCCAAAATATTAATAAATTTAATTAATTATATTTATGGATAAATATAATATTTTTACAATAAAATAATTTTCATTTAAAATGTAACTCAATTGGTAAAAGTATTAATTAATAATATCCTATTATTATAATATTGTTTACACGAATGATTTATTTATATGATATTATTTGTTCTTATTTTTCCAAACCACATACCTTTACATATCTCTTGTTTAGTAATGTAGTTTACTTGTTTGATTTCCATGTTATCCTAAATTTATTATAGAAACATAAATAAATAGTTTTATATGTTATAATTATCTTGTAAATGCTTTCAGAACAGCAATCATTCTTGTCCATCACTATGTTTTCCAAAAAAATTAATGAATATTATTTTAAAAAAAATATGACTGCTAGATTAATTTAAAAATAAATTTTACATTATTTATAATGTTTTAAAAGGAATTTTTTATTGTTTTCTAGAAGGTCAACATTTATCAGAATTTACAAAATGTATGGAAAATATATTGATTTTGTTACATTTACAACATGAACTCACAATAATTACAATTATTTTTCTTGAATATCCCTTCATATGATTCCATGTTTACATTGAATGAAAATTATGTAAATTTTTTTAGAAAGTTTTTTTAAAATTTATTTTTTTATTTAAAAATAATATTTTACAAAATAATGATTTAATGACATATTAATTGTATTTCCCTTCATCAGAAACCAAAAACCCATATTGACACATAGAGCCTCGAGGAAAACATTTTAACCATTGTATCATTTCTTTTCTCTAGATGGACTATTATTTTTAAATGTATCCCATTTATTTTCCATGGTTGAATCAAACAATGAAAGAAAAATTATCATTATAATGACGAAAATTTTAGAATTGTAAATGATTTATTAATTAAAAAAACATGGAAATTAATTATAATGATTGGTGGAAACGATATAGATTATAGAATGGATTTCACACCATTATAGCTCAGGATTAATGGGTGATCTTGATACTAATTATACGACAGTTTGAGCCCCATTATAGATCATGATGAAATGGTGATCCTAATATTGATTTTAATAAGGATGAGACCTATTATTACTCACCAATGCATTTAGAAATATTACGTATCTTTTTAGAGAATATGTATGGTGTTTTCAATTGTAGTTTCTCTTATGGATTTAAATTGGCTATTCTTATTTCTTACCTAGGTTATAAAGATAATGTTATTTGATATCAATATGTTTTTATCTACACCTTCTATAGGTACATGATGATTTCATAAATAAATTTTGAACTCACATGGATCATGGTTATTTTTTCCGATTACCCTTTACTTTATAAAGTGTTTTGAAAATATTAATGGATGATATTCATGATATTGATCGGTATGAATTCACTTCTCTTATGTTAATCCACTTTGATTATGTAATAATATTCTATATTTAAAAATTTCATTATTAATGATTATGTTTACACTTACATATCATTGTATCTCACCCTTATTATATTTACATTTCTAAAAGGATGTGAGGAATGATATTAAATTAAATTTTGTAGAATATTTTAATGTTTAGTGAATATTATGTAGATTTTTAATACATATAAAACAATAAAATCTAGATATATGTGAGAGAATTGGTCATTTAAATACATGGGTATTATTATCTATGAGTTAATACTAATTATATAAAACTGTAAACCTAAAAATTTAATTTGGTATGTAATTTTACCATATCTCCTTTATAATTTTTAATTTTGATATTTTAAAAACTGGGTCTTTTATATTGACATTTACCTAAAAATTTATATATTATATTTCAAATTAGTTCTAAGAGTGTTGGTTTGGGGCTCAAACCACTAGTATCCATGCAAATTTTAGAAGAAATTTAATATTTAGAAGATATCAAAAGAAGAAATTTTTACGAGTTACAGATTCCATTATGGATTTATGATTTTAAGATTAACTATAATTTTAATGACTTTGGCACTCCATTTGATTTTTCATGTGATGGAACATCAAATCAAGTAATGATGTTTTGGGTGCTATGTTATTTTGTTTATGAATACATGACCCTTAAGTTTAACCATAAGTATTATTTGAGGAGTCATGGATGAATTAACTTTTGGATGAATAGATGATATAAATGTTGATTTATGGTGATTCAAGTTATTAATGGGAATGATTAGTATATTATGGAGATATATGGTTATGACTTATACCATTATTAGTATTTGACATTTTTTGTGGCTAATATTATTTGGTGATAAATGAAAAATTTATCTTGAATGAATTTTTGATAAAATCCTTCTTATTATTGGGTTTCAATATTAAATAAATATATCTTAAAAAATTTATGCTTATTTATTTATGGAAATATTTCATTTGAACATTATGTATTTCCATCGAATGTTTGATAATAATGTATTATTTATTCATATGAATGTTTATACATATTCGGAATTATCTTATATTATACTATTCATTATGGGTTTTGTTTTTGTCTAAATATTCGATGAATAAATTTTTATCCATTTAAAGATTTCTTGGTCTAGAAAACTTTGATTTTATTATATTAGGCATAAAAATATTATCACGAATACTAACCACTTGGTGAAAAAGTTGATATCAGGGTTTAAATTGATTAAAGGGTGAAATTATACTTGTAATGTAGTTATATTAATTTATGTTATTAGACTATAGTGTAATATAATTTACAAACTCTAGAAAAATGTTCATAAATAAATAAATTATCATATTTCCTTAATTTGGAAATCAATATATAGTCTATTTCAAACTGCATTGGTTTATGGTTTTGTGGTCATTAAATTTGACTTAAACATTCTATTTCATGATATCAATGATCCAAAAAATATTTTTACTTTAATATAATATCCAATTAAATATTTTTATTTTCCCCCAATGTTATCCTCTTTGGAAACCTTATTATGTGTAATTAAAGATGAATTTTTTTTCCTTTCCATCTCTTCAAGAGGATGGATTATTTATTCTTTTTAAGATATGAGATTTTAATAAAATTATTCTGAAAATTCAAAGATGTTGTTATCAAGATCGTGATAAAATTATGAAGATTCAATTTTCTAGGGGTGGATGGATATAATATAATGATATTATAAATAATACTATGTTTTAAAGCGTTCAAAATATGCAACACCAATCATAAACAAAAATGAAATATTATTATTTAAATATAACCATCATAACCTAGATTTTAGATTTATTGTTTTGAAAAGGGTCAAATACAATATGAAAAATATATAAATAATCTAATAAACACAAATTTATTTATTAATTCTTTGGATCGATGCATTACAATTTTGGTTAAGTTCTTTTACTCATGAAAGCTACATCTAAAAAAATTGATATTTATTATTTTTTTTGGAAAATATATTTATTAAGTTCAGGTAAATTAAAATATTTTACTTTATAATATTTGATTTATTTTTTAAATTATCAAATCAAAAATATATTATTGTGAAATTTTGCGATTTTTCAAAGATGGTTTATTGAATAGTGAACATTAGTTATTTTTGTTGAATTCACAATTTTATTATAATATATATATATATAATAATATAATATTTTGAATTTATATTAAAGGTTATTTTTTTCATATTTTTTAATAATAATGTATTTATGGTGTTCAAAATTAATTCTATAATTGAATTTCCTATAAAACATATTTTGTTCTTAAAAATGTATTTTTTTGAAAAACAGTTTTTCATCGCATTCTTCTGTTTAATTTTAAATCATATTCTTCCACTTAATTCATTTGAATATTCCAAAAAATAATTTTATATTTTTTAATAGATTCTTCATAATATGGGAAAAAATTTGACAAATTGAATAGTAACATTAGTTATTTGTTGTACCACAGTAAATGGTAAATTTAGAATTTTAGATTAAAAATACAATTCTAATGACTAAAAAACCATAAAGCATTTATTAATTATATAGGATGAGCAGATATCATTCAAAAGCATCAAAAAATTGAATTATTGGAATTTTATTTCCATTTGTACATGATTATGACATTTATATTACTTAAATGAATTTAAATCAAAAATTTTAAACTCTTGTATTTGATAATATTATTATTATTAGCATTAGGGGGAAATAATAAATATTAATATATAAATTGTAATTTAAAATATAAAATATTTTTATTTACTATGGTGATTTATATATATTTCTTATTCATGAAATTATTACCCTAAATTATTTCTCAACGATGAATCAATATTTATTTATTTAATAGAAAAAATAATAAATGGTTTAAAAAAGTGTAATAGTAATATGATTAAAATGAATCTTTGTCTTATAAAATTTTTATATATAAAGTTAAAATTTTAGATATGTTTGAATTCAGTATATTCTACTTCCATTTTTTTCTTGTAGTTTTTTGTGTCAAATTAAATTAGTCTTTAAAAAAATTGTATTTACTATATTTTATAATCAATTATATTTTTTAAAATGATATAAAATTACAAAAAATATATCCATCTACCATGTGATTGGGATAATGATGAAAATAAAAACAATGGTTCTTTTATGGTTGATTTTATATTTTATTTTAAATATGTTGACTGAAAAATATTGAAAACATAATTATTGCAGTAATTATGAAAAAGGTGTAAAACTATGATAAAATGAAAATATAATTGCAAATAAATAAACATAAAAAGTAAAAAATGTTATTTTCTTTGAGAATATAGGACTATCCTCAATATATATTTAATATAAACCTATTTGGATCAATTTGATAATGATATAAAATTTATATTAATTAATTATTGTATGTAATTAAATGGTGCCCCTCCCCTCTTATATAACAAGGATGATATTAGTCACATTTCATTTCACCTTATGAACTATTTTTTCAGAAAATAAATACCCAAATACCATAAAAACAACCCATACACCATTATATGGGACTTATATTTGGAATAATACTAGCTATAGAGGGCCGATGGTGTAAAAAAATGATGTTGTAAAAAGAATAGGTATTTTTCATAACCTGGCATGTTTGTTTAATTTAATCATCCACATCATGAAATTATTATAAAAATGATATAAAAATTCATTATATTCCATATACATATATTTTTTTATGATAGTCACATAACTTATATTCATATCCTCTAACATCAGATATGAAACAAGATTTTCATTCGTATATATAAAAGAATACATCCTCACAAGCCAATATAATACGTTTTCCATCACAACCTCTCATAGTTGGATATATTAAAATATTTAATGTTTATATATCATACTCATGACATATTTATCATTATTATTACATTATAAATGAAATATTTTTCCCTTCCATTCATTGAAAATTATAACGTCATTCGTGCATATCTATAGACTACCACCTCCATGAAATGAGGTAATTCATTTTTCATCCCCATAGGAAAGGAATGATATATAAAAGATTATATAATATATAATATAATACTTTTGAAAAAAATATCATTTTATAAGGAAAAAATAAATCATATCTTTATTCTATAATAATAATTGAAAAATGGATATACTAATCATGTGTTTGTATGACCTACCATTGTCATGATTTTAACATAGTTCATTTCTATAAACAATAATTCATGGATGGTTTTAAAAATGTAATTTACGTATGAAAATTATTATTATTTAATGAATATTTTTTTGATGATTTAATAATTACCACATTTACCTCATTCTACAACCCACCACACTTTTGAATATTATGAACCAAACATGCTCAACAAACCTGGCATGTACTTAACTGAATAGTAAAATAAATATATCATTAAAAAATAAAATAAATGCTTTAAGGATGAAGTAGTAATCCTTTAAAATTATATTAAAAAATAAAATAGATTTTTTGAATTTATTATATAGGAGTTAAAGTATATACCTGGAACGTCGGGACTTGTGGTTTGTAATTTCATCTTAATTTTCCTTTATAGAGAGTCATTTTTTTAATTCACTTATTTTTTTATGTTGTATAAAATGAACCCCTTATATGATATTTCATGAATTATTAATAATTAATGGTATTTTATGGGTCATTTCATATTATTTTATATAAATTTTGTGTCTTGAATATTAACAAGTGCAATGGGTTTTATGTCAATTTCAATTCACTAGGTTATGATTCATCAATATGAAAATTATTATGGAATAATTATCTGTGAATTTATATAGAAATTATTTACTTATTTATATACACCTATTTTTTTGTAGATTTAATTTTTTATAAATAATCTCTTTATTGATTAATTTTCAATACAATTATATAGAATCTGTATGATTTATTTATCTAAGTATACTTTTCATGATATGTGTTTCATGTTGTACAGATTGATTTTTATGTATGGTGTTCTTATTTTTTCATAGATGAATTTTGAAATAAAAATTCCTTTAATTAATTAATTTTTAGATCTATGTCATATTTTTACTTTCGATTAATTTTTATTCAAAAGATCATAATTCATTAAAATATTTATGTCACTATCTCCATTATATTCATAATCTTTTATATGCAATGTTGAAATAGAGGAAATAAAATCATTATATTTTGTTTAACTAAATAATATTTATTATCCTATTACTATGAATGTGGTATACATGTTTTATTTCTATTTTATCCCTTATCAATTAATGAAACATTATGATTGTTCATTAAAAGTGATACCACCTTTCTATCTTTTTTATATGAATAATCTTTCCCTTCTAGACCATTATTTTCTAAAATTGTTTCAAGAATATTGTTTTAAATTTTTTTTTTAAAAATTCATTATACATTATGTATTATCTTCTTTTAAAAGGAAATAAATAAAAATTTTATAACATTCTCTAAATGGTTCACTTTTGACCCCCATGAAAAAATATTTGGAAATTATGATTATGTCACATACCACATTCCTCGATGTGTGGGAAGGGACAAAATCTAACACAAACATCATTCATAAAATGAAGGAGAAAGAACCTATAATTTTAAAAAAAGCTATTTTATTGTATAATATTACCAACCCCTGTCCTATATTTGAAATAATTATATTTGGAGCCAATTTGATTTGAAAATTTGTTAATATTAATTTAATATTATGGGATTTCAAGAGTGCCCTTATCTTACAAAAGGTATCCTCTTGTCATACAATCACACAAAAAATATAAATTGGTTTAAAAAATAAATGTAGAAATAACATAAAAATTTTTTGAAACATATTCTAGAGTTATTATATTAGAAACAATACCATTTTATGTTTGATTTATTTGTAAAGGAAATATACATGTCCGAAGAAGACTTATAGTTAATAACCGAAAATTTTACTTTTTTTTATTCATCCACCACCGAAAAATATTTTATAATTATGTCGATATATTAAATAAGTATATTTAATATAAATATATTATATTATGTTATTTTCATAACCTATATCCATCTATTGTTTCATAAAAATCCATATGAATTCATTATTTGTGTGTATTGTGGACTACCACCTCACAATCTAATGTAATTAATTTCCCATCACCACCACTCACAGATTATTATGAGGATGAAATTAATTTTTATATATTTTATTAATGAAATTATTTTTTTAATATTTAATATGTCATATATTTTCCTAAAATTCCATTCATTGAAAAATGATAATATCAATAATCCGTATGTGTGGGCTAACACCTCCACGAGGTGGTGATATTTGTTTTTCATCACCAAATCACATGAAAAATTATATATTTTTATATAAATATGTAATATTGAATATATAATAATGTAATCAAAATTTAATATTAAAATATTACTTACTTTATTTCCACAATGATCATTGAAAAATGGAAATTATACTCACGCGTGTGTACAACCAACTGCCTTCATTAATTGTAACGTAATTTGTTTTTTGAATCATATTTCAAAGTTAGTTTTTAAGGAATAATAAATTTAAAAACCACAATTAATCAATTATTATTTTCTATATAGGTTATGGAACAATGAATAATTTTACCTCATTTAACAGATTGAATTTATTTTGAAAATTATGAATTGGAAGTCGTTAAAATACTCAACAAAGACATATTTGACATTGTAGAAAAATATGCTATTTCAAAATTAAATAAACTTTTAAGGATATATTATTAAAAGTAGAAAATATTTCTAATATATCAACTAACTGATATCATTTTATTATATAATAGTTTAAGTATATACATTAATTTTCTGATCACGATGTAAGATATTTCAACTCATTTTTCCTTTATCGGGGAAAATATAATTATTAAGGAACTAATTTCAATTATATGATGTATATAATAACAATTTTATATTATATGAAACATATAATTTATAATTGATGGTATTTTATTTTCAATTTTATATTAATTCTTCCATGGGGTATTTACTCATAAGTTACCAAGTGGTAAATGGGTTTTAGCTCATTATAACTTCATTAGGTTCTAACTCTCCTTTATTGTTGTTTTTATGATATGAAAATTTATTAATTAAAATATGTATTTTTTATTTAATTTTATTTGAATTTATATTTTTTAATAATAATCTATCAATTTATAAATAAACAATTCATTAACATGAACCTTTCAAGGGTTTTTTGTTGCCTCAATCTAATTTTCTTGAGATATGTTTTTTGTTGTACACAATGATTTATTTATGTGATGTAATTATATTTTCTAGAATGATTTCCAAAATATTAATAAATTTAATTAATAATATTTCAAAAATATTAATAAATTTTGTTGAATGATTTCCATCACTGGTGTCCCGTCGAACTTGTCTTCAAACAGTCCTAACTTTCGATCCGCATGTCAGTTCGGCCTCCTCCACCTGCCAGATCATAGCTCGTTCCATGAGCAATAGTTTGACTGGTTGTGGCGCCCACATGCACTCCTAGATCATTTGTTTTGGCCTTTTTAGTGGGTATCGGGTTTGTTATGATTTTAAATGCCTCGTTTCTAGCACCCGTTCCCCATTAGCTTTTTTTTAAATGGTCATAACTTCTGATCCGCCATTCCATTCGGACTCTTTCACCTTTCAGGTCGAAGACCATTTCAGGATCTTTGATTTGACAGGTCGCGGATTTAAAACAGACTCTCAGATCATAAGTTATGTCCGTTAATGTTAGTCCAATGTTTTTGTCTCTTTGTGACAATGTTGAAGGGTTTTAACGGTAGCTCCATTTATTACTCTTTATTTGGGTTTCTATGACTTGTTATCTTTATCAATGGTTTTTTATGGGTTATTATGATGATTATGTTGAATTATTAAGGAGTTTTCCGAAGTTGTCACGAGTTTTCATGCGTTCTCATTCTTTTTAATGACTCATTCTTCATGTGATTCTCCATCCATTTTCATGCGTTTTCATGATTTTTCATCCCTTATCACGTTTTTTCATACTTTTTCATGTGTTTCCTTTATTTTTTATTATTTATTATTTAAAATATACTTTAATTTATTTATTATCTATTATTTGTAACTAGTTATTTGTTATTTATTATTTATATTTATTAATTATTTATGTTTATTTATTATTTATTATTTATTATTTATTATTTATTTATTAGTTATTATTTATTATTTTTGTTAAATTATTATTTGGAATTTATATTTATTTATTATTTATTATTTATTATTTATATTGATTTATTATTTATTATTTATTATTTATGATTTATAATTATTTATTATTTATTATTTATTATTTATATTTATTTATTAGTTAATATTTCTTTTTTCTTTTTTCTTATTTATATATATTTAGTATTTAGTATTTATTTATTATTTATTATTTATTATTTATATTTATTTATTATTTATTTTTTATATTTATTTATTATTTATTATTTGTTATTTATTATTTATAATTATTTATTATTTATTATTTATTATTTATATTTATTTATTAGTTATTATTTATTATTTATTATTTCTTATTTATATTTATTTACTATTTATTATTTATTATTTATATTTATTTGTTATTTATTAATTATATTTATTTAATATTTATTAATAATATTTATTTATTATTTATTATTTATTATTTATTATTTATATTTATTTTATATTTTATATTTTATATTTATATTTATTTATTAGTTATTATATATTATATATTATTTATATTTATATTTATTTATTATTTATTATTTATTATTTATATTTATTAATTAATTATTATTTATATTTATTTATTATTTATTATTTATATTTATTTATTATTTATTATTTATTATTTATTATTTAAATTTATTGTTTATATTTATTTATCTAATATTTAATATTTAATATTTAATATTTATTATTCATTTTTGATTTTTGATTATTGATTATTGATTATTTATTATTGATTATTTATATCTATTATTTATTATTTATTATTTATTATTTATTATTTATTATTTATATCTATTATGTATTTATTATTTATTATTTATTATTTATTAATTTTTAAATTTTAATTTTTAATTATTAATTATTAATTATTATTCATTATTGATTATTGATTATTGATGATTGATTATTGATTATTGATTATTTATTAATTATATCTATTATGTAATTACTATTTATTATTTATTATTTATTATTTATTATTTATTATTTATTATTTATTATGTATTATTTATTTATGTTTATTTATTATTTATTATTTATTATTTATGACTGATTATTTATTATTTATTATTTATATTTATTTATTATTTATTATATATTATTTATTATTTATTATTTATTATTTATTATTTATCTTTATTTATTATTTATTTATTATTTATATTTATTTATTGTTTATTATTTATATTTATTTATTATTTATTATTTATTATTTATTATTTATTATTTATTATTTATTATTTATTATTTATTTATATGTAATTATTATTTGTTATTTATAATTATTTATTATTTATTATTCCTTATTGATTATTGATTATTGATTATTGATTATTGATTATTTATTATTTATTATTTATTATTATTGAGTTTATATCTATTATTTATGTATTATTTGTTTTTTCAATTAATATATATAAGTATATTAAATTCTGTTTATTAACCACATGGCAAGCTTGTTGGAGTGGTAAAGTCTTTGAAAAATATGCAAGAGGTTAGGGGTTCAAATATCACCAAATGCAGAATTTCTTTATATTGCATGGGCATACATGTGCATGTGCATGTGCATGTGCATGAGATGTGCATGCATGGATAAATAAAGTAAATAAAATAATATGAAATAAATAAATAAATAAAATAAATACCAAATAAAATAAATAAAAAATAAATAAGAAATAAAAAAATAAAAAATAAATACGAAATAAAATAAATAAAATAAATAAATAAAATAAATAATTAGCATAAATAAATACGAAAAAAAATATGAAAAATAAATACGAAAAATAAATACAAAAAATAAATACAAAAAATAAATACAAAAAATAAATTTGAAAAATAAATAAAGAAAATAAATAAAATAAAATAAATAAATAAATAAAATAAAATAAAATAAATAAATAAAAATAAATAAAATATATAAAATAAATAAAATAAATAAATAAAATAAATAAAATAAATACGAAATAAATACGAAATAAATACGAAATAAATAAATAAATAAAATAAATACGAAATAAATACGAAATAAATACGAAATAAATAAATAAATAAATAAATAAATAAATATGAAATAAATACCAAATAAATATGAAATAAATACGAAATAAATACGAAATAAATAAATAAATAAATAAAACCCACCGCAAAACGTTCTGCGACAGTTTTGAAAACCGCCACGAATAGTTTCCCGACACATGATTTCGGGCTGGTTTTTCAAAACCGCCACCAATCGATTTATCGGCACTTTAATCCACCGCGAAACGAAAAAAAACCGTCGCTAAATGCCTTTTTTTCCGTAGTGGATTTACCATTTTTAATGAAAACATGATTACAAAATAAGATAGTAAACATCCCAAAAAAAGAAAAAATCTATATAAAGAAAAAAAATCTAACCCATACATTACATAAACATAATCAATGTGAAAATAAAACCAAAATTACGAAAACATGTAACAAAACGAGACTACTAAGAAAAATAGGATCTATTCCGACACCCATGGATGAAAAGTCCAGCACAGTCCATAATTTTCTTTTAAAAACATGAAAACAGTTTTACAAATGTGGGGGGAGTATACAAGTATACCGAGTAGGAAAACAAAATCCACATGTTCACAAGTGGGAGAATATACTAGTTCCCATGTCTGAAAATAATAGATCCTTAAAGAACATTTCAAGGAAAACAAACCATCCCAGCCTCAAAAAAGCTCACTTGTCAAATAACATAAGTCAAGAAAAGTAGAAGTATAAGCACATCGACATTTAGGTACCCTACACCATTTTCCCACTGGTTATCTTCTCATACTTAATGCATAACGTGTTGATGCTACCACTCTTCAAAAACGTAGTCCCACATCCCCAACCCACCCGCACACACCTGGGCATGAACCACACCACATATCATTTCCTTATACACTAAGGTTACATTAACCATGCCTCTCACCCAAAGACACTTTATCCTCATCCCATGATTGTTGGGAAAACAAACCTAGCATACAAACACCTAATCCCCTCATACACAACAAACCTACCTGATGTATCTTGGGCTATGTTATACCTCAATCCATTATAGCCATCCTAGATACACTAAAGTGGTAAGAACACATAAGAGGGTGTAAGGAAGAATGTCAATAACCATCCATCCTTCCTCCCACCAGGATGTTGGGAAAGGCAACCTCCCCCATGAAATGGGGGTGTTCGGTACACGATTCTCAATGACGGTGGGGTTCATATAAAAGTCACTATGAACTAATTTTTTTTAATATTACTAAATAAACACTCAACCCAGCCTATGGGTACCCAAAAAACAAACAACCCAGACAAAACCACATTTTCTACTACCCTTATATGCACAAACACACAAAAGCGACTATAATATCATAACACCTACCCCTTTACATCTAACCGAATTCTATTAAATAATTATCGGGTTTCAAATTAATTTACACTACTACTACATGAGTAAACATACAAAGAAAATATTGAAAAAAAGGAAGAGGGACTACGGTATAACATTTAAATTTTAACAAACTTTCATAAAATCATCAGAGAACAATCAACTTGTAGTCCCATTGCACACCCCCTTTTTCCCTTAACAACCATCTAACCACATCCAGTTGTCATTCATCAAAGATATACCTAAAAATCATTACCTTTCACCCAAAACTACATCCCGAAAGCACAAAGAACACCTAGATAAAATCCCACTGCATAACAATCCCTTAACCACATTGCAGTCCCATTACCCAATATTGCTTGACAACCACAATACAAAAAAGGCAGTCCCATTCCCCATTCAATTTGTCCCTCAACTGGAGGATCAAACACACCACCGGTAATACACCAAAAACAATCCTCATAGTAAATTATATTAAGCCACAACCCCACTACACACACATACCACACCATTCTCGTAGAACCAACTGATCTATACACCCCTATACCCACAACCTTCACAATTCTAGAACTCTATAAAACACATAGCACCCAACCACGCCATCAAGACAAGTGTATTCAGATTTATCAAATAGGGGTTCTTTAATTTCAATTTAAATAACATGGGTGATCGCAGAACATGTTTAATCATTGGTAATTCATTATATTAACCAAGTATACGCGATTTAGTAGATTTCATGTCATGACCAATTATCAAACATCAAATCAAAAAACAAACAGAAGACCACCATTTCACAAACAAATAACACCAACATCCATGATATTTCAATAGAATACAACCACAACAATCCATAATGAAATAAATATAACAAATAAAAAATATCTGATCAAACATCAATCCACTATAAACCAATTATTTCATTGATCTTGTTATATTTTGATAATGTTCCCTTCTTATTTATTTGTTGTTTAAAAAAATTATTCATCCATTCTTCTTAAATAAATCATTATTAAAGCCACCCCACGTGTTTCAAAATTAATGATATTCAGAGGAAATCCATACTTGTAACAAAAATCGACCGAGACTCCTCCTTGTGCCAAGAACATGATTTTGTGAAAGTAGTAGTAAACCCCGAGAAAAATGATTAAGAGGGGTTCAAGAATAGGTGCGTGACTAGTCTAGATAGGTTCACTTTAGGCACACCAAAAAGGAACATAAAAACACACTAGGAATGTAATATCTCAACTTTTTATATCCAAATTTCATTATAATGGATGACTGGTTTCAAAATCCACTAACATGGGATTGTGGTCAAGATCGCGCTATTTGAGTTTATTACTGCCCCATGAGCATTAGAATATTAATTTTATACATAATATCCATTGAAATTCCATTGAAAACACCAAAACAATTATTTAAACTCAGTTTACATCAAATTAGTCATAATAGAGGAGAAATAGAAAATCCGGGAACAAAGAGAAAATACTGAAAATGAGTCACCATTAGGTGAGTTACTGATACCAATTCCCCTTGACTCACGAATGACCGGACACTAACACCCTTGACTCACCAACACCAACACCCCTAACACACTGATACAGATTCCACTGACTCATCAATATTGATTCCCCTGACTCATTGATACTATCTCCCCGAACTCAACTACACAAGAAACCCCTAACTTCCTAATTTCGACACCCCTGCCTCACCGATCAAAAAATAGTACAGTTGGAAAACTCTGTAAACAAGCTACCATTGCTTCCCAAAACACTCTAAATGATAGATTTTCACAAGGGAATGGACCGAAGATATACCTGTAATTAAAACTAATACCTATCAAACATTTCTCATCCCCATGAATTTAAAAATAAAATATATAAAATGAGGTCCAAAAAACCACCCATTAAGATAACTCTCAGAAAAAACATATATTGTGTTTTTCTAAACCTAGAGGGAAAACCCTAACAACCTAGATCACCTACCTCGCATATATCTCTAGATATGATGTAGAATCACCAAGGCCCCATTTCCCAAATCAAACATGCAAACACCAAATGTCACACTATTCAGGAACATGGATTAGGTAAATCCTTATGACATGTCAAGATACAATCCTCTTTTGGTGACACATACTATCCTTCATATGATTAATCTCATCCACAATAATGTTCCTCAATTAATGATTAGGTCCTCACTTCTTCACATGTCGGTCTTTCTACAAAAAACAAAGAACAATAGAACAAAACAACTGATAAAGAACAAGGAAAATCATTATATTATAAAAAATCACAATGTAAAACATATAAACAAAACATATAACAACTCTGGGTATTGGGTACACATTTATGCCCCTCGTTACCAAGTACTCACTTCAAGGCCACCATTCCTCAATAACATACATAACAAATGGATGGTTCATCCATGATAAACCATCTCATCATGATCCTCGATTCATTTTGCACATACCATGAATGTCATATATTCCTCTATTTCCAAATCTCCCACATAAATGATGAGTGAGTCCTCATGTAGATAATGATGGAGCTATGTGACATGGAATATGTCGCGGATCCTCTCTAACCATGGTGGAAATGCAAGTTGATATTCCACCTTTCTAACTCATCCCATCACCTGGAAAGGTTCGATGAACCTAGGGAAAAGCATTTTATGTCTACAAAATTCTCTTTGCCCACACCGAAGAGAAAACATTAAGAAAAAAGGGTCCCCAACCTCAAACTCTTCAGGCCTCCTCCTATTATGTCCACAAAACATAAATCATTATTGTGTTGCCTTCATCCTATAATGGTCATGTTTCACCTTCTCGGTCGTACTCTGCACCACATCTGGACCAAGAACAACTGCTTCCCAAACCTCTGTCCAATTTAGGGGTGAACGATAGGACCTCTTGTATGATTCTTTGAATGGATCCATACCAATGGTATTGTGGTAGCTATTATTGTAACAAAACTCTACCAAGGGAAAATAGTTCACACTAGATCCACTGAATTCAGGAACACATATTCATAACACGTCCCCCAACGTCTGGATAGTCCTCTCTAACTGTCAATCCGATGAGGGTGGAATGTAGTGTTGAGTCGTAACATAGTGCCAAAGGCATGCTGAAATCCCCTACAGACTCATGATTCAAAATGTTTATCCTGATATAAGATGATGGATCTTGAAACTTCATACAGCCACACCACCTCATCTGCATACCTCTATGTTATGTCCTGCTCTATGCTCGACTCCTTGATCACTAAGAAGTGAGCCGACTTTGTCAACCGGTCCACTACTAACCAAATATCATCACATCCTCTTTGTGTCCTGGGTAATCATATGATGAAATCCATCGATATTTTATCCCAATTACACTCAGGAATATCATAGGGATGCAAATGACAACCATGAACATAGTTCTCGACCTTCACATCCTCACACACTAATAAAATTTCCAACATCTCTGCCACAACCCGATTTAGTACGAGCATTCAAAACTGTTCCCTAAATCCTCACTAAATTTTATAAACTCCATGAAGAACTTCCATGTTTGAGATATGGATCTCACTAAGAACTCCCTCGTGCCTAATTAGTGCGATCAACAACATCCTATAGTACAAACTCATATTTGAACTATCCTCTGACCATACCTCCAGAGCATCACCCTGCAAGACATGATAACACATCACTTAAGACTTTATGTCTCCCCACTGAGACACCTCTACTTGTTACATTAATCAATACTCCAATTTCATCAAAAATAGACTGCCTTTGTTATCATCCACTATCTCATCCAAATTAAAATCATCCAACTCCCCAATTACCTTCCATACATCAATGGATTCCCAAACTATCCCCTTCTATGAATTCATGTTCAACGCATCGACCAACATGTTCTCATTTCCTGAGGTGTATGATATATCTATGTCCTAGTCTAAGAGAAACTCCAACGAACTAATTTGTCGCATGTTCCGGTCTCATGGGGATAAGATATACCTCAATCTCTTGTGATCTGTGAAGACTACAAAGTACCACCATAGTGAGGTAATATCGCAACAACTTATGCATAAACATGGCTTCTGCAAGCTACAAATCATGGGTACCATAAATTTTCTTGTGAAAACCTAACTTATTACACCCATAAGAGATCACTACCCACTACATCATCTCCAAAAATCCAAATCCTAGAAAAAAATCATCGCAAAACACCTCAAATACCACTATCTTTTATAGAAACCTTAGAACTAGGTCACTTACTAGATTCCCCAGTAGGTATCATAAATCATCAAGGTGATCCTCAATCAACAAGAAGGCATGGTATTTTCTCATCAAAGCCATCAACGGAGCTTCAACTCGATAGAGGATAGGTATGAACCTCTGGTAATAGCTTACTAGACCTAGGAAGAAGTGAACATCATCCATGTTCTTGGGTGATTCCCATGAAACAACATTCTCGACCTTTGATGGCTTCACCACTATCCCTTGTTGAGACACAAAATGTCCTTCGAAGTGCACCTATAAAGCCCATAACATACACTTGGACAACTACCCATATATATAGTGGTGTTGGAGGACCTCCAAGACTGTCCTTAAATTCTTGGTTTCCTCCTCCTCTAACCTTGAGTAGATCAGAATGTTCTCGATGAACACAACGATGAAATGGTCCATGAACATGTGGAAGACAGTGTTCTTGATACCCAATATAACATGTGGTCAAATTGTAATGACAAAGGGCATGATTGCGAACTAAAATATGATGTACCTTCTTCAAAAAACAATAATTAGGATTTCACCCTCCTTTACCATAAACAGGTTATATCTTAACCACATATCGATCATAGAGAATCGAACATTTACCTTTAACCAGTCGAAATGATCGCATATCCTTGGAAGGGGGTAATGGTTCTTGAATATTGTCAGGTTCAATCTCTAATAGTCAATGAATAGCCTCAGATGAACATATACCTTCTTCGAGAACAATAATAGAGCCCACCACACAGACACACTCCGCCAGATAAAAAAACTCATCAATAGGGCACCAACATGAATTCAAATCTCATGCTACTATGAAATCACCATCAATGTGGAGCCATTGATATCAGTCAAGCTCTTGGTTTCACATATATACCAAACACAATGTCACCTAATGGTGGGAGACAATGAGAAGACATCCAAGAACATGCAGACAACCTCCAAAACCTCCATCATCTATATTCCCACAGATCGCACTGTCAATTTATCTAATAAAGATGAAATCATCTCTACATACATACTGCTCACATGAAAACATCATCACCAATGAATAATACATGATGGCCACCTACATATAAAAAAATGAATCATTTTTGGATGTATTTGATAACATAAAAAACAAAAAATAAACTGTCGATGCCTATGATTACATTGGAAGAATACATCTGTAGTAGAAGAAGATATCCACTGGACTGATGCGGCCCCAACATCTGTCTACATCACACATCAAACAAATATTTCTGACCTCTAATGAGAATACTCAACAATAGGATAACATTAATCCTCTCTACTTATAGTCCCATAGAATGGGATATACTGGGTGTAAAAATGAACCGAGAGGTCTCTCAATCAAATAATGTTCAATCAAGAGTTATAAACAGACCAATCGTACTTAGAATAACAACTAGCCCCGTATGAATTGCTACTTTGGTAGCATAAAATAGCCAATGATTATCTCATATATCACTTTATTGTCAACAACCTCCCCGAACATGCTCTGATAGAGGTCTCTACGTATCACCCAGAGGTCAGACTCCTCAAGCACCATCAACCCTTAGTGGAGCAAGATCTTATTTCCCCTGATACTGGATTGGCCAAACTAGCAACTACTGTTGTTGGTGTGGCGTGCTAGAACTTCCACCCCCACTATACTGAGCACAAACTAAGAGGTTTTTAAGAATATCTCCAAGACCTAAATTGAAAAGTTACTCTAGTAACAGGCCAACAGGGAAAGGGCATGGACCAAGATACTGGAACATGAACTATTGAAACCTACTTCTCGATGGGAAAAACCAAGAAGGCCCTGACATTGAAGATATAATGTTGAATTCCATCCAACTAGATGAACTCGAATGTATCCCCTCTCTACGTATACCTCTATATGATTGAATCCTCTATACTACCTCATCCTTATTTTGAAATTCAATGTACATTGGTAGGGTAATGGGAGTGACGTAATACTAAAGAGAAGGTCATAGGGCCGTCTCCATGACTCTCACCCATGACTCCCCATCTGGAATGAGAACTGGTGAAAAGAATCAGAGATCCTTGAGAATAATACCATGTTCCCTCACCTACATACTCCCATGTTTGAGGGAGAACATATCATGCCTCTTTATGGCTTTCCAATTAAGGAACGGAACTCTAGATTGAAGTCCTTCTAATGTTATACCATTAGAAATCAGTCTCATTTCCTCTCACCGAGGTAATCAATCCACCCCTGACACACCGCTCCTCAAATTCAGATCACTTCCTGAGGAACCCAACACTCCCTCGGAACATAGATCAAGGTAAAGGTGATCATTATAACCTCAAGATTTCCTTCATCTCTACGTCTGAAATGATTCCTTTTTTACTTCCCTAGGGTCTGCCGATGAAAATATTTAAGGGTCTTCTACCACTAGTCATCTTCCCCCTCTCGATCGGTTATCCATTAATCAATCAGGTTAGCCTGTTCAGCCTCAACTGCTCATACAACACTTGGGTGACATCTAGGTGCCATAGCTGAAAAGGGTAAATAAGGAATTCCTAAGCCAAGATAGTTTATAAAATTTTCATTTCAATTCATTTTAACTCTTTAAATCAAATTCCCAAAATTCTCGAGACTCACAAGAACAAATGTCATTATGATGCATGGAATATTCCTAGGGTTACTTTCCTATAATTAGTGTAGCCTCACTTCGTCATTCAGTAGATCTAGATCCCTCGAATCAGATCATGGGTGCCATAAAATCTCCTATCCTAGTTGGTCTTCCATGGTCAATTTGTTTCACCAAGATTACCTAACACTATTTCCCAACCATCCATTACAATCTACACTATGCCTTACTATTAAATTCATCCTATATATCAACCATCAAATATTATACCAATTTATTATGACTCTATTTCCTCAAGATATGGGATTGGATAACAATATTTCACACCCTTCTTTATTTAATATAAATGAGAGATAATGACCCCTAGAGTCTCGAATTCAATAGGACCTATAGTGGTAACTAGAAACAAGGGTATTGAATCTCACAAAAAGTGTAAGGAATTACCCTTTTAAATGAAAATAATATCGATAAATAAACTTTTACTCATCCAAAAAACACCAAAAATTTATATAAAGTAAAGAAAAATCCAACCAATGTTTGATATAAACATAAACTACAAAAAAAATTATAATCAATTTACTAAAACTAGTGCCAATGAAGGAGACTAAGGAGAAACACAATAACTATGTAAACACCCATGATAGAAAAGTCCCCCACTGTCAACAACATCCTAATAAAAACCTGAAAACAGTTTTACTAATGTCTGGTGAGTATAAAAGTATACCCAGTATGAAAACTAATGCCACCCATAAACTAGTTAGGTCAAATACAGATGCCTCTACATGAAAACTGTTGAACCTCAAAGAAACTACCATGGAATACTAACCCACCTAGCCTCAGTAAAGAAAACTCACCAAATAATTCTTGTCATGTAATGTAGTAGTAATTGCACATAAGCATTTGGGAACCGCACACCACATTCCCTTAGATTAACTTTTCATCCCTAGCAGCTAATGTATTGATTATACCACTCATCCAACAATTAGTCCCACTGCCACATCCCACATCTAGACTCTTGGGACTCAACCACACCACACATATCATCTACAACCTGGGCCACAATATCCATGCCACACAACAGAAGACACCTGGACCTCAAACAAAAAACACATTAGAAGAACAAAACTATCCCACAAACACCTAAGCCCATCATCCAAGACAAACATTCTTGAAGGATCGTGGAATATGGTAAGACTCAATACATTATAGCCTTTCCAAAAATGATCGACCAGTAAGATCCCAAAAGTGAATGCATGGATGAATTTCAGAAAACAACCATCCATCCACCCATCGGGATGTTGGGAAATACACTATCTCTAATTAAATGGGGGTGTTCAGAACATGGTTCTCAATGGGGTTGGGGTTCATATAAAAATCACTAGGAGCTACAATTTAAATATATAACTTAAAAAACACTCAATATAACATACAAGACACAAAAATAACAAAAAACCCACACAAAAACATATTTACCACTACACATAAATGAACAAACACACAACAACCACTACCAAAACAAAAACCCAACCAATTTTTCATTTAACCACTTACAATTCATTAATTAATGTGTTCACATTAATTTACATCAGTATTACTTGGGTAACTTCCAAGAACCACATTGGACAAGGGAATGGTGACCGAGGTGATGAATTTCTATTTTAACACCCATTCATAAAAACAATTTAGAACAATCAACTTTCATTCCCACTACACACCCCCTATTTCGCTAGATACTTTTCGAACCTCTGCCAACTATAATTTTTAGAGTTATTGTAAAAAATCCTACCCTGGAACCCAAACCTATAGCCCTAATACACAAACAAAACCTTCATGCAGTCCTAGTGCATAAAAATCCCATAACCACATTGCTTCCCATTGCCCAATGTCACCTAAGGACCATAAAAAACAAAAATGTACCGATTCATATATGTCCATCCATTCCTCAATTAATTATTCTCTAAACTAAAGATTCCAACACACCACCCATATATCCCCACACTCAAATCCCATATCAACTACCATTAAACCACATCCCTACTGCACACACATACTATACCCTTATGAGATAATCAACTCCTATTTCCACCCATGTACACACAATGTACAGATGGCTAGAACCCCATAAAACACCCATCACACAACCACACCATGAAGCCAAGGGTATTTAGAAATATAAAACAAAGTTTCATTAATTTTACATTAAATTATATAGGTGATAAAAAAACACCTTTGACCCCGGTGCATCTATTTAATGAACCATGTATACATGATTAAAAATAATTAATTTTAAAGAAAATTATCATAACAGAAAAATAGAACACCTCTAGTGAAAAAGAAAATACCGCAAATGACCATGATTTTCCAAATGAATAAAATAAAAAAATCAATAACGAAACAAAGAAAAAAAAATAAAATAGGTGATCAATCATCAATCCACTCCCATCATTTTATTTCGGTGACCCCATTATATTTTGATCATATTACCACATTATTTATTTCTAGTTTTAAAAAAATTATTAATTATTAATTTATATATAATACTTAGTGAACCCACGTCTCTTGATGTAAATTTAAACATATATTTAATAAATTCCTGCATGAAACAAATGGTGTAACACCCAAAGATTTCATAGTATGTTATTTCGTTAATGTAATTCAATAACTTGCACTACACAAAATACTTAGTTCAAACGCACCACGACTTAATAAACTAGTTGTTAAAAAGTGGTTATGAATAGTATTAACTGAATTTTTAACATTATATAATCCTTATAATATTAGAATCTATATTATGCGTTTCTTAGACATAATGTAAGAACAAATTAATTTTTTTCATATAAAAGAAGTATTTTTTTTAAAAAAGAAAACTTTCAGCCTATTAATTGAGAACCCTTTTTGAATCAAATATTTGAAACATTAATATATTAAATTTTACAAAATAAACTTCTTCTTTACAATCAGGACATAAAAATTTAGTTTCAATAATTTTTTGGTGTTTTTCTAATAACATTCATATTTTTGTGAATAGTGAAAAATACTATATTTTATCTGAAAAAAATGTTTTTATCAAAATAATTTATACTATTGAATTATACATTTTAATGGGTTTGAAGTATAATTAGATTATATTTTTACTACTTAATCCAATGATGGTCTTTGTCAGTAATTTCACATTGATGTTGGATATAAACAAGTGTCAATCTTTTGATAGTTATGATTTCCTAAAAATACGCTTTCTGGTTTTGACAATGGGAATTAATTTTAAAATAATTAATGAAACTTCTAAGTTTATAAATTGTTAAATTATAATTATTTTTTGATTTTGGAATATAAAAATTATCTTAGGGTAAATTTTCTGTATTTTTCAGAAAATTTTTATTTTTTTATGAATAGTGAAAAACGATGAGTTCTTGTATAAAACTGACTTGTTATTTAAATAATTACTGATTTTATATAAATTTATTTTATGTAAAAATATATAAATAATACCTATATAAGTTTAATGTAATTTATTGGATTCAGTTTATAAAAATTTTAGATATAAAATTATTTTATTGAACTTTTTACCATCTTTTACCCACCTCCTTTGAGCATTTGCAAATTTTCATAAATCCTAATTTTACCACTTCTGTGGGTTGAATTTCAAATATCCTAGAGACACAGTTGATATCAGTATGTAATAGGTGGCTCAATAATATGGGAATAATGTTTGGTGAATAGTAACTTTTTTCATTTATTTACCACGATTAAAAGTAAATAAGATAATTAAGGGTTAAAATAATAATATTATTACCTTAACACATGTCATAATTCTATTAGATAAGTATAATTCGACCAAAAACAAAATTAGGATTAAAATATGATCCTTTAGGTCCACTTGGATTAGATTAGGAAGTTTATTATTATTCTATACAAAGACGAGTTAAAAGTGTTAAATTCAATGTCTAATAACAAAACCATTTTTAATATAGGGTTACACATAAGATAAATTCAACTATAAATATTAATTAGATAGCTAAAAAGAATTCCGAAATAATGGTATTTTTTTAGACATTAAATAATTTTATTTAATTTTGGAAAAATGATGATGAAGTAATTAACTAATTATTGAAAAATTAAAATATTTAATTTTATAAATATCTGAATAAAATTAATTTTATAATTTTTATGAATTAAAATATTTTTATATGATAATATTACATGTTAGTGTTGGTTAAATGAATTTTTTTCCAAGTAATAATACTTTTATTAATTTTTCGAAAACAAAATACTAAATAGTGTCAAAATTGACATAAAAGATTTTTTAAAATAAATATTATATTATTAATTGATATTATATTTATAAAAATATATGGTTCGGCCAAAAGAATTATATAATGATAGGTGTGTTATTTATGTACCACTTGGGGTTCGTTTGGATGTTTATAAAAAGTTTTTTAAACGTATAATATAAAAATACAAAGAGACATGGTAAATGTCAAACTATTTAACTAAGAGATACATCTAAAAGATAATGTTAATATAGTGACCCAAACATGTCTAAAACCTATTGGTTGAGTGGTTTTAGACCCATCCCTACATTATCCTTTAAATAATTAAATTTTTAAGAATTATAAATATAATATGATTTTATTATAAAATAATATTTTTAGTTTTTCCTTAGGTGTCCCTCACCACTCTTATAAAAGGGAACTCAACCTTATCTATAATTCACACCTTCAAAGATATTTTTCTTAGCCAAACCATGATTAAATAAACTCTAAAATTTCCTCCCTTCATCCTAGAGGACTTCCTTTAGTCTGAAAAGAAACCTTTGGATCGATTTTGATCAAATCACAACGATGATCCTGAGGAAGAGGTAAATATTTTATCACCTCTTTCAAGTTATTTTCTTCTTCCACATAGTCTTTACTTGTTGTTTACATTCTGAAATAATAACTCCAAAATATTCTTTATAATGTGATGGTATTATAAATATTGTACAACCATATTCATTATTCTATCCATCCTTTGAATGATATGTCACCATACGTACATACATACGACTTACCATCACCACGGCGTGGTGTAATTGTTATTCAATAAATTATTATTTGGATATAATAATGATGAGAAATTAATTAAATTATAAATATAACATGATAATAATTCATTATATTCGATATAACATCCAATTATATATTATTATAATATAAAAAGAATTATATTTTCGCTCGTGCGTACGTACAGATTACCGTCTCCACGAACACGATGAGATTAAATCCCCGTCGTATCCATTTAAGAATAATTTTCATTATACAATTGAAAATAATGATTAAAGACTTAATATCATTCTGAATATGAATAAGATACATCCTATCCATAACAATCATTACTGACATAACAAAGCATATAAAGCAAAACGTATTAGTTAACACCCGAAACGACAATAATACTAAGATATTATTAACAAAGCATTGTCAAAAGATCATATAAGATATCATATTAATATTTAAGACTCTTTTATAATTTAATAACAGTTATTTCACAATTATACCAAAGGATAACCTACCTTCGACTAAGGAAATGTACAAGGTAAGTGTTATTTCCTCAATCTCATTATTATACGAGAATGTTTATGGGTATGTTTTTACTGAGACAAATTTATTATCATTGTACATGTTTCATAAGAGAGTTTTCAATGGGATTATTTTAAGGGAATATTTTATTAAAACACCATTTTAAATGTTTAAAATATTTATTCTTCTAAATCATTCTCATTAAAGTCAATGTTTTCAAAATGGTTTTTAATGATTTATTTATATGGACATGAATGTTTTTAAAATGATAATTCCATTCCAAAGTTTCAAAGTGGAATGGGACAATTTGATAAAAAAAATTCAATAAATGTTTTCCTTTGTAAATTGTGTGACTTTTAAATGTTTTCATGAAAAAAGGGATAATTCTATCAAATATATTTACCAATCATTTTCATCTAGGTCGGAATCCTTTGATAGATTTTATACTTGTTTGAAGTTGATTTATTACGATACAAAACATCCATTTTATATTGATGGTTTTGTGATATATTGGACTGTGGATCTATTATTTTTACACCATTCATGGTTTATGGATAAATTTATGAAATTACGTATGATAGTTCTAATATGAATTTTTATGTTATGATTAAAAATTTTCATATGAGGAATACATTGAACATAGTAAGAGATTGGTGGAGCCTGCTATAACTCCTCTATGCATCATTAGGACTAATGAGACAAACTACTGTCTTGGAACCAGGCCTTGATAGATTTTTTTTAGTCTGGGCACAAGGCCTTGACTATGTGGTTATGAACGTCTAGAATTATTCATTACATCATTATGAAAGTGGATATTGATTTTGAATGTTATTATTCAACTAGTATAATATCCATGTGAGAAAGTAAATGGAATTAATTTGATTTATATTTTCCATATTAGGATGAAGTTTACGTTGAAAATACATTTGTATTAGTTCTATAAATTTCTTTAAATGTTTATGCTTATTTGTGAATGTTTCCGCTATATTTTTATCCTTATTGAGAATCTAATCTCACCCATTTCTACTTTTTATTTTTCCTAGGATGTGAAGAAGTACATCTTGACTGACCTCCATGGATATTCTATGGGATCTCAGTGTTGTCTATGGAAAAAATGTTGTTGTAGTTTTCCATTTTATGATGTAATTTAATCCTTATGAATGTATCTAGTAATTCCAAGGAAAGTAAACTAAGCAGTCTTTCTAGACTTGATCATTTGTGATCATGCCAATGATACATAATAATGCACCAACTCTGGGCTTCTAAGGTCGGGGCGTTACAGTTGGTATATAAGGATTTTTTGTACAATCCAGGGAAACTAGATTTAGATAAACTCTTATTGGAGCACATATCCCTAAGATTGGATTTGAGGATTTGTATAGAAGAACTTACTATAATATGGGTATTGTAGATATTTTGGGATTTTTCCAAGCAATACATCCATGTATAGATACGAGCAGGTAGAGGCAGCTCTGGCACAGATGTACCTAGGGGTAAAACCCAAAAACACCACATTGAGCTAGACTCGAACAACAACAGGTGCATGACAAAGGGACTTTCTGCACCCTTTTTTTTGACACACTCGGGGGATATGCTTAGGATAATTCTTATTTTCATTAAAAATAATTATTAGAGATTTAAGAGTATATACCTCTTCATTGAAAATATTTTTATGACTATGGATTATATCCATAAACTGTTCAATGTACGTTAGGTATTTTACAAGTTTGTAATTATACATTGCAATTCATAAATTGACCTAGTGTATGTCATTGTATAAAAATGGTTCCCAGTAGAAGGAAAGTGAACTCCAGCAATACGTATGATCCAAAGATTGTAAAGGATCGTATATTTCATAGTATTAAGCCAACATTTATAAGAGAAATAGTCTTCCATGTATTCTCAACATATGAAGAAATAATATCATGTATTATTAATATAAGTAATGAATTATCTGAGTCCTATAGCTTTGAAGGGAATCAAGAGAAGAAAAGGATGGAAGAAAGAAAGATGGATAATGGGAAGAGGGAAAAGAAGGATTTTCTCATGTGTGATAACTATGGAAAGAATCACCCTGGTAAATGGTTGAAGGGAATTGGAGGTTCTCATAAGTGTGGAGAAAAAGGACACCAAGTACATGATTGCAAGGGTAAGATAAATGTTTCAAATGTAAAATGCTTAATCTACAAGGAGTTGGGACACTACGCGAATCAATGTCCAAATCATTAGAGTATACCCCAAATGCTGTTATTGGATAATAATAATGTTATGATACTACTAAACATGAAGAGGAGTAATTAGATTTCTTACGTTGTTATTAAAGTATTGTGTCATTTGAGTATTTTATTAATGATGTACATGTTATAAGAATTATAGATTATATAAAGAATGTAATATAATACTATTTCATTAAAGACTTGAGATTTTGTGGATCAAAGAAATGTGACTAAATAGCAGGTTAAATTTTTGGGAAATATATGATTGAGAGAAAGACAAATAATAATGTGGTTTTGATTTCGTGGTAGTGATTTTGGAATAATAAATGATTGATTTGGATAAATTATATTGGATATTATTGACTAACTTGAAATGGATTAATTATTTTTATCACCCATCATTGATGGATTTTAAACCATTTTTGGATAGAATGAGTATATCCAATATTCTATATGGAATAAGGGAGCATGAATGTAATCAACATGGTTTTATAGTAATTCAGGATGTTGTAGAGTTTTAAAAGAATACATGATGAAGGTGTTCACATGTTATTACATAGAAAAAAGGATCTTCATTGAGTTTACCTTTCATATAAATTTTGGGAAGTGAGTTTGGACAGAAGTATTTTGGATAATTCTAGCTTTAGAATAATTTTGTATTTCTATAAAAAGGACAACACGAAGGTCAGATGAAAAACCGTCACGTCTGGCAAGGCCATGTGACTCGAACCTGCAACCAAATGGTTATAGGGGTGTATCACTAACCACTGGCCCACATGATGTCACATGTTTAATAAATTAGTTCTTTTAAAAGGCATGTTAGATGAATTATGAAATCTTTTTTTCAACCCTATACAAATAAGAAAAATAGAATACTTATTTTAGATTTATTGTCATTTAGAGTTAAAGATGAGTTTGTGGTGGAAATTAGTTAAAGGATGGAACTCTTATTGTTTGGTATATTTTATTCTCTTCTTGTATTATTTGAAGAATGTATTTCATAATATTTAGTTAGGGGATCTTAAAACAAAAAATTTATTATCCTAAAACATTATGTTTTTTTGGAACCGATAATATTTTAAATCATAATAGATTGTTGGCTTTAAGCCCTCAATTCTACAATTTTATGTGACTGATGACCTCATCCACCCCTATAAATATTTGTTTTTTCCTCTAATTATTTATCTCTAATTACCACCAATATTCTCATAATCATGATCATAATTTGTTGGTGACTTTATCATTTCCATTTTCCTCTTATTAAGAATAAATTTTATTAACCTATTTTCCTATGTGGGTTTTCCCACAATGATATTTTCTACATTCAAAAATTTATTTTCGAAGAAAAATTTCAAATTAAAAGGATGAAATTTATTGAAAGAGGTAATAATGTAACACCTCAAGATTTCATAGTACGTTATTTCTTCAATATAATTCAACAACTGGAATAACATGCAACATTGTGTTCAAGCACACCACGACATACAAAACTAGATGTTCAAAAGCGGTTATGAATAGTATTGACTGAATTTTTAAATTCATATAATCCTTATAATTTGGGAATCCATATTATGAGTTTTTTAAAAATAATGTTAGAAAAAATTAATTTTTTTCAGAAAAAAGAATTATTTTTCAAAAACATCAATTTTACAGCATTTTAATGAACAACCATTTTTAAATCCAATATTTGAAACTTTTATATATTCAATTTGACAAAATAAAATTCTTTTTTTATAATTAGGACATAATAATTTTGTTTCAATAAATTTTTGTTGTGTTTCTGAATACTTTCAAATATGGGAGAATAGTGTAAAATATTATATTAGAACTGAAAACATATTTTTTAATCAAAATAATTCACATTGTTTAATTATAAATTTTAATGGTTAGGAATTATAATTTGATTGTATTTTTACCATTTAATCTTATTATGGTCATTGTAAGTAATTTCACTATAAAATTGGACATAAACTAGTGTCAATCGTTTAATAAATATTATTTCTTAAAAATACACCTTTTGGTTTTGACAACGAGACTTGATTTTAAATTAATTAATGAATATTATATGTTTTAAAATTATTAATATAAAATTCATTTTTGAATTCGGAATATCAAAATTAGATTAGGCTGAATTTATTGTATCTTTCTGAAAATCTTCAATTTTTTATGAATAGTTAAAAAAACATTAATATTGATTAAAGCTGATTTTTTATTTAAATAAATATTTATTCTATTTTAATTTCTTTAAGTCAAAATAGATACATAATACCTAAATAATTTCAATTTAATTCATTGTAATGAATTTATAATAAATTTAGATGTATAAAAAGTGTATTGAACCATTTACCATCTTTTACCCACCTCCTAGGAGCATTTGAAAATTTACATAAAACATAATTTTAACACATTTTTGAGTAGAATTTGAAAAAATCTAGAGACATAGTTGATATCAGTAAGTAATTTTTTTCAATATGATGAAAATAATTTTGGTTGAATAGTAATTTCTTACTTTTATTACCACAGTTAAAAGTAAATAGTGTAATTAAAGAAAAAATTGATATTATTATTACCCTAAAAATTATACTAATTCTATTAGATAAGTATAATAAGACAAAAAACCTTAGGAATAAAATATGATCCTTTAGGTCCACTTCGATTATATTAGGATATTTATTATTATTTAATTCATAGAAGAGTTAAAAGTGTTAAATTCAATGTTTAATAATTAAAATATTTGTAATATAATATTACACATAAGATAAATTCAACAATAAATATTAATTAGAAATATAAAAATAATTCCTACATAATTGTATTTTATTTATATTTTTTAAACATTAAAAATTCTAAATTATTTGTGACACAATAATGACGCAGTAATTACCTAATTAATGAAATATTAAAATAATTAAAATTGTAAATATCCAAATAAACATAATTTTAAACATTTTATGAATTTCAATAATTTTCTAGGTTAATATTACATATTATTGTTGTTTTCATGAATTTATTTCGAAGTTACAATGCTGTTATGAATTTAGAAAAAAACAAAATACCAAATAGTGTCAAAATTGAGATAAAAGAGTTTTCTAAAAATATACTATATTATTAATTAATATTTTAATCCTAAAAATATAAGTATCAGCCAAATAAGTTATATTATGATATTTGTATCAACAATGTCCCCCTTGGGGTTAAATTGAATGTTTATTCTACGTTTATTAACCATATAATATGAATATAAATAGAGACGTGGTAAATGTCAAACTGCTTAACTAAGAGTTAAATCTAAAAGATAAAGTTAATATAGTGACACAAATATGTCTAAAACCTATTAGTTGAGTGGGTTTTGGCCTATCCCCACCATATAATTTAAATAATTTATTTTGGTTCCATTAGAAACCGAATATGATTTTATTTTAAAATAATATTTCTAGCTTTGACTAAGGTGCCTCTCACCCCTCTTATAGTAGGGAACTCCCCCTTATCTCTAATTCACACCATCAATGACATTTGGATCAGCCAAACCCTACCCAAATACCCCCTCAACTATCCTACATTCATCTTATATTCCTTCCTTTATTCATAAAGCCAACCTAAAGATCCCTTCTGATCAAATCAAAGGAAAGACCCCAAAAAAGAGGTAAATATTTCATCACCTCGTTCAAGTTACATTCTTCTTCCACTTCCTCTTTCATTTTTGTTTCAATTATAAAATAATTACTCCAATATCTTCTATATACTGTGATGTTATTATAAATATGGTACAACCATAATCATTATTATCTCCATCCGTTGAATGACATGTCACCATACGTGCGTTCGTACAGCTTACCGTCTCCACGTCGTGGTGTAATTTTTATTCAATACATTATTATTTGGATATAATAATGATGTGAAAATGATGTAAATTATAAATATAACTTGATAATTATTCTATATATATGATATACCATCCAATTATGTTTTATTCTAATATCAAAATACTGATATTTTCGCTCATGCATACGTACGGATTACCGTCTCCATGAACGCGATGAGATTCATTCCCCATTGTATCCATTCAAGACTAATTTTCATTATATGAAAAATAATAATCTCTAAATAATTAATATAATTATGAATATGTATAACATTCATCCTATCCGTAACAAACTTCACTTACGTAACAATGCATAGAAATTAAAACGAATCAGTTAACACCCAAAACGACGATAATACCCAGATATTATTAACAAATCAATGTTAAAAGATCATATATGATATCATATTAATATATATTATTCTTGTATAATTTAATAACAATTGTTTCACCATTATAGAAGAGGTTAACCAACCATCTACCAAGTAAAAGTACAAGGTATGGGTTAATTCCTCAGTCTCATTATTATTTGTGATTGTTTTTGGGTATGTTTTTACAGGGACATATTATTTATCAACATCCAGGTTTCATAAAAGAGTTTTACATGGGATTATTTTAAGGGTCTCTTTTATTAAAAAATAATTTTAAATGTTTTAAATATTTCTTCTTCTAAATCATTCTCATTAATGTGAATGTTTTCAAAATGGTTTTTAAGGATTTATTTATATGGACATGAGTTTTTTAAAATGTTCATTCCTCTCAAAAGTTTCAAAGTGGTATGGGAAACATTGATTCAAAAATGTATTTAAATGTATTATTTTTTAAATTGTGTGACTTTTAAATGTTTTCATGAAAAAAGAAGTATTTCTCTCAAATAGTTTTACAAATCAATTTCATCTACGTCAACATCCATTAATGGATTTTAATCTTGTTTGAAGTTGATTTATTATGAAAGAAAACATACATATTGTATTGAAGGTTTTGTGATATGTTTGACTGTGGTTGTTCTATTTTTTCACAATTTATGGTTTATGGATAAATTATTTACATTTTGTATGCTATTTTTAATTAGAATGATTATGTTATGTTTAAACATTTTCATATGAAGAATTCATTGGACATAGTATGTTATGAGTGGAACCCGCAATAGCTCCTCGATTCATCGGTAGGTCTCATGAGACAAATTTGAGTCTTGGCATAATGCCTTAAAAAAATCATATTTGTAGTATTGGATCAAGGCCTTGACTATGTGGTTATTATAGTATGGCATTATGCATTACATAATTTTGAAAGTGTCTATTGATATTGCATGTGATTATTCGATGAGTAGAGTATCCATGTGAGTAAGTAAATGGAATTATTTTTGTTTATATGTTCCACGTTATGATGAAGTTTATGTTGATAAGGATTTTGTTTTAGTTATATACATTAACCTAAATGTTTATTCTTATTTATGAAAGTTTCTACAATATTGTTATCCTTACTGAGCATCTGATCTCACCCCATTCTATGTTTTATTTTTCCTAGGATGTGAAAAAGTTTATGATGACTGACCTCTAGGGATAGTCTATGGGATCTCAATGTTGTTTATGGAAATAGTGTTGTTGTAGTTTCCATTTTATGATGAAATGTAAACCTTATGAATGTATCTAGTACTTCCAAGGATACTAAACTAATCGGTCATTCAAGACATGATATTTTGTGATCATTCCAATGATATTTAATTATGCACCAACTTTGGGCTTCTATATTCATGGTTTTACAAAAGGCAACCAATAATCCTCCTTGCACCAAGAACAAGGGGTCATGTGAGAAGTTGTAAACCCTATGAAGACTAAGCATGAGGGGGATCTATTATAGGCACATGGATCGTCTAGAGAAAATAACATTATACACACCATGTGGGAATGAAAAAACACACTTGGTAGGGAAGACCCAAGATTTGAGGATCCATATCATTTTTTAAAGGAAGAACAATTTAAAAATCTCAAAACGTGGGGTCATTGTCATGATCATGCGGTCTGAGGGTCTCAAATCCCCCAGAGGGTCATGATATTAAATATTTACTTAATATATTTTGAAACCCCTCTAAAACTTCACAAACAAGTATTTATTATCAGTTTACCTCAAATAAGATGTAAGAGGGGAGAAACTTGAAAAATGGGAAAAAATGAAAATGAGTAACCAATGTGTCAGTCACTGATGATATGCAATTGATGGGTGAGTTACAAATGTGACCTACCGACCTTATTCCATCAATACTGATCTACTGACACAACAACTTACCGATGACATACTCACTGACTCCTTAACATCGAGGCATTAGAACCGACAGCATTGACTCACTAACACCGACGCCCCTAACTAACTGATGTTGATGCCCTAACTCATCGATATAGATTCCCCTGACCTACTAGCACCGACACCCCTGACTCATCAAAACTAACGCCCTTAAAACACTAATGATTATTCCCCTTAATCAATTATGGGAAGAAATATACTTGGATTTATTTTGAAACAATTTATCTTTTACTCTTAAAATACAAAAAATCTAGATTTTTGTTAGGTAATGACATGAGGTAATATCTGTCATTTCATGTTATTTTTTAAATTTACAAAATATTTATATTTTCAAACATTCATGAAATTTATTTTTTTAGTATCATTTACATGATTTCTATGGTTATATATAAGGATTTTTTTGACCATATTTTATGAATATTTTTCTCTTAAATGTTATTTTTCATAAAGTGGAAAATGGTATTTCCCCAAGAATGGTTTTATTGTTATATTACTGGTATTTTGATTCATCTAAATCAATAAAAGTAAATGTTACATACAGCTAAATGTTGACATATTTTAGTGATATCATATTTATTTTTTGTTTGATTGGATTATCATGTTGACAAAGAACCCAATTAATTTCCAAAGGGGAAACAATAACTAAAAGAAAAAAGTATTTTTTTTGAAAAGTATAAGATGATAAATACTTTATTTATGAACTATACATGTTCATTATTGATGATCATTGGTGTTCCTGATAAAACATATATGAACTTGTTTTCCACATTATAGTTTATGAGGAATGGGTGATCCCAATACAACTTATATGATGAGTGGACCCCCATTATAGCAAACGATGAATGGGAGAGGGAAATATAGAATATACAATTAGTGAGAACCATTATAGATATCCAATTCTTTATGTAATGTTCATTGTCTTTATAGGGAAGAATATCGAAAATTAACCCCATCGCTTCTGTTATATATTTAACTTGGCTCTAGTTTTTTCTGACATGGACTATATAGATAGGGTTTTAGGATATAAACATGTTTTTATCTATTGATTTTTTGGGTATTAATTGATTAAATTGATTAATTTTTACATTAAATGACTCATAATTATTCATTCTAATGAATTTCGCCTTTGTTAAAAATTTCTTCCATTTCTCATGATTTATGATCTTGATATTTATGGGATGAATTACCTCACTTAGTGATCAATAAATTTAATTATATCATCATAAACGTATTATCATCTTATTACGACATTTAAAATCTAATATTTAAGGATAATTTTCACCTTTATTGATTATTTTAGTCAACCATTCTTATGATTCCATTTCCCTACGGTATGAGTAATGATGTTAAATGATTTTTTATAAAAAAATTATTATTTACAAAATTTTATGTGTGATATTGAATAATTGTGGTGAAATTATAAAATCATAGTTTATATGGTAAAAATGATCCCTTAATGTCACAATTATTTTTATGTTAATGTTTTTCCTAATTCAATAAAATTCAAAACCATAAAAGTTACATTCATATATATGTGATCCAAAATTTTATTTTTTTTATGTTATGTTTTTTTTTGTTAAAATAATTTCATGTTTATTGGTATCAGACTAGTAATGTAATGATTACGTTTCAACACCAAATTCTATTTAGTGGGTTCATGGATATTATATCTTAAATTCTAGAGACTAATATTATGAGGGAGAAATTTAGTCATCAATTTAATGATAAAAATTAAAATTTGGGTAATGATAAAATTACCTTCTTATGAAAGGTATGAATATATTTATCATTAGAGAAAAAAATCATTTTTAGTGCTGAAATGATAAAAAAATATAAGTATGATAATAAAGGATGTATAGAAACCGTATGATATGTGTGAAAAAAATATTTACATAAGACCTGATTAATATTTTCTGAATAAGAACAATAATAATGGGATATAATTAATGGGAAATCTATGAAAATATTTAAAATAAATTAGGATTAGAAATAATATTGAAAATATAAATCATCTTAATGTAACAATGATCTTTGTAGTGATGATTGTAAAAATTTTATTTGTTTTTATTACACGACCCCATGTAATGATTTGGGATATATGAAGATGACAAATCTTGTTTCACATCCTTATTTA
The DNA here is from genome assembly GCA_963277665.1 of Viscum album. Taxonomy (NCBI): domain Eukaryota; kingdom Viridiplantae; phylum Streptophyta; class Magnoliopsida; order Santalales; family Viscaceae; genus Viscum; species Viscum album. Next base: position 1,349,514,560 of record OY728150.1, on the reverse strand, counting down.
TCTACTGATTAAAAATATTTTCTACCTCATATGATAAATATAATTTAATATCATCAAATGATGAGGATGATATTCCTTTATTTTAGGGAATGGATAGATATATGAATTTTCATGGTATGAAAAAGAAAATGTCGTAGAATGAAACTGATTAAGATAATGAAATATTTTCATGGCTGATAATTGGACTTCTATATTGACCTCATTAAAATCATTCATCAATTCGGATTTAGGTTTTAAATATTGAATTTTTTAAAATATTGTATTTTTTATGTTAGAAAACAAAAAAAAATTAATATTTTATAAAAAATAGACATTTATTTCCCTTTACTTTCAATAGGTGGAATTTTGATATATTCTAATTAAAGTTGAAAAAAATTACATCTTTGAAAACAGATTTTAAATCTTCATTGTAATATTTATAGTAAAATTATATTTTTTAAAAACTGAAAACATTATAATAAATGATATAGAGAAGGTGAATTGTGAATACAATATTCTTTTAATAACTATTATTCATTCACTACACATTATACATTTATTTTGTGAGAAATTATGGTCATTTTTCACCATTATCTTGTGAATATGTGTGTTCCTAGGGTTATTATTTATTTCATCATTGATCCTATAATTTATATGTACCAAATTATTATATATGATTTATTTTATGAATATAGGTTGAGTACCAATAGAAAAAATAGATTGTATTCTACATTTGACTATAGATAAGTCCCATTTCAAGAACTTGAGACATTCATGGAAAAGAATTATTTCCATGGACATATAAGAGGTGATAATCAAAATCACATTCCATATAAAATGTATAATATATGGTGCATGTATATCATTATGACCACTTATTTTATTTTTAAGACACACTAATTTATTTCGGAATGAGTTTCACTCAATCTTTGATTCTACCAAAAAGAAAATATTTAATTTCCATATCTAAAAACAATCAAATTTTTTATATTCCAAACATATATATATATATATATTTATATAATTCTTTCAGGATGATACAGAAAAATGAAATATAATATTCAAGATTATTAGAATTGAAGATCATTATTCTAAAAAAATAACTAAACCTATAAATTATAATATATTTGAATATGTAAAAAAATATGATCAAATGAAAAATTATTAGAAGTTATGATTCATATACAACTATACTATATCATTAAAAATAACCTCTTGAAATAAATAGGTTATTATTTGTTTTATAATTGTGAAAAAAATTCTTATAGGAACATCATATTTTATGAAAACATTGTCCAAAATAATAATATATACTCATTGATAATATTTCAGAAACTAAGAAAGTATATAGTTATATTATACTAGTTATCCAAATGGTATTTAATAATTACAAATTATTTTATTATAATTATTCATTAAATTCTTACATGTAAACCCCATATTTTATTTTTAGATAATATGAATAACATAAACAGGAATATATATTTCATAATTGTCTTATGGAATAATTATTTTATGATACACTACCTAATATATATTTAATAATATAATGAATATGATTCCTCAAAATAAAACATTTAATTATTTTAAACAATATTTTCATGAAATGTCATGGTGTTATTGAATAATTCAAGTCCATATGAAGTCTCGATACTAATATATAAAATATATAAAATATAGAAGATCATGAAGATGAATAAATTTAGAAATAATTTATTTTATCCCTAGCATAGTCACAAACTGGAAAAATTTTATTTATTTAAATTAAAAATGTAGGATATACCATTTAAGAAATATTTGTTTTTTCCATGTTAGAAGATTAATTTTAGTGCATTTGTATGTGAAATAATATGTGAACAAATAAAATTATTAATATATTTTCTATTAATTTCATGGAATCTAATACACATATATTTATGTATGTATAAATAAAAGTCCATGGGTTATCCACATAACAAAAAATCATTGTTGGAGAGAAACCATGGTGGAGGTCATTACTGGGTATAGATAGAGATGGGTAATTAAAGAGGACATACAACAAATAGTGATTTAAACATTGAATCTATACTTTATCAGCACAAGGAGTTCATTCTTCATCAATGATAAATCAAATCCCTACTTTGACATTGATTCAAGTTAGTTCAATTCACTATTCCTGATTTTGGTTAGGAAAATAAATACATTAATTATTTAATGGATTAATTATTGAACAATTATTCTCTTATAGTTATAATTTAATTCAAATAGATAATATTTGTTGATTGATTCACAACCCCAATGAGCCACGATCATCCATAGATGGTGCTGGATATACCTAAAGTAGATAAAGTATATATTTAAATTTTTTTCATTTAATCCTCCCTTAGTTTATTATGTTTTAATTTTTGGTGTTCATTTGAGCAGTAATTCAACCTATCTGATGAGAAAATTTCATTTCATAGTTGACCATGTTATTCATGGATTGTGTATATAGTGATTTGGATTGATGATTTTTGTGTGATGGATGAGCTATGATGATGATGTAAATCCAATTAAGTATTTATGATGACATATTTTCATACAAACCATGTGGGTGATGATGTGAGTTAGCAATGATTGATTTTTTCTATTAATAATGACTAAAATTTGACATATATGCATGCCTTGATGAGGTTGTACATGGTTAGATAGAGATAAAGAATGATTAGTGGAAGAAGAGGAGTTAATTTTTTTAGGAGTGATATGTCATGAGAAATATTAAATTCACTTGAAATTTCGATCTACAAGGAATGTACATTTTATGAACACATGACATCTTAACCCAATAGGGTGGAAATAGGTTTTTAATTTGTGAAAAATATCATAAAACCTTGTACATGTTCTATATACAATGAGATAATTATGTTTGTATCATAGTGAAAAACTTCCATTATATAGAGATGCATAAATGGGTTGGGTATAAATACACAAGTAGTGTACACATGCACCACTAGTGAACATGACAAAAGAAGTGTGCACATATATTGATGTAGACACAAATGAATATATAAGATGAAAGAAACTCCATTTACCATATCCTATGATATTTATATCCCATATATTTCCATTTTTGGTATCAATATTTTCAAGGGTGAATTATCTCAAAGTGAATCAGTACAAATACATCCCCATGATCCATCTATATGAGAGTATTATGCGGAATCCTACCTTGAGAATTGAATAAGAGATCGAATTTTGGGATAGTTCTGTATATATTTATGTTTCCCTACACATGTCATTGGTTGTGAATATATATATTAGTATTATCTAGGATGGGTCAGGTATATCCAACACAACATCCACAAAATTTTATCCTCTTCCCAATCATTATTCCAAATAAGTTCAATTATTCTTCAAGTCCTTAGAGGTGATCCGTTACATGGAAAAAATACATATAATTACATATGAGGTGTAACATTAATTAATTATTATAATTTATGATCCCTATAGTCTCCATAGAATATAAACATCTTGGGGCCTAAAGAGTATGTCCTATAAGATGATTTCTACCCATACAATGAGAAATGAAGAGTGAGTTATATTATATGAGTGTTACTATGGATCCCTGAATAAATGCCGAGGCTGAAAGTGAGGTCATGACCATAATTTGGAACATGCATTCAATTTATTATCATTTTGGGTAATCTTGTTTATACTTCTAATTTTTGTGATTTTGAGTTGAATCTCCCTTCTATGATTTTTGATTGGTGATATTATGGTGTCATAAAGGGTATGTTTATTCTCATCCCAAAACATTCACTACCACATATTCATGTCTTGTATAGAATACATTCGTATTAATAGTTTCCAATATGGAGCAGACACTGGTAGAGCGTAGCTTTTTCTTAATATTCCCTAGGTAAATTTGGTTGATTAATTTTGAAAATAGTATATAATTATTAGATGGCTCAGTTATTTATTGTTTTGGTGTCACGTGTTTGGCCATTTTACGATTTCAGTACTCTATAAACTATATTAAGGGAACAGATTTGATTCATTCACATAATATATAATTTATTTACCTCCTACATTATTATGATGTATGAATATATTTCCCTTTGTATATTTACTTCAATACATGGCCTCCCTCGGGTGTGATATTCCTTCTTATTGATAGTTTCTTAACTATGGAATATTGTGTGTATCCTTAGAATTTCAATGTTATATTATAGTATGGTAGTAATACATCGGTGTGTTAGGTCATGATCGATTGGTTTTATAGGCATACGTTGTCATTGGGATGGTGTTTAGATATATAATAGTTATAATCATATGATTGGGAAGTAGGGAAATAATATTAAAGTGTATAGAGTTAAATTTTTTGGATATCTAACTTAATAATGGTGTGGTGGTTGACATACCCATTCAACATTAACCTCATAACCTAAAATCTGACCAGGTACATATAATAATTATCTATAGGATAAATTTATAAATATTATATAGGAAATTGTTGTATTATTTGTTTATTTCATTTAGATTCTCCTTAAATATACATTACTTGGACATGGTGAATCATGATTATTTAATTTTTACATAACCACAACATCCAACATGGATTCCATATAGGGATCATGATGATAATATTCATAACATCAATGCTTCAATCCAGGTTCCTATGTAGAAGGAATTTCCTCTAGATTGGTTTCCAATAGTACATCCACCGCTTGAGAGAATGATTATTTTGGAGGTAACATAAAAAAGAAATGCACTATATGAGTAATTGTTACGGGTTTTTTATGTAGTGAACATCTATTCTTTTGGGGTGATATAGAAAATTAGGTATAAGAGTGCTAGATTGAGGTAGTAGAGATTGTTTTTCACCAGTTTAGGACGCCTAGTGAACAAATGGTAATTATAGAAAAAATAAACCACAATGGCCATATAGTATTTTGGTGGACCAAGAAGATATATACACATAAAAAAAGAAACTGTCTATTAGACACAGATGAGGTGCCTCTTTGTAGAGTATTTTTATCTAGATACTATGTAGTAAATAGATACCTCAACACTTTTTGTGCTCAATCATGGGAAAATGAATTTCACCATGTATGTGTAGATTTTTAAAAACACATCACTCAACTGAATAGTTTGTGAATGTTAAATTTTATTATACTACATTGAAAATGGAATTTAACTATAAATAGGATATGGTGTGGAATATATTTATATCTCTCCATTCACTGGGGTGATAGAGTCTTCCATAGTTATGGGGATATTCTTATCAGAGCGGTGGTATAATACTAGTTCTATTAGTGGACATTAAAGAGTTCATACCTTATCTTCCTATACTTTATGTTAGACTCATGGATCAAAGAAAATGATGTGGATTTTGTGGAAGTGTTAAAAAAGTGGATCATCCACTCTAAGATCACATTTATGCTCCAATAATTTGAAGTCGATATTGGGTGTAAGTATCCAAAAATCTAGTACATTGGTATTAGATTATAATATTTGAATATTAATTACATAAAATAATGATACAAACTATAATCATTAGGTTCTATTACCTTCGGTAGATTACACAGACTAAAAAATCTTCACAATTGAACTACATTATATAACACTTATTTCTTCCTAATAATAACCTTTAATAAGAATATCATACATGATGACTATATTCATAACCCAGGGAAGGGAAAAATATGGAATGTTGAGCTCAGATGACCAGTAAAGTTAAAAAAGGGATATATCAGTATAACATGAGTTTTTGAATTTGATAACATGAGAATAACAATTGAATGTGATACCGTGTATATCATAGAACATAAACATGATTCTAGGTATATACATTTGTTATTGATAAGAAATAAATGATAAAGCAATGAAACAACATGATCTATGAGATCATATCATAAGAAGAAGACATATATTTTAAGCATACATATATTCTTATAAGATTTTAAACATTTAAAAAATATAATACGTTCACTCATTAAGTTAAGGACACAAAATCAACATATCACATAATCTTATAGACATGGAATCACGTCCACACATAACCATATAGGAAAAGGTAGTTCTATATATAACTTTTTTTAAATAAAATAATATCTATGAATAATCATACAGGCTTGAAAGAAGGTCCACATATAATCATATGGACAAGAATGTAAACCCACACATAACATTATAATCATGAAATCAGGTTCACACATTACATAATTAGTCATTATTTATCAATATTTATTGCATGATTGGGAGAGATATATAAATCACAATCATCACATAATATATATATTTGTGTTCCAAAAAATCATTATATAAGTAATCATATCATATCCCATAAAAATAAATGTGTTTCATAAATATAACATTATAATATTACCCATGAAAAATAAACATGTTTGATAAAAATTTCATCATTTCATCATATTATGAATATTATAAATGGAATGGGTTTCATAAAAATCATGTGATAATAAATTTGCACCATCCAAATAATGAATAAATTTAGTACAATTGGATCATATCCCCTAAAAATTTTCTGTAACATCAAATGATTCCCTTTTAGATGGATAATGATTTTGAAAAATTACTTGAAACATTTCTTATGGAAAATATCATTTATACATTGAAATAACATCCATAAAATCTTTAAAATTACCAAATACAAAAGAAAATATTAAATTTAAAGATTATTATTGAAACTATTAATTTACACATTAAATCATTGAGTGTTAATGATCATAGGAAATGTTATTATTTTTACACATGTTAAATTTAACATTCCTGTCATAATTTCATTAAAATTCAAAATAGATTTTTTTGGAAAATGACAAGAAGATTCAGTTTAAAACATTTTGTAAAAATTCATACATGGTTTATCTTAAATATAAACAAAAATTTCATTATATTAAAACATTTTTTAAAACATTTTTAGAAAATATAAACATTATATAAAAAATGATTTTCAGATGATGAGAGAAATGAAGTTGGTTTTCCTTAATAACATTTTTTTATAATATTGAGAACATAAATTGATGAAAATAAATAAAAACATGTATAAAATATAAATATTCATTGCATAGTAAAATTTATGGGTTTATCCGGGGGTAGATTATAATATATCATTATTTGAATCATGATTATAAAAAATCCCGATATACTATGTGATTATTAAATAAATATATTTCCAACATTATTGTCACAATTCACATTAATGAAAGTATAATATATGAATAAAAAAATATACATAAAAATCATAAAAATAGTCATAAAATTAAATAATGGGAAGAATATACACTACAAAAGTGAAATAAGGGGTGAATATGGAATGTGCCTCATATAGATAAAAGTGAGATGAAAATCTTTTACCTTCTTTGGTAACATTTCAATTGTTTCCCTCATGAGATAATACATAAAAATTAAACATTAAATTTAATGGTAATATATATTTTCATGATATAACATGTCAATGGAAATATATATATAACTCATAAAATATTACAGGTGTAAAACTAGCAAATGTCCCAAATAAGACAATTTCAGAAACAAAATCCGTTACCATAATTGTGTAATTCAATTATTCATGTTTAAAAATCCAATATAATAAATATATTGTTATTATATATAATTTAAATAACAATAATTATATATATTATAACAAATATTATTTATATATGACCATTTATTTTCCATTTATTTTCAGTTCCCTATTAAAATCATGTTTCTTATACTAACTCCTTTTTTTTCACATATGTTTTGAATTATTATTTTTGGTTATTTTTCATTGATCGTAGTTCCAAAAAATTTAAAATTTAAACCAATATATATTTCTCATATATATATTCATTATATATTAAGTTATTGTTACAAAATAATTTTATTGATTGAAAAGGAATTACATCATTCATGTAGACAGTAGGACTTAAATACTATTGAACCTTGATTCCATCTTAATAGATGATGTAATGTAATGAAGGAAAAAATATATCACCATTATATAGTAATTATTATTTCTTATATATGACATATATTCATTAAATTTATTCATGATTCCTTCCATTTATAGTGTATGAGAAAAATGAGTCACATCACATAATGAGGTGTTAATCCGTTGTACACACAAGCAACATTATCGTATTTCCACAAAATGGAATTCTAGAGGGTGTATGTGAAAATAAAATTATATATGTTTAATTATGTCATAAAAATAATATATATATATATATAATTTATTTCCTTTATTATATAAATCCATCTGAGTTGGTGAAGGAAAATAATTAAATCCGTTTTCAAAGAGGCAGTCCACCATACAAAAAGTCGACAATTTCATTTCTCACATGATAGAAGAGTATGTATATAAGTTAATCCTTTAACATAAGGAGATATTAGTATATGTGTGATAAATATGTTTTTATTTTAGTATGTTTAAAAAATATTGTAATGATTTACATGAAAAATGAAATTTAAAATGCTTGGTTAAGGACTATTTACATGATTTAGAGGACTCCAATTTGTTTGCACCTAAAGTCATCATAGGAGGGTTTCATTATCCAAATAAGTTGTATAAGATTCATATAGGGAATTAAGGACTAGATTAGTGTTGTTATTATAATATTCAAATGATTTTGTAACTAAAAATTTGTGAGGATTTGTTGAGCCATTTTATAGATAGAGAGAGGAAATAAATTATATTTTGGGAAATAAAAAGGTGTAATCATGTTTTAAGAATTACATAAGACTCTAAATGGAAAATTAGAAAAAATAAGATGTAATAAAGTTTAAATAATTCCATAAAATGAAATTTATAAAAAAAATTGGTCGTTTAACCATTAAATTTTTTTAATAACCCCCAGTAAACCATTTCTATCCATAACCACGATATTTCGTTATTAAAGATTTTAATATTCATTAAAAAATGATTTTTACATTTTTAATATAATATTAATTATTATTATTAAAAATAAGGTATCTATATTTCCAACTTACATTCACATACCTTGAAATATTTAATTGAAAATTAAACCTGAATATGTGATAAAAAACAATTCTAAAAACGAAAAAAATTTCATAAGTAAAAAATGTTTTAGTATTAAAATGAAATATAAAATTTATTCTAATTTCATAAATTTGATTAGTAACTATTAAATTAAACTATTTTTTTAAATCATCTGAAAATATAATTTATCATTTAAATTATTTAAACAAAAATGATATTATTAATAAAAATAATTATTTTTCATTATTTATTCCAAATTTAATATTTAAAGAAAATTCTATAAAATGTACCTAAAGATAATATTGATATATATATTTCAAAATTTATGTTTATTTTTTAATATAAATATTATATATATTTTTAAATTACTTTTTTTTATGATCAAAATAATCAAAAAATACTATTTTTTAGGGAATAGTGTTTTTGAAACATATAAACTATTTAATAAATATTAATTTTTTTATTAATATTTATTACTTTTATAAAAACAAAGTAATTAATTTTTAAAATGTTTTTATTCCTAATCAAGTTTACAATATTAATTATTATATTATAATAGTCATGTATAAATAATAATAATAATTGTATGTTACGATTTTTTAAAACTCGGTATTTTATATAGCATAATTTGTTTAATAAAATTATAATTATTCAAAAAATAATAAAAAAGCATGTGATATTACATTATTACACACATAAATTTAATTTCACCTATGGAATTCATCACACCAATACAATAAAATGAGGATACTTCTACCTCATCATATGCTCATGTTCCCAAATATCTTCTTCAAATTGGTGGTTTCATTACAAAAATATGAAAAAATAATGGGTCTTATTTCAAAACACATTCTCTCTATAATCAGAAATCAACACAAGATGTTTTATAGAGTAAATAATATGTTCCAATGTATTACCTATAGTTTCATTACATGTTGTGGATTGCATCTTTTTTATCTGCATCAAATATTAGCTATGTATATCTATTCAAATCAAATCATCAACAACATTGTTTTTGTTCCCATGATGGTAATGCATTGAGTAGTCATAATATTTAGTTTGCTCTAAACGCCTTCTTTAATGCATGTTCAACTACTATGATATTATATATTTTAATAATTTATAATAGGTATATATATATATATATTTTACTTTATAAAGTTATTTGAACCATATATTAAATTAAAATACCAGTGTAGATAACACAAAATTGTGAGTTTAATTATTCTAATGAAACATGAATTTTCATTAAAAATAAGTTATAACCCTATCATTACGCATGAAAATTCATCTGTATCTATTCATGGATGCATCACTATATATTATAAAACTTTTTGCACATCACAGTAATGTAAACACAATTGCACTAACTATCCTTTACTTTAGTTCCATAAAAGATTGATCACATTCATCTATATATATGAAGTTGGATCCCATCAGAGTTATGTTTTTTAGTGAAATTTTCATACAAGATATATTTTCTACAATAAATTGTAAATATCCAACAAAACCTTAAAACATTGGATCTCAGTCACAATTTTTGGTTTGACCCCACATTTAATTACTACATTATTTGATAGATATATATATCAACCCTATCATAATATTATAAGACGAAAAATAATAAATTTATATCCTAAATATTCACTTTGTAAATTTTTTATATAGTTTCCCAATTTTTATGGTCTTGAGTACAATTATCTAATTATGAAAATTATCTTTCTTTATTTATGGATGGATAATAATATCATCTATAAAGACTACAAAAAACATACTATTATAATCTCCAAAGTCTATATTCATTAAATTAATTAAGATATCGTGGTCTATAGTATGACCAAAGGACACCATTGTATATTCAAAAGGTCCATAAATTTTTTGAAACTATATATTGGATATATTTTTATTCTTAACCCTTAATTTATGTCATATAGGAAAACAAATAAAAGAAAAATTATTGAGCACCAACTTATTGGAAACACAAATAATCAATATGTGGTAGAGGACATGCGTTCTTTATTATGAACCTATTTAGTTCTTAATTATCAATGAATAGTCTTATCAATCCATTAGTCTACATAAAAAAGGATATAATCACCCCATGTTGATACATTTTTATGAATAAATCCCTTTTTAATATCATTATAGTTTTTCTTCCTCAATTATTTCTACTCAATCAGGGCCATTCTATTGGGGGTATTTAAAATATGTGTGGAACTAGTTATTCATTCTATTAAGATGTCGATATCATGAATTGATTACATGTAAGGATATTAGTCCAAAAATACATCAACAATTTCATGTGTAATATAAATATCTTTTATTTTTATTCTATCTAGAACCATCCAAGGAAACATCCATTTTGAATATAAATCAAGACACATATAATTGGTGATATTCCTTGGGGAAGATAATTTTTATCGTTGCATTGGTAGAAAATCATTGGTTAGTTTGGAATGTAAAACATTAATTCCCATTCAAGTAAGGGATTTTTTATTTATGTATAGAAAGTATGTAATTTACTATAAATTATTAAGTTAAACCATATAAATAATAAAAAGATATGTTGGAAGCACTTTCCCAAAAACATCAACTATAGAGGTATCATTAAAATGAGAAATGTTCATCATGCCATTAGGTGGTTTAACTAATAATTCGATATCTAATCATTTTACTGTAATCATGATAACCTTATAAATATATTTGGTATAAAATAGTTGGTTGATATGGATTCAATTAACTTATTAATATTTATATAGTGGATTGTACTTGTTTCATTCACCATGTAGTTATTGTAACCCTGATCAACAATTGTGATCACATAAGATTTCCTTATCTCTTTTGTCTTAATATGTTCCTCAGATCAATCATGTTCCATAATATTTTGATTTGTAGATTGGTTAGAATAATTCCAATACATCTTTTAGTTGAAATAATGGATCGTACATGGTGCATTATGTGGAGACTTCTATGTATTCATATCATTGGAAAATATCTTCACATCACATCTACATTTAACCACATTATCACATTCATTTCTACACATAAGAAATTTATGTGTCCCCATGATGTAGTTTCCAATATGATTCTATCCACTATTCATGCATGATAGATATCCCAATGTATTCCCTTCATTATTTTATTGTTTACTATGGATTAAATCATTCTTTTCTTAACAATCTCATGATATTTATGAGTCATTCCAATTTATATTTTCAAAATGATATCACATAGAATGATTTATTCAAATCTAATGATGTACCTAATGGATAAAACCATATAAAGTCTATTTTTAGTAATTGATTTATAGATTATCATTATATTCATGTTGGATGATATAAAATGAAGTGTACCTAACATGCAATTTAAAATTTTACTCATATTTACTAACACAGTTATAATCTTTTGGATTTATCATATGTAAATTTTCTACATTATTTATGAATAATATGATTATTTTATTTATTGATAAATATTAACTTAAACTCATCCCACTCAATGGATTTAATATCATAATATTTCATTGTATTCTTAATAATTGTCTACCATTGACCAGATTTTACTTTTAAATGATAGATAATAAAAATTAAAATTTACTTGTCTAAATTATGGATAAATAAAAATTTATTTTCAATGGGATTTATGAATTTCTCTAAAACTAGTGGATTTTTTAACAACTAATAGATGGTGAATATTTCCCAATGAACGACTCAAAATAATGTTGTACCCTCATTTTCTAAGTTTAAATATTATAGTGATTCAAATATTGATAATGATGTGTGTTCATATAAATATTATTTGGTATTCCATCTAATATAATATTTAGTTTATCATGATGAAAATCAGTTCATATTTTGTATCATTTATCATCAAAATTGTTCTTCAGGGTTCTAAAAATATCATAAAACCTAAAAGCATAGTGTTAGAAATAATAATATTATTATAGAAACACATTAGCACAAAATTTCATTTAAAACATGTCTCAATCAAGAAACATTTTTCAATATATGACTTCATATAATTAAACTAGTTCAAAAATGGCTATAATATATTAAAATCCTCTATTATAGTTCATAATATGTTTGCGTGCTTCTGAATAATATCTCAAACAATTGTCAAACATGGTGTGTAGTCATGCTAGTTTTCATACATGAGGTGATGATATAGGGAAGTTCAACACAAAACATGTAAAGTTATTACCCCTACATACAATTATTACAAAACTGAATATGATTGTTGTATCTATATAGGGATGTAATTACATGTAAAATACTCTCTCAATCCTTCAAGAAAATTACATGTTATATCCATAAATATTGAATTATCCTTATAATTATCCTTACAGGTATCCGTAGGGATATCACTAATTTTTTTCTCATCATATATTCATACGGATAAAGAAATTTTTTTATGATACTCACTTTAATGAACCACACTTTTCATACATATATATCACATATTAATAAATTAATATTATTTAGATAACATTATAATCTACGCTAGAATTTTATGGGTGTAGTTATATTGAAAAATTTTATTAATAAAAAAATGTTTCATAAGTAAACTAGATAATCTTTACTTAGTTATTCATAACTGTCACCCTTATTATACATATCATACATAATGAAATTCTTAATAACTCGTCTAGAGGAATTAAACGAAATAGTAAACTTAGATTCTCATTGATATAAAACAAGGGAGAAATCAACAAAACATGAGTATAAGGGTATGGTAATGTGAGATTAAAATTTGATAACTATACCCTACATATCATAGATCATAAACACATTTCATGTTATAAATCATTGTAGTTCATAAAACATGAATCACAAATAAATCAAAGATTATGATACATGTGATAATAACATTGTAGGACAACATATATAGGTGGCATAAACATATGATTATGACATTTCAAACATATATAAATAGGAACATATTTAATAATTAGGTTGAGGAAATGAACGCAGGCCCTCGTATAATCATATAAACATGAATTTTGGTCCAAAATATCCATATATATAAGAAATTATATCCATTGATAAAATAATGGAAATTAATATATGTCTCTTCATAGACTTTTTTATGTGAAATAAGGTATATTAATAAGCTTATGAACATGAAATTCATCCCATTGATAACATAGTGAACAATAAATTAGCTTTATGCCTAACATAATTAATTCACGAGTTGTCTATATTAACCAATTGAATTATTGGGAAATATAGATCGCATCCATCATATAATCTATATATTTGTGGGAAATAAAATCATAAATAATTATTCAAACCAAAACCCACGAAATGATTTGGTTTTCAAAAATATTTCATCATTGTATGACCCATGTAATGGAAATGGGTTTCACAATCAATTCAAAATGTCATCATAGAACATGTGATGGGAAAATGAAAAGTTTCAAAAAAGACTCGTCATCTTAAATACAAGCCATCTAAAGAATGAAAATAGATAGTATCATTTGATCATATCACCAGTAGATCATATATATCATCAAATGATATCACTTTTCTATAAAAATTATTTTAAAAAATAACTTGGATCATTTCTCAAGGAAAATAACATTTCATCTTTGAAATCACTTCATTATAATATTAAAACATTCATAATATTATCAAAATAATTTCACATCAGTATAATCCTGGAAATTTTTAATTAAACCTTTAAATTATAGAATATTCATAATGGTAGGATATATCATTCCTGTGATACTTGTTAAAATAGAAATTCCATAAACATTTTTATATGAATAAAAATTCCAAAAGGGTATAATTATTAAAATTACATGAAGATTATTTTTAATAAATTTGGTAAAAATTCAAACATAGATAAAATATTCATTAAAAATAATTTAATAATAGTCAAAAAATCAAAAATTATTTCATTAGAAAACATGGACATCGATGAATAAATATTTTCGATAGAAGAGAGAAACGATGTTTGATTTCGTCACAATTTTTTTTGTAATATTTAATATATAAAGAGAGGAAAATAATATTTAAAAAATTAAGTTCATGTTATAAAAATAGGATAATAAAATATATGTTCTTTTAGAGAGGTAGATCAAATGATATCAATAACAATCATAACCCATTATTATAAACAATGGTATTATAACATAAAACACATTACCACATCGTTAACTTTTGTATCAAAATCCATATAAAATAATGAAACTATTGTGGATATGTAAAACCACATAAAATTCATAATATGTATGAAAATTAAAATTCATGTGTATTATATACATTATATAAATGAAAGAGTTGGTGAATATGTTATGTTAATCACATTTATAAAAGTAAGACGTAAATTATGTACTCGTTTTATAACTTTTAAATCATAAACCCCATAAAATAAATACATTAAATGCATCATTAAATATCTTTATAATAATGAAGTTAAAAATATAATATGTAATATTCCTCAGAAAATATGATGGATGCATAATATAAAAAATGTCTCAAATATGGAAATTTGTGGAAAAAATATCATACTATATTTATCAAATTAATTCATACACATTCAAACATAAATTATAATAAATATATTTTTTTTATAAAAATATTATAAATCCATGGTTATATATATAATAACATATATTATTAACTTATTATGTTTTATTATCTATTTATTAAAAATAACTTGATAAAATCACATTTTTGGTAATAACTGCTTCATTTTTAATGTATTTTTTGTTTAGTATTTTAGGACCTTTTATTTTGAAATTATATCCATCATCCCCATAATTTCTAACAAGATATAAATATACATATTATATATATTACTTCTATATTAATTTAATATAATCAAAAAAATCTTGATACATACAAAGAATTATGTTGTCCATGAAGATGGTAGGTCATATATACGCATGACCATTGTTTATATTTTCAGGATTAATAAATGGAAAAAATGGTAAAAGGTATATAAAAATTCCAAATTCATCATTATTTCATATAATCAAATATATTTGTAAAGTTTTTCCATGTTACCTTGTATATAATGCGTAGTTGAAAAACAAACAACATCACTTCATGATGTGAGAATCAGCCATACATGAGAGCACTATTATCATATTCCTGTGGAATAGGAAGTAAGAATTTATATGTGATATTTTAATATAAAAAATATTTTATTCATATAATATATTTACTTTAAATCCATCATGATTTACATCTTTTAGAGGTGCTGATTGAAAAAGAATCCCAATGGTTTATGAGAAAATGCTCCTCCGCACACACGATTGATGATTCCATATCCCACATAATAAAAGATGACAAGGATTTTAATATCCTAGTTGTTTCTATGTAATATTTTTTAATATTACTTTTAATATTTCAACAGAAAGATTCTTATACGACATGATATTTCGAGACCTAGGGAGCCTGAATTTGTAATTATAATGGAATTAAATATATTAATATCACACACGCACAATTTTTATAAAAAATTGGAATAAATCCCAAATATTTCCTATGATCAGAAATATGAGACCCTCACTTACCTCAGATTATGATTTTTACCCAAGGCATGAATTAACCTTGGAGCATATCGTGTGCTTAATTAGGGAATGCTAATATTAGAATGTTTAAATAAATTATTTTATCAAAATTAATTTATTCAATTAAATTTCCCTTAATTGAGGTTTTTTATAAATACATGGATATGAAGAGATATCAAGGTTGAACACTTAAACTTGTAGATATATGTGATCATTTCAATAGTGCATTCACTACTAATGACATTGGATCAAATCGAGATCATGGATCATTGTGCCATCAGTGTTTGGGGATCTCACCAATGACAATAACACTAATTCATTATTCATCAACAATGAACACATATCAACATAGGGTTCTTGTTTTTTGGATTTTTTCATATCTTCATATCCCCATAGGAATGAAAATCAATCAAATAATGGATTTATTCATTGATCATTCTTTAATGGGTTGGAGTTAATTAAAAAGATTTGGGTATAGATATTATTTGTTTGGTCATTGATGTTTATATCTATTTGTTAATTATTTTCAAAAAAATGGACCAATTATTAAAATCCAAAAAACATGTGGTTCATTCTTCATGTTTATGGATTATGGTTTATCTCCTTAATCTTTGTAAATTCTACCTTAGAATTTTATTTTTTCCTATGATTTGATGAATTCTCGGGGAATGATTGTTTCACATTTGGTCTTTGGTAAAATAGATTTATACCACATGGGGATAATGATATAATGCCATATTTTTTGTGCATAATGTCACTATTATATCCATAGATGGATTGAAAGTTTAAATTCACTATTTTGGCATCCAAAATAGAGAACAAATGAAAATGGGTGTTTTCTAGGCATTCGATTTGTAGGAATTTTGGATTTTGGTGGTCATGAGTTTTAAATAACCTCAGTTTCATAACAACTAGTGAAATGAAGAGTGGAATCTATTACTTAAATGCCACAGGTGAATAATATTGATAATTTTAGTGGCCTCTATGAAATATGATACAACACAATGTGCAGTCCCATGAATACACATCCTAGACTTCATTTTGTGTGATGTTGGGGTTTTCATATAGAGATAAGTAACACATGAAATGTGAAATGTGTCACAAGACATGTGACATATAGACAACTAGGATCTTTTTATAGAGTGACTAAACCCCTAGGAGGACATGTAGAGGTTCACTCACTGTATTCCAAGTCACATGCTATGTAATTCAAGGCAGGTGGCTCAAAATTTATATGAAGTACATTAAAAAGAGGCCATGTGACCCCACATGCCTTGTTTTAAAGGTTACCCAATGTATACCTGGGAATGTAAATGGGAACAAGAAACCTATAATTAGAGTGCCACTGTACACACCTATACCGTGTGTGCCTTTAGGAAACAATGTGTATTGTGGAAAATAACATGCCATGTGAGCATGTGACACATACAGTTATTGGATTGGTGATACATTCCATGTAACCCCTAGATCATGTTATGTAAATTTTTTAGTATATTTAGATTAATTTATATCCTCAGTCCAGCTTCATGGTGATCTTTTGGGAGCTTACATAGATGAGTATTGGTAGGGTGCACTCCCATGACCCTTCTCCTAAGGGTTTAGATTGGAATTTCATACTGTGTATAAGATGGTGATCCACTTCTAGGAACTTCATTACTGGATAGAGTTCAAAGAATCATTTCATGTGGCCTAAAGTGATATCTTTTATTATCATTATTTTCCTAGGTGGGGAACTGGGTATATTCATAACAATCATTATGAATGCATTGATCACCTACTTAGTCTGTTGTTCAAGATTGGGTTGTTAGTATACCCCATATCCATCAGTGTGATCCACACCTATGTATCATTATTTTCAAAATTATGACATGTACTTATTACAAGGAGACATGGTGAGCAAAAAATCATGGATGAACTCAATATGTTATATGTGCCTTATAGAGTGAGTTCTCCCGGATATGTTTTATATGGATCTTTTGATCAAGAGTCCTATGATGGATTTATTGATGTGACCTTAACTTGAGATTTTGTGTTTTCTATTAGTATTGTCTAATTATTTATTTTTTCTATAACATTATAATTGAATTTAATTTATCAGATATTTTTCATCAAATTTGATAAAATTACATTTATTATTTTTTCACAAAAATAATTTTTTTTAAATGTTATTTTTGAAACATATAAATATTTTTCTAATCATAATTACATATTTATTAATACGTTCAATTTACATACTACCACTATAAACAATTTTTAAAATACAATCTTTTATTATTATTACATAAAAGTATAATTATTATGTTTAATGTTTTTGTTTTATTAGTTGTAATAATAAAAAATAATAATTTAATAAAAAACAAAATGAATAATAATATATTGTGGTTTGCTAAAACCCAATGTTGTGTGTAACATAATCTATAGAAAAAAAATAAATTTATTAATAAATATTTCATAAAAAATCATGGTAACATTTTTTAACACATAGGATAGATTATAAAATATCCCGGGGGACATCAGGATGCATGGATATGAAGACATGTTTATCATCACTGGGCCTCTAAGGAAGAGGTAGTATCTTTTGGAAGGATTTACAAATAGTTGTGGACATGATGGATGAGCTAGTAGAATTGCAGGAGGTGGATAATGTTATGATCTATTGCCAACACAAAAAAAAAATCCTTGTGATATATTCTAGACTCAAGGATTTGTTGTTCTAGGATTTAGTTATATACATGATGTGGTGGAACATAAACTTGAGTATTTGAGTACGATCTATGGTAAAACCATTGTATAAGGCATATAGATTCCATCAGAGCCTTTAGCACAACAAGTTTTATAAGAGACTCATATTGGTAGAGATTCATTCATCTGACACATCTACCAATATTGTGACCAAACTCTTGGGGGAGAGTTATTTTTATGGGGGATCATCATAACCATTGGGATACCTAATTATGTCATCTTGTGTATAGACATAGTCACTAATTTCAATACATATATAGACTATTTTTGGAGGAGGATGTAGTGTGTACTGGTGGATGGGATGAAATATTTCATTATTAAAGATAAATAAACTCATTTAGAGTATGATGAGATCATATCCAGGAGGATTGAACTATATTTTCATTATTTAGATAGTATATCACTTATATCAGTATATGCTATGGGATTCTAGTTCATTTTTCCTGTGGAGTATGAAGATGCCATTCCCCATGATTTTTTTTGATTAACTCCCCATTATTAGATTTAATTCTATATAGGCCTTTACATGATGAATAAAATGATATCTACATCAAAATATTAGATGTACCTTATTGCGATGAAAGAAACAATGGTGAAATTGCTTGATCTATAATGTAAGGGCTTCATTAGTCCCACCACGTTTACTTGGTATCACCCGTGTTGTTCATCATGAAAGAAGATATAAGGATAAGGTTATGAATATATTATCATCCCCTAAACCATGTAACTACCAAGAATAATTATTTACTTCTAAAAGTCAATGGCCTTGTTTCCTCATTAATGGGGCATGTTGGATCTCAATTATAGACCTCTTTTCAAGTTTTCACCAGATATATGTTTGATAAGAGGTTATACATAAAATGTCATTCTAGTTCTAATATACATATTATGAGTAAATATTGTTTAACATATATTTTTAAAATTTTACAATAGTGTTCATGGGACTCTTGAAATTCATTTGTCATCCCATATTATTCTGGTTCATTTTTCTCTTCATAGATGATATGCTCACGTACTCATCAACAAAAGAGGAGCATAAAAGTTTTTTTGGGGATAGTACTAGACATACTCTAAGATCACTCTATGTTTAGGATGATATATAATATCCTTTTATTGATTTTATAGTTCTACTATATATGAAATGAAATATCAGTAGAGGAAGTGTATATGGACCCAGTGAAAATAGAGGTAGTACTATGAAAGTGGGCATCTAAGAGAGTGAATAAGGTGTAGAGATTTCATAGGTTGGAAGGATATTATAATAGATTCCTAAATTAATTTTCTAGGTAATAAGAACCTTGTATTATCATTACCTGAAATAGTAATCCTTTCATTTGGATGAATAATGTTAAAAGGAATTTTGGGAGCTATAGTAGAGGTTATTGTTCACACGATTATTATGAATTCTATAGGAGGGTGTTTTGTATGTGGTATACTACTATGCGTTTAGAATAGGGCAGATATTTTTGTATAATGAGTAGAATTTTGGTAATTTATTATGTTTCCTTAAAACTAAGGATCCATGAGAATAATTATATGACCTTTTATTTGGTGATTTCATCTATATTTTTCAAAACAAAGTCCTAAAAAAAAAAATGTGGGATTTTTATTCATCATATTTTAATACCATAAGCGTCATAGATATATCATTTTCATAGAAATATTTGAATGTGAGAAGGATGTGATGGATTGATTTTCTATTCAATCTGACTTTTTGAGAGTGTATACACTTATGAAATAGAATATGGTAGAAGAAGCTCTAATAATAAATCACATTTTCATTTTTAAGAGTGGATTTAAGGACATTGATTGAAATTTAGTTTTCCGTTATCAATGAGTATAAAATAAAAAACATGTACTCGATGGTCGATACCCATTCATATCTTCACTATGTTAGGGAGGAAAAACATGTTGATATCAATTATGAGGTCTTTCATGAGCTTATATCAATTTTATATACTTATTATAGATTTATTATTACTATCGATCAAAACACATTTTTCTGAGGATGGAAGATGATAATAGTCATGGTGAGAGAGGCTATTTAGAAGAAGTTTTGTATATCCCCTAAAAAGGTACATACAGGATAGGATATTATGTAATTTGATCTTCGATATTAGGTTTTTTGGCATAATTTTTTGTATAGTTTATCTAAGATCATATTTGGATGCTTCAAATCCTATTAGGGGATGTATGAGTATTAGGTTTAAGTTATATTAACTGAACCCCTAGAGTTGAAAGTGTAGAAGTGATATGATATATCCATAGATATGGTGATTGGACATTCAAAATAGGTATGATGTCATGAAACTAAATGGGTGATCTTTTACCAAATCACATGTTGGTCCAATTTATATCCATCTGAGAACAACGATTTGTAGAGAGTTCGATATGCATGTACATGAAAAATATTTTTTTCCTTCATTGAGTTCAATCTATATTTGTAATATAGAGTGAGTATAATTTTTTTTATATATTATATTGAAAATTATAAGATTATTTTTGGAATTAGTTCCAAAGTGGAACGACCTTACACACCCATAAAGACACCCATATATAGTAGAAAATTCTAGTTTTGAAGGACATGATATGGGATTTTTTGCTGGATTTCGAACATAGATGGGAGGCTCAACTAATTGTTTTGGATAATATTTATAATAACATTTACAATTCCACCAATGTTTTAGAAACATTTTGGGCCTGGTATGGGAGACCATTCATGTGACCACTACGTTGGATGGAGAAATGAGATAAAATGCTTATGGTCCTCTAATTGGTATATAAATTATAAGAGTAGGTTATGATCATTCAATTAGAGAATAGGAATACATAGATCCATCAGAAATCTAATGTGGACAAAATATGGAGTCTTTAAGATTTTTATAAATGGGACTATATTTTGGAAAAGGACATAATAAAATGAGATTTATAGATATTTGAATATATTGGAAATTTGACTCTAGGATTCATCGTCACTTTAAAGATATTCGGTATTTTGTTCCAGTGGTTTTCCACCAAACTTTACTAATGAAGTTAGAGTTGGTTCATGACATTATCCATATGACATAATTGAGGATATGTGCACATGGTCAACCATATTTTATCTATTGGCGTGATATTTAAATTTAGTATATATATATATATTAAGAGTAACCAAAATCAAACATGGATTTTCATGATAAGATCCTTTATTTGTGAGTAATTCCATTGGATCATGTTCATTGGGAGCATGAAACCCTTCAATAGAGAACCTCAAGGTAGGTAAAAAATATGTGAGCTCTGTAATTTATCAATTTGACTATATTATATATTTTTGGGATTAAAATACCTGAAATTGAGGCCAATTTAATAAATATATATTTTTTTAATGATACCTTTACATATTTTAAATTATATATTCTTATTATATTGTTAAGTGACATGAATTTCAATAAACCTGGAGTATTTGTATTGTTAAATGAAAAATAATAAATAATATATATCATGTGTGCATAGTCATTCAAAAATAATGGAATACCTTTAAAATTTGGATTTAAATGGGAAAACACATACTGCCATTAAATCATGAATATATATTATACCTGGTACACAATATAAATTTTTTGAGCATCTGATGTTTTGTTTATGTACAATCATAAGAGAAATAATTGATGAATACATGAATTGAATAAATTATTTTCATTTAATTTCATGAAATATAATCCTCTCATATTAATTCCTATTTTTATTAAAAACCTACTATTATCAATATTATGATATTGATTTTGTTGAGATAAACTTTGGTGGAGGACACCACTTGTGACTAATGAAGAGGAAGAATGAAGGAAGAACAATGACGAAAAATATGGTATTCATGACTCTCATCTACATTAATGAAAATTTTTTATTCATCATTAATGAATGATCTGATCTGATATTGTGATTATATAATTAATGGTTTAAGTGATAGTTCATGATATTGTTAAAAATCATGAATTTTTTCATTTAGTTAATAGTTCATTGAACATTCATCACCAATATTGTTAATTTAATTTCATGAAATAGAAATATTTTATTTAATCTCATCCCACATGACCCATAACTATCCACTGATGGTGTTTTTCCATCCAATCAGGGGAAAAATGAATTTACACATTTGTTTTTTTGGATTTATCCCTCTATTCTTTTTGATTTCATCTCTAGAAATGATTTGAATAACGGTTTGACCAATTCATGGAACCAAATTCATCCAGGATTCCATCATGGTTTTGAAATTTTTTTGGGTATATGATCAAGAATAATTCCATGATAAAGGGGTGATGTAAATAAAGTAAATTTGACAACAGGTCAAAGATTATGATTTTGTAGACAATGCAGGTGGATGATAATGAGTGGGAATATTAATTGATTTTTCCTAAGAAAAACAACTAGCTTCAAATTTTGTCTAGGCCTTGATGATGATATACTTGGTTATCAAGTGTTTCTCAATGATCACTAGAAGATGAAAAGGCGAGGACATTACGAGTTATGAAAACTGAATAATCTATAATTTCTATGAATTTATAATCAATAAAACATGTATTTTTAATGATTACACATAATTTGAACCAGTCCATGTCTCACTATGGTTTTGATTTAAAAATAATATCACATGACCTTGTAATTGGTCAACACACGTTGTCATCCCTATGCTAGTAGCTTAGAATATACCTTTCAACATAGATATACATATACATAGGTAGTGTACATGTGCATCTACTATGCACATAGGAATGGTAAGTGAAGAGCTACATCAGAAATCATAATCGATATTGACCTAGATATGAGTGAGACCCGATGTAGTGGTACATGTCATGTTTTCATTGTACATTTGATTTTTTCATTATTAAGAAGGTTAGGGACCGTTTTTTCAATATC
Organism: Viscum album; assembly: GCA_963277665.1. Taxonomy (NCBI): domain Eukaryota; kingdom Viridiplantae; phylum Streptophyta; class Magnoliopsida; order Santalales; family Viscaceae; genus Viscum; species Viscum album. The sequence continues at coordinate 1,349,490,462 of OY728150.1, read as the reverse complement.
CACCATTTGTATTAGTATGGTATTGTTACCTCAAATAGATTATTTAGGAGTACATTCTCATGATATTTCACTATGGGGATACAATGTGATATCCTATATTGTGAATAAGATGAGAGATCTTATTTGGTGGTTAGTTGAAGATATAGTCATGTATCCATCCACATGGCTCAGGGTGTGATCATATATCTCCTTCTTCCCGATGTTGGGTTAGGTATATCAAACACAACATACAGGATGTGGGGTCCCCTTTTAAGTTTGTTATTTCATAAAGGATCATGTATATCACATAGGCCATTGGTGTTATTCAAATACTGTGTATCAATATTCGTTATAACCAAATGAGGGGTGGATTAACTGAGTGAATATCATGGATGTACACTCCCTATTCCTTGAAACTTTAATATGTAATGGTGTGATGAGTAAGACTACTTAGATGAGTTACATAAGAGTAATAAGTCTAGATGAGTGAGTTCTATCTGATAATTGATAACATGGAGCCACATGTTGAATGTATAGAAAGGAAGGGAGGTCATGACCTTATTCAACTTCATGATGTATGTCTACATGAATAACTAGGTTATCTTGTTTTTAATCCATTAATTTAGTATTTAGATCTTATTAACATTTTTATGATTTATTGATGTTAATTTCACGAAGAGATATTGGGTATGTTTAAACTCACCATTTAATGGGATTAGACTAAATGTGTCATTTATAATGTATAAGGCACACCTTCTGATGGGGTCATAAGTGAACCAAATGCAGTTAGAGATTATGTATTCTATATTGAATGAAGAAATATCATTTATTAACATTTTGATAGTTGTCCCCTTTTATTAGAATGTTTGTCTCTTTAATATTTTGGTCGGTTTGTATTTATCCCCTTTAAATTTTTTACTATTCTTATATACTCTGATGTGGAACTAGAATTAATGATTAGATTTATAATATAACTTATTTACCTTATGAATTATACTTGTGTATTGATATTTATTTGTGTGTGTATGGGCACATTAGTCTATGGCCCCCCATGTGAGTGATATGTCTACTTAGAGGCGTTTTCCCACCCATAGCGTCTGAGAGGTGTCTTGGGACATCAATCTTGGATCACTAGTTGCCTAGAGGACCCTCACAGGCCAGGTCATGATATTATGATTTCTATTATCTCATTTTGAGGATAATTTGATGTATTTATGGATTAATATTACATAATTTAACATTAATTATACTATATAAATTTTTAAAAAATATGATTCCTCACTTTGAATATAATTTTATAATAAAAGTTTTTTAGTATATTGTTTTTTATTAATACATCCTCATATTTTAATTTTGCATCTATATAAATTCAAAAATATTGAATATTTCATGTAATTATCAATTGATTTTTATTTATTTTTTGTGTTTCAAATGTTATTATGTCACGAACCATTCTGCAAGGATCATGTTGTGACTACCCCATATTCTCCTTCGATAGGCCAGGGGCTGCCGACTTACACCAAAGGCGTAATTCCCTAAAAATTGGATGGCATTGCCTTTATATACAGTAAACACACACAACAGAGCACAGAACGGGATACAATACACTATGTAAACTATATAACAAAAGAGTGCTGAAAAGTAAAAGGTGCAGGAAATACAAGACCAACTCTAAACTATAAGGAACTAGAAGTACACATACATAAAAAGAACGTAAAAACAGATGTTGGGTCATCCAACGGGATTCCAACCTGAAGGGTAGGTACATATTGCCTCCCCATGACTCCACGTCAGTCAGTCTCGTCCTTGTACCGACTTGTCATATGGTCCACCTCTAGGTATTTTCCAGTCCTGGTACTCTCATCCTTTGTCACCGCTACCCGTTGTTTGCATCCAAGACAACAAAATATAGACATAGCTCGTGTGGGGGTGAGTATAATGATACTTAGTAGGGACTCTGAGACCCTCAACCTCTCACAAAATCAAACTAGGATAAACCACAAAGTATGAACTCAAAAAATTACCTTACATAGGTATATTCACATACATATACCCAAGTTATCATGTGATCTATCTCAATCATGAGGAGATTACAATAAATGACTCAACTCAATCGGGATTTTTTTTCACATTATCGAATCCCATGCTGCTGGACAACTCCAACTCAATCGAGTATAGTGGGACTGTCGCATCACAAAAAGTGGCTTCCCACTAACCTTGGACTTTTGAGGTACTACTAATGTTCAGTACCGTGGGTATGATGCGTAACCAAGAGCTCTCATCCACCGTGGGTCTGCCGCCACAACATGGAGCTCCCCACTAGGCCAGTTGAGTCACTCTGATTCAAACGGTCAGGAGCCATCAAGTCTCAGCCAGCTACTAGGAACACGCACAAAAGCACACTCTTCTTCGGAATATCAAATCCATAAGCTACTGGTTGGTTCCCAACTTTCATGATGTCCCATGAAAAATTATCCCAAAGGTCTGCCACATCATTTGGGTCCCAATGCATTAGACGGTGCATCAATCAGACGCCCATTTTGTGAGATATTAGCCTTTTAGTCTCAGGGGTCCGATTGGATTTGTGCAAGATCCGACCTGATTGTATTTCAACTATTCCCCAAACCCTAGTGAGGTATACTCAAAGGGACTGTCATACTCCAAGATTACCAGCGCCACATATGGTTCATCAAATAGACATTTGGTGCTAAAAATATGTTCAAAATAATGTAAAGGGTCGTAGTGCTCCTAGGTCTGGTACGATCCGGTATGACCGACCCGGCTTGACCCCGTTTGGGCTGACCTGGTTTTGGTCAACCCGGCCTCACCTATTGGGTCTGGCCGATCCCAGCTGGCTGCAAGGGGTCACGGAGGGCCGCGAGGGCGCGGAGCGGTCGTGGACGGGCTATGGGTTGGTGCAGGGGTGGTTTGGCCCGATGTGTGTCGTGAGGGGGCGTCTTGGCCTGGAGGGCACCGTTGGGGGGGGGGGTTTGATACTTTGGGAACCACGAGGGGGTGCGGCTCGTGGTATCTCCACTATAGGGTTGGGGCTGGTTCATCCAGAGAGCCATGAGGGGTGGGCGGGCCGACACGACTGGGGTTGCTCGAGAGGTCGGCGGGCCGATTCGGCCAGCAGCTGTGTGGGGCACGGAGGGCATGCGGACGGCAGGGCCTCGGGTGTGGGAGGCTTGGTCGGGGCTGTTGTGAGGGTGTGATGGGGCGATGGTGCCATGGAGTGGTGTCATGCTCCATTTCCTTTTTCACGACCGGCGGTGGTGTAGGTGTCCATTCATGTACTCCTCCACGTAGGTTGTCATCCTTCTACTTCACGAATAACACCAAAGGAGATTGGTGGAGGGGTAAAGCCAGGTTAGTTTGGTCAGTACCCTCTACATTTTGCGTGGTATCAATAGGCTCTACATTAATCCATAACCAATAATGATTATAATAATCGAAAATATTCAAGAATTTGATAAAAACACCCTACAACTTCCCACAACAAATTTATTCCCAAATTGCAAGGAAGAAATAATCGGATCAACTAGATAATATGTTGATCCAATTTCTTTGTTTTTAGAAGGAAATAATCAATGGAATACAATCATACTTAATAAAAAAACCTTACCTTGTTTTTTGTTCGTCGACGTTGGCGTTAGAAGGAGGGCGTCGAATCTTCGTAGAGGAACAAGTCCTACATCGACTGTGGTTCTGAGGAAGAAAGTCGAAGTTGAGGTTGTTCTTAATCAAGAGAGAATTCTTCATTGGAGATTATTATTTCTCCCAATCTCTTTAATCTACCAAGATCCACCAAAATGAAAATTCCAATCCAAAATAATAGATTAGGATATCTATTATTTAATTGTTGACACAAATTTCAAAATGGATATATTGGCTTAATTAAAAGTAAGAGGAGTTGGCACATTTATTGGCATATGCATTGGAAACATAATGGTGGTGGAGATCAAGAGGCTCTACCTCATTTATGAGGGATTTGAGAGGTTTTCCTCTCCCACCATTATTAGGGGGTTTTAGTCCTGGGTGGTCCCCAAACTGTAACCTCTTGTGGGAGGTTTGGTTCGTTGGGCCCCACCACAATAACCTCTCATGGGAGGTTATGGTGTGGTTGTCCCCAACTCCAAATTCCACATGAGTGGTTATAATAGTTAAAAATAAAATAAAAAATGTGCTTAATTTATTTTATTTTTTCCATTAAAAACCCAAAAACTAACTTTCACCCTTGACCAACAACAATCGAGGTGAAAGTCTTATTAAGCGAATATCGGCGCTGTGAGTTCAACGGTGCCCTCAGATTTCTATTCTGAGCACCAGTTCACATGTGAGAAAAACCCAAGCGTATGTTTACTGAATGTACCAAAAAAAATTCAAAAATTTATTCCGGGCGATAGAATAATGCGACGTCAATTTTCGTAGATTTGTAAAATTCTTATTTTATTAAAAAAATTATATAGAAATTTTTGGTCTTTACATTGTCCACACCTAAGGGAACTATGTCCCCATAATCCACAACTCATACTAAGGGAACAAGTGGACGTTCTGATCATGGATCTAAACCTCCCACTCCCATGTTCTCTCCTGGAGGTTCTCGTGCTACCAGAAAACACGCACCATAGGTATCGACCGTCATGAAGGACCCACTCATGTCGATCCTAAATCTCTACTAGAACCTCTGTAATAGTCTCCCCATCATCGATGTCCAGCTCTCCATGGTCGTTGATATGAGAATGGTCTTGCACATATCTCCTAAGCTGGGATAGGTTGAAGACATCATGCACCCGGTGCAACAGATGTGGAGGAACTTAGTGGTATGCCACCTCGCCAACTCTACTGAGGACTTGAAAAGTTCCGATGAATCTCATAGAGAACTTCCTGCATAGGCCAAATCTCCATAGACATTATCAAGGTGAGACCCATAGAAGGACATGGTCACAATCCTCGAACTTTAGAGGTCTTTGTCTCCTGTCAGCATATAACTTCTGCTAGATCTGTGTAGTTCTCATCTCCTCCTGGATAATCTGCACATTCTCTGTGGTAGCATGTACCATGTCATGTCCCACTGCTGCTCACTCCCAGAGTTAGTCCAGAACAAAGCTGATCTTCAAGGTCGCCTGTATAACGCCTCAAAAGGTGAAATCCTAATGGCTGAGTGACAGCTCTTGTTGTATGAAAACTCCACCAAAGGTAAGTGATCCTCCCAACTGAGACCGAAGTCAGAGACACTTGCATAGAGCATGTCCTCGAGTATCTAAATGGTTTTCTCATTTTGGAAATTCATCTAAGGATGGAAGGTGGTGCTCAAACGAAGCTACATACTGAAAGCCACCAGCAACCCCATCCATATCCGGGATTTATAACATGAATTTTTATCAAAGAAAATCATTGAAGTTACTCCATGTAGCCGCACAATCTCTTTCACATAGAGGCATCCCAATCTCTCTAATGAACCCTTTTCTCTGATCGGTAGGAAGTGGGCCGACTTGGTGAGTCGGTCGATGATAACCCATATAGTTTCATGGTCCCTGGAGGTACATGGATTTACTATCATGAAGTACATGGATATCCAATCCCACTTCCACTCTGGGACCTCTAAAGGCGGAACCAAGCCTTCTGGTACCTGATGCTCCACCTTCACTTTCTAACAAATGAGGCATCAACATACAAACTCTTCTCCTTCCTTCTTTAATCTTGGCCACCAGTGCTATCGTCGGAGGTCCTGGTACATCTTCCCCACTTTAGGATGTACCTATATAGGGGATGTGTGGAACTCCCTCAATAATTCCTCATGATGTGACACTAGTACCATGGTACGTCCTCTAAAGAGGATGAAGTGCTCACCATATTCAGATAACCCATCGGGTGATTTTCCTGTGGATATCTGAGCATGTCATGTCTTGTAGTCAGCGTCCCCATGATGTTCCTCCCTTACTCTATGAATAAGTGGGGGAGTTATTGTAAGAGATTGATGGAAGGTTTCTTTATCTCTATCCACAAAGGACATCTGTAAAGCAGCCAGCTACTCTGTCGCCTCGCCTAGGAGCTGTATGACAGATCTCCTTACAAGTTCATCTACAACAACGTTCCCCTTCATAGGAGTATAGACTATCCCTATGTCATAGTCCTAGAGGAACACATGACAACTTCGTTGTCTTAGGTTCAGATCCATCTGAGAGAAGAAATTCATGAGACTATTGTGATCAGTGTACACAATATTACACTCTCCCCTTAGATAGTGTCACCACATCTTCAAGGCGAAGACCACTGCTACTAACTCTAGGTCATAAGTATCATATTTCTTATCATTTTTTCTAAACATTCATGAACTTTATGTGATCACTGCTCACTCATGTATCCAGAAACATTCGAGTCAGGTCCCTGATGTGTCGTAGTAAACTATGAGTCCTATGCCTTCCTCTAGAAGACTCATGATAGGGACACTGCTCAGCCTCAGCCTCAGCTTCTAAAATATCTTCTGGAATTTATCCGACTAGATGAATAGTTGACCATTTTTGTCAATGCTAATAGTGGTGAAATAACTCTAGAGAAATCCAACAAAAATCTCTGGTAGTATCCCACCAAACCCAGGAAACATCACACCTCCGTCACACTCTCGGGTGGCTCCCAAGCAAGTACCACCTCAATCATCGCTTCATCCACTATAACTCCAGCCTCCGAGATGAAATGTCCTCGAAATTTACCCTATTGGATCCAAAACTAGCACTTTGAGAGCTTACCATAATGAAAGTTCTCTCAGTGTGTGTCCAGTACTACCTGAAAATGATAGGCATGCTCCACATCTTTGTGAGGAGGTAGTCCGGAGACATCATCAGGGAAAACATAATTGTACTACTCCAACACTATAGGATAGCTCAGACTCCCCACATTAAGTGCTCTGATGGTATAGAACGAAAAATGAGGAGTTTTCATCTGCACTCCCCTCTGAATATGTCCATACTGTGCTACAAAGGATTCCTTCTTGTGGGAGACGGTAAAAGTTCTCCCATCTGTGGAGACACACCGCACTTTGCGCCTAATAAATTCAATCTGATCATGGACTATTGATAATAAGTCCATACCCTAGATGATGTCATAAGGACTAAACGCCACTACTTAGAGATATCAGCCGAAACTCTCTCCTCCTAGAGTAAGCTCGCACTGCCGACACGAGTGCATTCTTGTCAAATATTCTCTCGTACGAGTCTCTAGTAATAAGGATCGAGCCAACAGATCCATTAGAATCACCGAGATCTAAAAGAGGGTAGTGGAAATGAAATAATGACTAGAACCTGTGTATATAAGTACTACATCTATGGTGGAGTAGATACAGATCGTACCTCGTATCATCTCTGTAGTGCCATGATCGTAAGCCTCAGTGGCCAGGAGCTGAGCTCTCCCCTTTCCACCTTCTCCCTGTGGTCTGGGTGGACCTCCTGGGGGGGGGTGGCGGTAACACCTCGAATCAATTCCCACCACCAGTTGCATGAACAGAACCTCTTCCACGTCTGCCTGCGCCCTATGGTCCGCCTTAATCGAAACATTGTCTCTACCTGCGAAGTCATTCGATGGTATGCTGATCATCTATACGGCTGTTCAAAGAGTCACGATCCATGTGACCCCGCTCACCACATGAGTAACACTGCCCGCTCCGGGCATGTCGGACTCTGCTTTGGGTTCCCTGCACAATAGATCTTGAGTCATGCGGGCATCCACCTGTAGTTTTGGTCGTATGGGACCTATGAAACATCAGTCTGCTGCCTACCACCGAAGACTCTACTACGTCTTGATTGGTGGTTGATCTCGCTATTGGATATTTCTATGTGAGGAATATCCTCACCAAGAGGGCCCTCTCTAACACACCCACCTGTGTCGGGATGCCGATTAATATTTTTGAATCTCTAATATCACGTATTAGCCCCTTCTCAAAGGTCTGGTCCATGAAGAATGGGTCCCGCACCATATCAGTGGAGTAGTGTGAGAGGACTGTAAAACTCGCATATTATTGGGCTATAGTCATGCTGCCCTACTGTAGAAGAAGTAGCTCTTGTATGTGAACTATGAAAAGAGTCACATGGAGAAAATCTTCCTGGAATAGGCTCTCAAAGTCTATCTAGTCAAACATCATCTTATCATGAACCTGAGGAATCAAGCTCCATCATCTGCATGTTGCTTCCTGTAAAAGGCTAGCGGTAAGGATCACCATGAAATTGGTTGGTGTCTCTACCAGTCGGAAAACTCTCTACACAGCCTCCAGCCATTACTTAGCCTCTTGTGGGTCTATCTGTCCCCTGATCCTATGTGACCTCTGGCACTAGAACTCATGAAACATGCTCGAGCGGCATGCATCGTCTGCTGTTGGGGCTGCTGGAATCAGTGGCCCAACAGGGAGTGGTACCGCTGGTTCATCTGCTGGAAAAGGGCCCTGCACCGAGGCCTCGTCGCTCGGTGGGCTATCAGTGCATACAATTCATGAAACTCTAGTGGGATGTCTGTATGGAGACATCTTGAAAAGAAACAAGTGCACTATGGTTAAAAAATTATACATGGTGAGATAACCTTGTTGAGATGACACAAAGAAAACTCTTGAAAACACACATGCAATCTTTATTTTCGTGCACGGAGTCGGAAATCAGAAGTCAGGGTCCTGGTGTATGGATACGTCAGCCTCCACACCAACACTGGACTCACTGAACTGGAAACCACACTCACTACACATAAAAATTTTGCTTCTCCACAAATATCAGAGTCATAAGTTTTGTGGTATAACATACACCTCTAATACTAATTTGTCACGAACCCTCCCCTAGGGCTCGTGTTGTGACTATCCCAAGGCCGCCTTCTATAGTCCATCTGCTGGAAAATGGCCCTGCACTGAGATTCCTACCTGAAGGGTTGGTACAGATAGCCTCCTCAAAACTCAACGTTCGTCAGTCTTCTCCATGTACCAACTCGTTGTATGGTCCACCACCAGGTACAGTCTTGTCCTGGTTTTCTCAGCCTCCATCAGCGCTATCTGTCATTTTAATCCAAAAAAACAAAGTGCGGGCATCGCCAGTGGAGGGGTGAGTATAAAGACACTGAGTTGGGACCCTGAGACCCTCAGGGTCTCCCAAAATATACCTAGGATTAACCACAAAGTATGAAATAATGAGATAACCTTAATTAGGTATATGCACATACATATACCTATTTTATCATGTGATCCATCTCAATCATAAGGAAACCACAGAAAAACTGACTCAGCTTAAACAAGATTTTATTCACATTATCAAAACCTTGGCTCCTATAGAACTCCTGCTCAATTGCATACAGTGGGACTCTAGTGTCACACAATTGTTCTTCCCACTATCCTTGGACTACTAAGGTACTCCTCCTATCGAGTACCATGGACCAGCAGTGTCACACATAGGTGCCCCTCATCGAGGGTCTTCCACCACACCGAGGCACTCCCCATCATAGCCTGCAGAGGTACTCCCTCTGTCAAGAACCAAGGGTCTACCATGTCACTAAACATGATTCTCAACCATGGGTTTTCCACCACAACCAGGTGCTCCCCACTGGTCCAGTCGAGTCAATCCGAGTCAAATAGTCACCGGTCATCAAGTCACACCCAGCTTCTAGGTTCCTGCACAAAAGATGGTTCATCTCTAGAAGATCCTCTCCAAAAGCTACTTTTTAGTGCCCCACTATCACGAATTCCCACTAATATGTATCCCAAAGGTCTGAAATGTCACTTGTGTCTCAACGCATCAAACAACGCATTAATCAGATGCCTAGTCTATGAGATATCATCGTTTTAGTCCCAGGGGACCGGTTGGATTCCTACATGATCTGACCTTACCATATCTGAACTATACCCAAAACTCTAGTGGGGTATAATAAAAGGTACTATCATACTCCTAGATTACCAGTGTTGTAGATGGTTTGTCAAACAGACATCTCGTTCCAATGATATGGCCAAAAGAAGGAAAGCTTCATAGTGGGCCCTGGTATGGTTCGACCTGACCCAGTCTAGGTCGACCCTCTTCAGGTTGACCGGGCCTAACCCGTTGGGTCTGGCCCGACCTGTTGGGTGGGCCAGACCATTAGTTTTGGAACAACCTACTGGGCCCAACCCAACTGGCAGCATGGGGTCATGGAGGGCCACGAGGGAGCAGACTGGTCGCGAGGGTGTGGAACATCTCCAGGTCGGTGTAAGGGAAATTCAGCCCGGAGGGCGCCATGAGGGGGTGACTCAGCCCGGAGGGTACCGTGAGGGGGAGGCTTGGCCCGGTGGGCACCGCGCGGTGGCATGGCTCAGGGAGGATTAGCTCGGGGGGCGTGGCACTGAGAAGGGTAGGTGGGCCGGCGCGGCTAGTGTGGCTCGGGAGGCCGGTGTGCCAGTTCGGAAAGAAGTGGTGTGGGTCACGCGGATGGCAGAGCTGCGTGGTGCTCAGGGAAGGGGGAGGCCACGGGTGGCTCGGCCGATGACTGCCATGAGGGTGTGGGCGGCACGGCCAGGGCTGCCGTGAGGGTGCGGCGGGGTAGTAGTACCATGTTTCATTCCCTATTTCAAGGCCATCGTTGGTTCTGACCCCCATTGTTGTGCTCCACCATGTAGGTTTCCATCCTTCTCCATCGTGAAGAACACCAATGCAGATCGGCGGAAGGGTTGGACCATGTTAATTTGGTCAACACCATCGGTATTTAGAGTGTTAGAATACAGATCAACTTTAATTGTGAACCATGAATGATGATAATAATCGAAAAGATTAAATAATTTGATAAAAAACCTCAACAACATCCCACAACAAATTTATTGCCAACCCGTGAGGAAAACATATGCGGATCAAGTCGATAATAATTTAATCCCCGTTCATTGTTTTTAAAAGGAAAGAATCATGGGAATAAAATCATACATATTTAAAAATCGTACCTTGTATTTTGTTCATCGAAGTTGGCACGAGAAGGCAGATGTCGATTCATCATAGATGAACATGTCCTACATCGAAGGAGGTTCCAAGGAAGAAAGTCAATGTCAAGGCCGTTCTTCATCGCGAGATCATTCTTCATTGGAGAAATATATTTCTCACAAGCTCTCTCCTCTCCCAAGAACCAAAAAATGAAAATGTCGAGAAAAAATAATAGATTATATTATCTATTATTTTATTATTGACACAAATTTTAAAATAGCTATGTTAGCTTAATTGAATGTTAGAGGAGTTGGCACATTTATTGGCATATGCATTTGCACAATAAAGGTAGAGGATGTCAAGGGACTCTCCCTAATTTATAAAAGAGTTGAGAGGTTTTCCTCTCCCACTATTATTAATGGGTTTTAGTCTTGGGTGGTCCCCACACCATAACCCCTCATGTGAGATTAGGTTCGGGTGGGCCCCACCACCATAACATCTCATGGGATATTAAGGTGTCCTGGCCCCCACCTACAACTTCTACAATGGTGGTTAAAATAGATTAAAAAAATAAAACATGAATTTATTTTATTTTATTATTTCCATTAAAAACCCAAAAAAAACATTCACCCTCGACCAACTACTATCGAGGTGAAATTCTTCTTAAGAGAATACTAGAACTACAAGTTCAATGGTTCGCTCAGATTTAAATTCTGAGCACCAGTTCAAAATTTTGAAAAACCCACTCATATGTTTATTGAACATTCATGAAACAAACTTCAGAAATTGATTATAGGCACACCGGGCCTCGAAATCATTCACCGTCAATTTTCGCAGACTCGTAAAATTACAATTTAATTAAAAAATTAACATGGAAATCTTGGGTCTTTACATAAAAAATAAATTTAAACTATACTGTATCGTGTTTATTTTAACACATTTAAATAAAAAAATATTCTAAGAAACATTGACTAGACGTTTGAAAATATTCTCAAAACAATTAATACCATATTTTTATAATAATGTCATTAATAAGCGTTGAAATATAACTTTATTCTGGTTTATCTCTTTATCCAATTATTTTTTACTAATACCATACACTAATTTTTCATTAACTGTCCAAAAATGGGATAGATATCTTATTTTACTCATGTTATTACAATAAAGGGGTAAAATTAATAATAGGTTAACAAAACATAAATTATTAAAATAATAATTTTACATGATAGATTTGAATTTCAGATATTCATTGAAATTATAAATATGAAGAGTAAATTATAATGAATTTATAGGTTTTTTTATTTTCTTATGTGTATTGGTAGTAAATAACATTTATATCACTCATTATAATTGTTAATTCTAAACGTCCCTAAGAGGAGAATACAGATAAATAATAAGATTTATATATTCAATATGTTTGGAAAATTATTTTTCTATTATTTATTGGAATAAAACTATTATGTAATATAGGATAATTTTATTTAAATTGATTATTTTTTTGTATATAACACATGTTTCTCATAAATAAGTGATTTTATTTTCACTCATGTAATATCTATGGGATATTTATCAAATTAGTCTAGATATTTTCTTATTTTCTAGAAAATTTATATTTTCATTAATTTTTATGATTATAAAAAAAGAAGTGAATGATGAGTAAAGTGAAACCTCATTATCATTGGTAGTGAAAAAAAATTTGAATTTGATAAAATTAATTTTATCCAAAGATTGTTGATTTGAGTCTTCTATGTGTTGAATATAATATTTACTTGTATGTTTCAATTAATTGAACTAAAATATCTGTAAAAGAAAATTATAGAACACTTTTATAGAATTCTAATCTTCTTCATCCAAAATTATAGCTAAAATATTTGATGATAGTGTACCTTTTGATTATTTTTCAATTAAAACATATGATCTCATTATTTTAACATTAGATTTTTTAAAATGGTACATATAAATATAAGTGTGGATATTTAATAATTAAAGGGGTTAGAAGACGTTTGGAAATATAATAGGATTAAACATTTTGAGTTATATCACTAACATAACGTGATTTCAATGCTAATCATTTTCCATGTCCATTTAGAGAGAATAATATGAGTTTATTACGTGTAATTATCTATGATTTACTTTTATAATTCATTCTTTAATAATGATTTTGATTGAAAATATTTTTTATGTAGTCTACTAATCCAAATAATTTAGATTGATGACACTCTAGGTCTATGAGTCTGCTATATCACAACATTTATCTTCGATGTATTATGTGGTGCATGAAATTTATACGTATCCATATGATGAGATGGTTACTAAAATATTTTTAAATCAATATGAAATGGCTCTATTAAACATGTTAATTGATTATTACATTTTTTGAACTGGATTAATGGATAAGTGTCTAATAATTGGAACATCGATACCATTGATGTAGTCTTCCAAATGTCAATCAAATTTTGTTTAAAAGGAAAGATAACTTGCATTTTAACTACAGAATAATATTATCATTTAAAGTGTATCACAATTTTTAACTGATACACCATGCATTATTTTCAAACAATATTGTTTTTTTTAATTTATTAATATACTTTATTATAGTATGTAACTTCAAAATATTTTAGATTCCATTACAATTATTTTATTACGAGGTTTGTATCTACCATCTATTTGATTTAATGTCCACAATGAGTGATCTATTTATTCACATTTTCTTATGGTTACTCTATGCGATCAAAAATCATAACATATAATGAATTGGATAATGGAATTTGGGAGAAAACTAGTGAGTCTTCTTTCCACTACATTTTATTCTCCACTTTTATTTTCCATATATATCATCTATTGTAATAATAGTGGATAAATTAGTTGGTTACCTTCTTAAAATAAAATAATATGCATTATTACATTAAAACATCAACATTGACACATATATAACTACATCATTGTGAATAAAAACATCAATCATTTGTTATCAATATATATATATATATATATATATCACATTTCCATTAATTGATTTAAGGACTATAAATCATCAATTATAATATTATTTTGGCTATCTAATGGTGATATTTAAGGTAATGTTTCATATATATATCTAATTTATTTTAGTCATATAACATCACATTATCATTTTTATAATGATGCTACCCAAATCATTCATTGGACATAGATGTAAAAAAACCCTTCTCTAATTGATGATATATTTAGTATAGGATTAGTAAAGAACATATTAATATGACCCATATACAATTTATCATATTCAATGTTCTTATGGGACTTATCCAACCACACTATGATGACATTTTTAATCTATGTAGGTATTTTTTACAAAATACTTTTCTATTTAAATTATTCGATACTTTTCACTAATTGGGATGAATGAACCTATATTTTATAATGATTAACATCCAAATATCATGAAAAAAGGTGAGAGTATAATATGAATTATAATATTTCTCCAATATATTTATCATCTGAGTTTCCATGAAATTTCATTTTACATTTAATTGATCGTTAATAATAAGAGTATTCATCTTTAATATCCACATTAAATTCACAATGAATTATATTTTCATATATAATATAATATATTATATAAAATTACATTAAGATGATTTTATTTTTTACAATATGGAATCAGAATATCTTACTATCTAGGTTAATAAAATACTAGCTCTGTATATTGGGAGACTCATTAATATTTTTCATGGGTTTCTATCAATTTTTCGTGCTTTTGTTTCATCTACTTGAATTATAACTAATTAATTTTTATGGATTTTGGGAAAAAATATAGTGATGAAAATATTCATAAACTACTATCATACCATTAAGTCCAATTCATAATTTGGATTAATATTCTTCCGAAAATTCCACTATTTTTTATCATTACATTTGAGATTACAAATTCATAGAACAACATTCTCAGGGTTAAAGAAAGAGGGAGAAAAATTATATTCTGTAATAAATTAGTATCCTACATTATAATCATTCATTTGGATGTCCCAATAATGTATAGTGGATATTATATCATCAATGTCTTAGTAGAAAGTTTCTTCTCTCATTGTTTATTCATGAGTTAAATATGACTTTTGTTATTATTCAAAACTTGGGAGAGTTTAGTAATAGTCTCTACAAGATTATACACTCATACTCCCAGCAGTTTTGGTTTATCTATTAGGTAGACATCACAATAAGAATACCATACATTTTTCACATGATTTATACATTCTATTACCATTACATAAATATAAGAAATTGTAGATATGATATAATTAATAAATTCATAATTGATAACTGGGAATACATAATAACTAACTCATTAGTTATGTGAACAACGTATTATTTGAATCATTATGATTCACTCAAGGAACTCTGTTGTTGTTTGATATTAGATTCTTTAACAATATGATTACCCCAAAATGATTCCTAATAATTACATAAATTAACAAAATCATATCAACAGTGAGTTTCGAACAATGTCGGTAGTTATTAATCATTTTTATATACTAGGTTAGTATTGAGTAAATACACTATCACCCTTTAAAGGATTTCTATCTAGGTGAACTGTGATGGATACAAAATTAATTTTTTTGTATCAGGCTAGGGATTTAACTCCTAGAAAAAAGTCGTCCCTAAGGTAGAAAAGTATTATTATTTTTACATATAAATAAGCTAATACTCATAGTTTTCACCAATGTGATTTCTTGATAATCCCAAAATATAACAAAACTCTTATTTGATACTAATAAAGACTACCCAGACCCAAAATATCAGTTATGGTGATAAAAACGTTCATCACACATATTCTTTGATACAAAGGGATATAATTAAACAAAAACATACCTATATTTCCATAATACAGATATTTTATATTTTAAATGCTATTATAATTCCATAATTTTAAATAATTATACTCTTTGGAGATTATCTAAATATAAATCGTATTTATATATTTTTTTTCTTTTACTACTAAGTTCACTATATTATATCCAATTCTGGATGTATCATAGGTAATAGTCATCTTAATAACCTAGGTAATAGAAACATCAAAAAGGGGAAATAATAATTTCATGGTAACGAAATTCCATAAGAATATGTCATAAATGGTCAAATTATAATATTTATTCTGAGATAAATATATAATTGAAAAAACATTAATAATAAAATATTAACAAAATGAATAATAATATGAAATTTTATCCTAAATGATTAAAGATATACTACATAATAATTTTTTGGGGATTATTGTGTAGAACAAACATAAGTATACAAAATCATAACATAATGGAGAAGTAATCACAACATAATTTCCATTCCATTATGATGCATCCATTATTACCAAATTCCCATATTATAGTGCATCATGAATCACTAACTAGTTCATTAATGCTGATGTGATCGCACACACAAGAATCACTACCAAATTTTCATTGTGTAGTGACAATATAAACTCATTTCCCATAGATATATCATGTGATATAGAACTATAAAAAATGATATATAGGTCTATATAAGACAAAACATGTAAGTATTCATAGATATGAGTTATCTAAGAGCATGGAATCAATCATTATTTAATAATTTCTTATGAAACACATGATGCGAATTGGATTTCAAGAAAAATAATGTAAATATATATATCATAAAAATATTAATGAATAAATGAAATCATACTATCACAAATCTTGTGATAAAAAAAATCCATAAAGTAATTTATAATTGATGAAAAATACATTTATAAAAAAATTGATATATACTTTGGAGAAAAAAAGCAAATCAAACATTTCATTTGGTAATTATTTTCTAAATAAATTCTGAAAACAATTGAAATATGATTATCATTGAAAAACCATTAAATCATTTATTGTAATATCAATAAAAATAATTGTAATAATATTAAGACAATTAGATGATGACTTAATTATTAAATAACATTCTTTTCATAATTCTGGAATAATTAAAAACTAATTATTATAAAAAATTCAAGAAAAGAGTAATTTTGTTGATTTTTTAAAAAATTAAAATGAATTATAAAATAAAATTACTAACTATTTATATATAACTAATAATATACATAAAAAAAATTTATAAACTCAAACATGGACTACAATGACACGTACCCTAAAATGCAAAATTTGAAGGATTTTTTTTAAAATCGTTCATTTAGAATTTTTGATTTTAAAAGAGGGGTAAATATAGAATTTATATGGAAAAATAAGAAATAACTATTGCATAAATATACCTAATATAAAAGGATAATTTAAAAATATAATTCTTTATTGAGGTAGATATTTTCTCCTTATAAATTTATAATAAACATTGGTAAATAATTGACATTTATTTAAATGGAATATTTGTATTTTTATTAGTTAGGGGTATGAATTTTTAATTGATATTTGGAATTGAATTTAACTTTTTAAATTCATAAAAGGAATTTTTTGGATTGGTTAGGGGTTTAATATGTTATAGGGATGCTCATATGTATGTCAGAAGCATCACAGGGTGGCCGAGGTGCAATTGTAAAAATAGAATTAGCCATCAGCCAGCTAGTAGTTGGATAATATAACTCTATTGTACATGATTTTCATAAAATTTATATTAAACTCATTCCAAATACTCCCCAGACATTGATATCAGAAAATTTCACATATTTATCACTTATGTTTTACATGTGTAACAACCACTTTGCTGCTTATTTCATTCAAATGTCAGGTTTTCTAAACCCCCTTCAACACCATTATACAGACTTTCCTGTTAGGGTATTTAGAGTTTTTTTCCTCATAGTTCCATATTACAACGTCATCACATTCATTAGGCCAGTATCCTTCCGATTTCACAATAATTATTTATTTTCTTTGGTTTAGGTCAAAAATGTTGTAGTCAATGGGGAATGGATAAATTTTCCGACAATGATAGAAGAATATAAAATCCAATGAAGTGGTCTTCTAAAGGTGATGTATGGCTACATTTTTTTAAGTAATTATACTTCATGTAATGTAATTATTTATGGTATTTACGAATTAATGTAAATTGATGATGGTATTTGTTTGGTTTGTTAAGGGGATGTATTAAGAAGGTGTTGGGGAATACTATAGACCTCCCAGAACCATTTTTAATTTGTTCTAGAATGATGTGATGACTGAGTGTATTTTCATATTTTAGTTTCAATTAGAAAAAACTATTTTATTTAATTTTTTTATATAAATATTTTTTTGAGATCCTTGGATTTTGTTAGGTGAAGTGTTCCCTAGGATAAGATTTGTTTATCATGGATGATATTTTATAATATTTCATGAATTTATCGACTATCCTTTATAGTGATTTTTCCTCTTAGAGATAGATTGTGAGAATCATAATTGTGGTAGGTAGTCCATCGTACTCTCCCATTGGCCAAATTCCTATTATTATGAATCATGTGATGCAATTTTTGGATAAGAAAGGCATTGGACTATTTAAATTAATTAATTTAAATGTTTTATTACATAAAATATGTTTGAAATAAATGTCATATATTATGTGAAGAGGATGAGTGTCTATGACAGGTTGCTCATTGTAAGATGTCGTGTTGGAATCTAGTAGATATGATGGATCCTATTACTCAAATGGTTTCCCTATATGCTTTCACCCCACTTGATGTGTGTTCTTGAGTTTAACCAAAATATATATTATTTATAGGCTCATTCCATGGAGTCCTTGGACACCTCAAACAAGAGGGTATGTGTTTACAAGGGGGTAGCGACTTATTTTTTATATATGTGACATTATTGTATTTGAAAACTCTTATAGGGGAGGTATATGATTCCATTTATGGGGATTTAATGGATATCTGGGGTGTTCTAGTATATTGTTAATGAACATTAATGGATCATTCCCCATGATGAGGATACTTAACAGACCATGTACTAACATGGAATACTGTTGTTGGGTAGGTCTTAGATATTATATACTATACTTGGGATACCCTGTGATTTTTAATTGAAGAATTTCCATAGTGAAATTCTCAATGACTCACCGAAACTAGATAAATCTAGTACAATAAAAAGAAGAAATAATAATATAGTTTTACTCTAGTTTTTATATGATACATGTTTTTTTCCAAGTCCACGTGATGTCCTCAGATATATTTGTTCATTGGAAGAATTTTTTATTGTTAGGGGTTTTATTTATTTTATAGTAGTTGTTCATTTTTTATACCATATTACATGAACATATAATGAAATATATATCAAAATATATGATTTATTTTTTGGTTCACTGGTATGTGTTCTGGTCACACCCTATACAAGATTCCACTACACATGGGTGCATTTGTAACCATCTTGTGGCTGCTGGCACAAGTTAAGAGGACGCATGGCATTGTATGATCCTCTGGGATGAGATATATTTTTTTAATTTAGAGATAGGTGTGGTTTATTGGGTATAGTGGATCATTTATGTCTTATTTCTTTTATATTAACTATTCATGTGAACATCACAGTCTGTAGTATTAATTGTTCATTAACTGTAAGAATTATATTTACAATATATTTTTCATTTTATTTACATCTTTACATACTTTGTGTAGAAGATTTTCTATCAGATTTTTATATTTTTATATCTTATTATATTGTTGACTTTGATAAATTTCTTATAGATTCCTAAAAATATAATATTGAACCCACATTGCTAGTCATAAGGAACTAGAGTATGGGGTCATGCTTAATGAATCATAATGAACTTGTCCAGTTACAATTTATAGAGTGAGCTGGGAAAATACATTACATTATTTAATTTATCATCATCCAAAAATTATAATGATAATAACTAATATTAAAACATATTAACTAATATCTTAAAATTAATTTAATTAGTAATGGATATGAAATAATATTTGAATCACATCAATATTAACAAAAAAATTTCAAAAAAAATTCATTTTTTATAATTTCATTTGAATTATAAATTTATAAAAATTCATTTTGAAATTATGAAAATGAACAACAATTTTTTTAAAATTAATGATTATAAAAGGGTTAATTTGAGAGATTTTTTTTGAAATGGTTGATCTTTATTTGAATATTAAAAAAATAAATATAGTAATTTTTATGACATAATTGTTACATAATATTGGAATGAAAACCATATAAAAAATTTAGATATGAAAAATATTTATTCAAGGTGTAAACTAATTTATTTAAATAACAATAAAAAATTTTGAATTCTTTGGTTGATTTTTTTGAAATTTTTTTTAATATTTTTCTATTAAAAATTATTTTAGTGATATAATAATAATAAATATTTCACAGTAACAAATTTAGTATTTTCATAAATTAAATTTCCTAAAAAAATATCCGTAATTAAATAAATTTAATGGGATAAATTTTATGATTCGTTTTTGTGTAATTTCATTTTCAATGTTGAAATAATATGTTTTAAATTTTGATAGTAATTTCAATTTATAGACATATATTTAATTTCATTTCCATAAAAATTAGAAAATAAATATAATAAAATTGAATTCAAATATGGAATAATCTTTTATCATTTTGGATATATGTTTAATATAATTTTGGCCTAAAAAATAAGATACCAGGGTATAATATTCTATTGTTATGGTAAATGTCAAAATTAGTTAAAAGTTGTTAAACTAAATAATTCTTCTTAAATTATCACAAAAAAAATTAATAATCTATTTTTTCGAGTGGATTTCAATCATCTATAAACTTATATTCTAAATTTTTATAATTTAGTGATACATTTCTTGGAAATTGTTATTATATTATTTTATGGTTATGGGTTTTTATAACGGTGTTACTCCCCAATATACTAAAATATTACCTCATTCCTAACTTATTTAGAAACCAACATCCTTATTAGTATTAAAAATATATAAAAAATAGTCTCCCAACTCCCTTATCTGTGAATTAATGGATCATAAAATTCTAAAATCTCAATTCAATAAACATTTATGTGTTTTACAAGGGAAATTGACCAATATAAACTCAATATTACATAGTTTTTTAATTTTTAGTTCTTCTTAAAACCCCATATAAATTAATTATACCCATATAGACAAAATTATATTTTTATATTAAAAATACTAGAATTAAATTATATTAATTTTGATATCATATTATATCCACATTCCTTCAAAAGAAAAATGAAATTCCCCTTATGTCTAATTGCATACTACCCTATCCATGAAGCGATGTTTTTAAACTTTCATAAAATCATGATATTAATTTTTATATAGATATATTAAAATAGAATATATGATATTTATGATAGAAATATACAATGATAAACTATTTTTCACATTCCATTATTTCGAACAAATGAAAAGTGAAAACATCCCTCATGGGTACGTGCAAACTACTACCTCCATTAAGTGATGATATTAATTTTTCATAAAAACCATACATGGATGTTTGTAAAAATTTATTTGGTGAATATATATATTATTATGGAATAATATATTGAATGAATAAAATTTTGGAATTATAACATCTTAATATATGATAATTCAAATTTAATCCCATTGTAATGGTATATTTCATGAAACATTCTCATAACCAATTCCATATTCATAAATTGGACTATAGAATAAAATTGTATGATATTGGGACATTATAAGTATTTATTTAATTTCTGTACAATGCATTATATAATATTAAATAATTTTATTTGTGTCCATGAAAAGGGTTTCAACATCAACATTATGAAACATATATAGAAAAATAAATTATAACATTGAAAAATAATTAAATAATGTTGTAAAATTTTCATAGAAATTATCTTTGGGAATATATGAAATTGAAACATAAAACCCTAAAGTGAAATCATAAAAATATCATGAGAATAATATATAACTATATAAAAAATACCAAATAATAACTTTAGAGTCCATCAAGAAAACTCCTCTAATAACGAAGCTACATCTCCTATATCCCTATCATGGTATTCATACACTTTATATTATTATTGGGATAGATATATTTACATGTTAGGGTTTTTTATAAGCCATATAATACACCACCAACAAATCAATTACATGAGGAATCTTGTATAATAGTTAATTTTAAGATATTTAATAAATTCAAAATAAAATATCATTGAATCAAACATCGAGTAGTTTTGAACTATCGAATACATCACAAAAACCCAACCAAACCTACAAATTCCTTGCATTACAAATGAAATCATAAAGAAGATAATGAAATATATTCAACCACATAGATATCATAATTATTTAATTATAGATATTTTGATAATTTGATCAGGTTTGGCCACACATGGCCATCCTTCCTAGTCTTTCTCCCTCTCACACACTCTATCTCGTTCATGTAACAAGGCCAAGACATTATTAAACTAACTAAGGATATTGTTTCCCAACACAATTTCATATACCAGGTCATATAAGATCATCATATCCCATTGTTTACTCATGGATTGGTTCACATTATACCATCAAGCCCATGGGTTGGGCCACCCAAGGTTGTTATATACACTCCTCTAACATGGTATTATTGAAAATTCATATGTTGGGTTTGAACACACTCCTCTTCAAAGGTCATTATGTGATGGTGTGTTCACCAGCCCCTTTAAAAAATAAACATAGTAATAACTACATGGAATATACCAAAATTCTTCATGTAAAATGATTCATCATATCAAACGAACAACATATCATATTAAGACTAATAAATAGTATCCTAACAGACACAGACATGTGATTGAATTCAAACATGGGAATTACCAGCTATACACCCACTTGCAATCAATCTCATCATTATCTAAATCATACAATCACACAAAATCATATGATGGTGAGAATAATATATATGACCTTATATATTAAGAAACATACTACCTCAAGTTTGTGATTTCAAATATGATGGTCTCTCAATGTATCACTTCTCAAATCAAGTCTATGTACTAATAAAATAAAACCTATCAACATGTATTCTTATATTTGAATAAGATTATTTTAATATAATAATTATAATCACCTCATGAAATTATTTTTTTCTATATCATAGTTAATTTCAAAATATTAATTTTAATATAGAACATTTACAAACTATATAATATTAAATGAATAAATTTAAAACCAAAATATGATGTCATTTTTATCTCCAAAATAATTTTGATATAATAATTTAATATTATTTAATAATATATAATAAATTATAGTTTATTTCCATTTAATGATTCATTATCATTTTTCATAAAAATATATGATGAACTAAGTTCCCAAATTTCACATGAATAATAATACTAGACATTTATCCTCTTAAAATCATTACTCTCAAGAATAATTGTGAGAAACAATGTTAGTGTTCTTCAATTACAGAAATATAGAATTTGAACATTGATTAAACAATAAAAACTTTACAAATATTGGTTAATGGAATTATGGACAACGCAGACTCTATAAGAGATGAAAAATCAATGAAATCATATTTTGTGTATTTTAAAATGATTATATTGAATTCTCATTTTCAGCATCATAAATAAAAAATTAATATCACAATTTAATAATCTTTTTAAATTATTATTTAATGAATATGATTAAAAATATTAAAAATATGAGATAAAATATTTATTGAGTGAAAAGTACTAAATAAACATGATTCAAGGCTTTTAAAATCATGGGAATAAATTATAGGTTTGGGTTTGAAGATGGAAAAAATACATAAAAATTAACCATCTCCAAAAGGATGAACTTTAATGGTAAAATGGTTTTATAATTACCTAAAACACAAATATCATATATGGTTAAAGGGGTTTCCATTTATACATATATGTTACCCTTACATAGCCAATATAAATTCTTTATTACCCTTATGTGAGTAGAAAACTATCATAGCTCCCTCCTTCCAAAGTGTACCCCAACTGGGCCAACACTGAGGGAAGAGAGATTATGACTATAAGAGTCCCTCCTATAGTAGGTCATGTATTGGATTCTACAATTGAGGGTATAATAAGAATTCTTGAGGGAGGCATTACAACCAAATATAACCTGTGGATGAGGAAGAGAGAGAGATAATAAACATACACCAATAAACACCTAATCAGACTAACACACACAAATATATATATATATATATATCCCAATTTCACACTTGAAATTATATAAATTAGTATAACAACTGAATGTAATCCGGGAAGTTTCGGATAAGATATAAAATATTGATCATGAAGCCCAAACAACTCTTGAAAATTGCGAGTTACTAATTACTATCTTGATCTCCAACCTGTACAAGCTGGCATTAAAAATAATTTACATATACATAGAGTGAGTGTGAATGTATACACAATAAGAACATCCCTGAATCCCTTCATAAAAAAAATAATAAAACCATCCTAATGCATAGTGAAAAATAGTGAAACTAACTCATCACCACCATGATAAGTAAAATAATTTCATATCCTCTCCATGGAAATCCATCACCAATACTGCTTGAATAATATCCCCAATACTTATGGAAAAAAACATATTTCTACAATTTGGAACCCTGGGTATAGCCCCAATAACCATGGGTATAGTCTGTACCCATAGTTCGTATAAACCATGGGCTACTGAGGCATTGGTATAGAGCTATACCAATATTTTTATATAAACCATGGGCATATATCTATAACCAAGGTATAAAAAATCATGGGTATATATAATCACACATAACATAACATACCCACAGTTATTAAACCATGGTTGTTAATCATTGACCTGTAAAAATAATAAATCCTTCCTACACTGGGTTTCTACGGTAATCCAAACTGGGTTGCGGGCAATGTGCATTACATGCCACAAGCATTCCTCCAAACATAATAATCCCATGGTACATAGAACACATGGATGATGAATAATTAGAATACTGACACTATTGTTTTATTTTTTCTATAAATATACAATACATATCACTGGAGATTATCGTGCGATGATCCATGTTGTAATTTATAAGGAAAAAATGGTTGTTTCGAAGTGATGAAAATCTTACATATTTTCTCACAGTATATTTTAGTTAATCAAAGATGAGGATAATTAATACTAGTACAATTATTTATGATATGAAGAGAGAGAACCTATTTTATTTTATCTATATTTTAATTATGTTAACGAAGAAGATGTAGGTTTCTATACAGTCCAATTTTCTGTAATGTATGATTAAGAAGAAGGTGAAAAACATGTTTTCTATTATAATGAAATTTGAATAAAGATTTTTATACTAAAGAAGAAAAATGTTTTACTTTCATGAAGTTTCTTAACTAGTATATTATAATGAGTTATAGTCAAACAATACACCAATGATAATATAGGATAATAAGAGACCAATTTTATGCATACTTATACATTTTATGGAGAATATAATGTAATGAATAATCAGGGTTACTCCATTCTTAATGTATCTTATAATTTTAGTAATATTCTGTCATGTGTTTGCAGTATCTTCCAACTCACACATAAGAAATAGAAAACTCTTATTGAATAGTGATCTATGTAAATCAATAATATATATGTGTGAGTTTGTGTGTATTTGGATGTGTTTTATTCATAACCAAAAGAGATAAGTGAGAATGAGAGATATGTTTTATCTAATAATGATAGAATAAATAAAAAAAGGCATATAAAAGATTTAAATTGTTTAAATATTCATTTACAATTATTCACCCCACCCATTTGTGCTTCATATGTCCATGAATGATTCATTTAAATATTAGGGATAATATGTTTACTAAATGAACTAATACATCTTGATGATGTAGATGGATGATTATTACAACCAAAATGAAATTTGATCTATTGACTTTAAATAAGATGTGAAATATAGAGAAATATTAATGGGAATGGATAGATTAGAGGGCACTCAAAATTGTGTGGCTGACATTAGTAAGGAATGATTATTTCGACATTAGGGAGAAGAAAAAAAGCACTAATTAATACCTTTACAAACATGTACGAAACAAAATTATATTTAAACTATGTTCTCGTGATGTATAGGTTATTGGGTATGAATTAATGGAATCAAGACCAAAATTCAAACCATGTTAATCACTATAACATGATCTAGAGTTATCTCACATTACTAAAAGTCACTTTTACAAATGTTATATTGTAATTCCTTCTATTTTCAATGAAAGTAGAGATTTGGGACGTAATGGTCACTTATTTGAGTAACTCTATTAGAAAATGAAACAGTCTTTGACAATGTAATTAATCTAATCTTGGATAAATAAATTAGGTGGAGGAATGTATATGAACTTTATATAAATGCATTTATTGTATATGGTTGAGGAAGGACATCCAACCAGAAAATGAGTCCAAAGAAAGATAAGAATTCCAAAGATGAGAGTAGAGGTAAAGAAAACAGATTGAGAACTACATGTTAGAACTATGGAAATTAGAGGAATATAAATAATGATTAAAATCATTATACTACATGTTAGAACTATGGCAATTAGAGTAATATCAAAAATGATTAAAATGATTATAAGTATAATTATGAAATATGAGTTTCTAGAATTTCATGTTCATTATTGATAGGAAAATATAACAATGATTTGTTTTCAAGTGTTCATATTCCATTGGAATCATAAATAGTTGATTCCAGAAAATACATTCCTTCCAAATCATATTATGGGTTTATAGGGAATTATGTATCTAAAAAATCAACAAGGTACACTTGGTGGATGATGAGGCCTTTGATGTTTTTAGAAAGGGTAACATGAATGTTTAGATGTGAAATTAATCCATGTAGATGTTAAATGAACTATGATATTTCCTAGCGTTATAGAAAAATATTATGTCTATTAGGATGACTTATTATGAGGGATATGACACAAAATTTTATAATGGTTTCTGGAAAGACAATTGAGGATTAATGGATGTGGAAAGGGGAGTTAAGGAACCATGTATCTAAAAAAACTGCATTCTACAATGGTAGAATAAAATTAATCACACTAATTAATTTCTCTACTACCCCAATCTCCCTCCCCTGTAATGAAAACCCTATTGCTGCCTCTAGTTCCTTTCTATACGCATTCGTATAATATAACTAACCATAATCCGTATAAAATAGTAAAAGGAATATGTGGATGATGCTATAAATAATATAAAGTAAAAACTAAACTAAATCATACATGCCTCTTGTAAAGATTCGAATCACTACCACAATATAAGAACCACACCACCCCATTGGTCAAAACATGTTATAGCATGCAATGAGGAAATAAAATATATTAGAATCAATACTTATAAGAAGAAAATTCACATCCTACCACTATGATGAGATTGTAGACATACCAATATATAATAATGTATATGTTTAGTGGCATCGAGAAGAAAATATTAGGAGAAACAGAGAACATATTATAAGTAAATAAGAAGAGGAATACAATTACTCTTACAACAAATTAGTGGATGAATCACTCGATAAAATCACCAATTTCATTGAATATGTAAAATTTCAACAAAACAAACATATGTAGTGAATAAAATGTTGGGGAAGAAGAAAATATAAAATACATGGTTATGTCTAAGTTTTAGGGAAAAATTGAATTGAATACGAAGTGAAACAACGAATTTATATCTTTGATAAAATATCATTGGATGAATGTTGATTCAATGGAGGAATCTATCAACACAAAGAGTAAAACCTTTGATGTACCCATGAAACATCTGATGGAGGATACTATTGATGAATAGAATATTTGGATGAATGATTTTAATTTTGAATTTGTATACATAGTATTTAGTATGTATTTAGGAGGTTCCTTATTAAAAATGGTTTCCACACAACTAACATGCTGCATTAGGGATGATTATATCTCCCAAAAAGGGTGCATGGGTGAAGAGAAATGGTGCCACTATGCAGGTTTTCATGGCAGTTGAAAAGCATGTCACCATATAACATAGAACATGGGTGTTGGGAGTAGAAGTTGTTCTCATATCTATCAACCAAGGGATACATGTTGTAATAAAATGGAGAGGGAAACTAAAGGGATGTGGGATGTGAGTACCGGATGTACTATCCACACACATTAAATGATAGCCATATTTTATACATTTTTTGATCACTCCCATCCATCTAAGCCATTAGATCTAGAAATCATGTTGTCTTTATCCACAAGCTTCAATGAAGTTAAACACATTATTTCATAATGTAGATAGAATCTATGAACTAATAGGGCTCGAAACAACAATACATATGAAACAATGAGGCCAAGAATCACAATGAACACAACTATGGATTGGATTCATGTGATAACATGAATAACATGCAACTGTTGATTATAAGTAATTTTACAGGGGTGTGTTGTGCTTCCAAAAAACATGCATGGTTTCATGATTATAAAATAGAAGATTACACATTCTCACTATATACAACTGAATTATTTCTATAATTGAAGAATGTGAGATCACGAAGGAGAATATTTCACTTTTCATAGCCTCCTGAGTTGTTGAAAAATAAAGGAAATCCATGTGAATTTTTTTGACATAAATCATAGATATTTATCCCTTTTAATAGGTATTCAACAGTGAAAAAAATGGAGAAATGAGTTAGTTAAAACATGGTGAACCTTTCCTAAAAAGTTGATGTGCTACTTGTGAAATTCATGAGATCTCTTTGAAAATAGAGGATCCATAATTATAATGAACACCTATTTTTGGGCGAATAAGGTTCTAAAATCCACACATCATTGAATAATGGGTTTTCATTCATCCTACTAGAAGAGGAAACACATGATTCCTCAACTCATGATTAAAAAATATGTATTTAGTGTATTGTGAAGAAGAAAAAAATATGATGTCAGTGTATATACACTGGAGTGGAACATGTGTAACGAAATAATCATATGAATATGATATATGTGACACGGAATATAGATTTTATTCCAATTCATGAATGATGTAAATTCATATCTAAACAATAAAATTCAATATTTCAGGCACAACGTATCGGCAAGATTAAATTTTTGAAATAAATTTATGTTATAAGATACTACACAAGGACGTCAAACATTAACTTATGCAATGAAAATGTTTCACTAAATAGAATATGATACTATAATTAGTGAGTAAATTTTTTTTGACATTGAGAACTAGACATATTAATTTTAAATATTATACTAATTACTTAATATCAAAATAATGAAGATGAAGTTGTGACTGAGATAATATTTATTATTATTGTTTTGGGTAATAGAAATATGAGTTTAATGGTCCATAGTGATATTCATATTATCCTATACAATGAAAAAAGATTTTTCATACATGATTTTTGTATATTTAAGAAATCCCATTGATTTCTCTTTTCAAGGAATCAATTAGAATATAATAGTTTAAGGAAGCAGATTAGATTTATTTGTGGCCATTCAAGAAGATATTTTCTAATACACTGATCACTTCATGATGAAAATGTTAACATCATGTTTTTGGGCTATATTGAATAGCGTACATTAACTTGGTTAGAAGACAACTAATTCACATCATTTTTCAGATCTATATTGAATATCATAAATTAATGATTATGAATGCATTAAATAATCTATATCAGGTGCCTTGATGTATGTATTACATGATTCATTGATTTCTATGGATCATGGTTTCTACATAATTCATAGATGATAAAATTATATATGTGAATGAATATTCCACAATGCCTATTATTATCATAGTAATTTTTTGATGAAATTGTGTTTATAGGGGATAAAGGAATTTATTATGGAGATATTTCTAATGAAATGATGATTCATTTGGAGATTACTATTATAGGTGAATTATCTTATTTTTAACGGTTACAAGTCATTTTAGGAGCTCATCTTATTTTATTATCTCAATAAGAAAACTCTATTTAATTATATAAGTTGTTTATAATCGATGTATATAGTGGAATTTCTATAAATAAAATGTATGGTACAAAAATAAAAAAATATAATACTATAAGTAATGTGAATCAAAATGAATAAAGAAAACTTATTGACTTCCATTAATACATAATATATTCGAGACCTAACAATGTAATTTCTTTGATATTTTGTACTATATTGTAAAGTGATTCGAAAGGAATATCACATGTTGGTAGACAAAATTATTTTCAGATACATCAATAGTATAATAAATATTGGAATATAATAGAGTACCCATTTAGATTAAAATTTACATGGCTTTGGAATAGTTTATTAGGTCGGAGATTACATAGAGAGAAATTAATCTTCAGGTGGAGCATGTTACCCTCGAAAGAGTTGTGTTTGATGGGCTCACATAAAACAATTTATTGTATTAACCACCACTAAAGATGAATATCTATATATATTCCACCAATTAACATACATAAATTATTTATATGTATGTATAATTAACTGTATTGAGTGTTGTGGATAAAAATAAGCTATGTATTTCTTGTGAAAATTAGAGTTTCTACTAATCTATAATATAAAAATTTATAATTTGATTAATGTGATTAATTGATTGCAATAGTTTTATTAGTAAAGGATGAAAAATTAATGAATATCTCGCTTTTTTACAAATATTCATTAATCATACATAAAACATTACGTGTATATAAATAAATCTAAAAATATGTTATTTAGTTAACTCTACAATAGTTTTTTTTAAAATCCATAACCATATATACCTTATTTTTTAAAAAAAATTCAGAAACTATCAAATAGAAGAAAAATCATTAATTCAATGACGAAAACAACAACATGATTTCTTTACACAAAAAGGGAATCCCCGAGAGTAGCCTTTTTGAACCCTCCACACTTGATAACCCCCCTCTCCAAGAAGAGATCATCTGGAGATGCCCCTGCCAGGAAGGAGCCATTTCCAGCTGAGTTGACATTTCTTCCCTTGGGGTAACACCTCGATCGGTGATGGTTCATCACAGAAATCCATCCAGCATGTGTAGTGTGCCCAGTCTACCGACCCGATGAGAAACTAGGTGACCCGGTAAGACGAGTGGTACATGGGAGACAGAAATTCCCCCAAGACAGGGCTCCCAGGAATCGAACCCCATACCTCACCGAACATTGTTTCCTATGTCCCTTGACATGCACCACTACGCCACCACCAATGTGCAATCAACATGTTTTGATGTATATATAAATCAAAAACAAAAATACCATTCATATGGAGTCAAAAGCATCTGTGAAGCTATTATAGAATGAGAACTATGGTGGTAGGTGTAGATAAGAAGTATAAAAAGTACTGTTTTTATGCGTCAATAATGTTTCCTTATGACCTTTTCTTTCCTCTATGTTTTGAAAATCACAAACACTATGTCAAAAGAAAAATCATATTTTCCCAAAGCATTATCTTAAATTATAAAATTTTCCTTCATCAAGGATATTTTATCATAATCATTCATTTCACAATTCATTTTATAGTTCCTAAATATTACGATTTTTTTCTAACGAGTATAATTTGGTTTGATTACATAAACACTTGAATCCTAAAAATCCTTAAATTTAGATTATTCTATTTTTAGGATCTGATTTAAGGTTCAAAATTCTCTGAAATATAGAGTATGAATTCTATGAAATTCAGACTCTAAATTCTATGAAATTTATATTCCAAATTCACTAAAATTGAGGATCATAATTCTCTGAAATTCAGACATCTAATTCTCTAAAACATAGTCACAATATTATCTTAAATTCAGACTCCATATTCTCTGAAATTCAAACTCTAAATTCTCTAAAATTTTGATTTAGAATTATTTATAATTTAGACTATGAATTCCTCATAATTATGAATCCAAGTTTCTCTGAATTCTGACTCAGAATTTTTTAGAATTTTGTAAATGAATTACTCAGAATTTAGACTCTGAATTCCAATGAATTTAGATTCTAAAATCATTAGAATTCAGATTCTGAAATCTATAGAATTCAGGTTTGGAATTATTTGGAAAATAGAATCCAAATATCTAAGATTATAGTCTCCATATTTTTATTTTCTTAGACTCCAAACATTTATTTTTTCCGTATAGTATGAAAAATAGTTTTGGTTATGGAACATTATTTTTCTTATACATGTTATTATTATGAAAAACATGTCATTCATTATATTACTAATTAACTGTTGTTTGAGTGACATGTGTAGATTATCCCCTAAAATAGGCTTGTGTTCATTGTTTATAATAAAATATTCATGTTCTTTATTAATCATATACACCATTATTAGTTCATTTTACACTTTGAACATTATTTTTAACATTATGATTGTAATTCCTTCTAAAAATTCCCTATTACATGGTACCTTCTTGAACATATCATAAAATATATAATGGTATTTATATTTTTTATATATATTGTTTTTAGGTCTCCCATGATATAAGGAACAATTCATTATTTTTGAGAACTTTGAGATTCAATTTGGATGACCACCGAAGTGGGCTTTGAACCAACCACATTCTGGGAGAAGTGATTTGGACAACAGCCCAATAAATGTACTGTATAGGAAATAATTCAAGACCAATGAATCTAAAAATTTATAGGAAGATACAGGATATTATTGGGAACATTTTATTTAATATTATAAAAGGATAATTCAGATGTTTTATTGGTGTTCCGGGCGGCCCATGTTGATGATGTAATTCTCGGATAGATTCTGAGGCCCTGAAAAACATCCCACCATTTATATCGTATCTCGTGAACCACAAATTATTTTTCACTGATATTTTACAAAACATTAGTAGACATAAGGGGATAAATTTTATCCTCATGTGTCCCACTCTAATTCGTTAATCTAGAAGGACCTTTTTGTGCATCTTTTCGGGGGATGCAAGCTGGATTCCATTTCAGGGGAAGAGTGGAAAAGTCACATATCCATTAATTCACCACCCACATTTCCCCAACACAATTAATTAAAGGAATATGAGATTTTGGGGGATCATCCAAAGGCTTAAAAAATTCCTATTTAATGTAGTTTTGGGGAGGATTTGATGAATATTGGAGCTATGCTTTCATTGTAATGTTATTATTCCAATTTGTATTTGTAATGTTTTTTACATCTCATATAAGTGGTTCAAATCACCTTAGTTTTAAAAAAAGGATATTCTTATTCTCTTATTATGTACTTCTTAATATCACCTTGATACCGTTTCCTCATGGTGTGAACTTGTTCACACCAAAACTTGTGGTTTTTCTCACACAACGGTGGAGTGTTCATTATTTTGTTGTTTTTACTTCTTCAATTCCACCCTCATAAGTCTACTTCCCGCATCTGTTGACAAAATGTCATTAATTGAGGGATAAACCTTTTATCGGTTGATCTAAAGGAGTATAAAGGGGATTGATTGGATTTTATTTTTCACTCTCTAAATGTTTTTAATTTCTTTTATTTGAGTTTCTTTCATTCAATGATTTCTCTCTTCCTCTTCCTTATTGAATTTATTCACCCCACTTTCATGTTATAAGTAGATTCTTAACCTTGGAGTGCTCATGAAAATGATACTAAAATTGAATAGATTATTATAATGTGATTTTTATGGTGCTTATTCAGTATGTGATATGCTTAGTTTGAATTAATTGTATGAATCATTCTCAAGATAATGAAAATGGAATTTAAAAACAAAAAACTAAATAATCCAATCCCTCCTGAGAAATAACTTAGGATTAACTCATTTTCTCATAATTATAATTCACATAGATATCTTAGTTCTTTTTTGAAACCATTTAAAATCAACCAGTGCTGGAAACTTCATAGCCAAAACCCCATCTCTTTTTATTGTGTGTCTAAGGATATTCATAGGCCTTTGAGGATTCGACAACCCAAGATACACTACAAGCGACCACTTAACCCTTAGAACATGGGTAAATTTTGGTGAAACCAAATTTTGGAACCATTTTCAGGGACCCAAGTAAGTTACTGTAGACACTATCATCCTTTTCTCACCCCAAATACTCTATTCTCACCCACTCTCTCTTGTCTTTACCCCTTTTTGTTTGTGCGTGTCCTGAGAATCTTGAATACAAATTTCTTTCATCCCCAATGGAGTATCTTCCAAATTACCATGTCACAAACTCAAGATTGAATCAAATGGAAAATAAATATTGGGAAGCCCCTAAATTAAAAAAAATTCTTTGATCAACCCTTGATTAATTACCACACACCTGATGACATGTACAATCATTAGGATTACGAATATTTAAAGTATAAATTTCTAGCCCCCTCAAGGATGGTTGAAAAGATGAATATTTGGGAATTTCATGATGATCAAACACATAAAAATTCAATTCCTCAAAAATAGATTGAATAATTGTGCAATCAAATGGATATAACGAGTTCTGAGGTATCAACTTTGAGATTATAACTACAACGCATTAATACTTGTGAGGAACTCACCCCTACACCAATTGTACATTCCAAAACCTTATGTGATGTTTCTAGATTCCCACAAACATCTCATGAATTTTTTGAAGAACCAACTTTTGGATTTGGGGTATGTAAGTGAATCAAAAAAAATTTAATGGTCTTTAAATCATAAGGAAATTGATTTCATGTATTAATAAGAGGGAAACTTGACATCGGGGATTGAGACTCCTAAGTTTAACTCTATTAATAATTTTTAAAAAACACCAATCACTAGAAAATTGATCAAAAGAAAACACATTTAGTTCATACCAATTCCTGACATGGATATTTCCAATTTTATGGATGAATCTTCTATTCTAAAGGAACCAATTTTGTTGAGATATTTGGAAAATGAATCTGAGATGGATTCAAAATCTCAACCAGTGTTTGAATGTCCTATGCAACCCAAGGTGAAAATTATAAAACATCCTTCCCAACCTAAGTATCCCTTAAAAGGATAAAATCATTACATTTAAATTATAATTGACCCTTATCATGAAAACAAAAATGTCGGAATGATCATTGATGTCTTTGGCAAGACTATAGTGGAAACTGGATCAACCATTTCTGATATTTCATGGATTTTTCCACTCATTGTAAAACATAGTTTTGTACATGACACAAATTCTAAATAAATAATAAATATCAATAAAGGGGAACCAGAGAAATATGAGGTCCTTAAAATGTTGAAAGTTGGTATTTGGTAAGTTAGGGGGTTCATGTGGAGCTAACGACAATAAAAAAAGTGTTACACAAGAGGAAACCCGTGGTTTTCATGTTTCCATTAATTTAGTTAGTACCTAAAACTATTGACATGTTTTTCTTTTATGTGTAAGGATGGGTATTAATGGGAGCACCATATTCATCAATGTCGAGTGGTGTGATCTTTGAGTAATACCTTACCTAGAAATTTAAGAGAAGACAATGTATCATCAGTTTGTTTTATTTCTATGTGTTTGTATGTTAAAGGAAAAATACAAAAAAATAGACTATTGGAATGTTCTTATTTTATGAGTATAGAAGTGTATAAAAGGGGAGAACCATATTCATCCTTGTCACATGGTGTGATCCCTGAGTAATACCTTATCGAGAAAGTTAAGAGAAGATAATGTATCATTAGTTTATTTAATTATTTTATGTTTTAATAGGTTAAAAGAAAAATATAAAAAAAATAATTTAGATTAATGACATGTTATTCTTTTATGAGTAATGATGGGTATGAAAATGGAGTTTCATATTCACTTGTGTAACGTAGTGTGATCTCTATGAAATAACTTACCATGAAATTTGAGAAAATAAAATGTATTATCAGTTTATTTTATTTTTTTTTGTTTTTAGGTAAAAAAATTTACAAAAAATATATATATTAAAAAAATTAAGGGAATGTCGTAGGTCATTAGGAAAATCTAGTCACAACAGTCCAAGTCATTGGGACTCAAACTAGGACAAAAGGGATACTGGGGAATAAATTTTCAACATCAGCCACCATTAATTTAAACACTAGGGATAGTGTTATTCTACGTTTGGGGGAGATAATACAAAAGCATTAATTTTGTTTTCATCATAAAATGTTTGGAAGAAAAGTTTTCATAAACTATGAACATGATAACACACATTGCTAGCTCTGAAATTGGATATCAAATAATTTTGAATTACTTGATTCTGATTTTAATGAAATTTTAAGTTAATGTGCATATATTTTGGAAAGTGCTGTTGTCAGATGTAACTTTTCATCGTTTATATTATCATCTATTAATTTAAAAAAAACGCAATTCATGCCTATTAGATTGTGGGGTATTAGTTTGAATTCTTGGGGTCCATAATAAATGGCGTAGGGTGGGTGATCATTTAAATTTTAACATGATTATTCAACAAAAAATAAATTTCAAATAGAGAAATGAATTGACCTAATGTGTGCCATTTGGCACTTGGAGATCATATGACTCCATAGTTTTCTGGCCCAAAGTTGGGAATTTTATCACTATTTGTGGTAATTCGATTTTTTTTTGGTTGAGTAAACTCAAGATGATTCCTGAATATGTGATCTTCACTTGGTGCCCTATGGTCTTTGAGCCTGGGAGTCATCGGCAAAGTCTTGTACATGGGATTACTCGATTGAGTTGAATTTCAATTACCGTGGAAAAATTTCCAAAAAAAAAAACAAAAAACAAACAAAATAAAATAAAATAATAAATGGGTACTCATCTTAATATTAAAATTTTCATTCTCCTAGCGCTTCTATATTTTCTCCCTCGAATGAAAATGAACCCCCTTGTCTATTGTGAAGCACAACACTTCATCATGTTTAATTGAATTTGGATGAAATATAGCGATGAATTTGAAAAAATGAATGGGATTAGGCATGGAATATGCCTATGGACGTAGATTGTTTTAAATGATTTTGATGGGTTTCATTTTTTGGTATACGTTCATCGGGTGAGAAATTTGTATTTCAATGATTTTGGAAAATGGAATTCAAATTTCATATTTTTGAGAAATATTTTTCTTGGTACAAAAAAACTGAAGTTAGGGGGTGTGATTACCCCCTAAAAGAGACTAATATTTATTTTTTATAACATAGTATTCATGTTCTTTATTAAACATATACACCATTATTAGTGAATTTTATACTTCGCACATTATTTCACATTATGATTGTAATTCCTTCTTAAAATGCACTATTACATGGTACCTTCTTGAACATCTCATAAAAAACATAATAGTCTTGATTTTTTGTTTATATTCTATTTTCATGTCTCCCATGATGTATGGAACAATTAATTAAATTTGAGCACTTGAAGATTCAATTTGGATGACCACCAAAGTGGTATTTGAACCAACAACATTCTTGGAGAAGTGATTTGGACCACAGCCCAATAAAAGTAATGTACATGACAGAATAGAATCCCAATGATTCTAAATATTTATATTATGATACAGGTTATTTTTTGGATAATCTCATTTAATAGTGGCCCAATCTTATTTGGATGTTTTAATGGTGTTCCAGGCGGCCCAAGTTGATGATGAAATTCTGGGATAGATTTTGAGGCCCTGAAAAATAGCCCACCATTTATATCATATCTCACGAACCGCAAATTCTTTTGGCCTACAATTTTATAGAACATTAGTAGATA
The DNA here is from genome assembly GCA_963277665.1 of Viscum album. Classification (NCBI taxonomy): domain Eukaryota; kingdom Viridiplantae; phylum Streptophyta; class Magnoliopsida; order Santalales; family Viscaceae; genus Viscum; species Viscum album. The sequence goes on along the minus strand of OY728150.1, from coordinate 1,349,453,104 downwards.
TACGGGTCTACAATTTATCCTATTATGTCCCACTCTAAATCATTCATAAAGATGGTCCATTCATCACTTCTTTCTTGCGGATGCAAGCTCGATTCCATTTCATGGGAAGAGTGGAAAAGTCACATCTCCATTAAATTTACACCCTACTTTCCCAAAAAATTTTAATTAAAGGCACATGGGCTGATGGGGGCTTGGAAAAATACTTCCAAAATTCCTATTTCAATTAGTTATGGTGGAGGATTTGAGGAGTCATGGATATTTTTATTCATTATAATGTTATTATGCCAATTTTCTTTGCAATTTTATTCCTTCTCATGTAAGTTGTTCAATTGACGTTAGTTTTCAATAAATTTTCATCTGATTCTCTTATTATGTTCTTCTTTATATCACCTTGATACCGGTTTCTCATGGTGTGAACTTTTTCAAACCTAACCTTGTGATTTTATCCACATAATGGGGGAGTGTTCCTTATTTTATTGTTTTTTTTTTCAAATCCACCCTTGTAAGTCTACTTCCCGCTTTTATTGAAAAAATTTCGTCCATAGAGGGATAAATCTTTTATGGGTTTATCCAAGGGATTAGAAAATTGCTGGATTGGATGTTATTTATCACTCTCTAAAGGTTATTAATTTTTATGTGTTTCTTTCTTTAAAATATTTTCTCTCTTCCTCTTCCTTATTGAATTTATTCACCACACATTCATGTGCTAAGTAGATCCTTTACCTTGGACTGCTATTTAAAATGATCCTACATGTTTTTAGATTATTAGAATGTGCTTTTGAAGGTGCTTAATCTGTATGTGATGAGTATAGTTTGAATTCATTTTAGGAATCCTTCTTAATATGATGAAATTGAAATTGTAAAAGAAAAAACTAATTCATCCAATACACCCCAATAAATAACCTAGGATCAACTCATTTTCTCATAATTTGAATTGAAATTGATCTCCTAGTGATCTTTTAAAACTATATAAAATCAACCCTAGCTGGCCACTTCATAGACACAACCCCATCTATTTTTATTGTGTGTCAAACGATCTTCTTAGGACTTTGAGGATTCGACAACCCAAGCTACACTGCAAGCGACCTCTTAACCCTTATAACATGGGTAAATTTTGTGGAAACCACATGTACATCTTTCTCTAATATTCAAGGATAAATATGACTGTTGAAGTGAACCGACCGTTGGAGAAATGCATATAAATAGTAGCTTATTTGAATGAGATCATAATTGATCCATCACCCTAGAAATTCCATACTACTGAAGTGATTTATAGATATATAGACTCTCATGTCTTGTGCCTACTGAACATCTTGTTTATCTTTCTTAGTGCAACTCCGATTGTTGTTTTGTACAATTTAGGACTTCTGGGGATAGAAAGACAGAGCTTCCAACTACCATAATGTTTGTGTACATCCGAGGATAGAAATAAAGAGGCTTTGAAACCTTAAATTTCAAGGGATTATGAGTATAGAAAGACAAATTCATATATTCATATCGAGGGAATACCCTGGTGTAGGTAAGATAGAAAACATTGAAAGTATAAATAAAGGTACCTTTATCAAATGATATTGGATACCCTTTTCTTTGGTTAAAAATATTTCATAATTACCACATGTTTTTGTTTCATTTTAATTTCCTCTATATTTTGATAAAATAAGAATGTATATCATTCTTATAATTTTTTGTTCATTTTTATACTCTGATATGTACGATTCTATAAACATTAAAAAAGAGTATTTTCCTTGTAAACTTTTCTAATGTTTTATTTCTGGAATCTTTTTTTCTGGATCCATGAAAATTTTCCGAACAAAAAGCGGTCTTATGAATTTATCTTGTTTAACAATGTAAACCATAGTTTTTTAAGGGTAAAAACGAATGTTTTATAAACGTATAATTTTCCCCCTCTTATAATTGAGCACCGTCATTCATATTTTGATTCTAAAATTGGAATAAGAGGAGGTTTTTGAAATAATTATATTCACATATATGATTTATTGCTCATGTTTTCATTGTTCTAAATATTTTCCTTGCATAGAATTTTTATCATTGTATATAAACATTTATTATTAATAATTTTATATGGAAAGATATTTTCATTTAGATGGCAAGAATGAATGCTGTTTTGATTAAAAATATAAATCATATTAGACCACCTATAATTGATGGTAATGATTATGAATATTCAAGAGATCATATGAAGACTTTTGTTATTAATACTGGAGTGGAAAATATCATTATGCTGACTGGAGATTACATGATTCTTGATAACAAAGTCTTAAATTTTACTAATCATGAAAAGTCATAATATCCATTAAACTACAATGTACACAATAATTTGTTATTTTTAATGACAATGAATATATATCATCATATTTCTCCTTCTGAATCTACAAATCGTATTTGGAAGATATTGGTGGTTACTCATTTTGGTACAACAACTGTAATTGAAACTAAAAGAGCTATGCTTATAGCATAATATCATGGATGCCTATTCTGTTATGAAGAATTAGTGTGAAAGTTACAACTATGGTCTATGACTATTGTTAACAGTTTACAATCAATGGGTGAGAACAATTTAGATGATGAAGAACTTGTGGAAAAGATTATAGATATCATTCCTAATGAGTGGGAATCTAAGTGAAAGATATTGATGTGAATAAAAAAGTATGTAAAATTACTCATTATATGCGTTTTGGAACAATTCTTTGACATGAGACAATAATGAAAAGAGATGTTGATTTGAATAAGAAGAAAAATGGAAATGGAAGTGTTGCCTTTATTAATACAAAAGAGAAAACTCCTGAAGGGATTACAAGATCCAAGTCAAATAAAGTCAATGATTTATCTGAATCTAGGGAATGTGATCATTATGAGAATGATCTAGCAAATCTTGTTCAAAAGATGAAAAAATAGTTGTAAATAAAGACATTAAATATAGGTTTAAGAAGAAAAAAAAGGAACCACAAGAATTAATCACAAGTCACATGTTATGAATGCAAAAGATCAGGGTATATAAGGCCATATTGTCATTTGCTTATGAAAAAGGATAGAAAGGAAAATTATTCTGTGAGGAATAGAAATAAATAATACAATGCTAAAGCTCAGAATTTTTTGAAATCCTGTGACACATGGAGTTCCATTCTTGGAGATTCTTATGATGAATCCTCAAGGTATGAATATTTTGGTCAGATGAATCATGGTCTAATTTCCAAGATTCTTATAGAAAATCGTTGTCTAGTGGCCAAGAAACACAATGATGAATCCATAACTAATGTATCCTTAAATGAAAATTATAGTGATAAAAAATATTACTAAAGATCATATTAATAATCTATTTATAATGCAGATAATACATTACCTACATAGAAAAAAATATCTAGGTTTTATAGGCTTCTTCCGAATGAAAATTATAAAATGAAGAAATAACATGATATGTAAAATTCTATAATTTCTATTCATAAAAAATAATTATCAGATATTTCTAATGTTCATGAAAATAATATTTATTCTTTTTATAGTATTTCCAAAAACCTTGAAAATGTTAATTCTGAGAAGGATAAACTATCTATGGATCATGAAAATGTAATTTCTATGAATAATATTTTAGAGACTTACTCTAGTTCTAAAAATAAGGTTTTAGAGGATATAAACATAGTTATGAGATTGAAGAAAAAAAATTTCCTTGAGGTAGTGTTTTTTAATCATTAACTATAAAACCCCATGATTTCAATGTACATTATCTCGTCAATGAAATTCAATATCTTGTGATATATGTGACACTGAGTTCCAGTACACCACAACATGTGAAACTAGTTGTTCAAAAAATGGTTATGAATAATATTAACTGCATTTTCAGTCATATATACTCTATATAATTTTAAAATCCATATTATGTGTTTCTTAGACATAATATCAGAAGAAATTCATTTTTTAGATAAAAAAGCATTTTTACAAAAATTAAATATTACAGTATTTTAATGGTGAACCCTTTTTAAAAAAATATTTGACTCTTTTATATATTCAATTTAATGATATTAAATTCTTCATTAGAATAAAGACATAAAAATTCCGTTTGGATAATGTTTTGGTACATTTATGATAACTATCATATTTTGATGAATTATAAAACATACTATGTTTTTATTAAATACATCATTTTTAATTGAAATATTTTATAGTGTTAAATAATTAATTTGAATTGTCTTGATATATAATTTGATTATATTTATTTTTCATTGAATAAAATTTATTTCATTATAAGTAATTTCACATTTAAATTTGACATATACACATATTTATGTTTTAATTGTTTTTACTTTTTAAAAAACCCTCCTTTTGTTTTTTACTGCAGGAATTTATAATAAATTAATAAATGAAACTTCTATATTTTGAATTTAGTAAAATGGAGTTCATTTTTTAATTCATAAAATCCAAATAATATTAAGGTGATGTTTTTGTATTATTCTAAAAACATTCAAATTTTGATAAATAGTGAAAAACATTGCATTCATATTTAAAACTGACTTTTTATTTAAATAATTATAAATTTTATTTATGTTTATTTTAAGTCAATATAGATATATAATTACTATATAAGTTCAATGTACTTCATTTAAGTCATTTTATAATAAATGTGGATGTATAAAATTTTATTGAACCGTTTAACCTCTTTTACCCACATTCTAGGTACATTTTAAAATTTGCATAAAAATAATTTTACCACTTTTTTGAGTTGAATTTCAAAAATCAGAGAGACATGGTTGGCATCAGTATGTAAAATTTGGTTCAATAAGATAAAAATAGTTTTTGGTGAATAGTAACAATGACTTTTATTTATCCCTCCTAAAATTAAATAGGGTAATTAAGGGTAAAAATGATACAATAATTACCCTAACACATGTCATAATTCTTTTGGATAAGTTTAATTTGACCAAAAACAACCTTATGAATAAAATATGATCGATTTTGTACCACTTGGATTAGATTAGGACATTTATTTTTATTTAATTTTAAGAAGAGATAAAAGTGTTAAATTCAACGTTAAGTAACTAAACCATTTTTAATATAAGGTTACAAACATTATAAATTGAATTATAATTATTCCCTAGAAAGGAAAAAATAATTCATATATAATGTTATTTTACTTATAATTTTTAGATGTTATATAATTTAATTTATTTATGACACAATGATGATGTAGTAATTACATTATTAATGAAATATATAAATAATTGAAATTATAAATATCAATATATATGTAAATAGAGAATTCGGATGAATTCCACAAATTTTTTAGGCTAATATGACATGTTTGGGTTTATTAGATAATATTTTTTTGTAAGTGATATGTTTTTTATGACTATCACAAAAACAAAATCCCAAATAGTGTCAAAATTGACATAAATTATTTTTTTTAAAAATACTTTTATATTGGTTGATATAATATTGCTAAAAATATAAGGTTAGGCCAAATGGCTTAAATAATATTATATATTTCATTAATAAACCACTCCAGGTTCTCTTGGAAGTTTTGAGTATATTTATTAACCATATAGTGTAAGAATACAAGAAGCCACGGTAAAAGTTAAACTATTTAACTTAGAGAGAAATCAAAACAATAATATTAAAATGGTAATCTAAACATGTCTAAAACCTATTGGTTCAAAAGTTTTAGACTCATCAACACATTATAAAATAAATAAATCATTTTGGAACCATTAAAACCAAACAATTATTTTATTATAAAATAATATTTCAAAATTTTCCTAATGTGACCCTCACCTCTCTTATGAAAAGGTACTTCCCCTTCTCTCAAAATCACACCTCCCTTACCATTTGGCTCGGCCAAAACCAAAGAAAATATCATCCCAACATTCCTCACATTGAACTAGTGGATTTACATTGATCAGAAAACCAACTTATTGATCACTTTTGATCAACTCAAAAGGAAACACCCGAAGAAGAGGTAATAATTTCACCTCCCACTTTCAAGTTATTTTCTTCTTACAGTTCCTATTTATTTATTTATTCCAAGACAAAATAATAACTCCAATAAATTATATATATTTTTATGTTAGTATAAATATTGTACAACCATATTCGTTATTCTATCCATCTTATAAATGACAAAGTAACCATATTTGTGTACGTACGACTTACCGTCTCCACGCCAATGTGTAGATTATTATTAAAACAGTTCAATATTTGGATTTGTATAATAATGAGTATGAATGATATTAATAATAAATATAACCAGTTAATTATTCTTTATATATAATATAACAACCAATTAAATACGGTTTCCCCAAAAATATAATGGTATTATCGCTCCTGCGTATGTACGGATTACCGTCTCCACGATGTGATGAGATTCATTTACATGTTATCCAATCAACAATGATTATAAAAATATAAATTATTAATAACTATGTAATATATGACATAATAATTATACTGGATATATATATGTACTTACATATATCTTATTCACTTACTTCCATTTAATACAACATGAAAACGTAAACAACGTTTATACGTATGTACGACCTACCATCTCCATAAACGGTGCCTTCCATTTCATATATCTATCTATTATAAATATTTAAATTCTAAGTAAATATGATATATAAATCAATTTTTATATTATGGAGGTATTTAAATCATGATCTAAATGATATGATCAAGAATAACATGTTAAAACACGTACGATAAAGAAAGCGATTATTACCCTAAATGATAAATTTACATGGAAGTCATCTTTAAATGGGTAGTATAAATTCATAAATGTATCATGTAAGATAAAATAAATATGAATATGGTTCTGGTATAATTTAATAACATAACATGGTCGTTATACTAGAGGGTCAATGTACCCTCTACCAATGGAAAGTGCATGGTAAGGGTTAATTCTACAATCTCTTCATTATCTGTTGTTGTTTTTCTGTGAGTATCTTGTGGGATTTGAATATCATCAACATCCGTGATTCAAAAATGTATTTACAAAAAAGAATATTTTATGGTTTTTTTATGGGACTCTATAAATAGATCATCATTTTAAAGGGTTCAAATATTTATTCATTTATGTCATTCTCATTAAGGTCCATATTATAAGAATGGGGTTTAGGAATTTAGTTATATGGTCATGAATGTTTTTAAAATTTTATTTCCTTTTCAAAAGATTCAAATTGGAATGTGAAAATTTGATTAATAAATGTATTTAAATGTCTTCCTTTCTAAATTGTGTGAATTTTAAATGTTATTTTGAAAAGGGATATTTCTCTCAAAGAGATTTAAAATTAATTTTCATCTATTTCAACATTCTTTGATGGATTTTAATCTTATTTTAAGTTGATTTATTATGATACATATCTTCCAAATTGTATTGAAGTTTTTGTGATATCATTGATAGTGGATGTGTTATTTTTATACCATTCATGGTTTTTGGATAAAGTATTGACATTTCATTTTTTAGTTTTAATATTAATGATTATGTTCGGTTTAAACCTTTTCATATGAGGAATGCATTGGACTTATTATGTGATGTGTGGAGCCTGTTACAGCTCTTCGATTCATCTGTTGGTCTCATGTGACAAACTGTGCCTCGGCACAAGGCCTTGACTATGTGGTTATGAAGTCAGGCATTATGCATTATATCATTATGGAATTGGATATTTATATTACATTTGATTATTCGACTTGTAGATTATTCGTTGGAATAAGTAAAAAGAATTATTTTATTTATATTTTCCATGTTATACTGATTTTTATGTCTAAATGGATCTTGTTTTAGTTTTATATATTACCTAAAATGTTTATGCTTATTTGTGAAAGATATTGTAATATTGTTATCCTTACTGAGTATCTGAGCTCACCCCTTTCTTATTGTTTATTTTACCAGGATACTAAGACGTGTATTATGATTGATAAGAAGGGTTATGATAGGGGATTAATGGAATTATCAAAGGATCATTTATATTATTTTTTAGTTTCTAATGTTTATTGAAACATTCATGTATGTATTATATTTTCCAAGACTTCCAAACCGATCTGAATTTTGGGATGTGATTCTTGATAATAATTCCAATTTTTAAAATAATGCACCGACTCTTGGTAAATAACGTCATGGATTTATAGTTGGTATCAGAGGATGTTTAGCCACAAACATAGAAATATATTTAGATAAAATATAATTATAAAAAATTTCCTTCAGACAGAATTTGAGGATAATTATAGAAGAACATCCTAGAATTTTGGTAATGCGGTGATTTTGTGTATTTTCCAAGAAATATATCCTTTTTTGGATATGAGTAGGTAGAGGCGGCTCTGGAAAAAATGTTCCTAGGAGTGAAAAATATGACAAGGAGTTTTTATCTTGACTCAAGGTATCCTGTTACACGACAACATGCCTTCATTCACTCTTTCTTACGACCCTCCTGAGGGATATGCTTAAGAAAATTCACATTTTCATTACAAGCCATTATGAAATATTTAAGATTAAATAATTTCAGAAATAAAATATTTTATGATTATAGATTAAATTCATAATATTTTTAATTTACGTTTGGTATTTTACATGTTTGGAATTATGTATTGCAGTTAATAAACTATTCTATTTTATGTCATTGTTTATAAATGATGTGTTGTAAATGGAATGAGAATTCCAGCAATAGGCATGATCTAATGATTAATAAGGATCATATCTTTCATGGAATTAATCCAACATTTAATAGTGAAATACTCTCCCACATATTCTCATCCTATGAAGAAATAGTATCATGTGTTAATAAGATATATAAATAATGTTCTGAGAAATATGTCTTTGACGTCAAGAAAGATAAGAAAGTGACGGTAGAGTGAAAGATATATAAAGGGAAGAGGGAAAAGAATGATTTTCCCATATGTGATAACTGTAGAATGAATCACCTTGGTAAATGCTTCAAGGGAATGTGAGTTTGTTAAATGTGTGGAGAAAAAGAACACAAATATGTTATTTCAATGGTTTGAAAAAGGTTTCAAATGTAAAATACTTCATCTGCAAGGAGTTGGGACAATACGTGAATCAACATCCAATTCATCAAATTATTCAAAAAATGATGTTATTCGATAATAATCAAGTTATGATATTACCACAAATGAAGAGTAATGACATGTGTTATTATGTTGATGTTAATGAATTATTTCATTTGAGTATTGTAACAATGATGTACTTGTTATAATAATTATGGAGTATATAAGGATTGTACTGTAGTGCTATTTTGTTAAGGATTTGAGATTGTCTATTAACAATTAATGTGACATAGTTTCGAGATAATTTTTTCATAAAATACATGTATGAAGGAAAGGTAAACCATAATATGGTCTTGATATTGATGTAGTTATTTTGAAATAAGAGATGGTTGATTTGGATAAATTATATTTGATATTCTTAACTACCTGGAAACTGATAAATGATGTTTTTATTCCAACATTGTTGGAGTTTACAAAAAATTTGGATATAAATAGTATATCCAGTATTCTATAAGGAATAAGGAAGCATAAATTTAATCAATATGGTTTTATGGTTATTCTGGGTGTTACTGTATTTTAAAAGAATACATGATGAAGGCATTCACATGTTATTACATGGAAAAATGATATTCATTGTGTTTACCTTCCTTGTATATTTTGGACTGTGAATTTGGATAGAAGTATTTTTGATAAGTCTAATTGATGGAAGGGATTTTGTTTTACTTGGATACTATTATTAATGTTGAAGCATTTCTTAAGATTATTTTTGGATTGTTGTAAAAAAGAAAAAATGGAGATCAGGCGACCACCCGTCGTGTCCGGCAAGGCCGTGAGACCTGAACCTACAACTGAAGGGTGGCAACGGTGCATCACCTACCACTGTCCTACATGATTCCCTTGTTTGTGTAATGGAGTTTTTTTAAATAGACTAAAAAATGAATTGTAATTTATTTATTTCTGGAACTCTATATGATTATGAGAAATAAAATATTTTTGAATTAAACTATATATTAGAGTGAAGGGTGAGTTTGGGTAAGAATTAGAAGAAGGATGAAAATCTACTTATCAAGTGTATTTTTTATTTTCATTTTATGAAAAAATAAATTCTGAAACTTTAGGGAAGATATATTAAAACTAAAAATGTGTTATCATAATACCATATGTTTTTTTGAACAGACGATATTTTAAATCATCATATATTGATGGCTTTGAGGCCCTCAATTTTACACTTGTTTGTGATTGATGTCCTAAAATCACTCCCTATAAATATTTATCTTTCTTCTCTAGTTAAGTGTCTCAAATTTCCACCAATATTCTCTTAATCAAGAACATTATTTCATGGTGACTTTTTCATTTCCCATTCCCTCTTATTAAGACTAAATTTTTTTGACCTAATTTTGGATGTCGGTTTTCCACAAAGGTATTTATCTATTTTAAACCTTATATTTTCAAAGAAAAATTTTAAATTGTGAGGTCATAATTTTTTAAAATAAGGGAGAGTGTAACAGCCCATAATTTCATAGTACATTATCTCGATAAAGTAATTCGATAGCTATCGCTATACATGACACCGAGTTAGACTGTACCACAACGTACCAAACTAGTTGTTTAAAAAAAAATTATGAATATTATTGACTGCATTTTGAATCTTATATAATCTATATAATTTTAACATCCATATTATGTTTTTCTGAGAAAAATATAATAACAAATTCATTTTTTAGATAAAAGAAGTATTTTCCAAAAAATGAAATTTTACCGCCTTTTAATGGTGAATCATTTTTAAAACCTATATTTGAAACTTTTATATATTCAATTTAAATAAATTAAAATACTCTTTAAAAACAGGACGTAAAAATTTAGTTTGGATAATTTTTTGGTACATTTCTGATAACATTCATTTTTTGACAAATAGTTAAAAATACTATCTCTTAATTGAAAACAACATTTTTTATCGAAAGAATTTATAGTGTTAAATAATGAATTTTAATGGTCTAGAAGTATATTTAGATTATATTTTTATCATTTAATACAATTTATGTCATTAAAAGTAATTTCACATTTAAATTTGACATAAACACATGTCAATCTTTTGATAGTTTTAACTCTTTAAAAAACCATCTTTTTGTTTTGACAACAAGATTTGATTTTAAATTAATATGTGAAACATCTATGTTATTAATTTTGAAAAATGTATTTCATTTTTAAATTCATAATATCATAGTTATCTTAGGGTGAATTGTTGGTTTTTTCTGAATACATCCAATTTTTGATTAATAGTGAAAACAATGTGTTTTTATTTAAAACCAACTTTTTATTTAAGTAATTATTTATTTTATTTTAATTTATTTTAAGTAAAAATATCTATATAATTCTTATATATGTTCGGTGTAATTAATTGGATTCATTTTATAATAATATTATATGTATAGAATTTTATTCAACTTTGTAACCTCTTTTACCAACCTTCGAGGTATATTTGCAAATTTTCATAAATCATAATTTTACCTCTTCTGTGAATTGATATTTAAAAATAAAAGAGAAATGGTTGGAATCAGTATGTAAAATTTCATATAATGAGATGAAAATATTTTTTGGTGAATAGTACATTTTGTCTTATATTTACCAAAGTTAAAAGTAAATAGGGTGATAAAGGGTAAAAATGATATTATAATAATCCTAAAACATATCCTAATTCTATTAGATAAGTGTAATTATACCATAAAAGACATTAGGAATAAAATATGATCCACTTTCTTCAACATGGATTAGATTAGGAAAATTATTATAATTTTATTTACAGATGTTTTAAAAGTGTTAAATCCAATATTTAATAACTAAACAATTTTTAATATAAGGTTACAGATGATATAAATTTGACTATAAATATTCAATATAATTCCAAATTTATTTAATACATAATGGGACTTTATTTATATTTTTTAGACATTAAATAATTTATGTTATTTATGACACAATGATGATGGAGTAATTACCTTGTTAATAAAATATTATAATAATTGATATTATAATTATCCAAATAAATTTAAATTGAGACTTATGATGAATTCCACTAATTTTCTATGTTAATATGACATATTAGGGTTGATTTGATAATTTTTTTATGAGTTGAAAAGGATGTTATGACTTTCAAAAAAAGAATATACCAAATAGTGTCAAAATTGACATACAATAATTTTTAACAACAACTATTTTATTGGATGATATAGTATTTCTAAAAATATATGATTCTGAAAAAGGTCTTAAATAACATTATATATGTAATTAATTAACCACATGTGTTTCTCTTCGATTCTTAGAGTAGGTTTATTAACCATAAGGATTAAGAATACAAGAAGACGCGGTAAAAGATAAACTATTTAACTAAGAGTTAAATCTAAAATATAAGGTTTAAATGGTAACATAAATTTGTCTAAAACATATTGGTTGAGAGGTTTTCAACCCGTAAAAGGTTGCTTCCCATTCCACCAAAATCACACCTCAAATCCATTTGGCTTGGCCAACCCCTGCCTAAATCACCACCCAACATTCATCCATTCGACCTAAAGGCCTTACATTGATCAGAAAGCCATCCTATGGATCCCTTTTGTTAATCTCAAAAGGAAACACCCAAAGAAGAGGTAATAATTTCACCAATATCTTTCAAGTTCTTTTCTTCTTTCAAATCCCCTTTATTTTTTGTTTCTATACCAAACTAACAACTCTAGTACCTTCTATATACTATGATGTTATTATAAATATCGTACAACCATATTCATTATTCTGTTCATCTTAGAAATGAAAAATGTCACCATACATGTGTACGTCAAACATATAGTCTCCACTTTGTGGTGTAGTTTTTTATTCAAACAATTCATAATTTGGATGGGTGTAATAAGGAGTATAACTGATGTAAATAATAAATATAAAATGTAAATTATTATTTATATATGCTATACCAACCAATTACATATGATTTCACCATCAATTTATTGATATTGTCGTGCGTATATATGTACGGATTACCATCTCCACGACGCGATGAGATTCATTTCCACGTTCACCATTCAATGATCTTTATAAAAATATATGTTATTAATAATTATTTAATATATGACATCATAATTCTACAGTATATATATAGTTACATATATCATTTTTACTTACTTCCATTCAATATGACATGAAAACGAAAACATCGTTTATGTGTACGTACGACCTACCATCTCCGTAAACAGTGCCCTTCATTTCATATATATGTCTATCATAAATATTTATATTCTAAATATATATGATATATAAATCACGGTTTATATTATAGATTTATATGAATCAAGATATAAATGATACGATCACAAATAATATGTTAAAAAATATAATAAAAAAGTCACCATTATCTGAAATGTTAATTTAACATAGAAATCATTATTAAATGGGTAGTATAAATTAATAAATTAATAAATTATGATATAATAAATGTGAATATGGTTCTGGTATAATTTTATAACATACTATCGTCATTACTCATGAGGTTAATCATATTCTAGACAAAAGGAAAGTTCAAGGTAAGAGTTCATTCTACAATCTATTCTTAATCCGAGGATATTTTAACATGAGCATATATAGGAACCAATTTATCATACACATCACTGATTCATAAAAATATTTTCAAAAAGGAATATTTTAATTTTTTGTGGGAGGGAATAATTTACTAGATCCTCATTTTAAATGGTTTAAATATATATTCTTGTAAATCATTCTCATTAATGTAAATGTTTTCAAAATGGTTTTAAGGATTTATTTATATGGACATGACTGTTTTTAAAATGTTAATTCCATTCAAAAGTTTCCCAGTTTTATTGGAATATTTGATTCGAAAATGACTTTATATGTCTTTCTTTCTAAATTGTGTGACTTTAAATTTTATTTGAAAAAGGGATATTTCCCTCAAGGTGTTTTACTAATCATTTTCACCTATATCAAAATCCTTTGATGTATTTTTACCCTGTTTTATGTTTATTTATTATTATACATATCTACAAAATTTTATTGAATGTTTTTTGATATGTTTTACTGTGGATGTGTTATTTTCATTCCTTTCAATTTTATGGATAAATTATTGACATTTCATATGTTAGTTTTTATATGATGTTTAATGTTTTGTTTAACCCTTTTCATATGAGGAAATCATTAGAAATACTAAGAAACGGGTGGATCCCACTATAGCTCCACAATGCATCGGTATTTCAAATGAGACAATCTAGTGTCATGGAACAATTCCTTGAAAAAATCTTATTTGTAGTCTTGGCCCAAGGCCTTGACTACGTGGTTATCAAGTCTGGAATTATGAATTATATAATTATGAAATTGGAAATTGATATTGCATGTGATTATCCCACTAGTAGAATATCCTTGTGAATATGTAAATGATATTATTTTATTTAGATATTCCATATTATGCTGAATATAAATTTTAAAAGACTTTTGTTTTTAGTTTTATAAATTTCCTTAAATGTTTATTCTTATCTATAAAGGTTTCCTCTATATAGTTATTCTTACTGAGAATTTTAGCTCATCCCTTTATTATGTTTTATTTTCTTAGTAATCAAATAGTTGTATTATGATTGATAAATAGGGTTATGATAGGAGATTAATGTGATTCTCAAGGTATCATTTATGTTGTTTTTTAGTTTCTAGTGTGTAATGAAATATTCATGTATGTAATATATTTTCCATGACTGCTCAACCGATTGGTCTTTCAGGACATGATTCCTAGTAATCATGCTAATTTATTAAAATAATGCACTGAATATAGGTAAGTGGTGTCGAGGAATTACATTTCATTAGGTAAGGAAAAATTTTATAAGATGTATTCCCAAATTCAACCACTAAGGAATAATAATTTTTTGGTTATAATAATTCTAAACTGGGTTTTATTTATAATAATTTGGTTTCTAAAAGTTCTCCATTCTGCAATAAATGTTATTATGGTGGGCATTGGGGAAAAATTATTCTCTAAACAAAACATAATCAGTAGGTCTTCATAATTCTAATTTTTATATGAAAATGTGGATACCTAAATTTTTTGTTTTTGAAATTTTTGGATCCATGAAAATTTGGGTCTTGAAAGACTAACATTGTTATTTTTAGGATAATAAGGAAATTATCAACATCAATACATGGTAAATAGATAGTGGTTATTCCCGGGACATGACTGGTAATAGAAAATTATTTGAATTTATTATCAAGATAAAAATAGGAAATGTATTTTCGGAGATAATGATCAGGGAAAAATTATTGATGTAGATAATGTTATTCTTCATCAGAAAAAATTGATTTATAATATTTTATTTATTAAAGGTCTTAAGCACAAAATTATTAGAATAAGTCGGTTATGTGATGAAGGTTACCTTGTAAATTTTATGAATGAAAAGTCCGTAGTACACAATTCCAATGAAGAGTTTATTCTTTCTTCCCATAGGCAAGATATTATATAAAAACTAATCATAGAAGAACATAGGATCCAATACCTAATATTCCTTCTACTAATGGAAGGAAATCATAGTTATGGAATATAATTTAAATAAACTATAACCATAGGAACTTCTATAAACTCTCTATGAAAGGAGTTGTTATGTATCTACTGGAACTTAGATATGATTCTTCAAATGTTTTTTTATCATAGTCAGTATGGGATGCAACATAAATCAACCTTTATGTCAATCAGTGAAGTCTCAACTTCTAATTCATTATTTTTGGCTTATATTGATCTCTTTGTTCTAACACAAACTTGAAGCATTGGAGGAAAATTTATATATTTTTCTTAGTTGATGATTACACAAGATTTACATGGGTCTATTTTCTAGAAACAAAATCTGAAGCTTTTTCTTATTGAAAAATCATTTTTTCCCATTTTAAAAATAAGAAAAACCATTAATTGATAACTATTCACAGTGATCATGGAGAAGAATTTCAAAATTCTTATTCTGAAACTTTTTGTAGAAGAAAAGGTATTACTCATAACAACTTAGCACCAAGAACCCCTAAAAAAAATATTTTTGATGAAAGAGGAAATTGAATTCTTCAAGCGATAACAATAACCATTTTGAGTGAGTATTTTGTAGCCATACATTTTTGGGATGAAGCTGTATATAATTCTTTTTATACTATAAATCGTGCTTTCTTTATAACTTTTCTTAATAAAAACCCATATGAGTTATGGAATGGTAAAAAATCTAGATGTTACTACTTCAAAGTTTTTAAATTCAAAGTATTAATTTTAAATACTAAATATAATTTACATAAATTCGAATCCAAATCTGATGAAGGAATTCTCATATTCTACTCCACAACATCGATGTTTTATAGAGTTTTTAATAAAAATACATTAACTGTTGAAGAAAACATACATATAAAATTAGATGAAACTAATATTTCTATTTTTAAACACCCTTAACCTACATCTACATATGGGTTTTCAGAAACTAATTATCCACCTTTTATAGAAGATCCTTCTGATATGTAAAATGTTCAAGAAAATGATTCTGATACATTTAACCTAGGTGATTTCCTACCATATGTTGATGAATAGGTTTTACAAAACCCAAATCGGTAGTTTCTTAATAATCATCCTAGTGATAGTATCATTGTTGATGTAAATCAACTAGTAAAGACTATTTGTTCCTTGAGAAATAAAGTAGAACATCTAGCATACCTTTCTTAATAAGAACAAAAATTAACTGATAAAGCATAAGGTGATGATGATTGGATAAAATCCATGAACGACGAGCTAGATGAATTTGAAAGGAATAATGTGTGGACCTTGGTTGAAAGACCTAAAGAAACTCCTATTTTTGAAGTAAAATGGTTCTTCATCAATACGTGTGATGAATATGGAATCATAGTAAGAAAAAAATATGGATTTGTTTCTAAAGGCTATAGTCAATAAGAAGGAATATACTATAAAGAAACCTATGCTCCAGTAGCTAGATATGAATCTATCTGTATTCTACACGCCATTACAGCATTCATTAACTTTAATCTTTTTCAAATGGATGTTAAATGTTATTTAATTAATGGATGTGTTCAATAAGATGTTTTGTTAAAAAACCTCTTGGTTTTGAAGATACAAAACATACTGAAAATGTTTTTCTTCTTTTCAAATCGTTATATGGAATTAAACATTCCCCTAGAGCCTTGTATGATAAGCTAAAAATATTGTCATTACAAAAAAAAATTAAGTGAAATATTGATCCAACCCTCTATATAAATAAGGATATGAAAAAGGATTTTATTATTAAAATTTATTTTGATGACATTATATTTGGTTCAACTCAACAATCATTATCTGATTCATTTGTGAATCTCATGAAATCTATGTTTGAAATGAGTAAGATGGATGATTTAACATATATCCTTAGTTTTCAAATTTCTTAAAAATCGGAATGAATCTATATATATCAATATAAGTATATTAAATAAATTATTAAAAGTATGTATATGACCCCACAAAGAGTATAAGTACTCCCATTGGCACCTCCAATTCCCCTGATCTGGATGATGCTGGGAAACCAAAGGATCAATCATCATTTTGAGGTATGATTGGAAGCATACTATACTTGATAGCTAGTCATCCATACATAATGTTCTCAGTATTTTTATGTTCAAAGGATCAATCAAATCATAATAAATCTCATTTAAATGCATTGGAAAGAATATTTCACTACATAAATGGAACCATAGATTTAGGCCTCTTTTATACTTCTAGAAATGATTTGGTTTTCAAAATATTTTTGGACGCTGAATTACCTGAATATAGAATGGGTGGAAAAAGTATATAAGAATATTGTTAATTATTAGTAGATTCATTAGATTCTTGGTCATACAAAAATAAACACTCAGTTGCACTTTCCACTACTGAAGCTAAATAGATTGCAGCTGGACGTTGTTGTGCTCAAGAATTTTGGATGCAACACACACTCACAGACTATGTTATGAGTTTTACCAAAACACAAACATTGTTTGATAATTAAAGTTCTATTTCCCTATGTAAAAACCATACACATCATTCTCATGGAAAACACATAGATATTATGATTAATTTTCATAGGGATCACTAACAAAAAGAAGATACCATTTTTCAATTTATTGGAATGCAAGATCAACATGCTTATATTTTCACAAAATCATTATCCACCAATTGATTTGAATACATTTACAAAAGTAAGGGATGAAAACTATAAGTTATTTTTTCCATATAAACTTCTTGTTGAAAACTATATCACTACAGTATATAACTTCTATTCATATGGGGATTTAATTTTCTTGTTAATCAAAATATTCTTATTCAATATTTTCTTAATCGATATTTTCATAGTTTTTTTTTATAATCAAAATTTTCATTATGTTTATTTTAAATAAAATATTTTTCCAGAATCTAAAAGTTCTTTATAAAGAATCTAACTTATCACGAATAATTATCCTAGCAATCCAAAAGGTATAATTTTTCATTAAATTATTTATAATAATTTTTTTACATGTTGGTATTTTTTATCTTGTTTAAGAAACACTTTCAGATTCACTTTTTCATAAATCCCAAATTTTATCTTAAAAACTCAAAATATTGGAATCTTCCAAATCTCTTATTCAGATTTCATAACAACCATCTGATTTCATCATGAATTTATTCAACCATTGTATCAATCAAGGAATTTTAACCATCATTTTAAATAAATATTTAAGGACACCCCGATGTTTATCCAACATGGATTTTCAAGACTTGGCGTGTTAAAGATTTTTCCTTGTATTTATTCACATTAGGAATCTTTAGGCTTTCCTCAGTTATGAATGACTATAGAAGCCTCTCCTTAAAAAGATGTATCGTCAATAAAATAAATCTATGATGGGAAGATTTACAGAGAAATTATGGTCGATCAAATTTTCTATGCTATGTATGACTATATTATTTCAAATAATATCAATCTGAAAGGATGGGAGACTATATGTATATCGAAACCGACGTCAGAGTATTTTTTCTATCTAGATTGGTTGATTGAATTTTATGAGTCAAAATGTTTCTGAAATGAATGAGGGAATGATATGTTATCTTTCAAGATATATTAGAATAAATAATCCCTTTCCAACAGTAAGGCAACAAGTCGGATTGAAATTCTTTATGAGGGTGAAGAAAAATCTATATATATAAATTACCCGATTTATCATGAACTATTGATAAGGAGAGTATCCTAGATTTTCTTGGATTGAAAGGTTTGAAGAATTCAAATATTATTCATCTATCTATAAACATCTGGGTTCTAGAGTTCTGGGTTCAATGTTTTATCATTCTGAGAAAATGGGATAATGATTCCCTAAAGAAAAGTGACATATATATTATGGATTTCATGGCGATCCTCATGAAGATAAACCAAGTCATGTATATCTTTATAAATATTTAGAACATCAAGAATAGGAATTTTATGTCTTAAATTATAATGTATCTGACTATACTCTTGAAAATCATAGTTCATTTTCTTGAGTCATTCAAAATTACTTGTAGTTCTAAGACAAATAATTTCAATGTAATGTTATTCAGACATGATACTATAAGGAGTATGAAGGATGGTTTTATTAGTCAATACAACGATTTCTATGACTTTTCTAATGCCGAAATCGAAGCTATTTCAAAGAAACCAGATGTGGATGAATCGTCCAAAAAGGGTTGATGGAAGATGATGAAAAAAGAACTAGAAGAGAAAAGCTAAGCCCTTGTGGCTAAGGAAACCCAATCAGCACCTCCAAAGTCAAAAAAGAAAAGGTATTACTTGGATAAAGTAATTAATAAGTACAATGAACAAAATAAGAACATCAAAAAAGGGGATACTATTTTTTCCTTGGATCCTACTGAGGCGAAAACATAGAAGATGAATGCTGCCATGAATCATTAGAAGCCTGAAAAAGAAAATATTAAAAGAAATAAGTTATCTAAAGATGAGATAGTCCAATTCATTCTCAAAGATGCTTATAATTCCCCAAAACAATACTAGGTACTAGAGTCATTTTTGAAATAATAAATCCTTGTGACATCGTGAAATATGTTAGTGATTCCAGAACCTAAACAACAAGAAGAAATAGTTCATGAAGAAGAAGAGTAAGAAGAAGAATGAGGATGAGGAAGCGGTGATATAGAAGACATGATAAGGAAAGTATATGATTATCATGTGAAGGATAGTCCTTCTGAGATTTTTTCAATATGAAATTCTAAATTATATTCTTAAAAACATGCTACACCTGGAAAAGAAGATAAGGGTCAGGAAGAGGTGAATAAGATATCTGAAAAAGAAAGAAGAAATCATGATTATATTCAGTTAGAGGATGTTGTGGAGGATTACAAAAATTAAAATCCTAGGGAAGATAAGATTATTCATCTATCATATTCTGAGAATGAATATGCCAAAGAAAAATAAATTATTCCTAGAGATGATAAGGTAAATCAGGTGTTGGTGGATACACATAGTAAATCTGCTATGAAATTTAAATAAGTTGGTGCTTCCTCGAAGAAAAAATTTGAATAGATTGAAAAATAATCCTCACCAACCAAAGAGTAAAAATCATAATCATCCTCTATTGGACATGAATTTATATTACAATCTTTAAAACTATTGGTTGATACCATTCCATTATTCTTTATTATAAATTCAAGATACTAGTTGCTTCAACGTTTGTTCAATCAGAAATTTAATTCACTTTTAATTATTATGGATAAATTTTTCGGACATGAGGCAGGTTTCAAATACATTCTCATTGGTTATAAGGCTCATAAAAGATAATTCATGAAGAATAAAATATTTTCAAGAAAGACAGTCGAAGAGATCAGTGTCATTGATGAATTTAATGATATTTGGAATGATGTTTTTGATGCCGATGATGTCATGCATAGTGATAATACTAAGAGTTTTGAGGAAAAGCTGACTCTCGAACTGAACAACTGGTATAAATAAGTCATGGACATGAATGGAAAACTTAATACTATGTCTATGAATTAAAGAGTGAAAGGGATCTTATAATTGATATTGATGAAAATTTTGTTATGATAGAATAAGTCTTGAAAGATCAGTCATAATGTGATAAGAATCAGGAATAAAAATTTAAATCCTTGGAGAAGAAAAGGGAAGATCACAATCATCTACTTAAGCATTTTGAAAAAGATCACAAGGAACTTATGAAGCTGAAAAAGATTGTGAATAAGTTTATTCCAAAGGATTAAGAAGGATAATTCTCCCAAAACCGATATTTTGAAGTATGTTCATCATTGTACAAATTTTTGTAAACATAATTGAATATTATTTTGTTCTTCATATATTTGGTTTTATAGTACTAATTTTATAGGTACCATTTAATTCTATTCGTTGTATTCATTTTTGAAAAATACAGAGGGGGAGAAAATAAGGATAAAATAAATTTCTTATAAAGAAAAAATATCTCTATGTAAAGGGGAGTTAATTTTAGGGGATGATGTTATCCAAAATTATTTTAATATGCAATATAATGTAAAATCACATTAAAAAATGGGGATATTTTTGAGTCAATATGGTTTCCTTATGACTTTTCTATTCTTATGTGTTTTGAAAATCACAAACACTTTACCTTAATGAAAATCATATTTTCCCTAAGATTTATCTTAATAAGGAAAATTGTCCTTCCTTATGGAAATTTTATCTTTAAATTTATTTTCATTATTAATTTTAATGTTCCAAAATATAAATATTTTTTTTCTAAATGGTAAAATATGGTTTCATATATAAAATATTAGGAATCCTAAAAATCATTATTTTTAGAATATTTTGTTTTCATGTTCTGTTTTAATGTTTTGAATTCCCTGAAATTCAGACTCCAAATTCTATGAAATTCAGAATAAAAATTCCTTAAAATTCAGTTTCTGAAATCACTATAATTCAGACTCTGAATTCTCTGATATTCAATCATCGAGTTCTCGGAAATTCAGACTTTGAATTCTCTAAAATTGGGACTATGAATTCTATGAAATTCAGACTCTGAATTCTCTGAAATTTGGTTTCCAAATTGTATGAAATTCAGACTCTGAATTCCCAGAAACCTAGCCACTGAATTTCTTATAATACAGACACCAAATTCCTCAGAATTCAGACTATAAATTATTCTAAATTATGACAATGAATTCCTCAAAATTCTAACTCTAAATTCTTCATAATTTAAACAAAGAATTCCTAAGAGTTCAAATTCCATATTCAAAAGAATTCAGATTCCTAAATATATATAATTTAGGTCTTGATTTATTTAGAAAACTGAATTATATTACCCATGATTTATTTTTTCCAAATTATAATTTTTTTAGACTCCAAAATTTTATTTTATCGTAGACTCTAAAAATAGGTTTGGTTAAGAAAAATTATTTTGATTATACTTGTTATAGTTCTGAAACGTTGTCATATATTATGTTTCTAATTAATTGTTGTTTGATTGACATGTGTACATGTACCGCCAAAATTCATGGAAAAATGTGACTGTTATAGGGGGAATCCAACCATTAGAGAAATGCCTATTAATAGGAGCTCATTTGAATGATCCCATTACTAATCCATCACTCTAGAAATTGTAAGATGCTGTAGTTATTTTTAGAGAGAGAGACTATCATGCCTTGTTCATACTAAACATCTTATTCAGCATGCTTAGTGAGACTCTGATTCTTGCAGTGTACAATTGAGGATTTTTGGGGATAAGAAGGCGTATGTGTCATCTACCTTAATGTTCGAGGACATTTGAGGATAGTAAGACCTAGTTTCCAACTATATTAATGATTGAGTTCATGTGGGTATATTAAGATAGATTCTGATATTTTTATCTAGGGCTTAACCTGGTTTGGGTAAGACAAACATTACTGAACGTATAAGTCAACGGACCTTTATCCAATGTTGTTGGATACCCTTTTATTTGGGTTAAAATATTTCATACTTGTAACTTTTTTTGGTTTCATCTTTATATCTATTTTATTTTGACAAAATAAGAAACTATACCATTTTTATACATTCTTGTTAATTTTTAAGATCTGATATGTATGATTTTATACACTTTATGATAGAATCATTTCATTGTAATCATTTCTTATGTTTCATTTTTGGAATCATATATCCGGAACATAAAAAGTTTGTAGAACTAAAAAAGGGCTTGTGAATTTACCTTGTTTAACATTGTTAAATATTGTTTTCTTTAATGTTTAAAATTAATGATTTAATTTTAAAATTCACACACCTCTTGTAATTGAGCTTCTACAATCATATTTTGATCATACATGATAATGGGTAAAAACATGTAGCATGTGAATACAACTCTGGATTGGTTCAAATGGTTTCATCTATTATGTTTTCAGGTATCTTTTTAGTAATGTTCTGAATTAATATTTTCTTAATATATACTCCATAGTATTCGAAATCATAATTTATGAATAAAATGTTGCGATATTCAAGATTTTATTTGAAGGAAATATTCTAAAAAAAGAAGCCAAATCAAGCCATCTAATCCAAATATATTGAGAACACTTGTCAAATTTCTAACATTAATCACTCTTATGTGATTCTAGATTACTTGATGAATGTGTAAAAATATATATTTCTCACCAAGTATATTTCATTATGATTAAAAAATATATGTGTGAATGTTTTTTTAAATAAGAAATTATCATTATTTATTTTGAAATCATCTATAACAAATTATTGATACAAATTTTATGTAGTTCATTAATTTTCATCAATATAAATAAAATATTATTAGTTCTATAAGGGATTAAAAAACAATATAATCTTTAATGCTTGGTGTATAGAGTAGAAAACATCAAAATCTAAACAAACATTATTATATGAATTAAATTTTTAAAAAATTTATTCACTATTTAATAATAATATTGTTTTTTATCATGTAATCTTAAATATCACCAATGAACAGACATTAACATAATTTTAGAAGATTTTTCTTGTGAAATTAATATTTAAAATGTAACATGAAACTAAAAAATTCAAATGTAAAACCCATAAATGATATTTATTAAAAATAAAATATATTCATTAATTAGAATAAATTGTTATACCCTTAAAATAATAAATGAAAAAATTAAAAAAGAACCCCATATTCATAACATTTTTATAATCAATGTTTTCATCACACATCAATTGACCTATGATCTTTAACATTATGAAAATATTTTTAACTAATAAATCTATAAGAATATTGATAATTGATAATGTTAGAATTAAAAAAATACACAATGTTGTTTTTAAAAAAAATGAGCTTCTAGGCCCACCTTGTTATAGTGTTTCATTGATTCAAATTTTATATGTATTTATGTTTTCAATTATTGTAATTTCACATAATGATATGTTGTGGAATTGATAATTATCATAATCCTAAAAAGAATGCACTATATAAATAAAAATTTGGATGAATGTAGAATAATGTACTAAAATGGAATATAGTAGTAATTGAAGGCGTAGATGGGGTATAAAATAGATTCAATATTCTCTATAAAATGTATCTGCGTGACTAGGAATGGAAAAGAAATAGAATAAAGTTTGCATGTACAAATAAATTATATACAAAAAATATACCTAATATTTCGTATGAACTATACCCATTAAAATGTGATCAGGGTATATATATCGATGGAAAAAACCCCTTGAGTTCATGTATTAAACTATTTTTATCTTCATAAATAACATAAAAATATATTAAAATATAATTTGTACTTTTCAATCCAACAACGAGATTTTATCAATTATTAGCATGCTTTCCATTTGATCTACCCATAGTAACACTGCTTATAATTAGAATTTCGGATTTCTATATTTGAATTGGTCTTCTAAATATGGACCAAGAAGGTCCATAACCATTATATGGTAATAAAAATATACTCCAAAACATTTTAGATGATTAATTAAATCTTTATTCACAAGAAGGTAATTGACACTAATTCAAATAATCAAATTTTTGAAAAACATGAAAACAAAAAAGGCGAATTGGGATGAAATTTAAAATAAATGGAACATTTTAATCAAAAAAACCTGTTATGTGAGTAGAGACATGTAAATTAGGGGTTATTAATAGGCTAGGGAGAGCTTAGTGGGAGGTAGAGCTCTATTTGGAGACATGGAGGTGGACGTAGAGGCTGGAAGGCAGAGGAAGGATAGCGGTGGCTGGGAAGCAGAGGATGGAAGGATATGGTAGAGGGCATGAGGAAACTGTGGAGGGAGGTATAAAGGGGTCGTGAGATTGAAAATGGTAGGTGGAGAGAGGGAGGTATGGAAGGAGAGGTAAACACTGAGGGAGGGGTGGGGGTGATAGGCGGGGGAAGAGGTGAATAATGTGGAGGGAGAGAGGTGAGGGTTGGGCCGCTGAGACCGGGAGGTGGAGGAGGAGGTCGGGAGGATGGGGTGGATGTGGGTAGGAGAGGGAGTGAAGGGAATATTAGGGCTCATTGATGAGGGAGGATGATGAGAAGCCCATGTGAGAGGGTGATGAGAACCGCGAGTGAGGGTAGTTTTTTACAGGTTATTCCCAGAGTTTTTTAAAATCATGTTGGTAATAGTTAAGAAGATTGATCTATACACAATATTTTCTTAAAATGTTGGTATAGAACTATTGGATTTGAGTCGGTTTCCATTAGTGGAATTATTGGACACATGGGATCATATAATATACTCATAACACATAATGGGTATCATAGTCTTAATTCCCCGCATGTTTTCTGATTTACCCCAACATCACATGTCATGAACTATATATATTTAAAATATACAGCTTGATGACACCTGAGTAAGGAATCACAACATGCACCTTCTGCATCACATCATCCTATCATCCTATATCACATCAGCATATATAGTAAGAAATTGATTTATCATATCCACTATATCTTATATGAAATTTATCTTACATCGACTATTAGAACTCAAGCCATTATAGACCATAAACCGAGCAGGGATCCACAAGCCATTACAACCAATACATGTAATACATATAATAATCCATAATATACTATATCAAATAATACATGTGTGAAATTACCAGAAGATATTAAATCCAATGACTCATATACCTGGAAAAACTCACTGCCATGCATTCCATCACATGTTACTAACTATAGAACAATGTGGGACCAGAGGGGGTAGTAAACTATCCATCATCCTATTATTTTGTTGGAAAAAATAATCTTCTCGAGTTCACTTGGTGTAATCCATCCTAAATTACCTGGGTGGGATAACATATAATATCATATAATATATATGATATAATATATCTCACAACAATAATATAGTCATAACCTAGTATTTGACTAAAATTAAATTAATATCACTTCGAATATAAGTTGCTACTCCTATGACCAGATATCTAATACACACAAAAGTATTTAAAAAGATACATTAATTAATTCTTTAATTTAATCATTTAAGTCAGTAATTAATACATTTTCTACTAATTAACCATTGAAATTATTACACATTACATTACATTAGTTACCAAAGAAAATTAATTCCATCCATATATGATGCTAAACAAGTCCATAGTTTATCACGAATAACATATTTTTTATAATTTTTATTCATCCTTACTAACCCTATGTGTTATTAATTATTTATTCATTATTAGAATCATTTAATTAAAACCATCAGAATATTGAAAAGAAATGAAAAATGAATCCATTCATGTCTTGAAACCTCTAGAAATGAGTAAAAGAATGTAGATAAAATATTATAATGTCCCAGCCCGACTTCCCTCAAACTGGTAGTCAGACCAGCCACCACATGACCTATAGCTCG
This sequence comes from Viscum album, assembly GCA_963277665.1. Classification (NCBI taxonomy): domain Eukaryota; kingdom Viridiplantae; phylum Streptophyta; class Magnoliopsida; order Santalales; family Viscaceae; genus Viscum; species Viscum album. The sequence continues at coordinate 1,349,426,255 of OY728150.1, read as the reverse complement.
TTTCCCCATAAGCTAGTAGATGCCAACTTGTAGAGAGGGTCTATGGATACTAAGTGGGGAGACTATACCCTCTTATTAGAATAAATAACAATAGACAATATCAGAAAATTTTGAAATCAGTGTGAATAATGATAATGTAGTGGGATACATTATTTTATAAATCTTGTATAAAACAAAATGGGAAAGGTCAATGTTATTCAATCAATTCATGTTATGATGGTATAACTATGAAAGAGACAAAAAATGAAAAATTATTTACATATCAATAGATAAATAAATATTTACTCAAATCCTTGAGGTAGATCTCATCAAGAATCCTGATCTTCCGCTCGGTCCACCGCTCCTATCCACAAAGTATATGCAACAACAGAATCCTACAACCAAATAGAAACTACTTGAGTACACCTACACAATGGCTACATGAGTAGGGTGTGAGATATAAATTTTAGTAGGTAGGGACCATCATTAACTACACCATATCAAAACATTCAATGAGTAATTTAAACAGTGTGGATGTATAATGAAGTAACAAAAAATGGAATAAATAGACTACATCCTATTATTTTTCCTAAGGTACAACTGATAGATATTCCAAATTTATATCGTAGCTGCGAATAAGTATCTGAACTAGAACAATATATATATAATTCATAAATAAACTTTTAACATGTAATTTCATATTCATTACTTAACTGCATAAATCACTAGTTTCCCATGGACACCTATATCTGAATACCTAGATCCGTCATGCCGGACTCTGTACCATTTCACATATTCAATTATAAAATCATTAAATCACATCGACTTTCATTAACCATTTAATTTTGTTTATATATGGCTAATTGGATCCACAGTACAATGACAAATAATGAAAGTAGAATGACATGTCTAGTACCCTTGTGAGTATTTGGAGCATCATTCCTAGTCTCACAACCAATGGGTATTTGGAGCATCAGTCCTTATCTTGTAAAAGTAGGTTTACATGAAATCATGGTATATAACGTCATTTATAGAATTCCTTGAGTATTTGGAGCAGCAGTCCTTGTCTCACATCATGTTTATCAGTCATATATATATATATATGTCATTCATATAGAACACCATGTCTCAATCCAAATCCATCCATTAAATAATTAAATAATTAATTAATCAAATCTGATAATTAATTCAACGACTAATTAAAAATACAAATATCCCATCAAATAATTCTACAATTAATTAACCATTTATCATCACAATAGTTAATAATTAATTAATTATTAATTATTCATAACCACATGCTAGTCAGGTAGATAATTAAATCTACATTTAATTATCACAATTCCTTAACTGAAAACATGATAATTGATTCACCAATAAAATATACTTAATCTATTATTAATAAAAGATGTTATTAAAATATACCATATATATAACTTAATGAAACAATTAACTAAGTTCTCATTACCATTAATTAATCCCCCAATTAATTAATCTATAAAACAAATCATATCCCACAATTAATTTTACAGAATTAATTATCTAATTCTAAATCTCAACTCTCCATAAATAATTTATAAAAAATTTCCATTTATTTAATTCATTATTTATTAAAATGGATCAACAAGGTCAACATCCCTTAATTAATTGAATTATTCATTAACACTATTCAAGAACCTCATCATCCCATGATTAACTCAACTGTCAAATATTCATTCTCTAGAATCAACCCATAATCTATCAGTACTAACAAAATGATATAGGGAAGACTCAAACCATATGAAAATATGATATAACACTACCACTAATTAGGGGATATTATCAGAGCAATCAAATATCCTATTCATTTATGGCATTTTATATGGCTAGAATCTGATTCTATGGTGGCTTTGTAATTACTCAAACTGATATCCGGAAATGTCCCATGGGTTATGCTTCCTTATTGGGTTGAATGCCTTCACCTTCTTGATGATATTATCATTGATGTGACACATGTTTATAGGGAGTCCAATCAAGTTGCTGATGCTCTATCAATGATAGCTTTTGAAGAGTCTTGTTACAAATTGTCCTTTATGGATCTTGAATGTTTCATGCGCTTTGTTGAGGCAAGCGATTGTGTCACGGTGTTTACCAGACATTTTAAATCTCTTTTCTGATGATTTGTTTCTTGACATTATTTTTTAATAAAATTTGGTATGGGTGGATCTTTGATTCATCCCTGGGCCTTTTTAGTTAATTTTTTTTTGAAGGGAATGCAACTTGATTGACGTTTTGAAAAAAAAATACATGATATTACTTATCATAGAAATCAGTTCTGACATCTATAATTTTAAATCCTTAAACATGATAAATTCCACTTAAAAGGAATTCAATATAAATACTTCACTTCATGGATATAATTTCTAAGAAATGTTATGTAATAAATTTATTAATTCATTTATAAAATTTAGGACTTATAAAAGGACGCTACCTCAATATGGAAACAAATTAATACTCATAATCTTGATTTAAAAGAGAAAACCAATACACATTTGGTCTGTATTACCATGAATACTCACCTTCATATATATATATATATATATATATCCGTGTGTGTGTGTGTGCTTGTGTGCGCGTTGTCTACAGCATTGATTATTTGTTCACTAAATAAATAATGGAAGTCCAAAACTAGTTCAATAAGGCATATGAATACTTCTAGACACATGGGATTCAAATGAAACATTATAATGAAAATTATTTAGTGAAAAACCCAGAAACGATATAAATTATTACATCTAAAATAAGGCTAATGAAACAAATTTGCCTGAACTGCCTCTACTTTTGAGAAATTTTCTGCAATGTGGACCAATAGGTCTCAAGAACCCCATTTCACAACCATAGAAAAAATAAAACCTGAAGTTCAAGTTTCCACAAACCCCTAAAATTGGATAGAAATATATCATACAACAATGAAATGTTGAATATCTAAAGCGAAGAATAAAAATATGAGAGAATATTATTACATGAATGATCAGACAAAACTCAAGATGAAAATTGGAGGAATCTATTGTGGATGGAGAACCCGAAAGTGGGGGTCATGTTGTATAAGATCTGTTAGGAGAGTCTCATGCACTACTACAGGTCATCTGCAGGTCACACTCCAATTGTGAATCACATCCGGGATGAGGATGCACCATGGGAAGAGGACCAGCCATGAGGAGGTGCTATTGTGTACCACCATGGAGGAGATGCCATGTGTGGTATAGGGCTACTGATATGGGGGTGCTTGCTTCTGTTGGAGGTTTTGCTGAGGGAGGGATTGTGCACCGCAAAGAGTAGGTCTGGTGGAGGGATACATACAATAGAAGATAAGGGAGGAGGGGATACATGGAGGATGCTAGTGTACCTCCTTATGCATTGTTCCTTAAAGGGGGAATTAGTGGGGGTTTAATTTTCCCTTCTAATCTTATCCCAACTAAAAAAACTAAATACCTACAATAATTTAATTTTAATTAAAACTACTAAATTAAAAATGTTATAATATTAATAACAGTTATAAAAATAGTCATGAAATTATTTATATTACACCATTTCATCTATTCCATTAAAACCAAAAACCTTTCTTTAATTACAATTATTAATAATAATTATAACCCGAATCACCCATAATAATAAGAATCTCATAATTATTATTCAATACATTGATATACCCAACACCTCCATGTTAAAAAAAATAAATTCTTCATAAATTCATTATTTAATTAAATTTTTCTTTGAGATCCGCAATATCCACATTAATTTTACATAAATATTACACCCCATAAAACAAGAAATTATAATATTTTAAAATAAATGTTACACAACATTAATCTTGAAACTAAATTCTTTTAACATTCAAATAATTTATGAAACCAAAATAATAATAATAATAATATCATTACTATTATGACACATTATCCTATTTAGACACAAAAAACCCTTTTAATATTATTTATTTAAAATAAATAAAATATTATGCTAGGTAAGATGCAAGAGATGGACCACAACCATGCACAACCCACGAAGATCCATTAACGTGTACTTTTCTGGATCTGGTGATCCAGAGACATTTCAAAACACCCGTGAAAATTATTGAGTATTCACCCATGTCAAAATACAACTCCATTATGTATTCTAACACTCATAATAACTTTCCAGAGATTGGATTAAAACTGAAATATCGATAAACAGAAAAGGTTTGAAATCCATTGAAATTTAAACCCAGTTGAAAAAAATGGGATATTTTAATCTACCCACATAAAAATATATCATCTCTATGATGTCATCTAGAACTACTAAAACATCTTCTAACTCACCATGGTAAAGAATTATTGTTTAAAAAAACCTTACATTTCCAAAATCTGAAGGCACTACTAACCAATACATAGGTCCAACCACTTAATTATTTAAAACATGATCAAATGGTCACTAAAACAGGGCTTACATCTGAGTCCATTACTGGGACCCCATTGATGAAACAGAATTAATCTCAATAAACCAAAAAAAATTAGATGCGCCTGATTACCTGGAAATACATTACGGTCCCAAAACCCACACTCACCCTTTACATGGTGACATGCCTTTAAAAATCATTACATCACCAACCACATGTCCACCAAAGTCCTTTCCCGACCACTGGTGACATTACCAAGTCAATACATCACAAATCTATTTTTAAAAAAACATTTCCAACATGAATGAAGGCATAGCCCAAAAAAACCTCACATCCCACATATAACCCAGATAATAACCACTCATTAATACCAACAACATTTAAAACAATAGTGTGTCATAAGAAAAACATTAACTTACTATCTCCATGATGATGTTAAGTTAGGTGATATGCTCATCTTATTTTAAATAGTACAATAAGTGAAAACGTAGGTCTCTATAATATCAATCATACTATCACAGGTTAAATATTTACACAAAAAGCTCATCTTCTCCGGCAAACACACAATCAACCAAACCTCGATGCATATATTACCAAAGGAATATGCATTCATTCAATGATTTAAATGGAATCTCTTTTAAATAAAGAAGGTTTTAAAGGGATTACCACAATTTAAAACTTATCAATGTTTTGCTTACATGCAAGCACTGAATCATTTACAAAAATTGAAGCGACACTACCCACTTTTGGATTTGTAATGTCGTCACAAGAAAAGATCAACCGCTCAATAGCGCAAAATTTCTGAACACATTAAAAGGACATGTGTCATAAAAAAACCATGATCAAGAGTTCAAGATATTTCATGAAAGGAGAAAATTAAAATGACCAGCTTTTCAAAAAACCCATGTCATATAAATACTTTCGAGCAGTAGGATGTAACTGATTCTTTAAAGATCATGTTAATCTACTACAGAGATGACATGAAACCATACTCAATAACACATGAATTTTTATATCATATTTGTGTTTCCTCAAACAATTATTATCATTGATGACGCCATAACTAGTCATCCATTTATACTAAGAAGAATGTGTCTAACGACCAACCAATCCTCTAACTATGTCATATGCATGTCTATCCTACTGAACTAATCATTAATCAAGGCACATTCAAAGATTAAATGTCATGAAAAAATGGCCAACCATCCAAACAAAAATGATTTTTTAAAACAGAAAAAAATATAAAAGAGACAATGACACCCAAATTGTTTCAACATTAATATTCACATTGGGAAAAATAAAATTCAGGCTCTATGGTTAATACCTACCATATGATAGACTCTAACGAAACATAAATGTCAACCCTCTCTCTTGGTCACACATAAAAGAAATCTTAAGGTTCAATACCTTCTTTATAATTTTATCGATTTAATTAATTCCTTTCAACCATTTAAAAATTGAATGAATTTCAACAAACAAAAAAGTAATTTTTCACAACATGTTACTTGGTTTTCCATCAATTCCCCATAGATTAAAAAAATGAAATAACATGCATCCTACTTAGACATTTCACATGTATTGTTATCCAAATATAAACATGGAATTTTGAATCTATATTCCACTAAAAAAATGGTGACCTTCAAGGGTCCTATTTAATCAATACAAGTTCATCAAAAAGAAACCAAACAATAGTTAGTTCAGTAAATACTCAATATTTTCACATTTATAACAATTTTTTCCCTCACAATGTTAATACATGGTTCAGTCACATGGGTGGCCATATACCAATCGATAAGTTTCCCATTCACATTATCACTGACATATGTCTTCCATTTATCATAATTAACATTAGTTTAACATTTTAACTATACAAAGAATTTGTGCACAACATAAAATCTTTAGCTTGTTATCAGAAGAGGTAACACACCAGCATGATATTACACAAAATCATGGAAATGTTATAAAACATGATATTCACATTGTCAAAATGGAATATAAACACCAAATATGATTAAATTTGTCTCTGAAACATGATATCAATAAAATAAATCTAAATAATTACATGTCATGTCACATTTTCAGTGCATGAAATCCTCATTTTGAGGCATCTTAATAACGCAACTAGATGACATTGAATTTTTGCATGAATTGTGAATCTATATGTTCCTAAGATGATGTTTGTATGCAATTTTCCATCTTATCTATCCATGAAATTTTTTTTTTCAAAATTCGAAAAATAAATAAGCAGCTGAAAATATGCCTGTCACTCGAGGTGAAATCATATCAACTATAAACTGAAATACTACAATCATAAATTCCCATCCTTGGCCACATGGGCATTCGCATACATGGGGTGATCAATCAAAAGCATGATTATTATCCCAAGCACTGAAACATTCCAACTCTTTTGTCCACCAACCCCAAAACTGTAAGACAAAGGAAAACCTACATATGATACCATATTGTAAGGTCCCATCCCAGTATCCCACAAACTCATAGCCAGACTGGTTTCGACATGAACTCATGTGTGTTTCCCCATATTCTAGTGGCTAAAAACTAATAGTGAGGGTTTATGGATAGTCAGTGGGGAATGTATACAAACTTATTAGAGAAAAAACATTGGAAATTGTCATAAAATGGTGGATGTAGTGTTAATAACGATAAAAGAGTAGATTAAATAATTTTATAAATCATGTAAAAAAATGGTCGATGAAAATTTTATATAATGATTTTATGTTATGATTTTACCACTATAAAAGTGATATAAAATACATCATGATTTAAAAATCTATAAAAAATTAAATAGTTTTTCAAAGCCCCTTAGGTGATCTCCTCTAGCATCCTGATATTCTTCTCAGTCCCTTGTTTTTATCTCCCATGAATATGAAACAAAAAAATCCTACAACCAAATAAATACTACTCAGGTACCCAAATGCAATGGCGTCTAGATTAGGTAGTGAGAAATAAATCTTAGTAGACTATGACCCACAATGACTACCCCAAATATAGACATCAAATATATAATTTAAACAGTGTTCGTGTGTATAGAAGTAACAACATAATTGAATACATAAACTACTACCTGTCTAGGTTCCTAAGGGGCACTTGAAAAAGATACATACTTCAGTTCATATCCATAAATAATAGTATGAACATGAACTATATATATAATTCATAAATAAACTATTAAACACATTATTTTTTATTTTTTACTTAACCAGATAAATCCCCAGTTTCCCCTAAACACCTGTATCTCAATAATTGGCTCGTCCATGCCGGAGTATAAATAATTTCTCATATTCAATTCACAAATAATTACATCACATCATCTTTCATTAGCGATTAAGTCAATTTATATATGAACAATTGGACCATAGTTTAATGTCATTTAATGGATTTAGAATTTCATTTCTAGCACCCTCGTGAATATTTGGAGCATCAGTCCTTGTCTCACAACCCATGTGTATTTGGAGAATTAGTCTTTGTCCCATAAAATAATGTTTACATGCAATTAGGGTGTAAGAAAACCTTGTCTAGTACCCATGATTATTTTTAGCATCAGTCCTAGTCATACAACCCATTTATAATTCATAAATATATATTTATCATTGGGGTAGAATGTCATGTCTAACACTCCAAAACCATCTATTAATTAATTCATAAATTAATAAATAATATTCATTAAATAATTCATACACTAATTAACAACATAAATCTCTCTTCAAATAATTATACAGTGAATTATCTATTAAACATCTCAATATTTAAAAACTAACTTATAATTAATTAATATTAAAAACAAGAAATCCAACTAGATAATTTACTCATCATTTAATTATCCAAATTTATTAACTGGAAAATTTGTAATTAATTCACCAATCAATTATTTTTATTCCTTTAATAATATAATCGAGTAGTTAAATATAAAAAATCTAATAGTTAAGAAAATATTTAACAATATACATGATATGATTAATTAGTCCATCAATTAATTAATCTTCAAAACAAATCACATCCCACAATTAATTTACCAGAATTAATTATCTCATTGTAAATCTCATATCTCCGTAATTAATTAATAAAATCATATTATTTAATTAATTATCAATTAATTAACGTGATTATACCATGTCAACATCCCTTATGTAATTTAATAATTAAATAAAACTATTCATGGACCTCATTATCCCATGATTAACTCAATAATCAAATATTCATTATATGGCATCAACCTTTCTTTTTTCAGTACTAATAGAAAGAAAATTGAAAACTAAAACCACAACAAAAAATTATATAACACGACCAATACTTTTTTGGATTGAATGAAACACACCTCATTTAAAGGGTTTTATCATAGAAACATGATATTATGTATCACACAAATCACTTATGAAATTTATCATTTTAAATCATTTTAATGGTAAATAAACATTAAGAGGTATTAAACATAAATAATTCAAATAATGGATTTAATTTATTATAAAAGTAGATTAAAAAATTATTAACGCATTTATAAAATTTATTACATGGAAGGGGACCCTACCTTAGGGAGGAACCAAATTAATACTCAACTGCTTGACATAAAGGTGGGAACTAACCAAAAAATAGTCTATAGTGGCACACAGGCACACCTTCACACACACACACACACACAAGATATATATATCTATGTGTTTGTGTCTGTTTGTGTGTGTGTGTTTTCTACAACCTTGAATAAAAATGATTCAAATCAATAACAAAAGACTAGAACCAGTGAAACAAGTCCTACACACCACCCACCAGATACCAGGGATTCATATGAAATATTTTATCCCAATTTTGATAGTTAAATACCAAATAAATGATATAAATTTTTAACTCCAAATCAATGCTGATGAACTGGATCGGCCCGAGAAACCTCTCCTTCATTGGAGGTTGTTGTAACCAGACAAAGAGTTATCGAGAACCCTGTTGCATAATCATAGAACCTAATAACACCATTAAATTCGGTTACCAAAAAACCTAAAGTCATATGATAAATTAATCAGACTAGAAAAACATGTCGAATCACCAAATAGACAAAGAAAAATGTGAGAGAAAATTATACCTTGAAGGATCATACCAAACACAATAAGAAAAATGGATGAATCGATCTTGGATGGAGAACCATAAGGGGGGATCACGTTGTATGAGATATTCTAGGGGAGTCATGTGCACAACTATAGGTCATCTGTGAGTTGTGTTGCTGATGTGAATCATTGTTGGAAGGTAAGCACACCATGAGAAGATATTCAACCATGTGGAGGTGTGGCTGAGGACTGCTGTTGAGGATAAGAGGTGCGCGACATAGGGTTGCTGAAAGGGGGGGTGCACACTACTACAGAGGGTCTGGCGATGGAGGTCTCATACACCAGAAGGATAAGGTTCGAAAAAGGGAGTCATACCATGGAGGAGAAGGGATAAGAGGCTGTGGAGAAGAATCTTATGCACCACCCTATGCATCGTGCCTCAAAGGGGGCAAAATTAGGGGATTTCTTTTCCCTTTAATATTTAATCCCACAAAACAAATACCTCACATTATTTAATTGAAACTAAATCAAGTCAATAAATATAGTAATAATATTTATAATAATTATATTTATAGTCATGAAATTATTATTACTAAACCCAGTCATATATTACTATAAAACCAACACCACTAATTTAATTACCATTATTAATAATAAGTATAACCCATATCATTCATAATAACAATAATATAATTATTATTATTAATGAGACCATTAATAAACCCTATAACTCCATGTTAAAAAAAATTCTTGATAAATTCCATATTTAATTAAACTTTTCATTGAGAGACCAAAAAATCCTCATTAATTTACAAAAATGTTACACTCTATTAATCATGAAATTACTATAATTTATGATAATTTTTACACCACATTAATAATGAAACTAACATATTGTCACATAAAAATAATTTATGATACCACAATAATGATAGTAAAATAATAATTATTAAGGCAGTAATCTATTTAAGAAAAAAATCATCCATTTAATATTATATATTTTATTATAAATAAATTATTATGCTGGATAAGCTACACGGGTTGGACTGCAATAGTGAGTAGCCTGTACAGTTCCATTAATGTAGATTTTTTGGATCTGGTCCTCCAGAAACTTCTCATAACACCCATGAAAATTAAAGGCTATTCACACAATTCCAAAAACAACCCATTTACATTTGACAACAGTCAGAACAATGTTTTAGATCTCTGTTTAAAACCTGGACTATCGATAAAAGGATAAAGTTTGAAAAACGTCATAATTTAAACCGAGTTCAAAAAAACGTGATTTGATAATCATGGAACCCGACCATTGTACACTAAACATATTCATAAGAAAGAATCATAACTCTCTACATTTAATCAATTGGTTATCCAATTTGGAACCCATTACGTCATATCTAGTTCCTTCCCCAACACCCACTATCAAATCTAGATGTATTTCATCATCAATGAAGTTAACTTATACCATGTAATCTAGGCCTCCCAGCTCACATACCACATCATTCATCCCACAATTATACATCCCATGATAATATAGCATCGTGGTCTCCCCTCACCCAATCAAATCTCATAGAAAAACTCTCATCTAGAGCATATCACAAAAGAATATGTAAATAAACATCCATAGACAATAAGGAAAATCTATGAAATAAAAAAAAGTTATCATTCCTTCATATATAACCAAGATCTCACAATTACAAACTCTAGTTCATAATTTTTCATAATCAAATGAGAAACATCAACCATATAAATTATCATTATCAAAAAATGAGATCTTATTCCATCACGAGTTATCCAATTCATTATTCATATGTTCCAAATATGGACAACAGAATACAAAAATCAATGACAATATAAAAAAAATTTATTACGCACTCTAGAATTAACCTAGTTTTATAAAACTGTGATAAGTACCATTATAATTTAACATACCTGTTTTTATTATCAATATTCTCAAAAATAATTTTTCTTATTCAAATTGTTTAAAAATTATCTCAGTGATATGGAATAACATTTAATTACACATGTTCATTTTATCAATTTTGTTGTAAAAAATTAAAAGGAATATATTATTTAAAAATGATTCTTATTTCAGTATTATGATAATTAAACATCAATTAATTCATAAATTATATTCTTTAATAAATTTAATATGATACTCCATGAATAAAAATATTATAACAATATATATAAGTAATAGCATGATATCTAGAAAATCAAGAAGAAAAACATAATAAAAGTATTAAAGAATCAATATAATATTACTAAATAATTCTTTAATAATAAATCTAAATAATTATAAGGTAAATATTACTACCACCCAAATGGATAAGCCAATATTAAATATTCAATTCACGTAAATAAATGAAGAATGAACCAATCCCCTAACATTGAAGTATAAAAATTCTTCACATAAGATTGGCTCAATATTTGAAATCCTAAAAACCTATCCAATAAGAAGATGAATCTCTACAAGGATTCCACAGAAAAAATGAACCCACCAAAAAACTATAATAATTCCATTATAAAAATAGAGACATTACACCAATAAATGGAAAGTAAAAATAAGAGAAACTAGATTAATGATCCATGATAAAAGTTGTATAAAACACCTCATATAAACACATATCAAAGATGGGATACTAAGGATCTGTCTACATTGAAATAATACCCACATGCCTAAAAATTTGGTTATTAGGCAACTAGAGTTTGAGAGGGGTATAGGTGTTGAGGAATAATCCTTAGTTGATGTATCCTTCATAAGTTTGATGCAAATTCTTTTTAAAGATTTGAATTCCCTAATAATTATATGTAAATTTTGGGATTCAGATCTATCCAAAAAAAGAATCACCTTATACGATTTATCCTACTAAATTTACATGCTGGAAAACACATCGTGAACTAGCCACAAAATGTCAGGATCATATTTTTGGCCTTGGACTAAATATACACCAGAATTGAACTAGGTATACATGATGTAATTCAATTAAACACCATGTATTATACCTATCTAAATCTTTTAGTAGTTGGAACCCTCCAAGCATTCTCTTAGTCTCTTCTGAGCACCAATAGCTTTAGAAAATCTGAAAGGACTAGACTACATAAATATGGGTCCTTATTTTATATACCACTCAAAAAATTATTTTACATGATAATCCAAATCCATGGTTATATAAGAAATGAGAAGGGGTCATCAAAATAGACACCCCATGAGATACCTCTTAATGATCTCACCATCATAAGAGCTTAACTACCTCACTCATATGAAACAAGTGAAAAACCATGTTACATTAAAAAATATACCATAAAACCTATACTTAGTGTGATACTTGTAATGTGAGAGTAAATACATAATAATAAATAAGTAGAAATGATATCATAATATATAATGGTGAACATGTATAGGATAACAGTTCTACAAGATAAGATCTAAAAATAAAAAGAACAAGGTTTTTAATGTGAATATCTGACTCATGTTGTACTATCTTTCACAACAACCTATTTCCACAAGAAACAAACAAAGGGAATATAATTATAGCTCAAAAACATATCCTGGATATCTAGGATAACTATAAAATACTCCTTGCAGGTTACATTATCATTATCATTTATCTCACCCTAGTCAATGATAAGAGAGGAATCTTAAAGAAAATGATTAATATGGGACACATTAAAAAAATCACCTATCTAGTTCATCTGTGTGGGAAGTTCTATCTAGTATACCATGAATAGAATATTATACAATCCCTTATATGAAAAAACATACTGTGTACAAATATTAAAACAACAATCAATCTTTAATTGTCCCTAATGAGTATTCACCTTCAGAAACACATGTTATCCAACATTTAACTCCAGATATCTCCTCCTACAATCGACATAGGATTTATGTTGATCATGTATTTTATTCATATTCATATGAATTGGCTAATAAATCATTATTTTATTCGAAACTAGTTTCATATTGAGAATTGAGGAATCCCCAACCCCAGTCTAGCACAATAAATGAACAGAAAGGTCGGTTGTAAAAAAAACAAACAATTAAATAGAAATTTGGGTGTGGAAGCAATTATTTTAAGAAAACTCAACCAACGGAAGGTGACACATCCTCAAATTGAAAAAAACCATGGAATAATAAAGATACATGTCTTTAGAAGTCTAGATGGTCCACTTTGTGTTACCATATATCTATGGGTTAAATGATTTTCAATGGAATAAATTAGAACCAAAATCTTACTGGAGACCTTTCCACACCATGGATATAAAATTAGGATCCCAAACAATTATGATCATAATTTGCACTCTATGGATTCTCACCACCTCCTACAAATAAATCCTCTAATCAAACTCCCCTACTATTACATCCCAGATATCTATAATGTTGTATGTTTTCTTTGAAAGATCCACTATCACCCATATAAAATAATAACATTCTAGAGATTGAGGTAAAATGGTATCAATGTCCATCAATATGTATAACCACTTAAACTGTGGAGTATCTAATGGATGGAGAAACCCATTGAGAACACGATTTCTAGTCATCATCCTTTGGTAGACCAAACATTGGGAAACAAACATTGAAACATAATTCTTCAATATTGTTCACCAAAATTGAACTCTCAAATCTCAGTACATATTTTTCATGAAAGGATGTACTGATAAAGGAAAATATGGAACTCATGGAGTGCATTCTCACCCATCGATGATGGAATGATAACCCTGGAATGGAACATCACTCATTGTTGTCCATCCTCATACCAACCATCAGGGGAATCATAAATAACAACTCGGTCCCACTACACATCTATTTTAAAATCCCCCACCTGGGACTCCTCCATCTACTACACTAAAAATGACTATAATTTCATCTTGAAAAGAAAAAACCAATATACCACTATTCCCATATCTAGATTCATTGTTGATAGTTCTTCAATTACACTATAGGAATCTCTAGATTCCGAGATGGAATTACATTGGAACTTACCCCTCAATGAATCATTATCAAAAACTACCTTTCCTAGGGTATATGAAATCTATGACTCATAGTCCTATATGAATTACATCCATAAATTCTCACTAATGTTCATGTATCACTAGGAAAAGTCACACCATAGGCTCTTATGGTATGTAAATACCACAAAACACTCACTAATGAGGTAATGTCTCCACAAATTCAAATTAAGCATAACTTCCTCCAACTCAATATAATGGGAGTAATAGTTACACTCAAAGGTACATAACTATTGAGAAACATAAGAAAAAAACATTTTTCATCTACATCAGAATACAGCCATGAGAAGATGAAGATCCATATAGAAAATCTCAAGTAGAACTCTCTCTATAGAAAAAAGAACAGTAGTATTGAACAACATCATATTCAGATACTCAAATGATTTTGGATAGTAGAAAGTCCAAAATAATGACAGATCTCTCTGCGTCAAGGATTTCAAATGTGTCACAATGTGAGTGAAATTGGCTAAGAAAGTTATATAATTTCCCACAAAACCACATAATCTATGTTCCTCAGGAAAAATATTAGAGAATACTAAGAAAAAAATGTAGTATCTTCATAGATACATAATAACTCCCCATTTAGAGACACCATTAAAAATGAAACAAACATCATGATCCCAAAAATCACATTTAAAAGTATTTGAAATAGATTACCGTGATGAAAAAGTCAACAAATGTAATGAATATTCTCTTCATAGTCCTCCTCAGATGGGCAGTATAAATGAATATAGTTAGTGAAACCCACAACATAATTATAATAGGACACTCTAAACACTACTTTAATCAACACCAAGAAACAATTATGGGAATTTTTTACATTCAATGACATCACAATTAACTTCTAATTCACATGGAAACAATGAAAAGAAGTCTTTATGATATCCTAATCCTTCAGCTACATATAATGATATCTCGACCATAAATTATTCTTTGATAATTATATTATTACCTTCAGTTGGTCAAATAAGTCATTAATCTATGGAAGAGGATATCATTTCTTCACTTTATCTTGAATAATGTGATGATAATCGATATAAAGACAAAAAATGAAATAAAAAATATTCCATAACAAAATTGGTTCACCCCAAGGTGAAAAACATAGATAGAAAAACCTCACATAAATAGACCATTAAGCTGTTCACACAGTTCTCACAACTCAAAAGGATTCATCTTATAAGGAGACATTGAAATAAGATACCCAACTAGATGTAGCTCGATCCCAAACCTAATATTCTATTGAGGGGGTAATGCTACAACCTTCCCTAGAAAGGCATCAGTATACTTTTATAAAACCATGGTAAACAATGACTAATGATCCTTCTCTGTGATCAATATCTACTCTTCCATTTCTGAATATAAGGGAGGAACATTCTTGTGACCCATCTGATGGTCTCACTCAAGAACACACACCCCTGGCTCACTATCAACATAATGGAACACAACATGAATCCAAAAAACCAATAATATCCCAAAATGAATAAAACCTATTCATAATAAGTATGATTTTATTTTGATTTATCTATAATCATATAAAATTTCCCCACGATTGATGACGCCCCAGTACTAGCTCACAATCACTACATATTCGAAACATGTAAGCACGCTATCAAACTGGTGTAGTCAATGCCAATGGCATTAGAAGCCTCTCAACATTATGACCTAAATAGTGGAAAAGGATAAGTAACATAAAAGAGTTTATCTCATCTAAATTAATCATAGAATAATCCCATTTAGTAAAATAGAAAATGGTACCTCAAATGATATCTTTCTCACATGGGAATAGAAACACTAAAGTAAAAAAGCTATGCACAACCCAAACTATGACCTCCCATAAAATCCTAAAAACCAAATACATGTCAACAATCTACATTTGAGTAAGAGAATCATTTCGAGGATATATGTTTCTTCCCATATCAACATTGGTGAACCCAGACTAGAATACCTCGATACCTTTTCCTTTCATAAATCTTTCCCAATGGAGTAACATAAATAAAAAATCGTAGACCAAAATGATTTCTAAAAATGTTCAAGAACTCAAAATGATAAATAGATCAACCTCCATAAATAAAATTGTGTTTATTCACATTACATAGATAAGAGAGATACCACCCCAGGGTAACAAGAAGATGAAAGATGAGACCTAACCCCAGTTGATCAAAAACACTTTTTTGTTGAAAACTATGAGCCGCGTACAATAGATCATCATCACAAGTAATCCTGAAGACTCCCCTATCTTGAAGATCTTGTTCTGGACCACATAATGTCAGAAAGCATGGAACATTATATCACCATGATATAATTATTCACCATATAATTAGTGATCTAATAGTGAATATCTTGAAACCAATTGTCCATAAATTCATATCCATATCCAACTCATATTGAAATAGGTCTGTGGAAGATCACAAAAGGGTCCTAAAATGGATAAAAAATCATGAAAATTGAAACTCCCCAATTAATGGGTAAGAAGATCCTAGTGGGTGGAAGCCTTCATGGTGAAAGAGATGAAATCAACTTAGAACTCATCTTGAAACATTTCCCAAGAGATTCATTACTCTTTACAATCATCAAGAAGTAAGAACCACCAATGCCTCCTACATAATGAAGAATGGTTAAAATAATATAAACATAGTCATCTTTATGAGAATATGTCAGATTCAATTTTATCTTATCCTCTTCCAACATTCCATGTTTAAATTAATCTGAAATGTAGAAATCAAACATATATTTAATTTGTAATTTAAAGTATTATAGTTTCCTCCTCCATGTTTTATCATCATCAACCTATGCTATGAGGTTATATAATAGTACATCATTCTAAACATATTTTGAATGAACCTAATGATTATGTCGACACTGATCCATTTCATCAATATGAAAAAATGATAGTTCTCCTAAACAAATAACATGGAATATTTAACTTTAAGTAATTGTCTATTATTTATCCTGTTATGATTATATGCCATTTTAAGGTATACCCATTTCAATTATTGGTTCAAAAAAATCGATACATAATCTTTTCCTAGGTCTATAACAAAAATACATTTTCACTTTGTTTAGTGGGATAAATAAAATTAAAGGATCTTTCATCAAATCACAGGTGGGCCTAAATACCCATGTCTAAGCCAGTCTCATGTTTTAACATCTCCAACGAAACATTGATGGAGGTATTTAACTACCTACCCTTGAAATCGTACATTTTCCTAACTCCATACATTATCTCAATCCTCAAACATGAACCTTAGATAACATTATGTTACAAACACATCCACCCATAGTATACTCCACATAGGTATGGAGTGATGGAATAAATATCGTGACTACCCATGTCCAACCTCTAACAGGCCATGAGATGAAGAGTAGTGCAGAGGTTAATATATCATACATATGGGTGGTATTAGCCTCTCATAGAATCTTTATTTTAAAGGTAGTGATAAAGAAATATAATAATGACCCCCACCAGTTTTTTGACTTTACCTAATGTTTCACATCATGCTCCATATATATATCAAATAATCCAACCCAGTGACACTTGGGAAGGGCATCAGAACATGCACCTCATGAATCACATCATCCATTAATACCATCCTTCCACATCAAATCTCTATATATATTATCCACATAGTTTAACAGTGACATCATAG
The DNA here is from genome assembly GCA_963277665.1 of Viscum album. Lineage (NCBI taxonomy): Eukaryota > Viridiplantae > Streptophyta > Magnoliopsida > Santalales > Viscaceae > Viscum > Viscum album. Next base: position 1,349,408,160 of record OY728150.1, on the reverse strand, counting down.
TCGTTCTTACCTGTATCATACATTAGGTTTTATACCTTAATCCATTACATCCCATACACTATGTAAGGAACCACTAGCCATTACAACCAACACATGATATGCCAATATTAATATTTGGGATACATTATATGGTATTACATGTCTGTAAGATAACCATTATACATTACATCCCTCTACCCACGTATATGGGACACTAACTACCATGCATTCCAGCACCAGTGGGTAACAATAGAAGAGATCATTGTGAGAAAAAGTATCCTTTATTCAATCATCCTACTAAAATGTTTAAGAAAACATTCTCTTAAAGTCCATTTGGGGGTCATCAACCATAAATGGCATGGTTATGGTAGAATATTAAATCTTGAATATACATGATATAATATATCTGAAAATCAGTCAATGGGAATAATTTAATTTTAGAATCAAATACAACTAACATCCCTCTGACAAAGGGTAACCACGGTAATTGCCAAATATCATATAAGAACACCGAAATTTAAAGAGAAACATTAATTACTTCATTAGTTTTATCATTGATTGCATTAATTAATCTTTTTTCTATTAATTAACAACTGAAATTATACCACATTAAATTAAATCTGTTATTAGAGTAATTCATATTCCCACCATGAAAAATCAAAACCATGTCAATAATTTATAATGATTAATATATTTTTATCATTTTTATTCCATCATTACCAACAGTGCTGGCTAAGAATTATATTTCCATTATTATCATCATTCTATAGTATTTGTACTGTTGGAAAAATATCCTTTAATACCACCAATATAAAGCATGAAATTAATCACGTCTAGTGGCCTCAAGTAGTTGGGGAATGTAATACAAATTAAACAAGAAACCTGACCATAGACCATTAAAAATTTCCTAATCAACCATCCCAACTCTCAGAACCACATCAATAGGTAAGCCCCTATTTAACTTGTTCCATCATCTCTACTTGCATCCCTGAATACTATATAAATATCCTACTAAATATCCCCATCATAGGAATCAACTACTTCCATATCATCTGGGTATCCCTGCACACATATAGCATTATCCATTCTAGGATCACCTATCTCAGCCTCATATCACATCCAAGCCTCCCTCCCAATATCACATAAAACAGTGAAGCTCACATGTAGAGAAAATCATAAAAAAATTATGAAAGAACTAGAATATAAATTAGTGAAATATTGTCCCTAAAAATAAGTCATCTAGACTTCAAACATAATTGAGCTATCTTGGCTCCAAACTCATAGCACTAGAACTTATATAGAACATGAGAAACATAAGCCCTATAAATTTTCATTATTAAAAAAGTGGTACTTATTTCATAAATATTTAACCGATTCACTATTCATAGGATCCATCTATGGGAAAACAAAGGCATAAAAAATTAAAAATAAATGAAAATATTAATTATGATCTATAGAATAAAACTTGTGTTATCAAACTATGAGAAGTACTATTATCATATAGAAATAATTTTATTTATTATCAGAATTCTAAATAACCAATATCATGCTTCATATTATTTAACAATTCCCTTAATCACATGGAATAATTTTAATTTTAAATGCGCATTAAATTATTTTTATCATTATAAAATTACAAGATACATCAAATTCCAACATGCCTCTTCCTTAATTATTATGAAAATTAATTTTCAATTAATTTCTATGTTATGTTATTTACCAATTACAATAAGATATTATAATAATTATAAAAATAATATAACAAATAATTACATAGATATCACATTATCTAGAAAATCTAGAGGCAACCATTGTTTATTGATTATGAGATTTCATGGAAATATAAAGGCAACCAATTATCCTAGTATTAAACATCAACATGAGATCAAAAAATTCATTATTAATATTGAAAAATAATTATTTGTTTAATTTAATAGGAATCTGAAGTGATAATCCTTGTTCAATTTATGATTACATGTAATAAAATAGAGAAACAAAGTATCAATTACCTCAAAGGAATCTACGTTCTTCACACAAGAGTGGTACTACATTGAGGATCTCAATATCCTCTACCATAAAAATAAGAATCCCTCCATGAATGTTTCAGCACAAGCAAAAAAAATACATATAATTATTCCATTAGAAAATGGCGATGATCTGACACTACATGGAAAGAATAAAGAAGATAAACTGGATATATGAAATACAATAAAATATATAGAACAAACCTAAAAAAATATTGATTAAATGTGAGATGAAAAGGATTGATACTTATCAATGAAATCCCCATACACCTAGAAATATTGTGAATGAACTCCATGAGTATGATAGGGTTGTTGTGTTTGAAGGAAAAACCCTAGGCACTGATGGCATTATAGGAGCCCGGCATTGGGAATTTACGAGGTGTGAAACCCTTTTTCACATCATGTATATATCATCCTTTAGATCTTTCCAAAAAAAATGTCACCTCAATTATTTAATCTTGAAAATTTATACACTATGAAACAACCTATGAACTAGACTAAAAAGCCTATAATTTATTTTAGGACATGAACCAACCATACACAAGGAATAAATTACGAGTACATGATGTGAAACACTTTCATGTTGTTTATTCTACCTATTTCTATCTTTTAGTAGAGAATCCTATCCTGAAATTCATTAGGAATCCATTGAGGACCAAAATATTCAAGAACTCTAAAAGGATAATACTACCTTTATATGATAAATTATAAATACTACCCTTATAATACTAATAAAAATAATGGGTTACCCATATATATAAATTTAATGATAAAGGATTCATTTATGAAGCCATTAAAAAGGGTCGTACCATTAAAAAATTAATTAAATATAAAAATTGAATTATATAATGTCTAGGTTACCCTTCTATAAACCTCAAAAATATATTTACCTCTTTGTACCTATAAAAAACATTCTTGCATTATTGTAATATGTATTTACCATATATTAGACTATAACCTATACATTGGTGTAATATTAATATTTCAAATTTTTTTAACTTCCACTTAGAAGACATAAAATTATATCCCAAATGTGGTTTCAGAACATTTAGTAATTGATAATGTTATAATTATTGTCCTCTAAGAACATCTCATCCTCTATATGACTGCCATGAATTTATTCTCCAGAAAAAAGGGCCATTGATATTGAAAACCAGACTTCCCATCCACACTCTTATCCAAGATTCATACATGACTCTAAATGTATGGGAAAATAGGTTCCATATTTCATCAAAATATCTTTATTATCTATAATACTCTCCCTATAATATAACCATTTGGTAATAAAACAATATCCTCATAGTCGATCATGTGGATTAGATTGGACATGTACCTCAAATTCTAAGAAAAGTGGAACACATAATGCATGCATGGAAAATTTAGAGGATAGTATCATTAGTAAAACACCTCCCTATTTCATCTAGTGATATCAAATAATCTAATTATCTATGATTAAAACACCACCAGCTTTGACAAAAATGATTCCCCAATAGAGGTGACACTTACATGAAATCCTTATTGACAATAACAAACTCCAACGTTTATATCCTCTAATAGTCATATGATTATTTCCTAATATGATTTGAAAAAAACACATCTTGATCAATGTTACCCTCCTAAAGGTACCATATACCAATTTTAGCCCAAATAAAACCACCCCACCCAACTAATTCCACAAATTAGTGGGTATAATTACCATAACTAGATAGCCTAAAAATCATAATAATAGAATCATCGAAACTATTTTTTAAGATAAAAACAAAAAAATATGTTTGAAATCCCATAATTCAAATAAATATACGAATACTTCTTGAAGAATATCTTCAAGGATCTAAATTATCCACTAATATTGTATGTTGATTTTTGGATGATATGCCCTAATCAGTATCAATTTTTGACCCATATCCTTCATCAGGACCTTGGAAAATAGGTATGTAATATGTTTTCCATATATGATAATATTAATTAAAACACTTTGATATATCATACAATCTATAAATTAAAAAACATTCCGAAATTATATACATATAGAGCCACATTGATCAAAATGATGTGTCTATCTTCATCATTCAATATATTATCCCTAATACGACATCACGAATCCTATAGGTACTGGTTATCCCCACCATGAATTATATTATATCATTTTCCCACTTCCACGTAACCACTTCATGTTGATAAATTAATCCAACAAGACACTGAGGCAAAACCATTACGATATAGTAGGTAAGACAACCTGAAACAGAACTAGCGATTTAATAAATCATTAATGTCCACCATTACTAATGTTGTATGTCATGGTACATATTTATTGACATTGGATGAACATAAAACATTGAAACATGATGGTCTCACATCAGTTCTTTCTAATAGGAAGATAAAACACAAGTCTCTCGTTGATGTAGATCGCCTCATAATTGTCCAAGGAGAAATCTGATATGGAATCATCTCATTCCATGTATTCACGTTTCACTACACATTCAATGTCTGAATCATGGGTTTTGCTCACATGTTCCACCGAAGAATACATGATAACAAAAGTAAAAATATTCCTCACACCATTAAAATTCACTCCACTATTATTTTTTTTATATTTCATTCCTCTTATAATGGCCTTTGTCCAATATCTTGGGACTATGGTGTTTTCTTAGTAAGATTAGACAGACAAAGATTAATTTTTCTTAGATAATATTAAATCTCGATGCTAAATGTATTAATAAAATACAAGTAAGTCATATACCATAGATTAAGGTCCCTCTGAGATGAGATTTATCAAATATAATTGGGGTGCATTTAAAAGATAAATTGCTCACTAAATATATTATGTTGCCAATAATTCATAGCATAGAAAAATAATAAATACTATAGGTCATGAATCGGGATTTTTTTCTCATGGGGTTATAGTTTATGTAACTCATAACTAGAATCGTAAACCCTCTAAACCAGTACAAATCTTATCCCAACACTTGTTGTATCATATTCTATTGTTTATTTGATCCTACGATCTAAGAGTGTAAAATATTGAGTTATCTCTAATATCCCATACAATAATAGAAATTTCTCCACACACTGGTACATCAACTCAAACATTATTACTATATTTTTTACCCAGGATTTAGTGTTTCCCAACTACATAATTCATTTATTATCCAATTTTTAGTACCTATCTAAATCATGGATGTTGTTGGTGTCAAATAAATTCCATTGAAATTCACAATTCATCGCTACCTCAACCTTCTCTAGGTCAAGGAATATTAACTCTTCCATGAAGTCATGCCACATAACTATACCTATAGTTTCTAAAATTTACAGATTGTAATTTTGGCAAAAAACAAATGTTCATGCTCTAATAAAACCATTACACTTCAAATCATCGAGCTATATTCTTATTTCCTCCTACTATGATGACACTATATGATATAGGGGAAATTGATATAGTTTGAAATATCATAGATCATGAAATTTCATCGATATCTCCAGTAAATAATAAATATATGAAATCTTGGAAATTCATAAAGGATGTACACTCTTTCCCTAATGGTGTATCAAGAGACTTGAAATTAAATTATAATGTTGAAGATATGTCCAGTCATGTAACAGTGTGCATGTATATAATTGAATGTGACGAAGAAATATCAAATATGGAAGTATATATAGTAGATTTAATCATTATTATATCTCTAATAGTCGATGTTCCCACACCACTATCAATTTGATCATAATATACTACATTCATCATTCCAATTTATCAACCATTAACATACCATCATATCACATGAGTCACCAAGGTCACCATGTTTTGTGGAGTTAGAGTAAGCTATAAAGGATTACAACTAGAACCCTAGGTCCTATTTTGTGTCTCATATATAATCTTATGTAATCCATAACAAATTGTTTTAGATCATAATTGTGGAATATTTCATATCATTCCACAACATTAAAATTTACTCTAAGGTTCTGCAAATAAATTCTAATAATATTTAACTTTCCAAAGTTAAAGTACTATAGTACTTCTCGTAATTGGGATGAAGAAGGTATAAAATTATCATCCTTCTTACAACAACCATTTTTCACATCCAAAATATTCCTCCTCCTGGTATAAGAAGATACACTCTTCACATCATTATTATTTATACTTTCCCATGTAAAAAAATAAAAATATTTCTAGTTGTTAAATACTTCCCCTGGAACATATCATTAGCCTGGGACATGTATAAAACTGACACCGTGTTGAACAACTAGTCAAATAGACACTATATTAGAAAACATATTCCCTCCATCTCAAAAATCCATTCCTCCAGATCTACAGGGAAACTGGTTTCCTTGAATGATGTGTGATCTATAATTGAATTTCCTTTTTATAACCAACTACATTCTTGAAAATTAATCAACCTTTTTAGGAACTATGAATGTGATTTTTGGAAGAAGTGGTTGCTCACCTTAAACTATTTTAGTGGTTAGAATATTATACGAAGTGAAATTCTCATGCATTATTGTTTATTGAACAAGAAATAGATACATTATGGTAGTTTTCTGACTTACTCCACTACATGGTCCAATAATGATTCTATGAGGAAATTTATTCGAAAATGTCAACTATACATTTTGAATGCATGAATCAATGTTTTTATGTATTTATAAGTCTATCATAATGTAATTATTTTATGATACCTATCATAGATGACTACCCTCAATTTATATTACGATCCTCAATGTAATAACAAGGATCTGCACACATCTTCGTTAGTGAAATTCATATATATTTTTCTAAACATAATAATATTAAAAAGTTAATCTAATTAATTTTTTAATATATATCTCAACATAAATAACACAAATATTTCACTCAATAAATAAGAAATTTATATCCTGAATAGCTAACATAATCAAAGAATTAAATTAAATATTTACAATAAGTCGCACAATTGATATATATATATATATATATGGAATGTGGTCCTATAATCCAACTCATTAAACAAGAAAACCCAAAAATACTATAAAAATATTAATAGAACTATATAATTAGGATAAAAATTATTCCATAAAACTATCAATGTAATAACAATACAAAAAAAGGTAACTCAGAGGTTCTTTACACATATACTTGACAGTCACACCTAAAAGACCCATTCTTATGTCCTACAAAGCCTAAATCCTTTAAAAATTTCCCAATAATATATTCATGCAGAAGGAAATATGGAAAACCTCTGTTTATACCATGTTGTAAGGTACTATCTTGAATAAATAGATTCAGGATGGAGTTCCACATAGACTATTATATACATCCCTATATGCATGAGGTTTAAAACTATCCTTAAGGTTATGAGTGTCATAAGTAGGGAGATTATACCATTTTTATTTACAATTGAAATAATAAATAATGAGAAAACATGTTAAATAAACAATTTTAAATAATAGTATGGTATGTTTATTTGATCATAATAAATAATAGACTATAAACCTCCTAATTTGGAAGGTCAATAAGGGAATAAAAAAGATAGGTATGTAAATAAAAAACACCATGGAATCACTACAGATTCCACAGTGGCAACACCACTATGAACCATGATCATTCTATTATCTCCATGTTATTGCGGTCTTTACATTTTCATATATCTATGACAATAATGTTTTTAAACACATCGAGATTATCATTCAGGGTGTGTGTAAAAATGCACTATGACACCACCAATGTGATTATAACATGAGTTCACAAGTATAAGAAGGTGTGTGATGCTAATTGATAAATTCACTATAAAACTACAAAAAATTTACTATGGAGTGGTAGTTCAATAACCAATAATCCACAATGCCTTGACCATTCTTATATCATCTCCATGATAGGAATGTAATTATAATGGATGTTATAAACAAGAGTTGTTTACAAGGTCACCACATGAAATCCACCATAGAGACAATACAATGATTCTCAGGTGAGACAACAACAGGCCTTCATTCAGCTATATCTATCTTAGATTGACCACATTGATGCCACATTATGAATGTTCATAAAACATTATATCCTAACATTGTATATTATGTAATATCATAGAGTAAAATTATTCCTTGTGGTCCCCTCAAGTATTAGATAACATGACACTACCATACCCTTTGGGCGGGCTATGAAATGTCATCTTACACCATAATCAATATTTTTTATGTCATCAAATCACATATTTCACCTAAACTCTCTCTTTATCTAAAGAAACAAAATAATGACTTGTCCACCTATAACATTGGTTCCATGAATACAAAGACAACCATATTAAATATACCAAAACATTTTATGAAAATTTTTGATAAAATTTTAAGAACATTATTAAATATCAAGAGTGGGAAATTGTATCCAAGATCAGATGAACATATTATCAAACTCAATCATGGGTCTCAAAAGCTACATATACATATAAATGCGTTCAAACATAAGAATGGTCTTAACCTTATAATAAAAAAATATATTATCTGGGAAAAAATTATATACACATCTTTTATAAGGTATGAAACATCATTCCCAAAGATTGATGATATCAAATACAATGTTTCTATAAAGTTTCACAACCTGAATCCTGTTCAAAATTTTATTAGCTCAAAAAACCCTCTATGGTTTTCTTTAACTAAGGATAATTATTTTATACTAAAAAATAAAAAATCCTTATATGATAATAATGTTAAATACCCAATGGAATTTTGAAATTATCATTTAAATCCATAAATTTACGTAACCATTTTATTAAACAATTATTATGTATTTTAAAGTTGATTTTTTTATCTCCCTAATGAAATTATGGAATAAACTTGTAATAAAACGATAAATTAATTAAATAATTCTAGGTAATTAACATTTTAGGAATATTTACATTGTTTTTTAAATATATGGGTGAACTAAATTAAAATTTTTAACAATAAAAGGATACCTAGATTTAATCCCTTAAACAAAAATCTCAAGAATTATGCAGAGTTATATTATGAGTATTATTCTAGTACTAGAAATTTTATAAAGAATATGTCTAAATTGAATAAGATTTCACAATTAGTTGATTAAATAATTCTTGACTAACAAAACATAAGAGAATATAAAAAATTAAAACTATCAAGGTTCATGTATTATAAGATGATATTTTCATATCCTGGTTCAATGATTAGAAATCCATAAAATTAAAATAAATATGTAATTCATGATTTTAATTATTCTTTAATACAATAGAATAAAAATATATAAAATATGAGTTTCAAGATATAATGATTCAAATGAAGTAAAGTACCACTATTAAGAAATTTTAAAATCATGGAGACATATTAAATGTTTATTATTAAAGAGGGAATGAAAAAAACAGATTCTTAAAATACCATTACATAAAAATGATATTGGGTAAGTGTAATATAGATTATATTTACATAGCTTATAACTATCACATAAGTGTGTGTAGTTTTAGCTTTAAGAAGTTCTACTACCCTTATGTAATTTATGAGGATTATTTCTTCCCCTTAAGTAAGAATAAGAATACCCATACACAACCATTATAAATATAGTGTTTCCCAAGAATAACCATTGGAATTTAAAAGCTACCACTGTGGAACCCATGAATACATGATCTAAACTTTATATAGTGGCCATGATACATAATCATAACCCTTGAAAACAAAAGATTTAGCTTTAGAAAACTCCCAAAAAATTGTATGAATAAATGTATTGATCATTGAAATTTATATGGACCCTAATATATATTTATGGGTAAAAAATAATGTTGAAAATTACTGAATAATAACTAACAACACATATAAAATATATCATAAAATGGTATTTTATAAAATTTAAAAATTGATAATTCTTTAATAATTATTTTTTATAATAGGTTAAATATGTGAATATGTTTTTAAAATAAGTTATTATAATTGTAATATTTATTTTTCATGAGGTTAGTGAATAGATGTTGAAGCCAATAGTGATGCTAATGCTTTCTCGTCTCACTTGTTTTTTTGGGAAATATCCCATATTCACCCATTGTTTTTTTCTATTGTACAAACATCCAATGAATTCATTCTATAATGATTTTCAAGATAATTAAGATGAGGTAAAAATTCCATCCCATGTCCATTCGGTCAAGATGTTCGAATTATAATGTTACCAATGCTATAATTGTTTTTGATACAATATCACTATTAATCATAAAAACAAATTTACCCAAATATCATGCGTAGAATGGACCAGCATAATTTTTTTATTAAGGAAAACTGAATAAGAGATTTATGAATTCAAATTGAGAAAAAACCAATTGGATCCTTCTGAATAAATAATTAAAGGAAAAGTAATAATTTTTTTATTATAATAAAATATAACTTAGGTACCCAAAACTCAAGGATTATTTTCTAAATTTAATATTACTATTTGAAATTAATTATTTTACTCTGTATATAAATATTTTTTAATAAAAATAGTTTCCTAAATTTCCTCATATTAATAAAATTATAATTATTTAATAAATTTTAATATATATGTAAAAAAAAAAAATTTAATTATTGAACAAAATATAAATCATTTCATAAAAAACCTAATAATTCACCCTAATATAATATTCAAATGAGAAATATAAAATGATGTTCATTGTTTTAAAATCTAATTAAAAAATATAAAATTTATCTTTCAAATGATAATAAATCAGATAATGAATATCTTCTTTTATTGAAAACAATCCTTTAAACATTGATTGTTCATAACCATACTTACTATCATTAAAGAATTAAATTAATCATATCATATAAATTAATATTATTAAGTATTAAATATTAACATTATCACATTTAAAGGGTGAAAATTTTAATATATTATTATAAAATACAAAATAATAAAAAATGATTTACCTTAAATAAAAATTATTTAAAACATTAAATAAAATCAGTTATATATCCTATAAATTAATATATTTTTAATTTCATAACTGTTTTTATTTACTACGGGTATTAAAATCCAGATAAATTTAAAAAAATGAGATATTTTTAGTTCAATTATTCATGTCGAGAAAGCATATTCAATAAAATATTTATTTTATACACGAAAATATTAATTGAATATAAATAAATTATATTCTATTCCATTAAAAATAGGTAAATATATAGATTTTAATTTATCTAACCATTGACTGTGTTCTTAATATTGTGATGTATTGATAAGTGTTTTTAATAATACATAATCATCACTTTCAAATTTAGATATAGGAAAATAATCTATCGATAGATTATTAAGACCCACATAATAGAAGAAATCAAAATAATATTTTTAATGTTATTCTTTAATTGATAGATTATTATACAATTATTTCAAATGCGACTATCTTTCATTAGAATGTGATATGGGATTTATATAGATACTGATAATATGATTCAGAAATCAATTTCTATGTAATGAAGAGTTGGGTATGATTTCCAACAAGAATATACTCTCCTCCTCCAATAACATTTTCTTTCACATTATGACAAATAATAAATTACCTATTTCAAAATTTAAAAATGGATTTATAATTTCAATATAAATTGTAAATATAAAATATTCTTGAGTATGAAATAATTAATAAATCAATAAAATTAAAATATAGTCATAGTTTAAGTAACTCATAAATAACATCGCTAACCTATGTTATTAATCTCTATGTTTTAGTATAGGTACTCTGATATAATTTATTATTAGCTATTTTAAAATAAATGAATAATTTAAAATGTTTTAGAATTTAAATTTAAAATCACAAATATTGGTCCCATAGAAAATTAAATATAGGTTGGTAGTTAAGCCACATTACAGAACACCTGGTGAAGATCAATTTAATACCTAGCCATCCTTTTCAATGTTACTACACCATAGAGAATCTAAGCTCCAACCTGATTCCACTTTTTTGTATCATGATAGAGATATAATTATTTTGATACCAAAAAATCCCTAATTTACCTAAATTTCATAATGAATTAATATAAAATGTTTTATCCCTTGGGTTTTAGATAATTTTATTTCATCATAATCCCTAAAAATAACTAACATTTACCATGATACCAACAATTAATACCTAAACATACTCATTCATGTTTAATGACAAACATATTAATTACACATAGTATTTGATAACAAGGGATATAACATAATAAAAACATACAGAAATATCTAGAATTTAAACGTTGAGCCTCATAAATACATAAAAATCACAAAAAATGTTATATTTACAATAGATATTAAATACAAAGAATTAATTTTTAAAATATTTTTTATTATTTCTTGGAAAGTCTCAATAATATACTTGGGAAAGACCATAAATAATAATTGTTCTTTGTAAATAATATTATAAATAAATGTAATCCCAAATTATAATAAATTTAAAAGGTAATAAAAATATAAAATTAATGTGTGGAATAAAAAAAAATCGTAACATAATTTATTTAGCATCAAAAAAATATATACATAATTTATTATAAAATGTTCCACTACCAAATTCACATTAATAGTAGAGAAAGAATCACAATTAAATTACTAAAGTGAAGTGAGCATCAACCCTTGTCACCAATAATAATATAGTTAGACAAAAAACCAAATACAATCCATAGGTTTGTAATATTATACTCTTTACATCAATATCCTTATATATGAATACAACAAGAACATGGAATCAATTATATTTTCATCAAATCTTTTTTATGTTATTGAAGGAAATGGGTTTCTCAAAAATTATTTATAAAAATATTTATTATCATAGAAACTGTATATAAAAATGTTTTATGGTATCTAAATATCGATTCAATATTTTTTCATAAAAATTTAAAAATAATTTATACATTTCTGTTTTATTTTATAAAAGAAACAATGGTAAAATTAAAAAAACAAGAGAAAATATCATTTTTATTTAGTAAATTTTTACAAGATTAAATTCGTAGAAATATAGAAAACATATTTCAATATAAAATTTACATATTTAATGTAATCTTGATAATGACTAATTTTATTGATGGTCAGAAAATTCTGGTAATGTTGTAATCATTAAAAATCATTTTTCTGTTATTTTTGTGGAGAATTTATAGTAAGTTATATTGAAAAGGGGTGGAATGATTAATTATAATAATTTTTATATTTATTTAATGATCATATAAAATATATTGATTAATTATTTATATATAGTTAGAAAATCCATATAACTGATTTAAGAACAAAGACATGAGAGAGAATGATACCCAACCTAGAAGGGGAAATGTGATCAATTTCTCTTAAAAATAGTCATCTTGACTATTTTATTAAAAAAGTGGGGTACATAGAATGAATACCTAGAAAAATAAAAAATTAATATAAAAAATTAAAATAGATTATTGTTATGAGATATATGACATTCAATTTTCAGTAATTGATATTGAAACACAAATAATCTATAAACATGTTAGATTGTAACATACACCCTCATAGATTTTGTAACTTGTAGTCGAAAACCTTAAAAATTAAATAACTATTGATGGATTCAAATGTACCCATATTTTAATTATAAAAAAAATAAAATAAATTAATGAAAATTATGTAATACACATAATGTAATATATGGGGTGAATATGGCACTTATCTCAATGAAATAAAAGTTCGATGAGAAACTATTACCTACACTTTTTAATTAATTTAATGATAATTGATCTCATTTATAATAATAATAACTATATTAGTAACTACGTTTTGACCTATATTATTATATATTAACTATTATACTATGGACTAATAATACTTTAATCTACATTGAGTTGATATTAAATATATATTTTCGTCATTGAATGTTTTGTAATTTTGATTGATTGATGATGTTCCATAATGTTAAAGCCAAAAAACTCTTAATAGAAAATGATTAATCATTAAATATAATTTAGATACTATAATATATGTTCCATGATAATTTATATTTTATCAATTTTATCCCAGGAGTGTTTTGGTTATGATTTATGAAGATAAAATTATTTATTGACTTTTTCCTGTAATTTAACATTATGAACACATTACATTATAATGATCATAAAATCTTGTTTTTTAATCAAAAATAATATTAATCATGTATATTAATATTTAATTTTATATTTATACACCAAATAATTTTTTTATAATCTTACATGTAATGTGGTCATGAAAAGAAAATTGAATCACATAGTAAAGATGGTAGTCCATTTATACACGATGTTATGGTTTTCCGTCTTTGTTTCATTAAATAAAATGAAAAAAATATATCATTATTACGTCATTATTATGATATTAATATATTATTTATTCATTATATCCATATATATAATAATCCATCAAGTGGGATGACAAAAAATGATATACATCCATTCATGGAGGTGGTGGTTAGAATGTATTCATAAATAACATTTACATTTTACATTAAATGAATTTTTTATAGAAAATAGGTATACCATTAACATTTAAAAAATTATTATATTAAATATATTGATTTAATGATTTTTTTATATTTATAAAATAATTTTAAGATAATAAAGAAGAATAAGACTTTAAAAAACTATTTATAAGAACATTTATATCTTCCATTGATAATACCTTTTCAAAAACCATCTAAACATTCTTGGATTTGATATTTTCAAAATTATAAAACCATTAAGTCATGGATATAAGTGTTTAGAGGGTATTTGACTGAATAATTTTCAGTAAAAGGGAACCTTGGGTTTGTTAATAAGTTAGGATATAAGGTTTCTTTTTATGTGTCGGAGGAGTGGCACCCTAGTAAACACCATTAACATTATAAAAAATATAAAATCATTTTATGGGGAAGTTATAGATTATAAGTCAAATTTTATATATATTGTTATACAAGGTTTAAATATAGTAAAATATTCAGATAAAAATCATTGTTTGGTGACATTATCTTTATCCCTTATTATAACCCCTTTTAACCCATTTCATTCTTTAACGTGTTAACATATATTTTTACCATGATAACTAATTTTTTAGAAAATTTTTATTGAACATATAAAAAAATATAAATTATGATTAATAGTTTGGTATAATAATATTAATTTTCTTTTTTATAGAAGTTAATTTTAATTTAAGAAAATTATATGCAATGGAAATCTTATTTCGAAAAAATTACTTAAGAATAAACAATAATTTGATCCAAAATATTTTATATAATTCATATGAATGAAATTTATTTAATTTTACAAATAAATAATATTTTCAGAGATTTCAAAATATTTCATTACTTAATAAGAATTTTGAATACATGATTATTACAAAAGGATAAAAATATTTTTTATTTGAATAAAATCAATCTTATGATCAAAAAAATCAGTCATAGGTTCCAAAATTTAACGTTGTTCTTTAAAATGATTTATCACTCTTTAAAAAATATATTTTTTGAGGAAATGGTTTCATTTTTTTCTATTTCATGGTTATATAAAATGTATGAAATAAAATTTATAGTGTTCTTAATGACTATTCTTTTCACTCATCTAAAACACCATTTTATAAAAATCCCCAAAATCCCCCTAACATAATTTTACAAGAATTTATTTAAAATTATGTTTAATTTCTCAATATTGAATTTTAAAATTTTAAAATTTATTGTCCAAATGAATATAAAAAATATAAATAACTAATATTTTTCAGAAAAATTAAATTAATTATTTAATTGTTTTAACCCTAATTTCTTATCATTTCAAAATATATTGAATGTAAATATTTTATTTTAGGAATTGATATATGAAATATTATCGTAGTCTAATTTTACATCTGATAATGATGATTTATTAGAATATAAAATACAAAATACATAAAAATATCTATGAAAAAAAAATACTTTTCCATATTCAATAATATTGGTTTTTACCCTAAAAAGGTTATCATATTTAATGGATTGATAATTGTTTATAGAATATTTAATCAATGATTATTTGTTATAAGTTTAGATCATTATAGATAGCTGGTTCATGTGGTGGAATCTTATTTAAAAAATTATTTTAAAATGGGAATACATATACTAAATTTTTATTACGTTGAAAAATATTTTCTATTTATACATTTTCGTTATAGAATAATTATCTTTGGAAATCAACAATATATATTTCCCCATGTATTTTGTTAAATTAAAATAAATAATCTCTTTAGACCTCTCAATCAAATCAACAAATTTCTCTGCAAATAATGTTGTTTGGGCTATAAACAGTTATTAATTTATCTATATAACCACCATATGAAGAAAATAAAATTTTAATTTCTTCTAATTATCCTAATACAAATTTAGAATTAAATATTATAACATTGATAATATTTATAAATATTATAAACATCATTAAATGTTTTTTTGATCTTTATCATCCTAATTTGAATTATATATAGTTTAAAATTCATGTTAATAATGAAAACTACTAATAAATGGATCCCCTCTTCAATAATTTTTAATTTTTTTCTCCTTACATCACAATAATTTTATAATTATTTTTCAATTATAATGTTTCCAAATATATTGAAAATTTATAATTTCTCCATTATCGCATCTTCATTAAAGATTTTGATTCAATTTAGAAATTCCTCATGTAATTTCTTTTATAAATCAACAATATCTATCTATAACTATTTCATCATATCCTATATACCAATAATAAACACAAATATGATGTGAAAAAACAAATACTTCTTTTATTCATATAAAAAAAATTTTCAACGAAAAAATTATCACAGGTGTTAAAGGAACATTCTCATCACAGCCTAAACCTGATTCATTAAAAGAAAATTTTTAATAAATATAATATAGTTTTCACTATGATTATTACCTTCAATTAGAACTAAATTTTCATTATGTAATATCAAATTTGATATTTTCCTGACCTTGTTAACTTCTCTCATACATATATATATATATATATATATTTGAAGAAACATAAAAATATTTTTTGATTAACAAATCATGAACATAATAAAATATAAAATTCATACAAGATAAATAATTTTTATAACAAAAAACGTAATATATTTAATAAATTTTATATTCTCATATATCATACCAATTAAGTATCTTAGTAATCTAATGAAGACACATTAAGAGGGGAGTGAATCAATATATGTAGTTTTATTATATATATTTTTATTTTAGTTTTCGTGGCCTCTAGACTTATTAGGATAAATGGAATTATACACTATAAAACAAAACATAAAAACATTATATAATAATAAAAAGAAATGAATACAATAGAAATTTATTTTTTTATATTGTTCAATCTCAAAATTTATGGCTATATTATTACTATTTTTGTTGGAACTCTTGTAAAAATTTGATGTTGTAATATCCTAATTGGGATACATATGGTGAAGGTATCATCATTGGAAATGAATATATTTCATGATATATTTAATTTATCAAAACAAATAACTTATTAAAGATACCACCTATTTATAATATGTAATAAAACCTCCATATTAAAAAGAAAAAAACTGTACTTATGGGTACAGCAATATCTATGTATAAATATAAATCTCAAAAAATAAAATTTAGGTCGCGAATATTATGTAATAGTATCATAAACTCTATATTATTTGATATTTATAATTATCAAAAAACAAAAAATGATGTAACCAAAATTTATCTTCCTTCCTCAAATGATAAGGAACCTTTTGATAAGCCTCAATTTTTTACAAATCACATTGAGATATAATTAAATTAATTATATGTTTTATATTTGTGTCATTATCTTATTATCCTTCATGAACATCGAATACCATGAAATGATATATTATATCGCTGATATAAAACCTTGAGTAATGAACAACAAATAGAATTGTGATATTTATGACATTAAGATCAGAATAATTTTTTTGATTTTATCTTACTCAGCCTGAGAAAAAGAAAATTTACCGTCACATGAATTCCAGAAAAAGATTATCTATCCATTTAAGAAAATTTTTTATCTTATGTATAAAAAACAGTTCCATTCTAAAATAAATATTAATTGGATTTATTCTTAAATATTATATTATTACCCATGAATGTACTCAATGTTAACCATATATTCATTTTTTAAACTTAATATTATTCATACATATACCATATTTATCCTTATGTAAGAACATTTCCAATTTACATTCTCTAAATGATATAATTTATAAACTTAAATGTTATATTTATTCATGGAAATAATTTTAGAAGTGAAATTTTAATAATGTATACCAAGGCTAAAACCTATGTTAATTTTATATATTTAATTCATCATACATTATATGTTTCCGGACCAACAAAATTTATCTTCAATAATAACTTCTTCTAATATAATAAATAATGTATATCTTCATGAGACATTAATTTTAATAATATATATATACAATAAATTTTATCAATGGTAATACATTTTATTATATACCAAGTGATTTTATAATTAAATTATTATTTAGGTTTTTGTGGAAAATTATCATTCATTTTTCTAATCATGACTAGATAAATAAATACCTAAATTGAATTTAATGAATAAAAAATTTATCTTTAGTATTCCATTTCATTTATATAATAATATATAATGAATATTATTTAGAAAAAAAATATCAGATTTCAAGGGTTCCGTCAATCGTAAAAATAAATTAGGTTCATCAATCCACTATTAGTTAATATATTATTCAATCTAATTATATTGAAATTGTTAATGAGTAAAAAACCATATAGAACTTTAACATTCACTTATTCAAGATGAAATGCTCCCTTTATTTCTATCATAGTCAATGGATAATATAATCATTATAAATTTCATAGAAAAATCATATAATACCTATCATATTGAAGAGAAATATAAATATTTATATCAAATTTTGATTTGGACTTTTCTTAAATTACTTGTGAATTCAAATAATATAAAAAGTTTTCCAAAATAGTGATCATATTCCATACTAATATTATATTTGAATCCAAAAGTCACACTTGGTGTATTTTATGTATAAATTATACTTTCATAGGTTCTATAATAAAATTATTATATGGTATTTTTGTTTATTTTATCTTTGTCTAACAACTTTACTAATCAACACTATAATTACATTATCGGATTTTTAAATTATAAATTGAATCTATATAAACATAGAGATTTGATATATTATATGAAATAATGTATTTTTAAAGTCATATATTTTTAAATTTATATGGTGATATCTTGAATGATGATCCAATTTTCAAATATATTGTGCTGGATTAAAATAATTAAATCCATCAACAATCTAATGAATATCATATCATATTATTTATATTGATCTTATTTATTTCTTTATATTATATTTAAAGATGCATTGACTTGCCGTTATCTTGAAATGTTTCACTAATTCACCGATTTCTTTTATCCTGGGAGTATTAAACCCTTACCTAAATTCTCTTTTATCTGCTTCATTCAAGAAACCAATTTATTTTACCTTTTATTGAAATCATATAAGATATTATTTCCTACAATTTTCATGTTCTAATAAAAACACTACCACATGATCCGGGAGGATTAATTATTTTTTTATTAAAATATTTATATATAAATATATATATCATTATTAATTTATGTCTTTATTGAAGGTATTTTATTTTACCTTAATAATCTGTAAATGATATTATTTTTTAGGGTGTATCAAAACACATACATTTGAAGGATTTTATCAAAAAATAATATAAAATTCCACTAAATATTTCTTTATAGATTTTCTATATCAATTTTGACATATTAATTGTTTGGGGATAATTCATAAAATTGGATAAATCAATTTCCCCACATGGTGCTTAAAAAGATACCAAACATTCAATGTATTGAGGAAGCAAATTTTTATTTCAATAAATCAATAAATAAATCACTGATTTTGTATAAATAGATTCAAATAGAACCATTTCCATCCAAGAATGAATTATATGTATACCTTTATCTAGTTATTTATATCTCCACTTATATAGTAGTGACATAATATTCTATTTCTTATTCCATTACCTAAGGAGGATGAAAGAATTATATTTCTATGAGGAACTATTTTTTTAAGTAGAAGATTATATATTATTGAAATTTGATGTTGTTGAATCTATAGATGTAAGAGGTTCCTTGAGTGGATCATTAATTTTATAAAATTATTTAGTGGTATCCTTAGGTTTTT
The DNA here is from genome assembly GCA_963277665.1 of Viscum album. Lineage (NCBI taxonomy): Eukaryota > Viridiplantae > Streptophyta > Magnoliopsida > Santalales > Viscaceae > Viscum > Viscum album. The sequence goes on along the minus strand of OY728150.1, from coordinate 1,349,388,042 downwards.
AATACATTTAAATTTTTATGTATTATATTTTATTATTGACACATTTTCACAGTTTATTAAGGTAGTTCAATGTTTGCACTATTATATATATATATATATATATCTCTCTGTGTGTGTGTGTGTGTTTAATAGACCATCCGAGGTGAACCAAAAAAATTATAAAAATTGAACTTCCATAAGTCCTAAAGCATTTTTTAGATCTCTAGAAGTTAATGATAATCACCTGGGTATAATACAATAGATTCTGTAATGATTTCACACTCCACATGTATATTATATAAAAGAAAAAATACTATAAAATAGTGGATAACCAGAATATATCATATTTAAAAGGAACTTCCGTTAACATCACATACAATATGTAGATAGATTGGTATAAAAATAATTAAAATATATGAACAAAATAGAACCTGATATAACCCATGGATCCAACATCACATGAAAATAATTCACCACCATCCCAACACATTAATTGAAAAATGATAACTTCCAATTTTCCTTTACATGATTCTCCAGCCTTTATCTAAATCTTTTAAATTCAAGGATATAAATATCCATATAGAAATGTATGGTGTGAGAAAATGTTCCAATTAAAATACCCCCAATGAATCTATAAAATGTCTAAACACATAATTTTATCATATCAATTGTCAATAAATTTTTTAAAACATTCATAATATATAAATTTATATATAAAAAATCATTTTTTTCTTTTAAAAACATGTATTTACATTAAAAATAATGTAATATTCAGAAAAATTTTAAAATAAAAAATATTAATCATCCAAATGAATAAACAGAGAAATTAATAGTTTTCAAGAATCAAATTTACAAAATAAAAATGTGTGAAAATAATGAAATATAAAGATCAGGTATGTAGAGTAATCTCATGGAATACATGAGGTAAATCCTTGAAATACTTGTATAAAAAACAAATAACTTACAATAAATAAGGTAAACTAGTAATATTACCTAATTCCAAAAATATTGGATCATTGGTCCCTCATAATGGTCATAAGATGTTCAACATGACAACCTGAGGTCCTGTCATAGTGATAACTAACTCTATTAGGGCCACTAACTGATTAGTTTTCCCATAACCCAGGGTCTCTATTATTTTATTTATAATATCATTATATTAATGAAACCAAAAACATTTTTTATAAAAAATATCCTCATGGAATAATACATTTAACATTCAAGAATAAATTTTCTGAAAACATTATCCCTAAAAATCTATATGAAATTTTCCTATGATAAACCATTTTCCATATTAAAATCATCTTAGGTGAAATTAATCCATCATGTCATTTATCTCAAACTATTTCCTACAAAAAACCCTTTTTTGAAAACATAACAACAACCCCCAAAAATAAATTCTATTACCAAAAACAAATTTTATAATTACAAGTAAAATTTTAGCATGAAATAATATAGTGAATTCAATGGTTGAGACCATAGGATTGAAAATCCAACCAAGAAAAAAATTAAATAAAAGTATCTATTTATAGCTGTTGATGGGAAATAAGAATATAGAATTATTATGAACCATGATCCTATGGAAATATGGTATACACATGTATTCAATATCCAATAATCTACAATCATAATATATAAAAATAATAGAAAAATAGAGGATAAAACATATTAAAAGGAGTCCCAACACAATATTAAGGAGAAAGAACACTGAAGCATCATCCTATTCAAATATTAAACACTTACAAGAGGATGAGGGCCAATGAAGTCATGTTGGTGCCTATAATCCTTGAAAAGTTGAGTCTGAGAAAAAAGTTTCATAATATGGAAGAAAAAATATATTTCAAATAAAATGACTGTTTTCACATACTAAACTAGATGGGAAGTAGTCTATAATGACATTTTATATGCCACACCGATCATCCAGTAGTATACCTATAGTGACCAATACCATTTATAAATATTATTACATTATATTCAAAATAAAAATCTAATTTAAATGAGTAAAAGGTCATAAAGATGAGTGATATTTGAAATATAGCTCATAACATAACAAAATGAAAATATAACACTGCATATTTAGGTAAATATCCATAAAGGGATCCTAAAACTACATATGATATTCCTAGGGAATACTTTAATGAAAGGGTAGATCTATAATTCCATGTATGTGAATAATCCTGATAACAAATCACCTAATGTGAGTGATATAGTATAACATGATATCACTAAATAGAAGGCTCATGAATAATCACATAGGTGAAAAAATATATATATAGTGGTATAAAATGATCATTGAAACATCGAAATGTGGAAACAACATAAAATTTGACATAAGCATAATTCAAGGCTAAAATAAGAGACAAAATCACAATGTGTAAAAAGTACCATTATGGATTAGATTCACTCTCTACTCCCATAAAAAATGTCGAATGTGACAACACATTACCTAATTAATTTAAGAACCATCTAGTCACACACTTCATAATATATACTTTTTTATATATTCTATAATAATAAATAAATGATATGTAACAAAAATAAGTATTACCCTGAAAATGTTTGTTTAATATTATTACCTCATATCGTAATAAAATAATATTTCATAAAGATTAAAAATAGAAAAAGTAATTAAATAATTTGGATATATAAATTTTATTACATAATTATAGGTACCACAATATGTTTTCCATTTGTAAATAATGGTATGAGTAATACTAGAAAAATTTATACAGAAATGAATATTTTGATAATAGTTTTAAGGAATCTGTTGAATAATATTAGAGAGAGTGTATGTAAGGATATTTTTTTTTTGTTAAAATTAGAAGTAAATAATGGATATACCTAAACGATTACTTTATTTAATGAGTTTACAAATGATAATAATGGAATTAAAATAGGGTTACATAAAAATATTGAGGGATAGAAAATCTTCCTTAACCATGATTGATTTTAAAGAACATATTATGAAATGAACATAAAAAAATTATTAATCCATTAATGGTATAGAGAATAATATAGTACATAATTTAAGAGACACATATATAAGGTATAAAATAATTTTATAGTATCAATGATATATATAAATTGATTAAGATATATAAATGAAATTACCCCTGCGAAAAGTCCGTTTTAAAGAGATCCCCTGCCGTATCTTCTTGAACTATTATGAAATATCATTTAATCATCAATGTAATCAAATTAAATTCCTCTATTATATAATTATGATAATTTTACAGTTATATATGATTTATTATAATTATATTATAGTCATTTATAATTATTTTTTTGATATATAAGGAATAATGTTTTCGTTCCAATAACATTCGTTTCATGGTTCCAATGTGTGATCACTAGTAGATAATTATTGGTTCTCTTATCAAATAGGACCACTACTAAAGCAGGGAAATAAAATGGATTAATGGTAAATCCAAAAAAATTAAATCATCCCAAATACCCATTTTTCATCCAAAATAAAGGATGATTCACATAGTAAAAACGTTAATTCTATATATTTAGTTTATTTAGGCAGTTTTTCAACCATCATTAACTTATTTTGTTTTATTTAATATTATTTAAATATATACATTCTAAAACATGAAATAATTTATAATATACATACCTTATTTTAATTTAATGTTAATATTATTTTTATGACAATATATGATGGGGGAATGGAAAAATGAAAACTCAATGTCTACGGATTATTTGAACTGACATCATAAGGAAAATTATAACACCATAAGACATCATAGTAAATTATGTCTTTAATGTAATTAAATATCATTCACTACACACAACACCATGTTCAAACCCATCATGACATATCAAAGAAGATGTTTAAATTGAAGTTATGAATAAAATTAACCACATTTTTAATTTCATATATATTTTATATAATTTAAAAATTCACCATTTGGGTTTCTTAGTCATAATATATGGAAAAATTCAATTTTCTTGAAAAAAGATGAATTTTAAAAAAATGCAGTTTTTATGCCTTTTAATTGAAATCCATTATTAAATACAATTTTATAAACTTTTATATATTAAATTTAATGAAATTTAATTCTTATTTTTAAGTGGGATATAAAAATTTAGTTTGTATAATTATTTGGTACTTTTCTAATAACATTTATATTTTGATAAATAATAAAAATACTAAATTTTATTTGAAAAAAGTTTTCTAATTGAAATAATTATTATTGTTAAATTATGTATTTGAGTGTTTTTAATGTATAATTATATTATATTTTTATAATTTAATAAAATTTTGGTCATTTTATGTAATTTAACAACTAAATTGGACAAAAACACATGTCAATATTTTGAGAGTTTTTACATCATAAAACACTGATTTCTTGTTTTGACCATGGAAATTAATTTTAAATTTATTAATGAACATTTTATGTTTTAAATTTCGTAAAGTAGACATCATTTTATGGATTTATAATATCAAAATTAACTTACGGTAAATTTTTGGTATATTTATGATAAGTATCATTTTTTTTGGATAGTCAAAATTATTTGATTATTATTTAAAATATTCCTTTTCATATAAAATATAATCTATTTTATTTAAACTTCTATTAATTATTAAAAGATAAATAATACATATATACATTTAATGTAATTCATAGGATTCATTTTATAACAATATTATATATATTAAATTTTATTGAACTATTTACCACATTATTCCCACCTTCTCGTAATATTTATGTTAATTTAATTCCAAAATATAGGAGTAATATTTGACATGAGTATGTAAAATGTTGTTCAATAGAATGAAAATAAATTTTGGAGAATAGTATCTTTTTAATTCTATATACCACGGTAAAAAGTAAATAGTGTTTTTAAAGTTAAATATATTAATAAAATTACTCCAAAACATGTCCTAATTCTGTTGGATAAGTGTATTTCGACCAAAATCATCCTTATGACCAAAATATTATCATTTTGGTTCAACTTATATTAGATTGAGACATTTATAATATTTTATTTGAAGAATAGTTAAAAGTGTTAAATTTTAATTTTAATGAAAAAAAATTTTAAATATAGAGTTATACATAATATAAATTCGACTATAATTATTCATTACAAAGCTAAAAATATTTTCATAATCATGTAATTTTATTAATAGTTTTTATACATTTAATAATTAAATTTATATATGACACAATGATGATGCAGTAATTACTATATTAATGAAGGACTATAATAATTGAAGTTATAAATATTAAAATAAATTTAAGTTGTGACTTTTAATCCATTTCACGAATTTTATATGTTAATATGGCATGTTAGGGTTTATTAAATGAATTTTGTTTGAATTAATCATGTTGTTATGACTTTAAAAAACCAAATAATAAATAGTGTAAAAAATTATATATATGAGTTATTAAAACAAATACTATTTTATTAAATTATATAATTGGATTGAAAGCCTAAGGATCATCCAAAATTCAAATTTAATTATAGATATTTCATTATTGAACCAATTTATCTTCTATTTATATTTTATATTATGTTTATTGATCATGTATTATAATAATTCAAGTAGACACGGTTTAAGATAAACGATTTTACTACAGGTTAAATAAAAAAGATAAGGTTATCATGGTTACCTAATCTTGTCTAAAACCTATTGGATGAATGGATTGAATCCCATACCCACATTATTTTCATAATGTGCTTCTCACCTCACTTATAAAAGGGCACTACCCCTTCTCTTAACTTCACACCTACAAAGCCATTTGGATCAATAAACCCCAGATCAAATCTCTTCCCAAATATACTTACATCATATAAATAGCCTTATTTGATCATAAATTCAACATAATGATCCCTTTTGTTCAAATCAAAAGGAAACACTCGTAGAAGAGATAATAATTTCATTGCCTCTTTTAATGTTCTTATCATTTTCCACTACCTATTTATTTGTTTTTTCCATACTAAAATAATAACTCTAGAACCTTATATATACTGATATTTTATTTTAAATATGTTAAAATCATATCCATTTTTCAATCCATCCTATGAGTGACAAAGTCACCAAATGTGCGTACGTACGGCTTATTGTCTCCACATCTTGGTGTATATTTTTATTCAACACTACATTATTTGGATCGGTATAATAATGTGTATAAATAATTTATATAATGAATATAACAGTGTAATTTTTCTATATATATAATATTACATCCAATTAAATACCATTTCAACCTAGATAGAATAATATTGTCGCTCATGCGTACGAACGACTTACCATCTCCGTGACTCGATTAGATTCATCTTCAATGATCACAATTCAAAAAAAATTTATTAACATATATATATATATATATTAAGTATCATATATATGAAATAATATTTTTAATAGAATAATATATATTTATTTAGTTGAATATATGTCATTTACATACATTCATCATACATGATAAGAAAACAGAAACAACATTCATGCGTACGTACGGACTACAGTCTCCATGAATGGTGTTTCCATTTCTTAAATCTATATAATATAAAAATTTATATTCTAAATATTTAAAATATATAAATAATGTTATAAATTCTCTAATTTTATAAATAATTATATAAGTCATATAATCAGGAATAACTAGTTAAAACAGATACGATAAAGAAAGCAATTTTTACCCAAAATGTTACTTTAGCATGGAGATTGTTATTAAATGGGTAGTATAAAGTCATAAATTAATCGTATATGATGTCATTAATTTTAAGAATTTTTATTATAATTTAATAACATACTATTTTGATTATTCAGGTGGCTAAACTAACCCTGGACAAAAGAAATGTAAAAGGTAAAGGATATTTCAATAATGTCATTATTATCGGATATTTTTTATCTATAAGCATCTAGTAGGACATATTTATCATATTTTTCAATGTTTTAAAAAAATATTTTAAAAAGTAATCTTTATTGATTTATGGAAGTGAATATTATGTAGATAATCATTTTAAATGTTTATAAAGATTTATTTTTCTAAATATTTTTAATTAATGTACATGATTTCAAAATGATTATAAGGATTTATTTATATGGACACGGTTGTTTAAATGTGTTAATTTCTTTAAAAAGATTCAATGTGAAACAACTAACTTTGAATAAAAAATCTCTTTTAAATGAAATCCTTTATAAATTGTGAAACGTTTAAATGATTTAATGAAAATATGTATTTCTCTCAAAGTGTATTCTTGATTATTTTCAACTATGTAAACATATTTTATTGGATATTATTCTTGATTGAGGTTGGTTTACAAAAATAAATACTTTCATATTGAATTGAATAAGTTATGATAAGTTTGACTATACATTTTTAATTTTTATACCATTCATGGTTTATGGTTAATGTATTTACTATCTGTATGCTAGTTGAAGTATGATTTTTTTTGTTTTTCCTCACCTATATTATACGAGGAATCAATTGGAAATAGTAAGTGATGGGAAAGACCCGCTTACTCCCCTCGATGTATCAGTAGGACACACGAGACAAACTAGTGTCTTGGTACAAGACCTTGGAAAAACCTTATTTGTATTCTTCGATCGAGGCCTTGACTATGTGGTTGTGATGTCTAGAATTAAGAGTTAAATCATTATTAATTTAACTATTGATATTACATGTTATTATTCTACTAGTACAATATCCAATTCAACAAGAAACTGATATTATTTGATTAATCTTTTACATATTATTCAGAAGTTTGAGTTTAAATGTCTTGTATTTTAGTCCTATATATTACCTTAAATGTTTAGGCTAATTTATAATAGTTTCCACTATATTTTTAACCTCACTAAGAATCTGAGCTCATGACTTTCATATGATTTTATTTCACCATGATTTAAAGAAGTATATTACGATTGACCTGTATGGATATCCTATGTGATATGAGTGTGTTCTAAGGGGACACAATTTTGTCATTTTTATTTCATGATGTAATGTAAAACATATATATGTATTTAGTACTTGCAAGGATATTAAAATAATCGATATTTCAAGACATGATCTCTTGTGATCATGTCGATGTTATGTAACAATCTACCGACTCTAGGTAACTATGGTCTAGGCATTACAGTTGGTATCAAAGGATGTTTAGAAATAACCTCTGTAATTAGATTTATAAAAACTATAATTATAAAATAATTCCTTATTATAGACTTGGATGATTAGTATAAAATATCTTCCAAATTTCTTTGGAAATGTAGATATTATGTGGGTTTTCTATGAAATGCATCTCTGTATGGTTTCTAAAAGTGTACATGGTTCTCCAACAGATGTACCTAGAATTGAAAACCCTAACAATGAGTTTCGCACTTAACATGGGGTATCCTAGAACCTTACAACAAGCCTTACTGTGCACCTGGTTTGACACTCCCAAAAGATATGCTAAATATAATTTACATTTTCATTACAAACCATTATGAAGGATTTATGTGTAAATATGTCAATAAAGAATTGATTTTTATGAGACTATATTTTTAAAATATTCAATTAATGTTGATATTTTACTAGTTTTTGGAATGTATAATATGATATGATTTATATTAGTGTATGTCTTCACTTAGATATGGCACCCAATAGAAGGAATGTGAACTCCATCAACATGCATGATCCATAGTGTAAGAAGGATCATATATTTAATGGTCTTAATAGAAAATGTATATGTGAAATAGACTCCCATGTATATACATCATATGAAGAAATAATATCATGTTTTAATAAGATCTGTAAAAAGTTATATGAGTCATCAAGCATTGAATGGAAGAACAAAATGAAGAGGATGGCAGAAAAATGATGGATAAAGGGAAGAAAAAATAAGGATTTTCCCACATGTGATAACTGTGGAAATAATCAACTTAGTAAATTCAAGAAGGTACAGGGAGTATGTAATATGTGTGGAGAAAAATGACACCATAGTCATGATTGGATGGTAAGAAAAATGATTCTAAAATACAGTACTTTATCTACAATGAGTTGGGACACTAAATGAATCAATGTCCAAATTATTATAGTATTCCATAAATGATGATATTGGATAATAATAAAGTTAAGATACTACTAGAGATGAAGAGGAATGACTATTGTTCTTATTTTGTGTCATATGAGTGTTTTATCAACAATGTACATGTTATATGAATTATGGAAATAAATAAGGGTTGTACTGTGTACTATTTCATTGATGATTTAATATTATATTATTATTATAAACATGACTCAATTTCAAGTAAATATTTTAGTATAATATATATTTGGTGGAAATATAACCCTTAATATGTTTCTTAAATTGAGATAATGAATTTGGAATAATATTTCTTTGATTTGGACAAATTATATTGGATATTCTTGATAAACATGATACAAATTAACTGTTTTCATATTCATTTATAGTGGGAGTTTTCAACATTTTTTGATTTGAGGAGTTTATCCAGTATTCTATGTTTTACAATAAGAATGAAGAAGAATGAACTTATTCAATATGGTTTTCTATTACTTCATTTTATTACTATGTATTATGAGAATACACAACGAAGGTATTCACATGTATGTTATGTGGACTTCTTTATAAATTTTGGAATTTGTGTTTGGATTGAAGTATTGTGGATAATTCTAAAGGTTGGAATATATTACGTTTGAAATTGGATAATATTGTTTACAGTTAATGAATTTCATATGATTATTTTTGGATTTTTATAAAAAAGTCAACCTGGAGGTCTGGCAAAAACTCATCGCGTCCGGAAAGGTTGTGAGACATGAACCAACAACCAAAGGGCAACAGAGGGTGTATCACCAACCGTTGACCAACGTGATTTCCTATTTTGTATAATGATTTTTTAGCTAAAATGGTCCGAAATATGAATTATAATTTTTTGATACCCTATAAAAGTATGTTAAATATAACATTTTTAGTTATTTTATCTTTTTAGTGAGAAAAATGAGTTTGTGGTATAAGTTATAGAACTCTACTTGTCAAGTATTTGTTTCTTATTCGATGAGGAAATTAATTATTAAACATTAGTAAGGGTATATTAAAGCCATAAATGTGTAATCCTAACACCTTATTTTTTTTTGAACTAATGATTTTTCAAATAATCAACGATTTATGGCTTTGAGGCCCTTAATTTTCCATTTATTTTTCACTTGTTTATGATTGATGACATCAAAATATCCCTATAAATATTAATTTTTTTCCACTAATTTTGTTTCAATAACTTCAAAAAATGTTCTAATATTCTAAACCATAATTTGGTGGTGTCTTTTTTATTTCCATTTCTGACTAATTAAGACTATATTTTATTAACCCGATTTTTTTGTGGGTTTTTAATAAAGGTATTTTATATTTTCAACATTTATATTCAAAGAAAAATTAAAAAAATTTAGGACACCATTTTTTGATGGAGAGGAGAATGTAACACAACATTATTTCATTGTATGTTATGTCTCTAGTGAAATTCAATAGCATGCTCTACATAGAACACTGAGTGCAAGTGCATCATGACTTATCAAACTAGCCAGTTTAAAAAGCGATTATGAATGATATTTACTAAATTTTTAATTTTATATATATACTATATAATTTAATCATTCATATTTTTTATTTCATAGACATAATACAATGAAAAATTCTATTTATCAGATAAAATATGTATTTCTAAAAAATGTTGTCTTTCCGCCTTTTACAATAAATCCTTTTTTAAATCCAATATCATACACTTTTATATATTCAATTTAAATAAATTAAAATATTTTTTAGAGGCGCAACAAAAAATTTTGTTTGGATAAATTATTGGTTCTTTTATGATAACTTTCATATTATGATGAGTCGTAAATAATACTAAATTTTATTTGAAAACAAATTTTTAAATAGAAATAATTTATAGTGTTAAATTATGCATTTGAGTTGTTTTAAAGTATAATTAGATTATATTTTAATAATTTAATATAATTTTGGACTTTATAAATAATTTAACAATTAAATTGTACATAAACACATGTCAATATTTTGATATTTTTTACTTCTTAAAACCCGACTTTCTGGTTTTGACAATAGGTATTAATTTTTAATTAATTGATGCAATTTATGTTTTTTAATTTTAATCAAAATAGAAAAAATATTTGGATTTGGAAAATCAAAATTAGAATAGTGTGACTTCTTGGTATTTTTTTGAAAACATTCAACTTTGGATGAATAGTGAAAAATACTTTTATTGTTTATAAATGACTTTTTATTTAAATAATTATTTTATTTATTAAAATTTATTTTAAGTAATAATAGATAGATAACAAATATATGAGTTAAATGTAGTTAATTGGAGTAATTTTATTATAAAATTAGATATTTAAAATTTTATAGAATTATTTAATGCCTTTTAGGCACCTTCATGGAACATTTTCAAATTTACATAAAACATAATTTTACAGCTTCTGTGTATTTAATTTCAAAATTCCTATAGTAACCTCTGAATTATATTTACCATACTTAAATGTCAATTATTTAATTAAAGTTAAAAATATTATGAAAATGACTCTAAAAAATGTCCTAATTGTATTTGATAATTGTATTTCCACAAAAATCATCCTTATGACAAAAATATTTTTATTTTTGTTCACGTGGATTAGATTAGGACATTTATTATATTTTATTTCATGAAGTGCTTAAATATTTAAATTCTAATTTTTATAAATAAATCCTATTTAATATTGTGTTATACTTAATATAAATTCAACTATAAATATTCATTAAAAATTAAAAACGATTTCATACATAAAGGTGTTTTATTTATAATTTTTAATAATTAAATATATTTATGACACAATGATGATACAATAATTACCTTATTAACAAAAGACTAAAATAATTGATAAATAAATAATAATAAAACTGTAAATTGAGACTTTTGATGCATTCCATGAACTTTCCTTAATAAGTAGTCATATTATGGTTTATTCAAGGGATTTGTTGTCAATGTATCATGTTTTTCTGACATTCAAAAAAAAACCGAAAACTAAATACTGAAAAATTGACATAAATGGGTATTTCCAAAAAAATTACAATTTTATTAAATTATATAATACTACAAAAAATCCAAGGTTCTACCAAAATAATTGTATAATTATGTACATTTCATTAATTAACCAATTAGGGTTCTCTTGAAATTTTATTGCATGTTTGTTAAAATTGTATTATAGTAATACAATAAGACATGGTAAATATTAAACTATTTAACTAATGTCAAATATAAAAGACAAAGTTAATATGGTGACCTAAAATTTTTTAAAACTTATTTTTTGAGAGGATTGTGACCCATACCTACCTTATCCTCAAAATAAATCCATTTTGAACTATTGGAAATAGAAAATGATTTTATAATTAAATAATATTTCAAGCTTATCCTAATGTGCCCCTCACCTCCCTTATAAAATAACACTTCACCTTCAATTAACATTACACCAACAAATCCATTTTCTCAAAAAAAAACCCAACTCAAATATCCTCCCAAATACCCTCACATCAACATAGAGTCCTTACTTTTATCATAAATCCAACCTATGGAGATCTTTTTTTTGAAATCAAAATGAAACACCCGCTGAAGAGGTAATAATTTCGTCTCATATTTCAATGTTCTTTTCCTCTTCCACATTTTTTCATTGTTTTTTCCATACTAAAATAATTACATTATTACCTTATACATATTGAGATGTTATTATAAATGTGTTAAAAACATATTCATTATTATATCCAAAATTCTAAAGACAAAGTCACCAAACATGCATACGTACGACTTATCATTTTCCTGTAATGGTGTAGTGTGTTATTCAACCCTAAATTATTTAGATGGTTATGATAATGATTATAATTATTTAAAACAATGAATATAACATGGTAAAAATTCTGTATGTATAATATTTCATCCAATTAAACACCATTTTCTTATTTATAGAATGTTATTGTCGCTCATGTGTACGTACGACATACCATCTCTACGACGTGTTGAGATTCATCTTCAACGATCACCATTCAAGAATTTTTTAAATATATATATGTATATATTGATTAAGTATGAGATATATGAAACAATATTTCTTTGGGAATAATATCTTTTTTTTGTAGATAAATTTATGTAATTTATGTACTTTCATAATATATGATAAGAAAACAGAAACTACGTTCATGAATACGTACAGACTACCATCTCCATGAACGGAGTTTCCATTTCATAAATATATCTATTATAAATATTTATATTATGAATATATATGATATATAAATCATTTTTTATATTTTGGAAATAAGCTTCTCATGATATATGTGATATGTTCAAGAATAACATGTTAATACCCGTAGGATAAAGAAAACGATTGTTACGAGAAAGGTTACTTTAACATTTAAATTATTATTAAATCGGTCTTATACATTAATAAATGAATCATATATTATATCATAAAAAATAATATGGTTCTTGAATAATGTAATAACATACTACAGTCATTACACAGGATTCCAAACATACCCTTGACTAAAGGAATGTACAAGGTATGGGTTATTTCCTTAAAATCAATATTATCTAAGATTGTTGATCTATAAGTATATAGTAATACGCATTTATAATCTATGTATATTTTTCATTAAAATGTATTAAAAAGGAATATTTTAATATTCTATGTGAGGGAATATTTAACTATATCATCATTTTAATGGTTTTAAATGATTTATTTTTCTAAATAAATTTAATTACTGTCTATGTTTTCAAATTGATTTTAATGATTTTTTTACATGAATACAGTTTTTTTATAATTTTTAATTTCATTAAAAATGTTCAAAGTTGTATGGAACACATTGATTCAAAAATATCATTTAAATTAATTCCTTTATAAATTCATTGAATTTTAAATGATTTCATGAAAATTGGTATTTCTCTTAAAGAGTTTTAATGATTATTTTCAATTAGGTCAACATCCTTTATTGGATATTATTCTTGATTGAGGATTATTTAATATTATAAAATATTATATATTATATTGAACTATTTATGATATTTTTGACTGTGGATGTTCTATTTTTATACCATTGATTGTTTATAGTAAATTTATTTACATTTCACATGCTAGTTTTAGTAAGAATGTTTTTGTTATGTTTAATCCTAATCATATGAGGAATTAATTGAACTTTGTAAGTGATAGGAAGGGTCAACTATATCTCTTGGATGCATAGGCAGGTCTTGTGAAACAAACTAGTTTCTTAGCACAAGGACATGGAAAAATCTTATTTGTAGTCTTTTCATGAGGTCATGACTATGTGGTTATGATGTCTGGAATTTTATAGTGAATCATTATTAAATTTGCTATTGATATTAATTGTGATTATTTAACTAGTAGAATATCAATGTGAATTTGTAAATGGAATTATTTGAAATATCATTTCCATATTATTATAATGTTTGACTTTAAAAAGATTAACTTTTAGTCTTATACGTTGCCTTAAATTATTGCACTTATTTATGATAGTTTTTTCTATATTGTTACCCTTAATGGGCATTTGAGATCACCCATTACATAGTTTTTCTTTTTCATTAGATGTGAAGAAGTATATTATCATTGACCTGTAGGGATAATCTAAGGGTTATTAATGTGTTTAACAGAAATAAAATGTTTTTTTTAATTTAATTATGTAATGTAAATCTTATTTATGTATCTAGTAAATTAAAGGCTACAAAACTAACAGGTCAATCAAGACAACATCTCTTGTTATGATTCCAATGTTATGTAATAATACACTAACTCTGGGTAAATAGGGTTAGGGAATTACAACAATGGTTTAATTTTTGTAATAAGAGGGTTGGAGAAGATGATGGGTTTTAGGAATACCATTAGAAATAAAATATTATAGTATATAAATGATACATTAATTATTATTAAATATTTTGTGCGCGATGTAGGGAGATGGTGTAAGAATAAAATAATTATAAAAATATTGTTTAAGAATATCACCTCTTGAATATTGTCTCCTTGAGAAACTTCTTTGGTTAGTTAGAATATGAATTATGGATAGAGAAGAAGTAGTATGATGTGAGGAATGGAATTGAGAATATTATTAGGATGAAATTGTGTATTCTATATGGTTAGGAAGGTGTAAGGGGAAGGGTTTCTGATGAGTGTTATTTATTAGGGGAGGACATAGGTGTTTTAAAATTAATATTAATTACTGTATTATTTTTTATTAAATCCACTAATATTTTGAAATAATGTGGATA
This sequence comes from Viscum album, assembly GCA_963277665.1. NCBI lineage: Eukaryota > Viridiplantae > Streptophyta > Magnoliopsida > Santalales > Viscaceae > Viscum > Viscum album. Next base: position 1,349,372,798 of record OY728150.1, on the reverse strand, counting down.
TTTTTAGTAAATGGTCTATATGAATTTGAAGTAATGGGTTATTACATCATCAATGAAAAACACCAGGCATTTATCTTATAATGTTAAATATGGTATATTATTGTATTTCACTAATAAAAAAAAGGGAAATATTTTTTCAAAATATGAAATAAAATACATTTTTAGTATGTTTTGGTTTTTGAAATTAAATCCAATATATAAAAATAACGTCTGAAAATTGAGATAATTAATTTTTAAATAGAATCATCATTTATTAATAAAATATAATCTTTATATTAGGATCGATTTTACGACACCAAAAAAAATATTTATGGTCTTATAAATTTATATTATCATTATAATAAATCATAATTTTAATTTATAAACCAATTTTATAAATATAATATTTATTTTAATTTATAATTTTTATCATAGTAATGAAAAAAAAATATTATTTTTATAAAAATATGAACAGTTATTTTCTTTTTTAAGTTATTTTATTTTCTTGTATTATGATATAAATAAAACAAAATTTCATTATATATGATTAAAAAATATTATTTTAAACTTCCCCAGGTAATGATGAAGTTATAATTGTAGAGTTTCTATTCAAAATGGTGATATTATTATTCAAATAATCAGATAAATGTTTTAATGGTAAGATTACAATTCAATCTGTTAGATTAGTAATAGTCATTTAGGATCCCTAATCTCTCTAAAAAAATCCAAATTAATTAATAATTAATTCAATTCTATTTTATCAAAATGGAATATATATCTTTATTTTTAAAATTCATATTTCTTTACTAATATTATATGTTAATTCTACAATGTTGTTCATTAGTGCAAGTATTATTAAGAAACAAGTAGATAAAAAATTTACTATAATTATTATCATATTTTTTATACCCAGAACAAGAATTGTTTATATATTTTAATATTATTTAGTTATATTTATTTATCCTTCTTAAAGTATTGGTTTCCTCTAAAATTGAGAATTAGTTGGCATGCATTGCATATCAGATGGTTTGGTCACCATGTTTTCAATAATATGCAGAAATCATGTTACAATATCTATAAATTTACAAAATCTAATCATATGTTTATCTAGTGTTTTTTCAAATCATGTGTCAAATCAATGTTAGGTGTCCATGATTACAAGTATGAGTGCATGGTAGGCGCATGTTTTGGCCAATCATACGGGCAAACTGTACGTACTGTTTAGGGTTGTATATTTTATGAAAACTAACTTTTTTCCATAAATTAATTAGAAACCCCAAAAGGGTTATTTATTCACATTTCCCTAATTAGTCTATTATTATATTCCCTATTTGGACTCCCATCCTTGTTTTTTCCCTAATCAATTTTCTATCAGTTTTTGTTTTATTATATTTACATATCTTGTTGTAGTCATCCCGGGTAGGTTTTTATTCTTCCCCTTCTGTTTCATAGTCATCATTCACATATACACCATTGTAGAATTATGTTTTCCAAAACCTAGGGTTTTATTATGGTATGCATTTAGTGTTTTATGTATTGTGGTTTTTATTATATTTTTTCTAATTCAAAGCACTCAATTTAGATGGTATTCTCTCTTAGGATCTACGCTCAACAACTTATTCAATAATTTTATGTAGGATACACTATTTTAAAGTAATTATTTTAATATATATTACTATATTAAGGGTTTTTCTGATTTTCATTATGCTAAAAAATAAATATATCTTTAAAAAAATTGGATTTATTGGAATTAGTTTCATTATTTTTTTCATGTTTTTCATATTTTCCTCAAATGATTTCTTATAATAAATATAAGTTTTGGACATTATTGAAATTCCATGAAATTATGGTGTTCGTCAAGAAATCAAAATTGATTTAAAAGTATTATTTTAGAATGAATAATGTTGTTTTTGAATTTTATAGTGTTCCCTAAAATGATTTAATGGATATTTTTAGTTTTCTAATTATTTTTCATCATATTGTCCCCATTATCTTATGAGAAGTGACTTATATATATATTTATATTACCTATTTGGACATATTCAAACATAACATTGGGAATATTTTCATATGGATTATTGGTGTTTATATATATATATATATGGGTGTATACGTGTATAATTATTAAGAGTGGTTTGGGTCATGAAAGATATGGCATGCAATGTGTTATTCCTAATTACCAATGTCTACATCTAAATAATATGAAATTGTTTTAACTTTGGAATGATATTCAAAGATTAGTACACTATATAATATAATATTATAATTGCATGTTTTTTTATGACCTAAGTTTGATATGATTATCATGTTAGTATTTTTCTAAAATAAGTAGATTTAGATTGGTAGTTTTTGGTGGGGTAGTGTTATTATTTAGTTGATTTGAAATGTATTGAAATAAACATTTGGAGTTTATAGTACACCTAACACATGTGTTCAAATATGGGAACGTAACATGAGAATCATGGGTACATAAGCATGCATGCTAGGACTAGACGTTAGGGGAGCCTATAGAGGCTCATCCTAGATATTACATGAAAGACGATAAGGAAACACTATCTAAAAAATATGACATGATTTATTACGGTTGGAACATGGGTTTGTACCCTCTATAGATCATACATGGAAATATTATACATTTATTCATAACGATATTATTTCATGAGAACTCCAATAACCTTTTTACACGGGTATTTCTAGTGGTTCTATATCTCCTTTACTCTAGTTTTCGTGGTTTTATTTTAGGAATATATTTTTCAATGTTTCTATTTTATATCTAAATGATAAAAATCATGTTTTTATTCCTTCTATTTTGTAGAACATAATTTCATTATATTTTCAATTATAATTTTATTAAGAATTATACATTATCATCACATTCTATGTCATAAAAGGATTATTGGAAAATAACACATTCATTAGAAAATATTATTGAAAATAAAAAATAAAAATCGGTTTATTTCTAAAATATGATAATGTTAAATGTTTTGAAAATAATGGAAAATCGTATTTTTATTTATTTCTATATGAAAACAACAACTAACTGGTTTATATTTATATTTATTCCATAAATAATGGTTTTTCATTTGTTATGAAATCTACATATTTTTATGTTCATTCTTAAATCTCTATAAATTTTTATCCAGATATATTATAGTATACATCAGTCACACCCCTGAGGCATCAAGGTTCATGTGTGTAGAGTGATGAAACATATTTTCTCAAGGAATAGGTATATTTTTATTTTATTTTTATTTTAATATCTCTTACGGCATTTGACACTGTGTTTTACTATTTTTATGATCAATGGGCTAGATATATTCTAGTGTTCAAGGATATGAATTTTTGTGGGTATATTTTTAAGATATTTTATTTTATTAGGTACATTCCTCTTGTAGTTTTTATGACTTTTTGGTCATGTCTTTTTCATTTATGAATAACATTTTATTGGGAATATAACCTAATGTTTAGGGTTTTTTTAGTTTATATTTAATGGTTTCAAGATAGAAATTTTTTAAATTAATTTTTGAGGCATTTTCATGTTTTTGAATACTTTAAAGTTGGTTTTGGTCTTTTTATTGTATGTGGGATAAAAACTATATTTTGGGCGATTAAACGCCGTGTACATGTTACACGATGAGTAAATTTCACCAGAAACATGTCCTGAACTAATACAGGCTGTGAAACTTCTATACATAATGAAAACTGTTAAATTTATGTAATAATTGATCAAGATAAATATTAACTCGAGGCAATAGGGCTTTTATTTTATCCCTCTTTAAAGTAATATTATACCTCAAAATGAGTTACCAACCATGTAATATCCCAAGATGAAATTTTAAATGTGTTCTGTGACTAATTTTCATTTGAATATTCTATATCCATCCTCATTTCAACCCTAGGAAATATAACATGAAATTTTAGAGTTCCATCCACAATTCACAAAATCTAGTTTGTGCGATCAATCATGGGTTTTTATTGGGATTTTTCCCTTCATGTTCTATTGTTATTTATTAGGGAAGTGGACGATTTAGAACGAGTTTGGTTTTGATGGTAATCATAATCTAATTTCATATTGGTTTCACCCAGTGATCTTTTTCACCTTTAACCCATTGGAGTTACCCATTTCTTGTGTTTCTTTGATCACTTGAAACATGGTGGGGGTCTAAATATTAAATTTATGGTCCATTAAATTGTAAGGTATGTGAAATATTGAAATATTACAATCATAACATGCACCAAAATTCATTAAATTCTTAATTGGATAACCCTTTGGATCCTATTGTTTATAAAATTGAATATGGATATCGTTCGTATGAGAAAACGCTTGATTTTGACTGAATTGATTAATGGATTGAATTTTGTTTTGCATAACATGTATTTTATCAGATTTTTGATATATATTCACCTTGTATTTTTTAAATAATTTAAATGACTGAAATGTTATTTGTTTATACAAAAATTATAAATAGAATGTGAAATTTAAAGATACATGGTATATAAAATTATTAACCATTGACCCTTATGATATGATTTTGTGAAATTCTTGAAGCTATGTCTAGTAATTCATGATTTAATAATTATATACTAGACATAAAACCGAATCATGATCCTAAGCATATATACCATTATTGATTCTACAAAATGTTGTAATGCATATATAACAAACACATCCCTGAAACATATTGTAATTATTATATAAATGGATTTTACCTAAAATATGTTGTAATGTTTATACATTGGGATTGGTCCTGATTTTTTCTTAAATTATTATATAAATGGATTGAAATAGATTGGTTTGAATTATTCCATGGATATATGGTTTTAGTTTCCAATTCCATGAGACATTCATAGAGATATTCTGGGATGGTTCTGAATGAAGGATATATTATACCATGTATATATGGTTATGCTTGTAATGGTTTTGAGACATGATTAGAGATATTCACCCATAGTGTTGATGAAGGCTGATTTCTCATTATGTTTAATATTTAATTTATTAATACACCTTTTTATTACATTATAACATGCACATATTATCAGACCAGTTTTTATATATATAGTGGTGTAAACCTTCTGAGATATTATCTCACACTATTTGTGCCACCATTTGGATCTCGAGAAGATTAAATGGATGCAAGATTGGAATGGTCTAAGGGACCTTTCTGTGGATTGTTTGTTCTTGGATGGTCTAGAGTTGGAGATTGGTCATATAAGGGCCATGTGACTAGAAACTATTGAATATTTAGTTGAGTCTTCTCATCTTTTGTTTTTATTACATCTATCATGGAATTTAGTAATATTTCATCATATCATTACATAGTACTACTATTTTTTTGGATAATTTAGTGGTATTTTATCGTTTGGTTTTTTCATATGTATTATATTGTTTCCATTATCTTCACTACTTTTATATTTATTGTCATGTGATTATTCTACATTTATGTAACTCTACACCTTTGGGTATAGTATCCCCACTGTACATATCACACCCCACTACTAGTTGAATGCCTATATCATATGGGGAGATGTGTTTGATGTCCCATAAGCCACCCATTTTGTCTATATAAGAGATTTTAGGATCAAGGGAAGTTACAAAGTGGTATCAAGGGATACAAGTTTTCCTTACGATTTCATTACTATTTAAGAAATGTATAATGTTGACTAAGATGTCATGGAACTTTCTAATGAGAATTTCCATTGGAATACTAGAACCATTTTTTGGGGAAATTCAAGTTCATGGGGATAAATTGTTTTTTAGATTTTTTTCTTGTTATAATTGATGTTATGTTACCCTGAGTTATTCACATATTGTGTGATTCTATTATTTTATAATGTTATTGGTTCTTGATAATTGTACTCATGGCCTAGTATGAAATGATTTGAGTATGCATGCATTATGATAGGCACATATGGATTTATATTTAAAATAATTGTTAGTTATATGGACTCATTTATTGAAAGTGGTATATACTTTCTAATATTAAATGTGGTTTGAGATACATATTATATCTTGTAAATGGAATGAGATGAACTGATTTGAGTTTCTATAACCCTTGTAATCCATATTTTGATATAACGAGAGTTAGTGGTTTGTTAGTTTTATCACATATTGTGGTTGAAACTTTTGTTATTGATGCATTTTTTAGGATTATATTTGTATTGTTGATAATATTCATCATCATTATCATTAGGAGAATGGAAAAAATCATTCTCCTAATACAGATAAACAAGAGCTGCATATAGCTCTTGAGGATCAGATATATTTTCATCTTCATAACATATTCCAAAGGGTTGTGTGCACTATGGAAAGTAAGACTCTTCGTATCATGGCATTGATGTTTCAGATGATGAGAGTGTTCTGTTAAAATTCAAATCCCAGATTAAATAGGGGGGGCCATGTAGCTGTGTTCTAGATCAAGTCAGTACATATGATCTTTTGAAATCATGATACAACTACATATATGAGGGTGAATCATACTACAAATATGCTACACGAACCAAACAAGAAAATGTTGGACATTCTGGATAAGGCTTGGTCATAAGAGTAGTTATCATTGAATATAATGTACATGATTTTCTAATGATATTTGAATACCAAGATGTTGATGGATGAGAAGGATAATGAGTTCATACACCAAATAGATGAGGTCATGTTAGTTATGGACTACACTAAATGTTTCACCAATCTATATTTTTTTAACCATAATTATAAGTTGATGAGATCATAGGGAATGATTTTTTTAGGATGGTATTCACTATGAGATCAGGTCAATGTTAAACATTTTCCATTTGAGTATTTTTTTTAAATGTGAAAACTATGAACTCATCATTCAAGGGAAACCATGAAAGGTCTCAAGTAGATACTATGATATTCAAGAAAGGTAAACTAAGTGCTCTACATATACAGATATGAAGTTACACTATGAATGCTTTCTCCAATATAGTAGTGGTCTATATAGTCAGTGAATTAGAAAACCATATTAGGATACTATGGTCTTCCCATGTAATCAATGTGGAAATATTGACAACAAATAGACTCAGTGTATGTATCATTCCTTGGAGTTTCACTCTTGTGGAAGAATAATCCATGTCTAGATAACTATTTAGGGAATAGAGTAGCAGAGAATCAGAATGGGAGACAAAATGGATACCAAAGAATAGTGTATATTCAAAAATAAGTTATGAATAATCCTTCAACAATTGTGAATATAAGACCATCAACTGTCAATTATGTGATTCTATTATCTTATATTATTTCTTTTGTGTTGTTTTATATAGGTTAATAACATTCCTTTTTTATATTATATTTTTTCAAAAGGTTTGATCATGGATGTGGAGTTTGTGGATTGGGTTTTATGTATCAATACAACATTGGGATTGTGAGCAGTGATTATCAAATGTAGTAAGGTGTGTTCTATAGTGATTGGTGGTAAAAAAATTTTGATGGGAACTATAATTACTGGAAATGATATGATTTTCATAAATTCATGGCATGTGTTAGATAGTTATATAACAATTTCATGTTGTTTATTACTAGAGGAGAGTTTCCAATCTATCTCTAGAAGGAGGTACATATAATCACTAGGGTGTGTGGGATATCCTGGATGGTCATACATGACCAATTATTTTTAGATTGGATTTTATCACAGCTCAGATAGACACTATTTATCTATATTATGAAAAAATGTACCAATATTATTTTTATCCATAGGTATACCATATCAAATTTGTATTTTTTAACATCTTATAGTGCTCTAGGCTCAAGAAAGATATTGATTTCATGTTCGTGTTGGTGCTAGGGGTAGAGAAAATTTCTATCACACCTTATTGAATGACACAAGTTGGGATTCAGGAGTTTAAATTTCAGTGGGCGGATCAAGAGAATTAAGGTTTCTTATGGAATAATATGACTCATTGTGGTTCTCTTGTTCATTTAACTATTAAGGTATATGGTTATTTTCTATTATATTTGTATTATCATAAATTTTACCAGATGATAGTAAAGAACTAGTATCCACTTCTATGTATTAGTGAAATCTTCAACCAGTTATAAAGTTCTAAAATCTTCTCCATCATTTGTATTAGATTATGATACAATTAGTTGACTGTGAGAAAATAAATTATACCTTGAACTACTTTTATGAGTATGTATAGTTTTTATGATGTCATAGTGATATTTTTTGGTTTAACTAATGGAAAATCAACAGTAATGTACTTGATTAATATGATCTTCCATCCTTTTCAAGATTCGTTTTTGGTGGATTTTATCAACGGCGTCTTAATATGATCCCAGTTAGCATATAATCAGTCCAAAAGAAATGAAATAATCTTGAGTATATTCATAGATCATTTTCATTATTCCAAAATAATGAGAATCAGTTTATGGATTGATAAAATTCACTTACTGGGTCATTTTATCTCAGTTACTGGAGTGTTAGTGGACCCATAGAATGTGAAATTCGTGGTTTATTGGGAGCATCCAAAAAATGAATTTATAATTTAGAGCATTCTAGGTAAAGTATTTTCACAATCAGTTTTTATCCATGACTTCTCATGTATGTGATAATCGATGGTAGTGATGACAAAAAAATGGAGTGATGTTTGTTTTTTCAGATACATGTCAGTTTATTTTTTAGGTGCTAAAATGTAGGCATCCCACAAAACATATCCTCACTCTACCTATGTCAGGTAAATCTTATAACATATATAGGTATTCATCTAGTGTTGTAACTAGAAAAGAAATAATGCATGAGGATAGAGTGGTTTTCTATGGATCCATACATCTATTACTACCTAATATAAATTACCCTATTCATGATTTAGATTTATCCTTTGTCGTACATGCCTTAAGATTTCAGAGGCATTATCTCGTGAGCTAGAGGTTTTTGGTATACAAAGACCATAATACCCTTAGTTATATCTTTTTTTTAGCCAGACATGAACCTTATATATATTATTTAGGATGATTATCAACATTATTTCAACATGGATATGGATTATATACTGGTAAAGGGAAACATCATTGTTGATTCACTGAGTTAAAATATGAATATAGATGTAGTGAAGAAGTATTGTAATGAGTGGAAGACTATGTAACTCTTGGGAGACATCCATATATATGTTCAGGAGTCTCAAGGATGATAATAAATTAATTTTAAGTCTCTTATTCCAATGATTTTTAACTAGATCAATATTTATTAGTTTTTTGTTTTGTAGAGCCTAGTTCTAAGAGATAGCTAATATGGTGAGGAGACAACATCGAGATAGTATCAAGATAGTGGAAATTATCTATTTTTACAGGGGAAAGTATTGGTTTCTATGAGATTTAATGATAATGTAATAAAATAGTTTCATACTTAGATATTAGTGGTACATTCACGTTAGAAAAAGGTGTATCGTTATCTTTGAAAACATTACTGGTGGTTTGGAATGATGAAAGAGGTAGCATAGATTATGGAAATATGTTTTAATTGGAAATGGGTAAAATTATAGCCTCTAATGAAAACTACTCTTTTCAGCGTATTCACATTCCTATGTGGAAATGAGATGATATCCCTATTGATTTTCTGACATTATTATGTTGGATAACCAATAAGAATGATGTTATATAGTTGATTGTTCACCAATTGATGAAGTTATCCCATTTATTTAATATGATTTAGACCTTAATTGTTAATGATCTAGGTAGTCTTTATATGTGTGTGTTATTTTTATTTCATGGTGTTCTAAGGAGTGTAATTTCAGATAGAGATCCCCATTTCACACCACGATTCTGATAGTGTATCTTTAAGGCTCTGTGATCATAGGTTCTTTTGAGTATGGTCGATCATTCATAGATTTTTGGTTAATCTAAGAGGATTATTTATGTTCAATATGATATATTATGAGTCTATTTTTTAATTTTTGTGGTTTATTGGAGAAACATATGTCACATGTGGATTTTTCAAAAAATAACTTCTTCTAGGAATTGATTCGGATGAAAAATTTTGTGGCTTTTTATGGAAGACCATTTTGTTCTCTTTTTTATGGGATAGAGGATTGTGAGTTAGTTCTTTTTAGAATCATTCTTTTTTGGGATACATATGAGAATGATTAACTGACTACGATGTAGTTTTTCAACACATAGAGAAAGAATAAATCATACAATGATTATTCTAGATAACCTCTAGTGCTTTAGGTTGGCCATCGTGTATTCCATTAGAGGTTTCCTAGGATACGAAAATTCCAAATCGAGAAATAGTGAATGCTGGCGCCTAGGAATTTTTGGCCATTAGAGATAGTGGATAGGGTCAATCCGGTGGCGTACTAGTTACCCATTTTATGGTAAAATAGTTATATGAATGATTTGTTTTAAATGATGTAGATTCAATGATATTATCAAAGCACTTCCCATGTAGTGGATGTTATAGAAGATGATCTTTATACTGATGCGTCCTTTGAGGAGAATCTAATACAGATTATGGACAACAGTGAGACGTAACTACATGGCAGGACTATACCACTAGTTCATGTGTAGTGGAAGTATAGACATGTTCATTAAGAGACCTGAGTGATGGATTTTAATATTTTAGAATTATGGATAGAATTGTTCTCCTTGACCCCACAATGATTCTTGAATCTTCTCAAGGACAACCTATTATATATGTAGGCTATCATATGATGCTTCTTTTTATTAAGAAAACATTTCTTTGAGTTTTTCATTTAAACCCGGGTGGAAGAGACTTTTTTTATTCGAGAGATACATTGTTGAGGAAAATGACCTAATGATCTAGGATGTATGTTTTTTAAATTTAACAGAGTATGTATATAAACATGTTTAATTGGTTTATAATGGTTTTCTAGGTTATAGAAGTCAATGGATTTGGTTCGAGTCATTTTATATAAAGTTGGTTAAAATGGTCTTTTGGGTTATTAAATATTGTGTACATGTTACACAATGTGTTTGTTCCTCAAAACACTGGTCCTGAACTAGTATATGTAATGAAAGGGATAGACTTCATATAAACCATTCATATCATGTAATAAATGATAATGATAAATATTATCCTTTTGTTATGTGATTATCAACGCATCGCTCCAAAAAATACACGATGTGTAAATTAGTTGCACGCCATGTAATATATTGAAATGAAATTTTTATGGTGTCATGCATCATTTCTTTTCAATCCACTTCATTATACTCTTCTCGACCCTAGGATGTTTTCCATGTGATTTTGGAGTGCTATCCTTTATTTCAAATATTTTATTTGTGTGATCAATCCCTTGTAATTATTTAGCTTTGGTATTACCTTCCTCATCCATTATTATTCATTAGTGTAGTAGAACCTTTGGTCCACGATTGGTTTTGATGTTAATATTGATTTGATTTGATCTAGGTTTCATAATAATATTCTCTAAACCCTTATTTCTATTTGTGTTACACATTGTCGTTGTTTAATTGATCGTCAATAAATAGAAGAGGGTCTAAACCATAAACCAATAGTATATTCAATTGAAAATTATGTGAAATATTTCAATTGTTTCAAAATAACATTGGTATAAGTTAAATAAATGATTAATTGGATTACCCTTTGGATCAAACTATAATTGTCTTGGATTATAGATACCATTCGGTTTAGAGAAAACCTGATTTCAAATGAATTTATTAAATTATTAAATTGTGTTTAACATGACATGTATTTTCAAAAATTGGTTGATATAGATTCACCTTGTCTTGGAATGAGTATTAAAATTACTGGCATATTATTGGTTTATTAGAAAATTATGAACAAAATGGGTAATTCAATGATTTATTGTAATTTTTATAATTAACCATTGAGCCTTATTATGTGATATTCTGATATCCTTACAACTATGACTAATGATTGATGATGTAAATATTATATTCTAGGATTGGCCCTAATTCAAGCTAAAACAATTATATATTATGCCTCATCCAGAAACATATTTAAATTATTATATTCTAGACTTGGGCTTAATACATGTTGTAATGTTTTTATAATATTCTTGGCCCTGAAACATTATGTAATGATTATAGTCTAGGCTTTTCCAGGATATATTAATGAGTTTCTTATATAACATGATTTATCTATATTTGTTTGTTTTATATCGTGGATATATGTTTTTGGTTGTCATGGTCTTGAAAAATTCTCAAATACATTCAAACATGCTGCTAATGTAGGTTATGTTTTCGAATGGATATATGGTTATAGTTGGAATGTTTTTTAACATGCTTAGGTATATTATAGAATGTTTCCAAATAACGATGATGCTGTATTAAATTAATTTTTAAATAATTAATTAACCAATTTATTTCATTATTGAATACACATATTATCATAATGGTTTTGTTTAATCATGTGGTGCTGACCTAATGAGTTATTCTCACACCCTCCAAGGTAAGTTGTTCGGTACTCAAGTTGATTAGATGGATATAGGATTGGACTACATAAAGGGATATTTATATTTATTTCATCATATCATATGGTCTAGAGATAGAGATGAATTTGAAATGGGGATCTTGACCATGGAAATTTGAATAATTAGTTGAGGTTGCTAGTTTTTTATTTCTACTACTTATAGTTTAAAATTTATTTACATTTCATTATTTCGTTCCATTATATTTTATTTTTATTGGATTTTTTTGTTGGGTTTTATTGTTAGATTTTCCATCAAAATTTTATTTTTTCCAATTATTTCAACTACATTGATATTTTTTGATAATTGATTATTACATTGTGTTATAAATCAATAACTAGGGGATATAGTTTCACTAGTATACTTATCACACCTCCACTGCTAGTTTTTATTCTGTGGTGTTTGGGAAGGTGTGCATGAGGTCCAATGACCAACCCATTTTAGCAACATGGGAGAGAGCCAGATCAGGGGATTTATAAATATTATCATTACAGGAGGGGAAGGAAAATTCTTTGAGGGAGTTTTGTCCTTATTGCTTCAGTGTTTTTAATCCAATGTTTTGATATTAGTTTGATTTTTTTTTATTTTCACTAGTCTGGACATATTATGTATGGATGGTTCATACATTAATTTTATATAATTTCCACTTTCATTTAGTTAAATTATCATGGGAAATCATTCACATGGGGTTCATCCTTGATTCCCAATAACTGGATCTAACTTATGGGTATTCGGAATTCCTTTTGGACCTTATATCAGATATATTGAAGCATCATATGAAGGGATGACATAAGTTGGTTCATGAAAAAATGCTATCAAAACATGAGTCTTTTTATTTTATTAATAAAAACCATGATTATATCAGAGTTAGGCATTCTTATTTTAAATTTTAGGTAGGTTTATAATATGATTTTTGGAAACAAATTGTACACATGGGGATAGAATCAAAAATATATTTTCTATTTTCAGCCTTGAGTCACCAAGGAATGTCTGATTTTTTTGAGATTTTATATTGGGGTTGAAATATGTGTTAGGATAGTAGTACTATGTGAGATCTCACGGATTGGTATTCTATATAAAGCTTGTGAAAAAGTTATTTGTTACTATCGAGAATTATAATGTGCATTACACATGGTCCACTAAGACATGTTGTCAATTAATGCCTTTTCGGTAGATTTTTCATGGTAGTTTGATGAGTTTTTTTCCATTCAAATGAGTTTGACTAAAGTGAGTCTAATCTTTCAGTTTTAATGATAGTTTCGAAAAACCTCTTAGATTTCAAAAAAATGGAAGAATGAATTTTTAATTGTTATAAGAGGATAATCTCAATTTTTAATATTTTAATTGATTTTTTTTAAAGTTAAACGATTTAAAAAATAATTTTTAGGGACTCTATATTGAAAACATAACATTCAAGGTATAAAAAAAGATGTTTTGAAAAAAAGTTCTTAAAAATTTGTTATTGAATATGTAGATTAATTTATTATGGCATGATTTAGAATTTTTTTTGGAATTTTGAAGGTAATGATTTGATTATTAAATTATTTTTTGTTTGTAGAGTTATGTTTTTAGTTTAGGATTCTGATTCTTATTGGGACTATATGACATGGATTTGAATCTTGGATCAATTTGATAATAAATTCTGTCTTATGTGTATACCTTATAAATTTATCTATTTAGACTGAATAATAAGTCTCTTGGATCGCTTCATGTTTCATTAATTGTGACATCTTTTGGTACCAGAAGAGGTTATGTTTGTTTCTATATCAAAGAGGATACTTCATTCGGGAATTATCAACTCTTGATAGTGAGGTAGTAGAAACTTCGTGATACATGGCCTCCAACTATATTAATTATTGTGAATCATTTAATATAGTGGATGAGTTACTAGGTTTTGCAGATGGTGAACCATTTTTTTCTCACATCAAAGTTAAAACCATTTGATTTTTCCGTTTATATGGTTTTATTATTTGGATACCATTTATTAATAGAGATATCAATGGATATTGTTTAGTGAATTCAACTAATAATGTTTTAGGTGGGTATGTTAAATGGAAATTTATTAATAAAATCTTATCAGTTTATTTTACTTCATTAATCCTTAGGGAGTACCAATTGTTTCAATGACTATATATTCTGATGAGGTTCATGCCTCAGTGTTGGTATCATTTCATTGGATGAAAATTTCTTGGGGGATTGGTTGACATGACTGGGATGGCTGTGTTGATTATTTTTTTGTTAGATTTAGTGAGGGTTAATTTATTCAGATATTGTGTTAGGTTTTCTTCTCCTTACCTTAGAATACAACCCATGTTGGTCTTATTGAGGAATTTGTGTCTGAGGAATTAACAGATACATCTTTTCATCATATTCTAATCAATTATTACTGTTTTTTTGTTGTTAGTACATTTAGTTCATGGTTGTAGTATATATTTATGTTTTTAGGTGGTTTCTAGAGAATGGTTTTAATGAAGGATTGATGTTTTTGGATTCAATTAAGAGACATATGTTCCATTTACACTATTTATAAGAAATTATAATACTTTTCATTGACAATTGTTGACGTTCATCATTCCATACATCATTTCACATAGATATTTTCTATCGATTGGAGTCATGAGTAATTATTTCATGGGAGATAAATTTTTGCCAGATTATAAATATTTTGGGAAGGACATCATAAGAGGAGATTTTAGTAATCATGGTTTCCAATCATCCTCGATGGAGTAATTATTTATTCCCACCCCACCTAAACACAATCATTGTAGTTTTGATTTTCGAGACCATGGGTAGTGTGATAGATGCACATGGAGATCCTAAAGAGGCCATGATAATTTTAATTTTTAATTTCTATTCAGTGTTTGGGTTTATATTTATAATTAGGTTGAGTTTGGAGATATGATTCCATCACTTTGATTGTTTTTGTAGTTTCCTCGGGTTCCTTAGTCAAACAATATGTTTCATGATACATTTGTTTTCATTTTGAGCTGGACATCTTACCTAATAGTAATATTTTTATTAAAAATAATTATATATATAAATATGAGAACCTTCATGATCAATAATAATCATCAAACACTATAGTAGTTAATGAATTTTTTAAAATAAAACTTATACATAATATATATGACCCTTCTATGCAATTTATATGAATGAAATATTACCTTTTTACTTGGTTCTTTCTTGATAATATCCTTGAATTGGAAGGACAATTTTTCCTGTTCTTGGAATAACTCTACCATTGTTATATTAGTATAGTTGAATTATGTAGAAACATAAATGTTTCTTATCGATCTAATCACCCTTATTCCTGTTTATGTACACTTGAATTGTTCTCCCATTCATTTTTTTTCATATTCATTAGAATAATAAATAATGTATAACTTCTCCAACATATCTTCCTCAGTGTGAATAAGAAGATCCCTTGATTTTTCTTGGGCCTCTACATCTACTTTCCACTACGATAAAATCATGTTCTCCAACGAAACATCACCAATTTCATCCTTTTTCAAGATGACCCCGAAACATACTCCATGGATTTTAGAACTAGTTCAAAGAAGTCAACCCTCCATCGTTACAATTTCCATCTCTCCATGTCAGAGACATCATCAAAAAATGTAACCTCATTCACCTCAGCACCACCCAAAAGAGTTTTTATATCCTTATAAGGAGTCAGCTTTCACATCATACTGAAGACAAATTCCACAGCTTTAGATAATAAATATTTCCCAGTTCAACATCTATACCATTACTCCTAGAAGTTCTTCATGATCTGGTTACTATTTCCATAGAGGTGTTTGATTAATCTTCAGTGGGTCTTGATTCATCCATTGAGAATAATGAAATTCCATGAAATAAAGTTCACTTATATTTCGTTCCTTGATACAGTGCCAACCAAATTTTCTATCTCATAACTTGTATTTGGCTAGTTTTCCCAATATTCATCACTTGGATCCTCTTCTTATGAATGTCTAAATCCGACATATTTATATTCCAATTATGGAAAGATGATTCTAAATCCTTCAGAATCCTAATTTTTATTTCCATCCACATTTAGTGTAGAGAAATAATTATAAAAAATTATTGTATTTGAAGATTTTATTTGATAATGCACATTTCGGTGCAGATACACATCGACATTCCTGGTAGTATTCAATATGATTTCAATCACCCCCATATAAGCATCAATAAAATTACCACCTTTGATCAGATTTTTTCTCAATAAAATAACATTGGGCCACCTACTACATTAAAGGTCGGAGAAAACAGGGAGAAATTTCTTCCCAATGATGTCTCTTTCAAAATGGTACCACCCAAATCATAGAATAATCTTGACAAAATATCATCAACTCTCTGATCAAGGTTCTTAGTACATGTATTATTATCATGATTGTCAATAATCATTCAAATAATGAGTTTTTGTAGATGTAAATAATTGATCAGAAAGAATGATGATCCCTAGTTCAGAATGACGAGAGAGAGCACCTACACCTTGAGAACCCTTGTACCCAAGATAATAGGAAGAACCCAAATGGCCCAAAAGAATAAATGAAAAAAAAATCAGTAAAAAATTTGAAGAAGACTATCTGATTGTGCCAAAATTATTTTCCAACAAATATCTAAAGAAAATAAATTTAAGGTTTGTAAACCTCAAACTCAACACATAAATATGGTGAACATGAATGACACAGAGATATGGTTTTCTTATCTGAGCACAAAGAACATCTCAAAAAATCCCTAACATAGGATGGATAGATTGATTTTAAAACATTAGGTGGTGTTCTTGAAGATGGAATCCTTTAGACATCATCATAGCATCATCATTCATGTGTATGTCTTATGACCATTAGAAGAGAACGATGTGAGATCATAGTTAGTAGTGAAAAGTCTAATAACCTTCATATATATAATATAAGTCCGAGGAAAAATGGATAAATATGTGATTCTTGTCAAGGAGGATAAAAAATGAAAATTCATGCAAACACTAAGAGCTGGAGATGAATATATCAAAATAGTACACTAGGGGATGATAGAAAAGGAAACTCTACTACCAATGTCATATTATTCATGGTCAGGGTCTCTGTGAACTCCTCCATTGAAATAATTAGCTAATGAATGTTTTTGTAGAGTTCATCCACTTTAGGGATATGTTCAATCTCTGGGAATGATGGACGAAATCCTACATTGGAGAATGGGATGAAAATATATGGAAAACCATCTGTTGTAGAATAAGAGAGTCTCCCTACCCCCAGATGGGGGCGGGACCATATCGACCACCTCACCAACTTGGGCATCATAGAGCACCGAATGATGAAGAAGAGAACAACCTCACAAGATTATATGTTATACTCTTTTGGTTTTTTTTCAGGTTTTGATTGAAATGTGATTGTTAGTTTTATGTTATTTGTGTTTCTTATATCAACTTGAGAAGTAGTATGAATTTAATTTTGTATAGACAAATAACATAATTTGGGACATTCATGAGGTATAAATTTTTATTGTTTGGCGAATTTTGACCCCACAAACTGAAAATATTAATATTGGTGTTTATATATGATTTATAATTATTTATCCTTCTTATAAGGTGGATTTTTCTCCAAAACTAGTTATTTTATGGCTTTCACTACATGTCTCATAATTAGGGAGCAAGGTTTTCCAGTCCATGTGGAATCTATGTGATAACCTATGTAATTTCAAAGATCAGAATAACACATCTAGGATTCTTGGTTTACTAAGAAAATTATACATCCTATGTAATTTAATAGAAAGAAATAACATGATTGGTACATAATATATCAAATAATACTGCCTTAACATGTGAGGTTTTTAGGCATTCTAGAAGGGTGCATGGTTGTAACATGGTTAGGATAATGGTTGATCTAATCTTGGTGTAATGTTCAAGTGTTAATTTATTACAAAACTACACTTTTGACCATAATTAATTAATATCCCTTGATGGTTATTGTAACATAAAGTTACATTTTTAGGTACTTTTGATGTTTCTATGTACCTTTGTTTTGGAGTAGTGACTTGAGAGAGTCGGGGGGAACATTAAATGTTGCTTTAGGACAAAGGGGAAGTCGCACAAGCGATGCACAAGTTGTCTAAACCGTACGACCAAACCATTCATAGTTGGCCTTAGAGGCAGTAGCTTCCGCACGAGCAGTGCACATTTTGTCTAACCATGCCTCAAAACCGTACAAGAAGGGTGTCCGAGGTAGAAGCTAAAACACAGTTAGCGCACGATTTTTTAATCCCTGCAAACATACCGTACCACCACTTAAATGAGATCCTTAAATTTTGGATCTCACTCAGTTTTTCCCTCAAGTGCCTTGTTGTTCTACTTATGTAGCTTTAACTCGATATTTTTCTTCTCCTAAGGTCATGGAAGATTATCCCATAGTTTTAGTGGCGATCCAAAGGCTCCTCTTGGTGAATCGATGCTGGATTCTTGAGTTATGTGACCTTTCTTCATCGTTCTTGATCAGTTTCTTAGATCTACTTAGATCTACTTCTCCTCTTCTCTCGGTTTCTTAGATCTATGCCACTTAGGGGTATATATAAGTGTTTGGATAACAAATATGAGGATATTTTGTTTTTATCATGCTAGGATAATAGATCTAATGAGTGTTCTTGAAGAAGAAACATGGTTTTCTTGAGCGTTCTCGACCGTTGTGGTTTTGTCAAAACGTTTTAGGTAGGTGGTTCCATCCCGACATGCCAAATTTATTAACATTATGATTTCTTGGTATATTTCAATTGTTGATTTAAATCCAATTTCTCAAGTTTGTATTCAATTAGATTAATAAAAAACCTGATTCCAATGAATCGAGATATTTGAAATGGTTTTTGCATGGAAATTTGGAAAACCCCAATTCCATTGAATTCAATGTTTTTTTGTAAATTTTCTGATGTAAATTGTTCAATTGAAATAGTGGATTTGATGGAAAATATTTCAATTCAATTGTTGAATTTAAATGTGAAAATAAATTTTGTGATGATGGAATTGGTTTTCAATGGATTTCAAAATGGTGAAAATGGCATAAAATGTTTTGATATAATCCTAATGGTTTTATATTATATAAAATACATGTTTTGAATAAGACCTATTTTGGTTTTAAATGGAATGAAATTGGATCTATTAAAATGGATGAATGTGATTGACCGTATTTTATACATTCTTAAAATAGTTCGCCCATCATGTAAGAGCACATCCAAGCCATATATAGTTAGAGAGTTATTTGGATAAACTCTACAATATGACAACGATCTATATCATACTTGTGGAATGTCACATCCCCGAAAGGTTATTGACGAGTCTCCTTTGGCCAGTGTCATAGGGACGTGTGTATGCACATTTTTCTGGGTTTACATTGAGAGTGTGAAATCCTATTACTGGTTAATACTATCAAACCTTTTGGCAGATAACCATGTTGCTCACATATTTATTTATATTTGAGATATAAATGTATGGAAATTTTTTTGAACTACATACATGCCTGCTGAATTTTTATAAATTGGTTTATATAAATTCTTTACTTAATCCATTGTTTTATAAATATTCCATCATTTGTAAATCCTTTGGTAAAATTGATTTTTTCCATCATTGGAAAATGTATAGTATGTTTTGTTAAAATATTAGTTTTCATTGCCAAACGTGTTTATTTGAAAATTGAAAGCGCTTCTTTGGATGATCTATATTTGGAATTTCTAACGGAATTTTTGGTGGTATCCTATTGGGCTTAGTCTCACACCCTAATTTTTCCTTCGGGTGTTTGTAGATATCCTTCTTCCAAGCTCGAGAAAAAGGAATGAATCTCTTCATGAAGGATCCAGTAGTTAATCATCTCTTGGTGTAATGTGTCCTTAGGTACGTTGGGACTATTTTTTCATTTTTAGTACTTGTGTTTTAGTACTTTCGGATTTTTATGCCTCTTTGTTTTCCGGTACATTACTCCCAGTCGAGTTTGTTTTATAATACATATTGTTTCATTATCTATTTCATTCGTGTTATTGTGGTAGAAATCATTCCCACATGCATTTTTTCTGATGCCAGGTGCTAGTCGCCGACCCATGGGGATCGGGAACGCCCTTCCGACTATGTTAGTGCTGCCTCAGTGATCAGGTTACCAGGGTACCCGGGCTGGTTCGTGACAATGTGGTATCATAGGGATTAGGTTAAGAATCATTCCATGATGACAGAATCCATTTGAGTATTCTTTTTGGGACTAAAGAGGTAGTTTAGATTGAGTGTCTGCTCAGCTCTCACCATAATAATCCTTAAGTCACTAGGGATGGATATGGAAATACGACTTGTGGATAAGATCTAGTATTTTCCCTGTTTTTATTTGGATAGAGTGGAATCAAATATCTTTTTATCGATTCTTTTAAGAATAGATTTTCCTGTTACTCTATTGTGGTTATAATCTATGTTTTTATAATGTTTAGCATCATGCCTCTGAGAAGAAGTGGAAATCATATCCAAAAAGTGGTTGGTGCTGAATCTCAGAATGCTGGTCCTATTGTGGATCTGAGTTTGGTTGAGGTGATTGTTCGCACTATCCAAGCACTGGGAGATGCACCACCTCTAGTTAATGTTCATTCTCTAGCTATTGATCCACATTATGATTTCCTTAAAAGTCATTCTCAAGAGTTTCTATGTCAGAAGACACCATTTTTCAAAGGCTTCACTGACCCTCAACAAGCTAACGAATGGTTGATTAAGATTGAACATCGGTTTTGGTTTTGGGAGACACCGGAGGTGGTCAAGGTGAAGTGTTCCACCTTCATACTGGAGGGACCAAGTAGGAGATGGTGGGACACAATGGTGACGGGTGGGAAACATGAGGGTTTGGAGTGGAAAGACATTAGGGTTCCTTTCACTAACTAGTTCAATCCATTATCAATGGTGTTGGCCTAGACTATGGAGTTTTTCAAGCCTGAGTAGGCGAAAAAAACCATGACTGAGTACTCAAATCTCTTTTATGAATTGTTACAGTTTTCTCTTGAGATTGTATTTAATGAGAGGATGATGGTTTGACAATTCGATTTGGGACTTAGATTAGATATCCCTTCTCATGATATCCAACTAAAGATACACACTAATGCTGATGTGCTAGATAGGGCGATGATGGTTTAGAAGGACTTGGAAAGAAAATTAGGGTCGAAGGAGGTTATTTTCCCTCATAGTCGTGGTGTGGGTTCCTTTAAAGGAAAATAAAAGCGTAAATTTTCCCATGGTAGTTCTCAATAGAAAAGTCATCCGAGACCTTCAGTAGCACCAGGAATGGATTCTTTGACCTGCTATCAGTTTGGGAAGATAGTACATTCTAAGAGGGTTCGCACTAAGGCACCCAAGATCTGTTGCTCCTGCAGACATATAGAAAACTTACAGATATTCTTCCATCACTTTTCTACTCCACATAGTGGAACAAGGTCGTCATCTCCTCCTGAAACTGCGGGGCAATCAAATGCTTCTCATACAAAAGGGTTCCAGCCAGAGGCATTCGGAACAAATATTCATCATGCAATGGAAGAGTTTCTAGAGCTAGCTGGTACAGGTCCTACAAGTGTGAGAGATACCATAACTATAACTTCATCATTAGTGACAAATATTTTTGATACTAGTTCGTCTCAATATTTTATTTTCACCCAACTTGTTAATATGCTTAATCTACCTATGGATCTTTTATCATGTGTTATGGATATTACTACACCCCTTAGTAAAATGATAGAGAAGGGTCTCCATAGTACGGCTTGTGTCTTCACTCTATCAGATGATGATCATTCTTGGAGTTTATTGGTTCTCAACATGAAATCTTTTAATGTCATATTTGTTATGGATTGACTCTTTTCCAATATAACCCGGATTGATTTTTATCTTCGACGGGTCTACCTTAGTACACCCAGTGATGTGCCTCTTGTTTTCCAAGGAGAATGGGACCCAAGGTCTAGCAGAGCTGGACCCTCTTATCCAAATTTGGGGAATGTTATATCAGAATTTTATTTTGATCTAGAGATAGATTTAATGTGTGGTGATCTTCCTCCAGTTATCACTGAGTCTCCCAATGTGATTCCTTCTGAATTCTCAAGTTTTACACCTGTAAGGGAGGTTCATTTCTCTATTGACTTAATGCATGGTACTCAATCAGTTTCTTTTCCATAGTACTGAATGGATCCAGTAGATCTAAAAGAACTGTAGTCTTAGTTAGAAGAACTTCATGAGAAACGATTTATACGCCTGAGAGTGTCACCTTGGGAAACATAAGTTCTCTTCTCCAAGAAGGCTAATGGTTCTCTTCTCTTATGTGTTAATTATTGAAATCTCAATAGAGTTATGGTAAAGACCGAATATCAAGTACAACAAATTGATGATTTTTTTTGAACAATTTACAAGGGCAAGGTGGTTTTATAAAATTGACCTTCGATCAGGTTACCAAAAGTTAAGCATAAAAGAATCTGACATTCATAAGACCGCTTTTCGGAGTAGGTATGGCCATTATGAGTACCTTGTTATGCCCTTCTACCTATAAAATTATCCTAATGTTTTCATGGCATTGATGAACAAGATTTTCTATGAGTATCTGGATAATTTCATTGTAGTCATTGTGGATGACATTCTTATCTACACCACGTCTGAGGAGGATCATGAGCATCATCTAAGAACAGTTCTGAGTCATCTAAGGAATCACCGACTTTATGCCAAGTTTTCAAAGTGATATTTCAGGATTCAAGAAGTGAAATTAAAGGGACATTAAATTTTATAACAAGGAATATTATTTGATCCTGAAAAGTTGAAGGTTGTTATGACTTTGGAACAACCACGAAATATTTTCGAGATTAGGAGCTTCTTGGGCTTAGTAGTATATTATCACCGGTTTGTTAAATATTTCTCAATGTTAGCTTCTACAATGACTTCTCTGACTCAAAAGGTAGTGAAGTTTTCCTATAATGATAAATTTCAGAGTTCTTTTGTTGAGATAAATCATATTTTTACTACTGCGCCGGTGTTAAATCTTACTGAGGCTGGGATAGGTTATGTGGTCTTCTGTGATGCGTTAGGTTCTGGTTTGGGATGTTTCCTCATGCAGGGTAATCATGTTATTTCTTATAGGTCTCATCATCTTATGCCTCATGAGAATAACTATCCTTCCTATGGCCTTGAACTTGTAGTTATAATGCATGCACTTATGTTTTGTAGAAATTAACTTTATGGAGAAAGTATTATTGTGTATTCAGGCCACATGATCTTGAGTTATATATTATATAAAAAAATTTAAATCTCTTCCAAAGGCATTGGGTGGAGTACCTGAAATCTTTTGACATTGACATTGCCTATACCCCGGGGAAAGGGGATGTAGTTGCAGATGCGTTAAGTAGGAAACATCCATCACATGTTGTGAAAGAATCTTCAGAAGAGTAGAGTTTGATGGATCTTTTTTCTTAGTTGAATATTGGAGTTCAGTGGAAGGGAAATGATGTTTCCTTATCTAGTGTTCAGTTAAATTATACTCTCCTCGAGTTAATTATTCAAGAATAACAATTGGATGATGAATTCCATAGCATTAGGGAATCTCTTTATGGTGGTGATACTGACACTCAGTGGTCATTCGCCAAAGAGGATGTTCTGTGTTATCGAAACCATTACGTTGTGACTTTAGTGGTAAGGAAGGATGTGATGGGGGGGTTTCCATTACTCTAAGTGGGATGTACACCCAGGAACCATTAATATGGTCAATGACATGCGGTGATAGTTTTGGTGGAAAGCTATGAGACATGTCCTTACTGAATTTGTATCTCACTGCTATACATGCCAGTAGGTGATTGTCGAGAACCATAAACCTTCGGGTTTTATTAAACCACTTCTAGTCCTTACATGGATATGGGATGAAATATCTATGGACTTTGTGGTTGCTTTAACTAAACCCCAGAGGAAGAAGAACATGATATGGGATGTGATCGATAGACTGACCCAGTTGGTCCACATTATACCTATTCGAGATACAACCAATGTTGAGGAGTTGGAAAATATCTATGTGAAAGATGTTTTTCATTTTCTTTGAGTTCCATCTCTTATAGTCTCTGATAGAGATCCTCAGATTACTTATCCCTTTTGGAGAGGGCTTCAGGAGTCACTATGATCTCAGGTCCATTTGAGCACGACCTACCATCCACAGTCAGATGGCTAGACAGAGAGAGTTATTCAGATCCATGAGTATTTGTTCTTCACATATGTTCCCAACAATTTTGGATCTTGGGATGATCATATGGGGATATTGGATCTTTCTTATAACAAAATTTATCATTATGCGATCAAAATGGATCCTTTTGAGGCTTTGTATGGTTGTCCTTGTAAATCACATTTATGATGGTCGAAGATTGGTTAACGTTTTTTTGGGAGGACCAAGTTTGGTCCAAGGGACGACATCTAAGATTTAGTTGATTCTTTATAGAATTCTGATAGAACAGAGTTAGTACAAGTCTTGTGTTAATTGTCACTGTAAACCATTAGAGTTATCATTTGGTGACCATGTGTTTTGAAAGTTTCACCCCGATTAGGTCATCGAAGGCTCAGGAGGCAAGAGACGATTTCTCCTAATTTTGTGGGACCTTTTAAGGTTGTTGGTATTGTAGGGAATTTTTATTAATAAATATCTATACCACCAAAATTGATGTTAATACATAACTTGTTCCATGTATCACTGCTGCGAAAGTATCTCTCTGATTCATCTCATGTTGTGAGCTGGAGTGATCTTGAGATTGAACTAGATTTATCTGTTACTAAACGACCAATCAGGGTTCTTTATTCTAAGACCAAGGTACTTCATTGAAGAAATATTTCTCTGGTCTGTGTACTTTAGTAGCATGGTTCTAATTCTCATGAGACGTGGGAAAGGGAGGTACTAATGAGGGAGGAGTGGCCTCATGTTTTTGACGTGGAGGTTTATTCATAGGCATTCTGGGGACAGAAAGATCTTATTGTGGGGAGGTTGTAACATCATGATACGTTTTTAGGTACTTTCGATGTTTCTAAGAACCTCTGTTTTAGAGTAGTGACTTGGGAGTTTCGGGGGAACGTTAAATGTTGTTTTGGGGAAAAGGGGAAGTCGTGCGGGTGGCGCACGGGTTGCCTAAACCATGCGGCCAAACCATGCGTAGTTGGACTTAGAGGCAGTAGATTCCTTACAGTCAACACAATGTTTTTCTAAACGTGTGGCCAAACTGTTCGAGAAGTGTGGCCAAGCCAGAATCTAAGGGACGGTTAGCACACGTTTTGTCAAACCATATGAACTAACCGTGCCTCCACTTAAATGAGATCCCCAAATTGTGGACCTCGCTCGGTTTTTCCCTTAGGTTCCTCGTTCTTCCTCTTAAGCGGCCTTAACTCATAATTTCGCTTCTCCTAACGTCAGATAAGGTTCTCCCACCATTTTGGAGGTGATCCAAATGCTCCTATAGGTGAATCGATGCTGAATTCTTGAGGTATTTGATTGTTCTTTAATGATCTTGATCAGTTTCTTAGATCTACTTAGATATGCTTCTCTTCTTCTATCAGTTTTTTAGATCTACACCTATTATTGGAAGATCAAATTATGTGGATTCCATATATGATGAGATTTTGTCTTGATCTTTCTAGGAGAAGAGATCTAAGGCAGGTTCTTGAAGAAGCTACCCAGTATTCTTGAGTGTTCTCAACCTTTGTGGTTTTCATCAAAACCTTTGAGGTAGGTGGTTCCGTCCCAACTTTCTAAATTGATTAAAATTATATTTTCTTGGTTTATTTAAATTGTTCATTTAAATCCAATTTCTCATGTTTCATTTCAATTAAATTGATAAAAACACGATTCCAGTGAATCAAGATATTTGAAATGGTTTTGGAATGACAATTTGGAAAACAACAATTCCACTGAATTGGGTGTGTTTTTAGAAATTATCCAATTTAAAATTTTTAATTTAAATTGTTGATTTGATGGAAATTATTCCAATTAAATTTTTTAATTTATTTGTGAATATAAATTGTGTTTTGATGGAATTGGTTTTTAATGGATTTCTTACTAGTGAAAATGTGTTAAAATGAATTTATAGAAACCCATTTGATTTATCTTGTAAAAAAGGCATGTTTTGAATAAAACCTGTTTTGGTTTTAAATGGATTGAAATTGGAACTTTTGAATTAGAAGAATGGGATTGAATGTATTTTAAGCATTCTTAAATTTTTTTTCCCATCATGTAAGTGTGAATGAAAGCCTTATGAAGTTAGTGAGTTATTTGGATACACACTACGCTATGAAAATGTTCTAAAACATACTTGTGGCGGGTCACATCCCCAGCGGGTTGGTGACGAGTCTCCTTTGGCCAGTGTCTTAGCGATGTGTGTATACACATTTTACTGAGTTCACATAAAGCATGTGGAATCATATAACTAGTTAATATTATCATACCATTTGGTAGATGACCATGTTGCTCACATGTTTATTTATATTTGAGATATAAATGTATCCCAATGTTTTTAAACATCTTACATGCATGATGGATTTATATAAACTATTTTATATAAATTCTTTTTTTAAGCCATTATTTAAGAAATATTCAATCATTTGTAATGCCTTTTCTTAAATCAATTTTTTTCATCATTTGAAAATGTATAGAATTTTTTGATGAAATATGATTTGGAATTGAAAAACATGTTTATTTGAAAATTGAAAGCATTTCTTTGGATAATCTATATTTGGAATTTGTTACGGAATCATTGGTGGTATCATAATAGGCTTAGGCTCACACCCTACTATTGCCTATGGGTGTTTGTAGATTTCCATCTTCCAGGCTCGAGCAATCGGAATGAATCTCTTGGAGGAGGATCCATTTGTTGATCATATCTTGGTGTATTGTTTCCTTAGGGACTTAGGGGTAGTTTTTCCATTTTTGGTACTTGGGTGGTAGTACATTGGGTATTTTGTGCCTCTTTGTTTTCTGGTACATTACTCCCAGTAGAGTTTCTTTTGTAATTCAAACTATTTCATTATCTATTGCTTCTGCATTCTTGGGGCATAAATCGTTCCCACTTGCATGTTGTGTTATGCCAGGTGCTAGTCGCTGACTCGTAGGGACCGAAAATGCCCTTTGGGCTATTTCAGTTCCGGCTCAGTTATCGGATTACCAGGGTACCTAGGATGGATCGTGATAGTTGTTTCTTATCTTATCCCTTTCATCTATCTCATATGACAACCAATGTGTGTTCCCAATCAGGTGTTTTTCCTCCACAATTCTCTGTCCATTTTGGTAGGATACTATTTTCATTTAAATATGAGAACATCTCAAGAATGGTTTTCTACACCTATATCTCTCTATATTTTTTATTTATCCCCCCTCATATTGATGTTAGGTGAACATGACCATAGTATATTCCCATATTATAATTTTTTTGTTTTCTTTGAATTTCGTTTTTTTTTTTCAATTTTTAGGTTTCCTTGAAATTGATTGAGATGGTATTGGGTGTCTCATAATAAGGGAGGTAATTTATTATTTTATTAAAGGAAGGTATCCCAATATATATTATTTTAATGCTAGAATTATAATTTATTGATGTATTTGTGTGTATTTTTTATAATTATGCTAGGTATATCTTTTTAAATTTTCAAGATGATTGGAATGAGTTCTTTTATTGTTATTCATAATTTTCCAATGTTTTTTATGGTTTTATTATAAAAATATGTGTTTCTAAACTTTTTTGAAATTACACGAACATTGGGTGTGGGACATACATTTTAAATAGTTATAAAAATTTGAGTTTAAAATAAATAAATACGTGTTGGAAATCAACCACTTCTCTTTAAAGGAAGAAATTGAATGTTTTAGTTTTCTACATATTTTTCTAGAGATTTTACCCCTTTATCATATCAAACATGACTTGTATACAAACCCACAGATATATATTTATATATATTCACTATTTTACATATTCACAGAAGGATTTTGGAATTTCTGAGTTAGGACAAGGGGGTTATGTACATATATACATATATATATAAATGAGTATATCTGTTATTCTGTGAAGTGCGGTTTGGATTGTAATGATATGGCATAAAAATTTAATTCCAAAAGTATCAATGTATACTTGTAAAATGATAAATCCTGGTTGGAACATTTTAATTATTTTTGAAAATTAACACACACTATAATGGAGTTACATGCTTTTATGTATTTTTTGGACTCAGGACTGATATGACTAGAATGATGGTACATTTTTAAAATATGTGGCTTCACATAGGTAGTGTTGGAATTTGATGTGTTATTGTTTTCTTGTACTAAATTTTTGTGTGGCTAAAATTTTTAATTTGATATTACACATCCCTTATTTGTTAGGTTATATTCATACCACATGTTAATCATCGGTACATTGGAAGTCATGCTGGGACTAGTAGTTATGGTAGCTGGATGGCATTCAACTCATTTATCTCTAGAAGGACTACAATGCAATACTAATTCAAAAATTTGATGTGGATTTTTTCCATTGGAACATGGGTTCGTCCCGTATAATGTCTCATACATGGGAATAATATATAACAGATCTTATGGTTATTTCTTTAATAAACACTTATTTTCATGGTACTATTTATTTATATTCTATTTATTAAATTCTATTTTTTTGTATAAAATGAAAAAATCATGCATTAATTAATTATTTTTTGTAGAACATAATAATATCCCATCATCGTCCATGATTTTATTAAGACTCATACTTTATCAATACATTATTTCTAATAAACATATTATATTAAAATGCCATGTTATTTGGATATTTTTTCAAATAAAAAATGAAATATTTTATTTTTTGGAATATTAGATAATTACATGTTTTGAAGATAAATTAAATTATTAATTTTATAAATATATATCTTCAATATTTCTTATAATGGTTATCTATTTAATGTTAAATCCCTTCATATGGTTTTTCTTATTGCATATATACTAGAATTTTATATTCTCATGAATACATCTATATCATTTTCTATCTATAGGTCTCAGATTATCTTTAATTATTTCCCATATAGAGTTATGGTATCTTATTCTGTGGATTGGGATCTTGTATGGTCACAATGAGATAGATATCTTGTTAGTATATATTTATATCAATTTATTTTTTCATAAATTCCACATAGGATATTAATTCAACATAATTATTGTAGTGTAGAGAAATTTGAGTGGTCGAGAATGGGAAAACCATTGGGCATATTTGCCTTATAAGATAGTGATGTTGGTTTTGTGGGGGAGGATGTTGGAAAACACTAATATTTTAATGCATTCCTTTTATTTATATTAAGTTTTTTAGTATTTTCACTATCATGGACAAACTATGTAAATACAAGTAATGTTTTTATTTAATTTACTTTCCCATAAAATTAAATTAAATAATTTGCTGAAATAAGACCCAAGTCATGCTTCCAAAATTCACATGTACTTGTTCCATCCAATGGGGATTGGGGATTACCTTTGATACTTGTCTCAGACCAGTTTGGTCATCGGTTACAGGTAAAACATGGTTTTTTTCATTACATTATTTTATATTTTTATAATGTTAAAATACATTCATTTGTTTTATAAATTTTTAATCTATATATTTAATGTAACAATTAATATTAAAAAATATTTTTTGTTTTATAATATAAGAATATATTATATAATATTATATTAATAAATATAAAATATATATATATAATAATTATATATTAATAAGAAAAATTCCACTAATAAAATTGTTATTCAATAAATTCATACTTCCTTGCAAAATATCCACCTAAAAAATTCATTTTACATACTAAGAGAAATACAGTTGAAGATACTTTTTGTTTATGGTTTTTTTCAGTTCCCATGGAACCTTGTAATACTTATGGTTTGTTTCCTTAGTACTTCTACATGTTTAGTTATCTTATTAAATCTAACATTATATCCCTGTATAATGATATTCACCGAATTTTCCTCAAACAAGTGATCATTTTTGTTGTATCACCTCCGAATTTAGTTCATGTGATAGATATATTATTTACATATTTAATATTATATGTAGAATAAATGGATTGTGGGATTTCTAGTCAATAGGCCACATCTTTTATGCATTGAATAATCTCTAAGAGGTCCAATGTATATAGGGATTTGCATACATTTCATCAAAAATTTCATGAATATCTTAAATAGATATATATGATGGATCTCTTATTATCTAACATCAAATTCCAAATCACATCGATAATTGTTAGAATAGATATTTTATAATCTTTGTGCATCCTTGATGTGTTTTAGAATAGTTCGGATCATTTCTATCATTTTATCGGGTATTTTAAGTTGTAGAAGTTTGAATACACCAGCTTCATCCCATAATGAAAGTTTTATACACCTATTACCATATATTGATTCCTATGGATCCATTTTTATTCTTGAGTGACCAGTACTACTATACGTGAACATTACTAGAGGATCATGTTAATCCCATCTTCCTTCGATGTAAATAGAGAGTGATCTCAATATTTATTTTACTATTTAGAATTGTTGACCATATATTCTATTAGTTTAGGGGTTTTATGATCTATTATTGCTAAATTTAGTTTATTTTCTATTTCGTATTATTTTTAAGAATATAGTTATATATCTCAAATCTCTATCAGATACAATCAATAGCGGTTTTCTGTACATCATTGATACTTTTCTTCTATATATACATTCAACTATATTGAGTGACTAGTCCTATCCACTTTCATTGAATTAATAACTCTTTATAATATGATCCACCAAAACCAATATATACTTATTTACTTTGGATGTTTTCATAATACTAAAAAATGGGTCTATGTTGGTGTTTTCCCATTAATATATATGTAATGTTAATGGTTTCATCATCCATTCAGACTTTTTTCTTTTCATAATCACATCCAAAGATACAAGGAACATATATGTGTATTTTTTAATCTCCTTCATCATATTTTCCACAAATTTGAATCCTAGATATGTCGATACATCTTCATTTTCTCTAGGTGGATGGGGAAGGCATACAATGTGAATCATTCCACATATCATTCTTAATATCGGGATTTTATTGTATAGATATTGGAGACATTAACCTTAATTATCATTCATATGAAATTTTGAGATTCAAAGATTCCCATTTTCTAATATATTATTAATTATTCTTAATTTCCACATAATATCTTCGTGGATTGTTTATCTTTTCTATAAGGGATATTTGGGAAATAATTTTAGAATGGAATTATGATCTCACCTCTTATAGGATTCCTATTTCCATCCTTTTCAATTATAATGAGACATGATCATTCTCAAGCATCTTAATTGAAACCTTTTTTGGATCTATTCTACATAGAGTATCATCCCCTTTATTTTCATTCCAATGATATAATTTAAAAGAGTAGTCATAGTCCCTGATCATATCGTAGCATCATCATTATAAATAATAATATCCTTATCTGTTAATATATATTTGAGGTGCTTATAATCATTATACATCTCACAGAACTTCCCATATAGATAATGCCACCATATATTCAACATAATAATTTTTTAATCCATTTCAAGGTCAAGCTACGAGTATTTTTTCTCATTGATATTATACTAACTTAATGAGTATGCAATAAAATTTTCATTTTTCATTAGTATACATTCTAATCCATTTTTTAGAGAGACATTATTTTTAGTGAAAAAGTATCCACATGATGGAATCATGTTGAATGATGGATTGATAGTACAATTTTCAATTCCTTAAGGATATAATCTAATTCACTAGTCTGGGCATACTATATTTCCTTTAGTGTCATATTTGTTTAATGGATTGGAAATCATATGAATTTTATCCAGAATCATCAATATTATTGATCATGTCCATTTAAAAAATTGTTCACTATCACAAATTTTGTTTTGGGAATCATACAAATTTACATTGCCTTATAAGGATCCAAAATATCCATTTTTTGTGATAATAATTATTTAGAATGATACATCCTATATTCAAAACTCACATATATTATATATTTAAAATATATTTTTCTTTTGTAATATAATCATCTGTATACTCAAATAAACCTCATGATCCTCCATTGTTTTGTAGTATTTAATAATATATTCTATAAAAAATACCATAAATTCTTGGATGTAATCTCTTAAAAGCTATTTATTATGTCTACAAATATTACAACAGTAATTAGTTAGTCAGATGGGAATCTCTTTAAACACATAATGTCTATACTTTTTCAAAAATGCAATCATTATAATATAATCATTTTTTATCATTAATTGGTTATATTGAGATGAAATATAAACCATAGAGAAATAATGGGCCCATATATATGATTTTCAATATCATAAATTAGTTTGAAGGGAAACTTGAACAATGTATTGATTTTTTTGATTTTCTGACAATCATTTCTGATGTTGATTGGCGTATATTTTTCTGGATAAATGGTTGGATAAATTTTTTGGTGAATCAATAATTCATATAAATCCCTTTTCGAAATTATATTGTATCTTTTTATTCTGTTCTTATAAAATAACGGTGTCCATTTTTAAGGTTTTATTTTATATAGACTAAGTCAAATGTATCCCTTTGATTGATAACTCAACCCCCAGTCATGAACAAGTCCAGGAAAGTATTTAAGGAATTCATCAACATAATCTCTCATAATGGTCATGTACGGGCATGATAATAACCTTTTTCTAAACAATTAATTAAAGATATAATTTATCATGAGTAAATTATATCCATTCTTGAGAATACGATTACCAAGGACAATCATCTTCTTACGTACACTTGAACAAAATTAGTGGACTACCCAAGATGTGAAATCTGATCTCCCTCTCCTAATAGTTGATGTTTCCATTAAATATGGATAGAAAATAAATTCTAAATACATCATAAAATCCCATTAAATAAAGTATGGGATGATTTATTTCAAGGTTTATTCCAAAAACATTGATCTAGGAGGAGTCATATAATTGGGATGCAAAGAATTTTCAAATTTATTGTTCTCATAGATAACAGAAAATCAATGTTTTGAGGTGGTATTTGAATATTTCAACTAAACATGAGTGATATTAATGATTTTTAACAATTTTTGTCATATATGAATATTTATGTTCATGAACATATAATGAATACAACTTTAACTATTTTATTATAGTGTAACTTTTTTAAAATATTGAAAATACATTTGTTATAAAAATTAATAATCTAAAAATAATAGAAAAGGTAAACTATGACCATAGTAGGAATACTATATACATGACAAAAAATACAAAATTTTGAGAATATGGGAATCAATAAAGCTTATCTATGGTAAAATTTCTATTCTGTTTGCTATACATACAATATATTCGAGTCCTTTATAATTTTTTATAAAGAGGTATTCAATTTTGCAGTCAATATCTCACAGGATTGATAAAAAAGTGTATAACAAGGCCTCTTTGTCATATTTCAGGTGACAAACACATTGTTAACTAATAAAACCTTTTTAGGTTACTAAAGTTTGTTTCAATTATTCCGTAGCCACATATTACTATAGTATTCCAAAAAAGAAAAAATTTAATGTCATTATATCACTATAATTCAAAATAATTCTATGATATTTTAATATTTACTAACTTAACTGATGGTTTCTAAACCAATTATTCTAGTTTTAATGCCCAAAAATAAATAGGCATTTCCCCGATACCAAATTCAGGTACCCAAGCCTTTTACATATATTATTACATTATTTCCAACTTAAACATCCACTAAAAAAATTAAAAATAAATATTTGATTAAAGAGGCCTAGTAGGGCAACAAAAATTATAAAAAATCATAATATGTGAGTAAAAAATTAAAATAATATCCTAAAAGATAATGATCCTAAATATTCTCATGATACCATCAAGAAAGAATAATTAATTTTTATATCATGATAAAATTATAATTTAGAATAAATATTAAACACCACGTAAGATTAAGTCATTGCTAACATCCAAGAAAACATCACTTTGTGGGAATAGTCCCATAAAGGATCAGGTTCACTGCCTAATCACATACGTAACATATCATCAGAAAAACATTTCTGAATTAATTGGAGTGACATTTGATTATAACCTTCATAAAATGTACATTTTTACGTGTTAAACAAAAGAAAATTTATCAAAATGAATTTTCATAACAATTAAACAAGAAAAAATGGGTTCTTTAATCTTATCTTGTCTCATTATCAAAGGAAATTTCATAAGGATTACAATGAGAATAAGGAATTACATATTTAATAATTTCATATTTCATAACATATTCATATTTATCAATAAATGGGGTTTATTTTTAAATAAGCATCATGAGAAATGGTAGAGTATTGGGTGAAAAAAATTAACATTCAAAATGGAGTTTTAAGTAATTAGTTAATATATTTTGGAAAGTGTAAATATATAATTTTCATTAAAAACTTATGGTGAACAATAAGGGATACAGCTAAATTATTCCTAATTATTATAAAATCATGAATTATAATAAAAATATTAAATTTTCATAACATGGAAGGATTATGGGATTTAAATTACAGCTTAATCTAGTTTTATTTTAAATAATACATTTGAGGAATAGACAAAAATCTTGTATTACACTGTAAAATAAATGTGTAATTATATAAATATATGTGTTATTGTAGGGATATAAAATATATAAGAATATATTTGCATCAATAAAAAATATATTGTGTGTTTGGGAGTTAAAGGTCACATCCTCTTGAAAAATGGATGTTCAGAGAGTCACGTACCTCATATTCTATAATCCTTTATAAATTTAACATAATTTACTGAATAATAAAATTGAATTCATTATTTACATAATTAATAACCATCTTTGTATATAAATATATGATTTGTTATTATTATATTATTATTTTTTAAAACCATTTCATTGAGATATAAAATCAAATTTAATTTCTTCTAGAGTGTTCATTTCATGGTACTAAGGTATAATTACATGTGTATATTTATAGATGTTCATTATAAATGGAAAGACAATTTCAAAATAGAATTGAAATTGTATTCCTATAATTAAATAAATTTAAATGGTCTTAAATTCCAATATATAT
Source organism: Viscum album (assembly GCA_963277665.1). Classification (NCBI taxonomy): domain Eukaryota; kingdom Viridiplantae; phylum Streptophyta; class Magnoliopsida; order Santalales; family Viscaceae; genus Viscum; species Viscum album. Next base: position 1,349,337,295 of record OY728150.1, on the reverse strand, counting down.
ATATATGTATTCCAATATCGGGACCAGACCCTTGGTAAAAATGTTTAAATTAGGATGTAATTTCATTCTGGTAGTTCTAACATCCATCACAATATAGTTTTGTATTATTTCTAATTATGTATGTGTATATATTTATCACATTAAAAAAGATGATAAAATATACCTATAATTATTTTATTTATCAATAATAATATTATAATGAACTTCCTAGAAAAAGATAATGGAAAATGAAAACTCATCATCCACGTTGGTCGTGAACCAACATAACATGGAAAAATATATGACTTATACTGTAAGAGAAGTATATAGGAGTAAATAATATATATATCAAATAATAAATATAAAAAATTAATTTTATATATTATATTGGAGTTATTATTCCATGTTTAAGAGGTATTTGAAGAGCTTTTGGGTGAAGAAAATAATTTTAAAGAGATAGTTTGAGAGTATTGCCTCTTAAATGTAATCTCCTAGAAAAAAAAATAAGGAACATAAAATTGTCTTTAGGAGATACTATAAGAACTATAACATGAGGAAAATTATTGGTAAGTTAATTAGTATTAAAATTATATATATTCATGTCATAAAATGTGTAAGGAGAATGAGTTTCGAGTGGTGAAATTTATAAGGTTAGAAGAAGGATATTATTAATATAATATTCATTATTATATTATAATTTCACAAGGCTAAAATTATGAAAAATATAAGGGCTATATACACAAAATGTTTCATGTGAGTTTGTTTTATTTAATTCTTACATCATCTATGACTAATAAATTCATGAGTTTTTCTTATAATAGTAAATATTATATTTTTTATATTTCACTACATTCAAAAAAATCACCTATTTGAGAAAAATCCCAAAAGAAACAACCCAATTTTTTTAAAAAAAAATTAGCCACCAAAATGAAATCAATTTTATGAATATAATTTCATAAATATGTGATATTTAATTTCTTATAATCATTAATATTCTATATGAAAAAACTAATTATAATATTTTGATCAATTTTATGAAACACTGAAAATTATTTATGTTTTCATAAAATTATATTAACATTATAATTGAACATAAAATTATTTTATAAATAAATTTTAGAAAAATAATATTTCTTTTATATTATGAATTTTTTATGAAAATGGAAATAAATAATATTTTGTTAAAAAAATTATGAACAATAATTTCATCATTTTCAAAACATTTATTTTCCTGTAAAATGATATAAATATGATGTATTTTTAATTTATATTACTAATAAATATTATTTTATACTCCCATAAGTGAGGATACTATTCAATTCGTCCTGTTACAAATCTTCATTGTTGGATTACAATTCCAGTAGTCATATTTCATTTTCACTGATCAGATTACTATTATAAAAGTTAGATATTATCAGTCATATACGTTCCCTTCATTTTATAAAAATGTATTATTTCATTCACATTTCATTCACACATATTTTCTATAATATATATGTATATATATATATTTTATTAGATTAATAATATATATCTCAATTATAATATTCATCAATTTTTTAAAAGTGTTGTTCACATGTGTGTTTATTTTAGGGTGTCTAGAGTATCCAAATTTTCCAATTATTGTTATCTCATATTCCATTTTTCAAATATTTTAGTAATTCCATTTATAATATACATATTTCTTATATTAATTTAATTTTTAAATTAATATAATAATATTTAGTAGGTTTTAAAATGTGTTGTGTGTGAATTTTAAATGATTACAGAACAAAATATGTCTTAATTATATATTCATAAGGAAAATCATTATGATAAAATTTAAGGACATTACACCACCTACTAGAAAGTGGAACCTATCAGGGTATATTGGTCGTTACAACTATAAATTACTATATGGCAGTATCTTATTATATACAAAACGAGAAATACTATCTATAACATTAAAATTACCCCAACAATAAAACAAATCAAATTTAAAATCGCTTTTACCAAGATAAATATACCTGGATGTGATAGTTCTTCACAATATAAAACAATTATATCTACCAAAAAAATTATCATGATCCTGAGAAAATATAGGAAAATTGTTTCTTCATCAGTGCCTTATGTTTCTTTATCACAAGGTTTTAGGTACAATAATTGCACCTCACCTAAACCGATTGGATCTTATTTTTAAACAAGACATTATCATTTTGGTCTTCTCTTTGAATTAGCCTTTAAAACAGAAATGTGTAAGGATATATTTTAGTGCCCTCTAATTACATCTTGTTGGATAGATCAAAATGAAAATTTTTCATCTGGGAATCATGCAATACATCTTTTATATATTTCAAATAAGCTCCATAATCTCAAACAAGATGATATCATGTGGTAAAAACATACACTACTTATTAATAAAACAATATCTCAATATAGGTGATACTCATAGATGAAATTTATTGCACACCACAAAGTCATCTAAGAAATGATTCTAATAGGTATAAGATTTCTTAAAGTCATCGATCTATCTATAATATATTTAGAATAAATTGTATGATATTACATATATCCTAAATGATACTCGATATATCCAAGGTTCACATTCAAAAGTCTCCCCAAAAGAGAGGTAAATTTCAAGGCCAGTCATATAATTACTCAAATGGAGACATCCAAATCAAATACTAAAAACTAATTTTATAATAAAACTAAACTAGGGAAAAATTTTCTCCCAATATATACTAAATCCCAGTACCCTATCTCGAATCATGTATTCAAAAATCAGGATAGCTGAATTAGTTGAGTCATCTTTATTTTATGATAAAATATACAAAACATAAACTAATAGAAATAAATATATTTAATATACTACATAAAATATTTTTATGGTGAGGGCATCTATTATAAATGATTGATGATTGTAAAATGGGAATTTTGAATACCTTCCATGCGTACAAGTTTCTAAGATCATCAACCTTCTTTCGACACTTTATTAGTATGAAATGTTCATATTTCATGAGTTTACTAGTAATAATCCATATTTCATCCTTACCACAAGGATTATAATGTCTCCTAATCATGATTTCCATGTCTATATCATCCCGTTTTTTGCATGGAAGGTGTAATGGGTTCTACAAACAATAAAAACTCCCATATTACACCTTTATCTTATTAAATAAAAGGCATTGAGAGAAAATAAATCATTCAATAATCTCATTCCCAACCACCATTAATGACATATCATGTCATGGTGTAATCAATAATATCATTTTCAGCCACAATAAGTTCCATATCATGTCATGGTGCATCTATGTAGATTAATGTTTCATCAACCAACTCAATTAATGAGTAGTATCCCTTAAGTCATGCCTCAAGCCGAATAGAACTATACTCATTCCTAAAAAAATAGAGACTCCATCAGGAGATCAAAACAACTAAACATTTCTATATAATGGCTAAGCACAAGAATCCATCAGATTATGTTTTAAATAAATTTCTAAATTACTTCATATGAAAACATTTTCTACTTATAAATAATCATTTTGTTATCGTTTCAAAATAATTCTATTTCATTTAAAATGATGCCATAATAAACAAAATAGAATAATATTAAATGAAATATTTCCAAAAGGAAAAATCAAACATAAAACTTCTATTAGGATTTAGTTTAATAAGGAATGAATAATTGTGAATTTTAATACATAAAAATATAATAAATGTAATAAAATCTCAAGGAAATCGATATGGAAATCCATGACACATTGGTCAATAAAACTAAAATTATAAGACACGCTAAAGAACATTAAATAAATTATGTGACTCATAATATAAGTGACCCTTATTCAGTCATGAAGTCTACTATATTGTATCATTTAAATGAAGTAAACGTTCTCTAGCTATAGCTAAATACACAATAAATGTCATTTTTTAGTTATTTATGATACCACAATTTTTATATAATGTTCAATATATCATTATTAATTCATCGAACCCAAATGTTATAAAAAAATTTATACAATGGATATTACATTTTATATTCAACACCATGTTTTTTAAGAAAAGTATTCTATTATGACCCCAACCCCAATCACATTTAAAAAAACCATTACCAATTGTTTAATAATATTATAGAATGTTAATCCATAATAATATATGTCTCAAATGGTTTAAAATAACCCCCCCCCCCCCCTTGAAAACATATCAAAATACATCAATGATTTAATCTACATATAAAAATAAATCTCATAATTAAAACCAACAGATAAAATCACATATTTTAAGGCATGCCCAAGGGTAGGCCATAGGATAGAGACACCATCTATGGGAATGGAGAAATAATGTTTCCACTTGAAGGTCAAGGATGGAAAACAAGGTGATCTCATTTTATTGATCCAATAAGCATTGAAAATAAAAAAATAATTTATTTGATTACTCGATCTAATGATCCAGCATCATGATACATCGGAATAAGAGATAAATAGATTATATAATAGGTTAAGATGATTTTCCTTATCAAATAAGGGGTAAATAAACCATATGTTAAATCAGAATAATGAATTGAAACCTAGGATATGAGGAGAGATATGAATGTTAGTTTGGATCCTCTACACAAGAAAAATAAATTTAGAGATACAAGGGTTAAAATTAGGAAATTAAATAATTAATTTCTATAATATAACCATTTTACCTTTCTAGAACTCATTACCAATGGAATCATTGTCTAGACAATAGTCCTCACAAACTAACAACTAAGTACATTAATGATGTAGGTACCTACATGAATTTCACTAGATATGTGAAGGAACCTTCCAGGGTATATTGGTTCTTCTGATCAACGCCAGCTATATGGTTCCAACCACTGACTAGTTGGTGACATCCTTCTACCACTAATGAGAAAAAATAGTCCACAAAATAAAATATAAATAAATGAATATTCCAAACTATAATAGAGATATTTTCCTAGGTCCACATACCTTGTTGTGATATGGTAGTTTTCTATTCATTAATTTAATACCCATTATAATTTTATTCTCTACTATGTAATTATACACCTTAAATATTATTAGAATATGTATTAGAATTTTTTCCATTATGTATCTCTACTTTAGGGGAACAACTAACTACTTCCTCATCATTCAATATTTCATTAATAACAACAAATTTGAAGAGGTATTTTTTCAATAAACTAACGAATAAGTCGATTTTAATGATATAAATAATAATAAAATTATATTTTTACTTTATATACATCATGAAATTATCATTATAAGTATCAATATATAATTTATCCTTTTTATTGGCTTATTGAAATTATATTTGTAAATTAGTACACTGATTATATGGAAATAATTTTATTATATATTTTTCTAAACCATACATACTCCATTGATTGGACTTCATCCATTGAATGTGTATCCCTGATTAATATAAAAAATCTCTCTACATATCATTCAAAATTAAAGCCAACCAAAGTAACCTATTCATTCTCGTAAAAATGAATCAAATGAAATTACATCACTATTTTTTTGATAGATTATTTATTAATTAGTGGATATAAATATCAATATAATGAATGTGATTGTTAGATCATAATGGCATCAACCACTATCTTATATTTAGAAAAATATTAATATCCAAATGGTTTACGTTTTGTAAATATCATGGTACCATTTTTTAAATACCACTATGATGTTTTAATCATCTTTAACTATTTAATTTGGAATTTAATTTTTAAATTCATTAGATTTATAATAAAATTGTCTATTTTCTCAGTTTGTCATAGATAACACAATTTTCTAATTCCAAAAATCATATTGAGATAAAATTAAATAGAGTATGTATAGAAAATTTTTGTATCAATTCTTATGTATAAATTAACATATCCTATGAGATCATATATTTCACATACGGTTTTAGTTATTAGTAAATAAACTAAAATATTAATGAATCCTTTCTATAAAACTAAAAATAGTTACTAATACATCACAAAAATAATTATTACATCCATTCTTTATAAATAAGTATAATATATCAAATCATAAAACTAATATAATTAGAGTAAATAAAAATAAATTTAATCTTACTTATTTAATGCACAAAAAATAAAAAAACTAATTAAAATTTTTAATTATAATGCACTAAAGATATATTATAACATTATTGATAAATAAAAACACACATGGACAACCATAAAAGAAATATATGTGATAATTAAGCATATGAAAGAATAATATGATTGAAATAGGGACAAGGATCAGAATCATTGAAGGAATGTTCATAATGTTCATCATTATATAATTAATATGTCTGAATAAAAAAACAAAATAAAAATTATAGGATTGTTGCAATGATTTTTTTTCAATATATAATAACAAAACAACATAAATATGAGTAATTATTTCTAGAAATTAATACCATATAGTTATTATAGGACCTCTTCCCCTACCCATTTTATAACATCTAAAGAGATAAAATATTTATCCAATTAATTATAGTGTTTTGTACTTCAATTGGGATCAATAAAATAATTATATATTACAAATAATTTTCCTGAATTTTGAAAATAAAGGATATAGTCATTAGATAGATATAATCCAGAAAAAACTCGATAAACTATAGTCAAATAAAAATACATTTCATAACAATATCATATATCAATGATTATTATAAATTAAAATGTAATCCAATAAAAGAGTGGTATTCATTCCTAATGATAGAAATAATTGTCATCAGTGACATTCAAATAAGGGAATATGCAATCAGGATTATATAGATGTGAAGACCCATCAATAAGAAAATGGAATAGAAATATTTAATTTAAAAGTAATAAATATATGAATTAGGTTGATTCCCTCTCTAAGATTTCATCATTATTTATTGAATTGGAATAAAAATGAGAAATTATTTGACTAAAAAGAAAATATTTTAAATAAATAATAATATAGGGTACATACAAAGATAAATTATTATGACATATATATTTTTTCAATAATGATATTTAATAGGAAAAAGATTGAAATATTGGAAGGAAAATGTTTTTATACATTTTCATAGTCAACATAATGGGGATGTTAAAAAGGTGTAATGTACAAAAAGGATTGGAACCTAAATTAAATACTAAACATTTATATGTCAAAATAACTTACATAATTTAAAAATATTAGGATTAAATTATTTTAAAATAAAATATAAATAATTTACTGAGAAAAACATACCTTTGTCACAATGACTGTTTGTAATTAGTAAACATATAATATATACTTTTTTTAAAAAATTATTCCTAATAATTTGTTTTAGATTAATTTATATTTTGAAAACATTATTTTCTTCTGTTAATTATTTATTAACCTTACACTATATAAACAATTCACAAGTAATTGTATTTATTATTTAGTTCCATGAATATTTCAATAATTTTGTATTAATAATTAATCTTTATAATGCAATTTATTATCTTCAATATCTTGAAAACATCAAAAATGAAAAATTATATTCTATATTTATGATAATAATTTTCCATGTTGAGGGGTATATATAAGGAAAATATATCATCTTTATTTTAAGTAATATCAACCATGTAAGGAAATGTTTAAAGTTAAAGGAGAAAAATATAAATTTTAATCAAATTTTAAATCTATTTTCATAAAAGTAATTATATTTATATTACTATGATAAAAAAATTAATTAATTAAATAAGGGAAGCTGTTAAAAAGTTAAATGAAATATAAAAAGATAAGATATATTTAGAATTCACATTGTCTACTATTTATGGGTACCTACATGGAATCTGGATGTGTGTGTTCAATTATTATAGGATATATAAATTGTTTTCAATTTCATGTTTATATAAAACATATGACATAAAATTTATAGTTTCCTTAATGACTATTCTTTTCACTAATATAAAAAATCATTTTATGAAAATCCAAAAAAATCCCCCTAAGATAATATTACAAAAATTTGTAAAAAATTATGTTTATTTTTTCAATATTGAATTTTTTAATTTTAAAATTTATTGTTAAAATGAATATAAAAACAATAAATAACTAATATTTTTTATAGAAACTATATTAATGATTTAATTGTTTTAACCCTTATTTCATATCATTTATAAATATATCGAATTTTAATATTTTATTTCAGTAATTGATATATGAAATATTATCGTATTCATATTTGACATGTGATAATGAAGATTTATTATAATATAAAATTAATTATACATAAAAATATCTATGAAAAAATCTTTTCCATATTCAATAATATTGGGTTTTACCCTAAAAATGATAACATATTTAATGGATTGATAATTTTTTATAGAAGATATAATTAATGTTTAATTGTTATATGTTTGAATCATTTTAGATAGCTGGTGCATATGGTGTAATCAAATTGAAAAAATTATTTTAAAATTGGAATATATATACTAAATTTTTATTGCGATGCAAAATATTTTCTATTTATAAATTAAAATTATATAATATTTATCTTTGTACATCAACAATATATATTTTCCCATGTTTTTTGTTAAATTAAAATAAATAATCTCTTCAGACCTCTCCATCAAAAAACCACTTTTCTCTGTAAATAATGTTGTTTGTGCTATAACCAGTTATTAATTTATATATATAACCACCATATGATGATAATAAAATTTAAATTTTTTCTAATTATCCTAATCCAAATTTACAATTAAATATTATAACATTGATAATATTTATAAATATTATAAACTCCACTAAATGTTTTTTTGATCTTTATCATGCATATTTCAATTATATATAGATTAAAATTCATGAAAACAGAGAAACCATCTAATAAATTGATCCCCTTTTCAATATTTTTTATTTTTTTACTCTTCACATGAAAATAATTTCATAATTAATTTTCAATTAGAATGTTTTCACATATATTGAAAAATTATAATTTCTCAATTATCTCATAATCATTATGGAGTTTGATTTAGTTTAGAGACTCCACATGTAATTCCTTTTATAAATCAAAAATATCTATCTACAACTATTTCATCATATCCTATATACCAACAATAAAAATAAATATGATGTAAAAAAATACTTATTTTATTCATATAATCAATTTTTTGAATGAAAAAATTATCACAGGTGTCAAAGAAACATTCTAATCACAGCCTAAACCTGATTCATTAATTTTTTTTAATAAATATAATATAATTTTCACTATTATTATTACCTTCAATTAGAACTAAATTTTTATTATGTTATCTCAAATTTGATATTTTCCAGACCTTGTTTACTTCTCTCATACCAATGTTTATTATTGTTTTTGAAGAAACCAAAAAATATTTTTTGATTAATAAATCATGAACTAATTAAAATATAAAATTCATACATGATAAATAATGTTTATAACAAAAAAAGTAATATATTTAATAAATTTTATGTTCTCATATATCATACCAATTAAGTATCTTAGTAATGTCATGATGACACATTAAGTGGGGAGTGAATCAATATATGTAGTTTTACTACATATTTTGGTATTTTAGTTATCCATGAATCTACATTTATTTGGATAAATGGAAATATACTCTATAAAAAAAACATCAACACTTTATATAATAATAAAAAGAAATGAATACAATAGAAATTTATATTTTTATATTGTTCAATCTCAAAATGTATGGCTATATTATTACTATTCTTGTTGGAAATCTTAGACAACATTGATGTTGTAATATCTTAATTGGGTTACATATGGTGAAGGTATAATCATTAGAAATGAATATATTTCATTATATATTTAACATATCAATACAAATAACATATTAAAGATACCACCTATTTATAATATGTAATAAAACCACCATATTAGAAAAGAACAAAACTGTACTTATGGATACAACAATATCTATGTATAAATATACATCCCACAAAATAAAATTTAGGTCACGGATGTTATGTAATATTATCATGAACTCCATATTATTTGATAATTATAATTATGAAAAAACATAAAATGATGTATCCTAAATTCATCTTCCTTCCTCAAATGATAAGGAACCTTTTGATAAGCCTCAATTTTTCACAAATCACATTAAGATATAATTAAATTAATTATATGTTTTATATTTGTGTCTTTATCTTCCTATACTTCATGAACATCGAATACCATGAAATGATACAGTACCTCACTGATATAAAACCTCAAGTAATGAACACCAAATAGAATTGTGATATTTATGACAATAAGATCAAAATATTTTTTTTATTTTATCTTACTCAGTCTGTGATAAATAAAATTTACCGTTACATGAATTCTTGAAAAATCTTATATAACCATTTAGGAAAAATTTTAATCTTATGCATAAAAAACATTTCCATTCTAAAAGAAATAATAATTGGATTTATTCTTAAATATTATATTATTACCCCTGAATATATTCAATTTTAAACATATATTCATTGATTAAACATAATATTATTCATTCATATACCATATTTATCCTTATGTAAGAATATTTCCAATTTATATTCTCAAAATGATTTAATTTATAAACTTAAATGTTAGATATATTCATGGAAATAATTTTAGAAGTGAAATTTTAATAATGTATACCAAGGCTAAAACCTATGTTATTCTTATATATTTGATTCATCATTAATTATATATTTCTTTATCAACACAATTAATCTTCAATAATATCTTCTTCTAATATAATTCAGAATGTATCTCTTCACGGGACATTAATTTTAATAATATTTATATTCCATAAATTTTATCAATGGTATTACATTTTATTATATACCAAATGATATTATAATTAAATTATTCATTATGTTTTTGTTGATAATTATCAATCATTTTTTAATCATGACTAGATAAATAAATATAATTTAATGAATAAAAAAATTTATCTTTAGTATTCCTTTTAATTTATATAATAATATATAATGAATAATACTTCCAACATATATCAGATTTTAAGGGTTCCATCAATCGTAAAAATCAATTAAGTTCATCAATCCACTATTAGTTACTACATTATTCAATCAAATTATATTGAAATTGTGAATAATTAAAAAACCATATAAAACTTTAATATTCACTTATTCAAGAGGAAATGCTCTCTTTATTTCTAACATAGTCAATGGATAGTATAATAATTATAAATTTCATACAAAACACATATAATACCTATCAAATTGAAGAAAAATATAAATATTTATATCATATTTTGATTTGGAATATTTGTAAAAAACCTGTGAATTCCAATAATATAAAAAGTTTTCCAAACTGGTGATCACATTCCATATTAATACTATATTTGTATCCAAAAATCACACTTGGTGAATTTTATGTATAAATTATAAATTCATAGGTTCTATAATAAAATCATTATATGGTATTTTAGTTCATATTATCATTGTCTAACAACTTTACAAATCAACACTATAATTACTTTCTTGGATTTTTAAATTATAAATTAAATCTATATAAACACAGAGATTAGATATATTATATGAAATAATGTATTACTAAAGTCATATATTTTCAAATTTATAAGGTGATATCTTGAATGATGGTCCACTTTTCAAAAATATTGTGATGGATTAAAATAATTATAACCTTCACCAATCTAAGGAATATTATATTATTTATTTATATTGATCTTATTAATTTCTTGATATTATGTGTAAAGATGCATTGAATTTACATTATTATGAAACATTTCACTAATTCACTGAAATTGTTTCATCCTGGGAGTATTAAACCCTTATCTAAATTATCTTTTATCTACTTCTTTCAATAAACCAATTTATTTTAACTTTTATTGAAATCATATATGATATTGTTTCCGAAAATTTTCATGTTCTAATAATAACTCTACCAAATGATCAGGGAGGAGTAATTATTTTTTTATTTGAATATATATATAAAAATATATATTATTATAAATTTATGTATTTATTGAAGGATTTTTATTTTACCTTAATCATCTATAAATGATATTCTTCTTAAAGGTGTATCAAAACACATACATTTAAAGGATTTTCTCAAAACAATAATATAAAATTCCACTAAACATTTTTTATACATTTTCTATATGAATTTTACCATACTAATTATTTGGGAATAATGCATAAAATTGGATGAATCAATTTCCCCACATAGTGTTTAAAAAGATACCAAACATTCAATGTATTGAGGATGTAATATGTTATTTCTATAAATCAATAAATAAATAACTGATTTTGTAGAAAAAGATTCAAATAGAACCATTTCCATCCAAGATTGAATTATATGTATACCATTATCTAGTTTTTTATATCTCCATTTATATAGTAGTGATGTAATATGATATTTCTTGTTCCCTTACCAAAGGATGTTGCAAGAATCATTTGTCTGTGAGGAACCATTTTTTTAAGTAGAAGAATATATATTATTGAAATTTGATGTTGTTGAATCCATAGATGTGAGAGGTTCCTTGAGTGGAACATTCATTTTATAAATTTATTTAGTGGTGTCCCTAGATTTTTAATACATATAAATTTTTATATATTATATTTTATTATTGACACATTTTCAGGGTTTATTAAGGTAGTTAAATGTTTCCTTTATTATATATATATGTGTGTGTGTGTGTGTGTGTGTGTTTAATAGACCATCCCAGGTGAACCCAAAAAATCAAAAAATTGAACATCCATAAGTCCTAAAGTATGTTATAGATCTTTAAAAGTTGTTGATAATCACCTAGGTATAATACAATAGATTCTGTAATGATTTCACACTCCACATGTATATTATATAAAAGGAAAAATACTATAAAATAGTGGATAACCAGAATATATCATATTTAAAATGAACTTCTGTAAACATAAAATACAATATGTAGATAGATTTGTATAAAAATAATCAAAATATATCAACAACATGGAACCTGATATATCCCATGGATCCAATATCAAATGAAAATAATTCACCACAATCCCAACACGTTGATGGAAAAATGATAACTGCCAATTTTCCAATACATGATTCTCCAGCCTTTATCTGTATCTTTCAAAGTCAAGGATATAAATATCTATATAGAAATGTATGGTGTGAGAAAATGTTCCAATTAAGATACCACCATTGAATCTATAATCTGTCTAAACACGTGATTCTATCATATCAATTGTCAATAAATTTTTTAAATCCTTCATAAGATATAAATTTCTATTTATAAACAATCATTTTCGTTTCTATTAAAAACATGTATTTATATTAAAAATAATGTAATATTCAGAAAACATTTAAAATAAAAAAAATTAAACATCCATATGAATAAACAGAAAAATTTGTAGTTTTCAGGAATCAATTTCACATAATAAAAATGTGTGAAAATAATGAAATATAATGATCAGGCATGTAAATTAATCTCGTGGAATACATGAGGTAAATCCTTGACATACATGTATAAAAAAAATAACTTAGAATAAATAAGGTAAACAAGTAATACTACCTAATTCCAAAAATATAGGATCATTGGTCCTTAATAATAGTCATAAGTTGTTCAACATGACAACTCGAGGTCCTCTCATAGTGATAACTAATTCTACTCGGGCCACTAACTGATTAGGTTTCCCATAACCCAGGGTCTCTATTATTTTATTTATAATAACGTTATATTAATGAAACCAAAAACATTTTTTATAAAACAATTCCCATGGAATAACACATTTAACATTCAAGAATAAATTTTCTGAAAACATTATCCATAATAATCTACATGACTTTCTCCCATGAGAAACCATTTTCCCTATTAAAATCATCTAAGATGAAATTAATCAAACTTGTCATTTCTCTAAAACTATTTCCTACAAAAAACTCTTTTTTCAAAACTTAACAACAACCCTAAAAAATTAATTCTATTACAAAAAACAAATTATATAATTAAAAGTAATATTTTAGCTTGAAATAATATAGTGAATTATATGGTTAAGACTATAGGATTGAAAATCCAACCAAGAAAAAAAATGAAATAAAAGTACCTATTCATGTCTACTGATGGGAAATAAGAGTATAGAATTATTAGGAACCATGATCTTATGAAAATATGGTATACATATGTATTCAATATCTAATAATCTAGAATCAAAATATATAAAAATAACAGAAAAATTGGGGATAAAACATATTAAAATGAGTCTTATACCATATTAAGGAGAAAGAACATTGAAGCATAATCCTATACAAATATTCAACACTTAAAAGAGGAGGAGGTCGAATGAAGTCATGTTGGTTCCTATAAACCATGAAAATATGAGTTTGAGAAAAAAGTGTCACAATATGGAGGAAAAAATATATTTCAGATAAAATGACTATTTTCACATACTAGACTAGATGGGAAACAGTCTAAAATGTCATTTTATATTCCACACCGATCATCCAGTAGTCTACCTATAGTTACCAATACCATTTATAAATATTATTACATTATTTTCAAAATAAAAATTTAATTAAAATTAATAAAAGGTCACAAAGACGAGTGTTATTTGAAATATAGGTCATAACATAACAAAATGAAAATATAACACTGCATATTTAAGTAAATATCAATAAAGGGATCCTAAAACTATATATGATATTCCAAGGGAATAATTTATTGAAAGGGTTGAGCTGTAATTCCATGTATGGGAATAATCCCGCTAACAAATCACATAATGTGATTGATATAGTATACCATGCTATGACTAAATATAAGGCTCATGAATTTTCACATAGGTGAAAAAAATAAATATAGTGGTATCAAATGATCATTGAAACCTCTAAATGTGGAAGCAACATAAAATTTGACATAAGCATAATTCACGGTTGAAATAAGAGACTAAATCACAATGTGTAAAAAGTCTTATTATGGATTAGATTCACTCTCTACTCCCATACCAAATGTCTAATGTGACAACACATTACCTAATTCATTTAAGAACCATCTAGTCACACCCTTCATAATATATACTTTTTATCTGTTATATAATATTAAATCAATGATATGTAACAAACATAAGTATTACCCATTAAAATGTGTGTTTAATATTATTACCTCATATCATAAAAAAAATATTTCATAAAGATTAAAAATAGAAAAAGGAATTAAATAATTTGGATATTTAAATTTTATTACACAATAATAGCTACCACTATATTTTTTCTTTTGTAAATAATTTCATGAGTAATAGTAGATAGATTTATACAGAAATGAATATTTTAATAATAGTTTTAAGGAATATGTTGAATAATTTAAGAGAAAGTGTATGTATGGATATTTTTTTTGTTAAAAGTAGAGGTAAATAATGGATATACCTAATCGATTATTTTATTTAATGAATTTAGAGATGATAATAATGGAATTAAACTAGGGTTACATAAAAATATTGAGGGATAGAAAAGTCCCCATTAACCATCATTGATTTTAAAGAATATTTTATGAAATGAATATAACAAATTTATTAATCCATTAATGTTACAGAGAATAATATAGTACATAATTCAAGAGACACATATATTTGGTTTAATGTAATTTTACAGCATCAATGATATATAGAGATTGATTAAGATATATAAAGGAAATAACCCCTGTGAAAATTCAGTTTTAAAGAGATCCCTTACCGTATCTTCTTGAACTATTATAAAATATCTTTTAATGATCAATGTAATAAAATTAAATCCCTCCATTATATAATTATGTTATTTTTACACATATATATGATTTATCATAATTATATTTTTCTCATTTATAATTCCTTTATTGAAATATAAGGAATAATTTTTTCATTCAAATATCATTCATTTCATGGTTCCAATGTCTGATCACTTGTGGATAATTACTGGTTCTCTAATAAAATAGGACCACTACTCAACAGGGAAATAAAATGGATTGAAGGTAAATCCAAAAAATTAAATCATCCCAAATACCCATTTGTCATCCAAAATAAAGGACGATTCACATATTAAAAATGTTAATTCTATATGTTCAGTTTATTTAGGCAGTTTTTCAACCATCATGAACTTATTTAGTTTTATTTAATATTATGTCAACAAATTCATTCTAAAACATAAAATAATTTATAATATATAAACATTATTTTAATCTAATGTAATATTATTTTTATGACTATCTATGATGGGGGTAAGGAAAAATGAAAACTCAATGTCTACAGATTATTTGAACTGACATCATAAGGATAATTATAACACCCCAAGACTTCATAGTAAATTATGTCTTTAATGTAATTAAATATCTTTCACTACACAAAACACCAAGTTCAAGCCCATCATGGCATATCCAAGAAGATGTTTAAGTAGAATTTATGAATAGAATTAACCACATTTTTAATTTCATATATATTTTATATAATTTAAAAATTCACCATTTGGGTTTCATAGTCATAATATATCAACAAATTCAATTTTTTTGAAAAAAGATGAATTTTTAAAAAATGAAGTTTTTTCTACCTTTTAAGGGAAATCCGTTATTAAATCCAATTTTTGACACTTTTTAATTTTTAATTTAATGAAATTGATTTCTTATTTATAAGTGGGACATAAAATGTAAATACCCATAAAATTCAAGGGAAATTGTTTCTTAATTTTTTTTGTAATTTTACAAGAACGCGGTTTTTGACGGCACCTGATTTCGAGTCCCGGTGTGCCCGGAATAAATTTCTGAAGTTTGGCCTGGGTACATTCAGTGAACAAACGAGCGGGAATTTCTAACTTTTGAACCGGTGCCTGGAATCAAATTACGAGGGTACTGATGGAACTGCAGCGCCAATAATTGCTTAGGAACTCCTGTTTCAGAGTTACGTTTACACGAGGGGAGTTTTTTTGTGGTAGTTAAAAATAAAAAATTAACTATTTTTATTTTTCCCACTTGGTAGTTATATCCTAATTAAGGATGTTGGGGGTGGGACCCACTTCAGATAACCCACCTTGAGAGGATAAGGTTGGGTAGGACCCACACGAGCCCAACCCCTCGCTTTCCTAACCCCTCTAAACCCCCCCCCCCTTTATGTTTTGTTAACTTATCACCTCATTAATTTTATAACATCTTATGTTAATAACTTAAGTGAGTTAAATGTGGGTTTTGAATTTTAAAACTCTTGAAATTCAAAACCTATGTTGGGTTAATAAAATAAGTGGGAGGATTATTTTATTTTGGGGTTATTTTTTCTTGTGGTGGAGACTTGGGAGAGAAATGGATAAGTTTGAAATCTTCTTCTTCTTCCACATCGACGAAGAATGTGAAGAACACTGTTCTTCAATGAAGAACACTTCCGACGAAGAACCCCGTTCTTCAACGAAGAACATCTCCGCTGAAGAATGCGACGTCTTCGTCCAATGACGTTTCCTCTTTGAACGCACCTCGACGACAAACAAAATCGACGTTCTTTTTCCATGACGCCCGACTTCCGCGACGCTCGTCTTCCGCGCCTCGTTGACGTACACCGTTCCTGAAACCGAGGTAGGGGTTTGTTTAGTTTTTTTGTTGTGAATATAAACATGGTGATCTTTGTAGTTTAAAACCATTTGTTATCAAATAACTCGATGGGGCCAGTCCGCACAAATACGGTCGACCCTCCTCCTGATTTTATGATTGATTCCTTTGTGGATGGAACAAAATGGTGTGGTGACGTCGCACCAGGAAGAAATCACACGGCGAGTTATAGGCGACGCCGTCGCGCCACGTCGAGGAGTTGAATGAGGACGGGACGCCGTCGCGCCGCGTCGAAGAGAACCAAAGACACTGCGGCCGGAGCGGGGCCGCGGTGGAAGGGCACAGTGTCGTCGCACCGCGCCAGACGACAAGGGCCGTGGCCGGTTCCGGGCCGCGGCGGAGCAAGGTGACCGGCGGCCAGACCGGGCCGCCGGTGTCGGAGCTGGAAGGGGACCAGCCACCACCGGTCCCGTTGAGCAGGAACTGTCGGCCTGGTCAGGCCGGCCGAAAAGGGAGCAACTGGGGGAATTAAATTCCCCCGGTTGGCTTCAAACGGCCCCACATAATGGGGGGGGGGGGCTGCAATTACTCAAGGGGGGCGAGCGCCCCCTTATTTCCAACAACTCGGCCGAAGGCCGAGCTGGCAGCGCGCTGGGCGAGCTGTGCCCAGCCGGGCCGGGGCGGGTCGACCCGGTTCAGGCCCACCCAGGGGGTCTCGGGCCGGGTAGGTCCGGGCCCAAAACCCCCGTTATTGACCGTATGGGTTCAAATTCCCATAACTCGGGCTACGGAGCTCTGATCAACACGCGGTCTATGGCAACACGATCCTTGGAACGAGGTGGTCGTTTCGACATATCACACTCAAGGTTTCGGAATACTTTGAGTTCAGCCGGGTTGGTTCGTACACGAAACCAACTGGGCCCTCGGAGCGGAAACGCTCTTATATTGAGCTACGGACGTCTGATTGACGTGCCATCGACTTTGTTGGTTTCCTCTTAGTGAGACAAATCTTTTGGCTTAATCCGCCCGAGGTTTGGATGTAGGTGGAGTACGGTCGGGTTGGTTTTGCCTTAAAAACCAACGGGGCCCCTGGGACGAAAAAGCCAATAACTCTCATACCGAGCGTTCGATTGACGTGCCGTCTGCGACGTTGAGTTCTTGTTGACGATATGGAACTTTTGGATACATCAACCCTAGACTATGTGTCTGTTGATGTATCAATCTCTCGGCTCATGGAGCGGACCCTCCCGAACGAGCTTGCTGTGTGCGGGAACCCTAGTGCTGGCTGCGACTGCTACTGTGACGACGACGACTGTACAGATATCCTCAGTGGATTCGACGATGATGACTACGACACTCATCGATCCTATGTGGATCAGTGCTACCGATCCTGTGTGGGTCCGGTCCTGTGTGGGTCAGCGCTCAGCAGTTCTGTGTGAGCTAGTGCCTACAGATCATGTGTGGGTCTGATCCAGTGTGGGTCTTTGCGGGGGTTAGTTTCCTACCGATCTTGTGTGGGTCATTGCGGGGGTTAGTACCTATCGATCCTTTGTGGGTCTGATGAGTTAGATGGATCAGTGATCATCTCTATCGTCTTTGAAGAAGTATACCTGTGTGAGCTGAATCCTGTTTGGTTTCCTGTGTGGATTGTGTTGTGCTTTCCTATGTAGAATACGTATACTTTCCTGTGTGGACGGAGTTGTACTTGGGCTCGGAGGTTGGAGCGTATTGGAATTGATGACTTAGGTATATTTATGGGCATATACCTAAGCAGAATCGGTTGTTACTTCAAGATTTTATATTTCGTTTGTGGTTTATCCTTTGTGGATTTTGGGAGACCTTCGGGGGTCTCGGGGTCCCTACTGAGTATCTTATACTCACCCATGCACGGGTTATGCCCGCACTACGTTGTTTTGGTTGCAGACAATGGACATTGTTGATCGTGGTTGAGGCTTTCAGAGTAGGACGGTACCTGGAGGTGGACCACTGGGGCGTGACATACTCGGAGTAGACGGCAGGACCCGAGGAGCAGTGGAGCTATCTGTACCCACCATTCAAGTGGGATTTTCAGTGGACAGCTCGGCGTAGTGGCATTACTTTACAGTATTTGTTTTCCCTTTTGAGTTGTACTTCACAATTGGGATTATATTTCCGGCCCCTTTTACTTTCTGCACTTACTGTTGTACTCAGTTTTTACTTAGTGTTTACTTCTTCCTCTTGTACTCTGTGGTTCTTGTTTACTTTACAAAGGCAATGCCTTCCCTTTTTACCGGGATTTACGCCTTGGTGCTAGTCGCCAGCCCCTGGCCTATGGAAGGCGGGCTTGGGGTCGTCACGACACGGGCCCCGAGGACGGGTCGTGACAAATTGGTATCAAAGGAGTTCGGTTCTACTGCAGACTTTGATCTTTTTTATGTGAAGCAATAATGTTTAGATTATTGAGTGTGGTTATCAGTCCAGGGAGTCCAGTGTTGGTGCGGTGGCCGACATATCCATACACCAGGACCCTGACTTCTTATTTCCGACTTAATGCACGAAAACATTGATTGCATGTGTGTTTCAAGTTTTCTTTGTGATTACTTTATATCAGCTCTCCAGGTATACTGTTCTGACCATGGCGCACATGTTTCCTTTCAGGATGGCCCCACGACAGTAGCCAGCTAGGGTTCCGAGAGTCGAGCGTGACGACATCCCACCGAGTGACGAGGCCTCAGTGTAGGGCCCTTTTTCAGCAGTGGCAACGACAGTAGCTCTACCCGCCGAGCCACCGATGCTTCCAGCCCTAGCCGCTGACGATGCACGTCACCTCAGTGCACTGCATGAGTTCCAGCACCTGCGACCGCCCAGGATTCGTGGGGAGACGGACCCCCAGGCAGCCGAGGACTGGCTAGAGGCAGTCGTTCGAGTTTTCAGGATAGTGAGGACACCAGCAGACCTCATGGCGATCCTCGCTGCGAGCCTACTGCACGCAGCAGCGGGCCGATGGTGGAGCTTGATGCTCCAGGTGCACGATGATTCATCTCTACTTTAGACAGACTTTGAGAGCCTCTACCGCTCAGAGTTTGTCCCAGCCACCCTCCGTGCGGTGCACATTCAGGAGCTTTTTCAGCTGCGGCAGGGCAGCATGACGGTCGCCCAGTACTCGGCAAGATTTACAGATCTCTCGCGCTACTCGACCGACATGGTACGGGACCCATTCTTCCGGGCCCGGACCATTGAGCAGGAATTGAGACACGAGATCAGGGCATCACTGATCTCCCTCAGCATTCCAACTCAGACATGAGTACTGGAGCGGGCCCTTTTGATTGAGATCTTTCTTGCTGAGTCTACACCAGCGACGAGACCCACCGAAGGGCGGCATGTAGCAGAGTCTTCTGCAGCAGGCAGTCGACGGATGACTCTTGGGTCCAGGCAGACCAGACCATCAGGCAGACGACCTCGGGACACTAGCTCAGTAGTGTAGGGCACAAAATGTGGAGCCAGTCTTTCGAGAGGTAGGCAGTTCTACTCATGCAGCGGGCAGGGCCACATGGCTCGTGATTGCCCAACCCGTCGTGCCGAGGAGCAGCAGATGGTTAAGGGACCCCCGAGGCAGAGGCAGAGGGTCGACCGTGGCGGTCCGCAGGGAAGAGGCGGACGAGGCAGAGGAGCTGGCTGAGCAGCAGGTGGTGGGCGACGCTTAGAGGCTCTACCACCACCTCCACCAGGAGGTCCACCTCGACCATAGGGAGCTGGCGGGCAGAGACAGGCACAGCTCCAGGCAGCAGAGGCCTATGACCACGGCGCGCTTGAGATGATTCGAGGTACTATCTGTGTCTATTACACCCTTTCTGCAGTACTTATAGACACATGAGCGAGTCACTCTTTAATATCCGCTGCCCTTGTTTGGAGCTCGGAGATTCCGACAGAGTCGTTGGCTCGATCCTTACGGCTAGAGACTCCTACGGGAGTAGACTCGACGATTACGCACTGGTGCCAATAGTGTGAGCTTACTGTAGGAGGCGAGAGCTTCAGTTGGGATCTTCTTGTAGCGGCGTCGAGGCCTTACGATGTCATCTTGGGCATGGATTGGTTATCTACGGTCCATGCACAGATTGACTGTTTTAGGTGCAAGGTGCGATGTGTACGCACCGACGGGAGCAGGTTCACCTTCACCGACAAGAAGGGTGCTTTCGCAGCACAGGATGGACTTCCGCAGAGGAGAGGACAGCCCATCACTCATCAGTTGGCTAGCCTCATCCTAGGATCAGTTGACGTGTGGAGTGCTGGTTTTCCTGTAGTGGTGGATCAGTTTGCGGACGTTTTTCCCGACGACGTTCCAGGGTTACCTTCTCATAGAGAGGTAGACTTTTATTTTGACCTGTACCCCGGGACAACCCCGATATCGACTCCAGCGTATCGGATGGCCCCCGCTGAGCTTCGAGAGCTATGGGTACAGTTGGAGGACGAGCAGGGCAAGGGGTTTATCTGACCCAGTGTTTCACCCTGGGCTTCCCTGATTTTGTTCGTCAAGAAGGCGGACGGGAGCTTGCGACCCTGTGTTGATTATCGTCGCCTGAACCAGGTGACAGTAATGAACATGTATCCACTACCGAGGATTGATTATCTCTTTGATCAGCTCAAGGGAGCACGATGGATCTCGAAGATAGACCTTAGGTCAGGCTATCATCAGCTCAGAGTTCAAGACGAGGACGTGCAGAAGATGGCCTTCAGATGTCGGTATGGCCACTATGAATTCTTGGTTATGACTTTCGGTGTAACCAATGCTCCAGTAGTGTTCATGGCCCTCATGAACAGGATCTTTCAGCCATACCTCGATCGATTTGTCATGGTCTTCATCGATGTCATTTTTATTTACCCGACGACTGAGGAGGAGCACGCCTACCACTTACGGGTTGTACTAGACACACTCCGAGAGCACCAACATTATGGTAAGCTCTAAAAGTGCCATTTCTGGATACGCGAGGTCCACTACTTAGGACATGTCATCTCTGAGGCGGGAGTTGCAGTGGATCCTGCGAAGATTGTGGCAGTGCTAGCTTGGGAGCCACCCAGGAGCGTGACGGAGGTGCAGAGTTTCTTGGGACTAGCTAGAAACTACCGGAGATTTATGCCAAACTTTTCCAGAGCTGCAGTACCACTCTCAGCTTTGACGAAGAAGGGGAAACCCTTCGTGTGGTTAGACAGATATCAGTAGAGCTTCGAGAAGCTGAGATAGAGATTGACCAGCACACATATCTTGAGGTTGCCTAAGGAGGGAGTAGGGTACGTAGTCTACTGCGATGCATCAGGGACCAGACTCGGATGTTTCCTGATGCAGGAGCGGGTGGTGATCGCCTATGGATCACGTCAGTTGAGGCTGCATGAGCAGAACTACGCTACCACTGACCTGGAGTTAGTAGCAATGGTCTTCGCCCGGAAGACGTGGCGACACTATCTGATTGGAGAGCGCTTTACAATATTTTCTGACCACTAGAGTCTCACATACATCTTCTCATAGAAGGACTTGAATCTGAGGCAGCTGCGATGGCTCGAGTTCCTCCAGGACTATGAATTTGAGATAGTCTCTACTCCTGGAAGGGGGAACGTGGTAGCCGATGCCCTCAATAGGAGGACGGGAAATCAACTACTTGAGGAAGCGACAGAGCAGCTAGCCTCTTTACAGATATCCTTTATGGATAGAGATGGGGTAGCCTTCCTTCAGCCTCTCACAGTCACTCCTCCACTACTGCAGCGAGTCAGAGTGGCATAGCGTGGGGACACCGACTGTGAGACGCGCCGTGCACAGATATCCTCAGGACCGGAACCTGATGGTTTCTCCTTTGGAGAAAAGCACGACATCCTTTTCAGAGGATGTACCTTGGTACCAGTTGCTTTACGGGAGGAGGTGTTGAGAGAGTTTCACACTTATCCTTTGGCAGTACATCCTAGAGTGGCGAAGATGTACCAGGATCTTAGTAGACAACATTGGTGGTCGGGCATGAAGAAGGCTGTGGCAGAGTTCGTTTCTCGATTCCTCACCTGACAGCAGGTGACGGCAGAGCACCAGGTACCAGCAGGCTTGGTACAGCCCTTGGAGGTCCCGCAGTGGAATTGGGATGGGATATATATAGACTTCGTGACTGGACATCCACACACTTCCAGAGGTCACAACTCCATTTGGGTGATTGTCGACTGACTCAATAAGTTAGCTCGCTTCTTACCCATTAGAGAGCAGGGCTCAGTGGAGAGCTTGGGACAACTTTATGTTCAGGAGATTGTGCGGATTCACAGTGTGCCATCATCTATTGTCCCCGATCGAGATTCTCGCTATACTTCCTGGCTTTGGAAGGGATTGCAGGAGGCGTTCGGGATGCAGCTACGTCTGAGCACAGCCTTTCACCCTCAGACGGATGGTCAGACGGAGAGGACCATTCAGACACTAGAGGACATGCTCCACACATGTGTCCTCGACTTTGGTCATAGCTGGGAGGACCACCTACCCTTGGTGGAGATTGCGTACAAAAACAGCTACCACTCCACCATCGGGATGGCACCGTACGAGGCGTTGTACGACCGACCTTGCAGATCTCCTTTTTGCTGGACAGACCCTGGGGAGTCAGCACTTTTGGGACCGGAGATGGTCCAGGCCATGACAGAGAAGGTCCAGGTCATCCAATAGTGAATGAGGACAGCTCAGAGCCGACAAAAGTCATACGCTGACAGGAGGCAGAGTCCACTAGATTTCGAGTATGGTGACCACGTCTTCTTGCGTGTCTCACCTCGACTAGGTTTAAAGAGATTTGGCTGAGGCGGCAAGTTATCTACGCGCTTCATCGGACCCTTCCGGGTCCTCAGCAGGATTGGAGAGGTGGCTTATCCCCTGGCTCTACCACCTCAGTTGCACCGGGTGCACGACGTATTCCACGTATCTCAGCTGAGGAGATACATGCACGACCCGTCACACATCATTGACCATGGGGAGCTATTCATTGATAATGGGGAGACTTTCGCGGAGGTCCCATTTGAGATCGGGGATCGACAGGAGCAAGTCCTACGTGGATGGTCGATTCCTCTAGTGCGCATCATATGGCAGTATGGGACCCTCTAGGAGAGAACTTGGGAGTAGGAGGCTCAGATGCGTGCTCAGTACCCTCATTTGTTTCCCATGTTTTGATGTATCATTATGGGGACGTAAAGCCCTGAGGTGGGAGTAATGTAAAGACCTGTAAAATTAAAAGGAAATTTTTTCTTAATTTTCTTTGGATGTTTACAAGACCGCGGTTTCTGACGGCACCTGATTCCGAGGCCCGGTGTGCCCTGAATCAATTTTCGAAGTTTGGCTCGGGTACGTTCAATGAACGAACGAGCGGGAATTTCTATCTTCTGGACCGGTGCCCGGAATCGAATTCCGAGGGCACCGATGGAACCGCAACGCTGTTAATTGCTTAGGAACGCCGGTTTCGGAGTTGTGTTTACATGAGGGGAGTTTTTTTTGTGGTAGTTAAAAATAAAAATTTAACAATTTTTATTTTTCCCACTTGGTAGTTTTATCCAATGTAAGGATTTTGGGGGTGGGACCCACTTGTGATAAAAAACCTTGAGAGGATAAGG
Organism: Viscum album; assembly: GCA_963277665.1. Taxonomy (NCBI): domain Eukaryota; kingdom Viridiplantae; phylum Streptophyta; class Magnoliopsida; order Santalales; family Viscaceae; genus Viscum; species Viscum album. The sequence goes on along the minus strand of OY728150.1, from coordinate 1,349,312,286 downwards.
TTGGGTGGGACCCACACGAGCCCAACCCCTCACCTTCCTAACCCCTTTAAACACGCCCATTTAAGTTTTGTTAACTTATCACCTCATTAATTTTATAACATCTTATGTTAATAACTTATATGAGTTAAATGTGGGTTTTGAATTTTCAAACTCTTGAAATTCAAAACATATGATGGGTTAATAAAATAAGTGGGAGGATTATTTTATTTTGGGGTTAGTTGTTCTTGTGGTGGAGAATTGGGAGAGAAAGGGCTAGGTTTGAAGTCTACTTCTTCTTCAACATCGACGAAGAACGTGAAGAACACCGTTCTGCAACGAAGAAAACCTCCGACGAAGAACACCGTTCTACAACGAAGAACATCTCCGCTGAAGAACGTGACATCTTATTCCAACGACGTTTCCTCTTCGAATGCACCTCGACGACAATGGAATCGATTTTCGTTTTCCACAATGCCCGACTTCTGCGATGCTCATCTTCGACGGCTCGTTGACGTACACCGTTCCTGAAACCGAGGTAGGGGTTTGTTTAGATTTTTTGTTGTGAATATCAACATGGTGATCTTTGTAGTTTAAAACCATTTGTTATCATATAACGCGAGGGGGTAGGTATGAAAAAACATGGCAGACCCTCCTCCTTATTTTAAGATTGATTCCATTGTGGATGGAATAGAATGGCGTGGTGCCATCGCACCACGCAGAAATCACACAGCGAGTTATACGCGACGCCGTCGCGCCACGCCGAGGAGTTGAATGAGGATGGGCCGCCGTCTCGCCGCGTCGAAGAGAACAGAGGATACCGCGGCCGGAGCAGGACCACGGTGAAAGGGTGTGGTGCCATCGCACTGCGCCAGACGAAAAGGGTCGCGGCCGGTTCCGGGCCACGACGGAGCAAGGTGACCGGCAGCTGGACCGGGCCGCTGGTATCGGAGCTAGAAGGGGACCGGCCACCGCCGGTCCCGTTGAGTAGGAACCGGCCAGACAGGTCGGGCCGGCCAGAAAGGGAGGAGCCAAGAGAATTAAATTCCTCTAGCCGGCTTCAAACGGCCCCCCATAAATGGGGGGGGGGGGTTACTCAAGGGGGGCAGGCGCACCCACTTTTTTCCAACAGCTCGGCCGAAGGTCGAGCTGGTAGCGCGCTGGGCACGCTGTGCCCAGCCGGACCAGCTGCCTGGCCAGACCGCCAGGCCGGGCCGCGCCCAAGCTGGGCCGCACTGGGCCGGGCCGACCTGGACTGGGGTGGGTCGACCCGGTTCGGGCCCACCCAGGGGGTCGCAGGCCGGGTCGGTCCGGGCCCAAAACCCCCGTTATCAGACCGTATGGGTTCAAATGCCCATAACTCGGGATACAGAACTCCGATCGACGCTCCGTCAGCGGCGACATGATCCTTTGAATGAGACGGTCGTTTCAACATATCACACTCAAGGTTTGTGAATACTTTGAGTTCGGCCGGGTTGGTTCGTACACGAAACCAACCGGGCCCTCAGAGCGGAAACACTCTTATCTTGAGCTACGGACGTTCGATTGATGTGCCATCGACTTTGTTGGTTTCCTCTTAGAGAGACAGATCTTGTGGCTTACTCCGCCCGTGGTTTAGATGCAGGTGGAGTACGGTCGGGTTGGTTTTGTCTTAAAAACCAACCGGGCCCCTGGGATGAAAAAGCCAATAACTCTCAGACCGAGCGTTCGATTGACGCGCCATCTGCGATGTTGAGTTCCTGTTGACGATACGGAACTTTTGGATACATCAACCCTGGACTATGTGTCAGTTGATGTATCAGCCTCTTTGCACGTGGAGCGGACCCTCCCGAATGAGCTTGCTGTGTGCGGGAACCCTAGTGCTGGATGCGTCTGCTACTGTGACGACGACGACTGTACAGAGATCCTCAGTAGATTTGATGGCGACAACTACAACACTCAGCGATCCTATGTGGATCAGTGCTACCGATCCTGTGTGGGTCCGATCCTGTGTGGGTCAGCGCTCAACGGTTCTGTGTGAGCCAGCGCCTACAGATCCTGTGTGGGTCCGATCCTGTGTGGGTCTTTGCGGGGGATAGTTTCCTACCGATCCTGTGTGGTTCATTACGGGGGTTAGTACCTATCGATCCATTGTGGGTCTGATGACTTAGTTCGATCAGTGATCATCTCTATCGTCTTCGAAGAAGTATACCTGTGTGAGCTGAATCCTGTTTGCTTTCCTGTGTGGATTGTGTTGTGCTTTCCTGTGTGGAATACGTATACCTTCCTATGTGGACTGAGTTGTACTTGGGCTCGGAGGTTGGCGCGTATTGGAATTGATGACTTAGGTATATGTATGGGAATATACCTAAGAAGAATCGATTGTTACTTCAAGATTATATCTTTCCTTTGTGGTTTATCCTTTGTGGATTTTGGGAGACCTTCAGGGGTCTCGGGGTCCCTACTGAGTATCTTATACTCACCCCTGCACGGGCTATGCCTGCACTACGTTGTGTTGGTTGCAGACGATGGACATCGTTGATCGTGGTTGAGGCTTGCAGAGCACAACGGTACCTGGAGGTGGACCACTGGGGCGGGACATACTCGGAGTAGACGGCGGGACCCGAGGAGCAGTGGAGCTATCTGTACCCACCCTTCAGGTGGGATTTCCTATGGACAGCTCGGCGTAGCGGCTTTACATTACAGTTTCTGTTTTCCCTTAGGAGTTGTACATTATAGTTGGGCTTATATTTCCGGCCCCTTTTACTTTCTTCACTAACTGTTGTACTCAGTTTTCACTTAGTGTTTACTTATTCTGCTTGTACTGTGTGGTGCTTGTTTACTTTACAAAGGCAATGCCTTCGCTTTTTACCAGGATTTATGCCTTGGTGCTAGTTGCCAGCCCCTGGCCTATGGAAGGTGGGCTTGGGGTAGTCACGGCATGGGCCCAGAGGATGGGTCGTGACGTAAAAATTTAGTTTGGATAATTACTTTGTAATTTTCTAATTATATTCATATTTTGATGAATAATAAAAATACTAAATTTTAATTGAAATCAACTTTTTTAATTGAAATAATTATTATTGTTGAATTATGTATTTGAGTGATATTAATATATAATAAGATTATATTTTTATAATTTAATATAATTTAGGTCATTTTATGTAATTTAACAATTTAATTGGAAAAAAACACATGTCAATATTTTGAGAGTTTTTACATCATAAAAAACTGCATTCTGGTTTTGAACATAGAAATTAATTTTAAATTATTTAATTAATCTTTTAGGTTTTAAATTTGGTAATGTATGCATCATTTTATGTATTTATAATATCATAATTATCTTAGGTTAAATTTTTGGTATATTTCTGAAAACTATCAATTTTTTATTAATAGTCAAAAAAATTTCTTTCTTATTTAAAATATACATTTCATATAAAATATAACTAATTTTATTTAAACTTATATTAATTATTAAAAGTTATATAATACATATATATGTTTAATTTAATTCATAGGTTTCATTTTATAACAATATTATGTATAAATTTTTATTGAACTATTTAATGCATTATTCCCACCTTCTAGGAACATTTATGTGAATTTAAATCCTAAAATATAATAGTAATATTTGACATCAGTATGTAAAATGTTGTTCAATAGGATGAAAATAAATTTTGGGGAATAATATCTTTTGAATTCTATATACCACGGTTAAAAGTAAAGAGTGTTTATAATGTTAATCATAATAATAAAATTACCACAAAACATGTCCTAATTCTATTGGATAAGTGTATTGCGACCAAAATCATCCTTATGACCAAAATATTATCATTTTGGTTGCACATCTATTAGATTAAGTCATTTATTATATTTTATTTGAATAATAGTTAAAAGTGTTAAATTCTAATTTTAATGACTAAACAATTTTAAATATAGAGTTATACATAATATAAATTCGACTATAATTATTCTTTAAAAAGCTAAAAAAAATTCAACATCATGGTATTTTATTTATAGTTTTTATACATTTAATAATTAAATTTATATATGACACAATGATGATGCAATGATTACTATATTAATGAAATACTATAATAATTGAAGTTATAAATATTAAAATAAATGTTTGTTGTGACTTTTAATGCATTTCACGAATTTTATATGTTAATATAGAATGTTAGGGTTTATTAAATGAATTTTGTTTGAATTAATCATGTTGTTATGACATTAAAAAACCAAATAATAAATAGTGTAAAAAATTACATATATGATTTTTTAATACAAATACTGTTTTATTAAATTATATAATTCGAATGAAAACCTAAGGATCATCAAAAAGTCAAATTTAATTATAGATATGTCATTATTGAACCAATTTATGTTCTATTGTTATTTTATATTATGTTTATTGACCATGTATTATAATAATACAAGTATACATGGTTTGAGATAAACTATTTTTCTACAGGTTAAATCTAAAAGATAAGGTTATCATGGTGACCTCATCTTGTCTAAAACCTATTGGATGAATGGATTGAAACCCATACCCAAATTATCCTATAAATAAAATTATTTGGCGTTATTATAAATCTAAAAATATTTTATAATAAAATAATATTTCATTATTTTCATAATGTGCTTCTCACCTCACTTATAAAAGGGCACTACCCCTTCTCTTAACTTCACACCTACAAAGCCATTTGGCTCAATAAACCCTAGCTCAAATATCTTCATAAATACACTTACATCATCTTAATGGCCTTATTTGATCAAAAATTCAACCTAATGATCCCTTTTGTTCAATTCAAAAGGAAACACCCATAGAAAAGATAATAATTTCATTCCATCATTTAATGTTCTTATCATTTTCCAATTCCACTTTATTTGTTCTTTCCATACTAAAATAATAACTCTGGCACCTTATATATACTGATATTTTATTTTAAATATTTTAAAATCATATTCATTATTCAATCCATCATATGAGTGACAAAGTAACCATATGTGCATACATACGGATTATTGTCTCCACATATTGGTGTAGATTGTTATTCAACACTACATTGTTTGGATGGGTATAAAAATGTGTATAATTAATTTATATAATAAATATAACATTGTAAATTTTCTGTATATATAATATTACATCCAATTAAATACCTTTTCAACTTATAGGGAATAATATTGTCGCTCATGTGTACATATGACTTACCGTCTCCACGACGCGATTAGATTCCTCTTCAACGATCACAATTCAAGAATTTTTTATAAACATATATATATTTATTAGTTATGATATATATGAATTAATATTTTTAATAGAATAATAAATATTTATTTAGTTAAATATATGTCATTTACTTACTTTCATCATACATGATAAGAAAACAGAAACAATGTTCATCCGTACGTATGGACTACCGTCTCCATGAATGGTGTTTCCATTTCTTAAATCCATCTAATATAAAAATTTATATTATAAATATATAAAATTTATAAATCATGTTATAAATTATCTATGTATGTAAAAAATTATATAAGTGATATGATCAGGAATAACTAGTTAAAACATGTACGATAAAGAAAGCGATTTTTACATGAAATGTTACATTAACATAGAAATTATTATTAAATGGGTAGTATAAAGTCATAAATTAATTGTATATGATGTCATTAATTTTAAGATTGTTTAATTATAATTTAATAACATACTATAGTCATTATTCAGGTGGCTAAAATTACTCTGGACTAATGAAATGTACATGGTAAAGGTTATTTCAATAATGTCATTATTATCGGAGATTGTTTATCTATATCCATCTACTAGGACATATTTATTATATATGTCCATGTTTTAAAAAAACATTTTAAAATGTAATCTTTTTGGATTTATGGAAGTGAATATTATATAGATAATCATTTTAAATGTTTTTAAAGATTTATTTTTATAAATATTTTTAATTAATTTCCATGTTTTCAAAATGATTATAAAGATATATTTAGGTGGATACAGTTGTTTTAATGTGTTAATTTCTTCCAAAATATTCAAAGTGCAACAACTATCTTTGAATTAATAATCCATTTTAAATTAAATCCTTTATAAATTGTGAAACGTTTAAATGATTTAATGAAAATATGTATTTCTCTAAAAGTGTATTCTTGATTATTTTTAACTATGTCAACATATTTTATTGGATATTATTCTTAATTGAGGTTGGTTTAAAAAAATAAATTCTTTCATATTGTATTGAATGATTTATGATATGTTTGACTATGGATTTTCAGTTTTTATACCATTCATGGTTTATGGTTAATGTGTTTACTATCTCTATGATAGTTTAAGTATTATTTTTTATGTTATTCTTCGCCTATATTATATGAGGAATGAATTGGAAATAGTAAGTGACAGGCGAGACCCTCTATCTCTCCTCAATATATCAGTAGGTCACATGAGAAAAACTAGTGTCTTGGGATAAGGCTTTGGAAAAATATTATTTATAGTCTTGGATAGAGGCCTTGAATATGTGGTTATTATGTCTAGTATTAAGCGTAAAATCATTATTAAATTAGATGTTGATATTACATGTTATTATTTTATTAGTAGAATATCCAATTGAACAAGAAAATGATATTATCTGATTAATCTTTTATGTATTATTCTGAAGTTTGAGTTTAAAAGTCTTGTCTTTTAGTCCTATATATTTCCTAAAATGTTTAGACTAATTTATTATAGTTTCCATTATATTGTTAACCTCACTAAGCATCTGAGCTCATGACTTTAATATGATTATATTTCACCAAGATGTAAAGATGTATATTACGATTGACCGGTGTGGATAGCCTATTTGATATGACTGTATTCTAATGGGACACAATTTTGTATTTTTATTTCACGATGTAATTTAAAACATATATATGTATTTAGTACTTCCAAGGCTATTAAACTAATTGATGTTTCATGAAATGATCTCTTCTGATCATGTCGATGTTATGTAACACTCCACCGACTCTGGGTAACTAGGGTCTAGGCATTACAGTTGGTATCATAGGATGTTTAGAAATAACCTTTGTAATTATATTTAGATAAACTATAATTAGAAAATAATGCATTATGATATACATGGATGATTAGTATAAAAGAACATCCAAAATTTTTGGTAATGTAGATATTATGTGGGTTTTCAATGAAATGCATATTTGTCTGGTTTCTTAAAGTGGACAAGGTTCTGAAACTTATGTACCTATAAATGAAAACCCTAACAAGGAGTTTCACGCTTCACATGGGGTATCCTAGAACCTGATAATGGGCCTTACTGTGCCCCTGTTTTGACACTCCCAGAGGATATGATTAATATAATTCACATTTTTTTACAAACCATTATGAAGGATTTATGTGTAAATATGTCAATAATGAAACAATTTTTATGAGACTAGATTTATGAAAATATACAATTAATGTTGACAATTTTACTAGTTTTTGGATTTTATAATATGATACGATTTATACTAGTGTATGTCTTCATTTATATATGGCGCCATGTATAAGGAATGTGAACTCCATCAACATGCATGATCTATGGTGTAAGAAGGATCATATATTTAATGGTCTTAATAAAAAAATTTATAAGTGAAATATCCTCCCATGTATCTACATAATATGAAGAAATAATATCATGTTTTAATAAGATATGTAAAAAATTATAGGAGTCCTCAGGCTTTGAATGGAATAACAAAATTAAGAGGATGGAAGAAAAATGATGGATAAAGGGAAGAAAAAATATAAAGATTTTCCCACATGTGATAACTGTGGAAATAATCAACTCAGTAAATTTATGAAGGTAAATAGAGAATGTTATATGTGTGGAGAAAAATGACACCACGGTCATGATTGGATGGTAACAAAAATGTTTCAAATATTGAGTACTTTATCTGTAAAAAGTTACGACACTAAATGAATCAATTTCCAAATTATTATAGTATTCCAAAAATGATGATATTGGTTAATAATAAAGTTATGATACTACCAGAGTCAAAGAGGAATGACTATTGTTCTGATGATGTGTCATTTGACTGTTTTATCAACAATGTACAGGTTAAACGAATTATGGAAATAAATAATGGCTATACTGTGTAATATTTCAGTTATGATTTAAGATTATATTATTATAAGAAACATTACTCAATTTAAAGATACACCTTTAGGATAATATATATATGGTGGAAATATAACCCTTAATATGTTTCTAAAATTGAGATAATGAATTTGGAATAGTATTTATTTGATTTGGAAAAATTATTTTGGATATTCTTGATAACCATGATACAAATTAATTGTTTGTTTATTCATTCATTGTGGGAGTTTTGAACATTTTTTTGATTTAAGGAGTTTATCCAGTACTCTATGTTTTACATTTATAATGAGGAAGAATGAATGTATTCAATATGGTTTTCTAGTACTTCATTTTATTACCATGTATTATGGGAATACACAATGAAGGTATTCACATGTATGTTGTGTGTACTTCTTTATAAATTTTGGAATATGGGTTTGGATTGATGTATTTTGGATAAGGATAAAGGTTGGAATGTATTAAGTTTGAAATTGGATACTATTTTTTATGGTTAATGAGTTTCATATTATTATTTTTGGATTGTTATAAAAAAGATAACCTGGAGGTCTGGCAACAACTCATCGTGTCTAGAAAGGCAGTGAGGCATGAACCAGCAACTAAAGGGCGACAAAGGGTGTATCACCAACCCATGATCAACGTGATTTCCATTTTTGGTATAATGATTTTTTTGCTAAAATTGTATGAAATATGAATTATAAATTTTCGATAACCTATAAAAGTAGTTTAAATATAATATTTTTTAGTTATTTTATATTTTTAGAGAGAAAGATGAGTTGTGGTATAAGTTATAGAACTCTACTTGTCAAGTATTGTTTTTCTTACTTGATGAATAAATTAATTATTAATCATTAGTAATGGTATCTTAAATCCAAAAATGTGTAATCCTAACACCTTATATTTTTTTGAACTGATGATATTTCAAATAATCAACGATTTGTGGCTTTGAGGCCCTCAATTTTCCATTTATTTTTCACTTGTTTGTGATTGATGACATCAAGAATTCCCTATAAATATTAATGCTTGTCCTCTAATTTTGCTTCAATAACCTCATCTAATGTTCTAATATTCTAAACGATAATTTGGTGGTGGATTTTTAATTTCCATTTCCCTCTTATTAAGACTACATTTTATTATCCAGATTTTTTTGTGGGTTTTCAACAAAGGTATTTTCTATTTTAAAACTTTATATTAAATGAATAATTAAAAAAATTTAGGACACCATTTTTTGATGGAGAGGAGAATGTAACACAACATTATTTCAGTGTACGTTATCCCTTTAATGAAATTCAATAGCATGCTCTACACGGAACGTTGAGTTTAAGTGCATCATGAAATATCAAGCTTGCCGTTTAAAAATGTGATTATGAAAAATATTAAGTAAATATTTAATTTTATATATATACTATATAATTTAATCATTCATATTTTGATTTCATAGACATAATATGAAGAAAAATTCTATTTTTTAGATAAAAGATGTATATCTAAAAAAAATATTTTCTTTCCACCTTTTAATAGAAATCCCTTTTTAAATCCAATATCAAACACTTTTATATATTTAATTTAAATAAATTAAAATATTTTTTAGAATTGAAACATAAAAATATTGTTTGTATAAATTATTGGTTCTTTTTTGATAACTTTCATATTGTTATGAGTAGTAAAAATTACTAAATTTTATTTTAAAACAACTATTTAAATAGAAATAATTTATAGTGTTAAATTATGCATTTGAGTTGTTTTAAAATATTATATTTTTATAATTTAATATAATTTTGGCCTTTATATGTAATTTAATAATTAAATTGGACATAAACACATATCAATATTTGTATAGTTTTTACTTCTTAAAACCCCGCTTTTTGGTTTTGAAAATATGTATTAATTTTAAATTAATTGATGCAATTTATTTGTTTTAGTTTTTATAATAATAAGAAAAAATTTTGGATTTGGAAAATCAATATTATCTTAGTGTGACTGCTTGGTATTTTTTGAAAACATTCAATTTTGGATGAATAATGAAAAATACTTTTATTGTTTATAATTAACTTTTTATTTAAATAATTATTTATTTTATTTAAATTTATTTTAAGTAAAAAATAGATAAATAATAAATATAAAAGTTAAATGTAGTTAATTGGAGTCATTTTATTATAAAAGTAGATATTTAAAATTTTATTTAATTATTTAATGCCTTTTAGGCACCTTCATTGCACATTTGAAAATTTGCATAAAACATAATTTTACCGCTTCTGTGCATTTAATTTCAAAATTAATATAGTAACTATTGAATTATATTTACCATACATAAAAGTAAATTATGCAATTAAAGTTAATAATATTAGGAAAATTACACTAACAGATGTCCTAATTGTATTTGATAACTGTATTTCCACCAAAATCATCCTTATGCCAAATTTTTTTATATTTTTGTTCACGTGGATTAGATTAAGACATTTATTATATTTTATTTCATGAAGTGATTAAAGTTTTAAAGTCTAATTTTTTAAAATAAATCCTTTTTAATATAGTGTTATACATAATATAAACTCGACTATAAATATTCATTAAAAATTTAAAATGATTTCATACATCAAGATGTTTTATATAAAATTTTTAAACATTAAATAATTAAATTTTTTTATGACACAATGATGATACAGTAATTACCTTATTAACGAAAGACTAAAATAATTGCTGAATAAATATTAAAATAACTGTAAATTTCGACTTTTGAGGCATTCTATGAATTTTCCATAATAATTGGACATATTACGTTTTATTCAAAGGATTTCTTTTCATTGTAATCATGTTTTTATGACATTCACAAAAACCAAAAAGTAAATAGTTAAAAGTTGACATAATTGAGTTTTTGAAGAAAAAAAAACTTTTTTATTAAATAATATAATAGTAATAAAAATCAAAGGTTCTGCAAAAATAATTGTATAATTATAGATATTTCATTAATTAACCAATTGGGGTTCTCTTGAAATTTTATTGTATGTTTGTTAACATTGTATTATAATAATACAATAAGTCATGGTAAATGTTAAACTATTTAACTAATGTTAAATATAAAAGATAATGTTAATATGGTGACCTAAAATTTTCTAAAACCTATTTTTTGAAAGGATTGTGACCCATACCTACCTTATCCACAAAATAAATCCATTTGGAACTATTGGAAATTGAAAATGATTTTATAATAAAATAATATTTAAGGCTTATCCAAAAGTGCCCCTCACCTCTCTTATAAAATAGAACTTCACATTAACATAAAATTACACCTCCAAATCCATTTTTCTCAGAAAAACCCCAGCTCAAATATCCTCCCAAATACCCTCACATGAACATAGAGTCCCTACTTTTATCAGAAATCCAACCTATAGAGACCTTTTTTTTCAAATCAAAATGAAACACCTGGGGAAGAGGTAATTATTTCATCTCATATTTAAATTTTCTTTTCTTCTTCCACATTTTTTTCATTGTTTTTTCCATACTAAAATAATTTCATTAGTACCTTATACATATTGAGATGTTATTATGAATGTGTTAAAAAATATTCATTATTATATCCAAAATATTAAAGACAAAGTCGATATACATGTATAAGTATGACTTACCATCTGCATGTCGTGTTGTAGTTTATTATTCAATGATAAATTATTTAGATGTTTATGATAATGATTATAATTAATTTAAACAATTAATATAACATGGTAACTATTCTGTATGTATAATATTTCATCCAATTAAATTCCAATTTCTTATTGATAGAATGTTATTGTCGCTCGTGTGTACATACGACTTACCATCCCCACGACGTATTGAGATTCATCTTCAACAATCACTATTAAAGAATTTTATAAATATATACATATATATGTTGATTAAGTATGAGATATATGAATCAATATTTCTTCTGTAATAATATATTTTTCTGTAGATAAATATATGTAATTTATGTACTTTCATAATATATGATAAGAAAATAGAAACTACGTTCATGCATACATACAGACTACCATCTCCATGAACGGTGTTTCCATTTCATAAATATCTATTATAAATATTGTTATTATGAATATATATGATATATAAATATTTTTTTATATTTTGGAAATAAGATTCTCATGATCTATGTGATACGTTCAAGAATAACATGTTAATACACGTGGGATAAAGAAAGCGATTGTTATGTGAAATGTTACATTAACATAGATATTATTATTAAATCAGTTGTATAAATTAATAAATGAATCATATATGATATCATAAAAATTAATATGGTTCATGTATAATGAAATAACATACTATGGTCATTATACAGGATGCCACACATACCATCGACTAAAGGAAAGTACAAGGTATGGGTTATTTCCTCAAAATCATTATTATCTGAGATTGTTGATCTATAAGTATATAGTAAGACATATATATCATATATGTATATTATTTATTAAAGTGTATTAAAAAGGAATATTTTAATGTTCTATGTGATGGAATATTTAACTATATCAACATGTTAATGGTTTTTAATGATTTATTTTTCTAAATAATTTTAATTAGTGTCTATGTTTTCAAATTTATTTTAATGATTTTTTTACATGAACATGGTTTTTATATAATTTTTAATTTATTTAAAAAGGTCCAAAGTGGAATGGGAGACTTTGTTTCCAAAATATCTTTTAAATTAATTCCTTTATAAATTCATTAAATTTTAAATGATTTTATGAAAATGGGTATTTCTTTTAAAGAGTTTTATTGATTATTTTGAATTAGGTCACCATCCTTTATTGGATATTATTCTTGATTGAGGATGATTTAATATAATAAAATATTCTATATTATATTGAACGAGTTATTATATGTTTGACTATGCATTTTCTATTACCATTGATTGTTTATGGTTAATTTATTTACATTTCACATGCTAGTTTTAGTACGAATGTTTATGTTATGTTTAACCCTAATAATATGATGAATGAATTGAACATTTTAAGTGACAAGAAGGGTCAACTATATCCCTTGGATTCATCGACATGTCTTGTGAGAAAAACTTGTTTCTTAGAACAACTCCATAGAAAAAATATTATTTGTAGTATTTTCACGAGGCCATGAATTTGTTGTAATGATGTCTGGAATTTTGCAGTGAATCATTATTAAATTAGCAATTGATATTAATTGTGATTATTTAACTAGTAGAATATCCATGTGAATATGTAAATGGAATTATTGGATACATCATTTCCATATTATTATGATGGTTGAGTTTAAAATGATTATGTTTTAGTCTTATACATCGCCTTAAATTATTACACTTATATATTATAGTTTTTCTATATGGTTACCCTTAATGGGAATTTGAGATCACCCATTACTTAGGTTTTTATTTTCACGATATGTGAAGAAGTATATAATAATTGACCTGAATGGATAAGCTAAGGGATATGAGTGCGTTTAAACAAAATAAAATTTTGTGTTTTTTTATATTTCATTATGTAATGTAAAACATATATATGTATCTAGTACATTCAAGGATACAAAACTAACAGGTCATTCAAGATGTCATCTGTTGTTATGATGCCAATGTTATGTAATAACGCACTAACTTTGGGTAAATAGGGTCAGGGCATTACAACAATGGTTTAATTTTTGGAATAAGAGGTGTGGAGAAGATGATGGGTTTTAGGAATACCATTAGAAATAAAAAAAATATTGTATATAAATGATAATTTTATTATTATTAAATATTTTGTGTGCGATTTAGGGAGATGGTATAAGAATAAAATAATTATAAATATATTGTTTAAGAATATTACCTCTTTAATATTTCCTCCTTTATAAACTAATTTGGTTAGATAGAATTTGAATTATTGATAGAGAAGAAGTAGTATGAGGTGAGTAATGGCATTGAGAATATTATTTGGATGAAATTGTGTATTATATATAGTTAGGAAGGTGTAAGGGGAAGGGGTTCTGATGAGTGTTATTTATAAGGGGAGGGCAGAGGTGTTTTTAACTTAATATTAATTAGTTTATTATTTTTTATTAAATCCACTAATATTTCAGCAAAATGTGGTTATTTTTTGTAAATGGTCTATGTGAATTTGAACTGATTTGTTATTACATCTTCAATGAAAAACACCAGGCATTTATCTTATAATGTTAAATATGGTATATTGTTGTATTCAATAATCAAAAAAGGAAAATACTTTTTCAAAATACAAAATAAAATACAATTTTCGTATGTTTAGGTTCTTAAATTTAAATCCAATATGTGAATATAACATGTGAAAATTGAGATATTTAATTTTTAAATAGAATCATTATTTATTAAGAAAATATGAACATTTATATTAGGATCGATTTTACGACACAAAAAAGAATATTTATGGTCCCATAAATTTATATTATCTTTTTTATAAATCATAATTTTTATTTATAAATCAATTTTATAAATATAATATTTATTTTAATTTATAATATTTATCATAGTAATGAAAATAAAACATATAAATGTTATAAAAATATGAACACTTATTTCCTTTTTTAAGATATTTTATTTACTTGTATTATGATATAAATAAACCGTAATTTCATTTTATATGATTAAAAAATATTATTTTACAATTACATAGGTAATGATAAAGTTATAATTGTAGAGTTTCTATTCAAAAGGGTGAGATTATTATTCAAATAATCAGATAAAGGTTTTAATGTTAAGATTACAATTCCATCTGTCAGATTAATAATAGTCATTTAGGATACCTACTCTCTCTAAAAAAATCATAATTCATTAATAATTAATTGAATTCTATTATATCAAAAAGGAATATATATTTTTATTTTTCAAGTGAATATTTCCTTACCAATATTATATGATAATTCTACAATGTTGTTCATTAGTGCGTGTATTATTAAAGGAAAATAAGGCAAAAAATTTACTATAATTATTATCATATTTTTTATACCCTAACCAAGAATTGTTTAAATATTTAAATATATTTTATTTATATTTTTTGCTTCTTCTTAATGTTTGGGTTTCCTCTAAAATTGAGAATTAGTTGGCATGCATTGCATGTTAGATGGTTTAGTCACCCATTTTCCAATAATATGTAGAAATCATGTTACAATATCTATAAATTTACAAAATGTAATCACATGTCCATCTTGTGTTTTTTCAAATCATATGTCGTATCCATTCTAGGTGTCCATGTTTCCATGTATGAGTGCATGGTTGGTGCACGTTTTGGCCAATCACGCGGTTAAACTGTGCGTACTGTTTAGGGTTGTATATTTTTTGAAAATTAAATTTTTTCAATAAATTAAATAAAAACCCAAAAGGGATGTTTATTCTTATTTCCATCATCAGTATATCTTTATATTCCATATTTGGACTCCCATCCTAGTTTTTTCCCTAATCAATTTTCTATCTGTTTTTGTTTTATTATATTTACATATCTTGTTGTAATCATCCCAGGTAGGTTTTTACTCTTCCCCTTCTATTTCATATTCATCTTTCACCTATACCCCATTGTAGAATTTGGTTTTCCAAAACCAAGGGTTTTCTCATGGTATTCATTTAGTGTTTTTTGTAGTGAGGTTTTTATTATATTTTGTGTAATTCCAAGCACTAAATTTAGATGGTATTCTCTCTTAGGAACTAAGATGAACAAATTATTCAATAATTTTATGTAGGATACCATATTTTCAAGAAATTATATTAAGATATATTATTATATTATGGGTTTTAGGGATTTTTATTATATGAAATAAAAAATATATCTTTCAAAAAATTGGATTTATTTGAATTAGCATCATTATTTTTTTTCATTTTTTTCATATATTCCCCAAAATATTTCTTATAATAAATACAATTTTCAGACTTTATTGAAATTCCAAGAAAATACGGTCTATGTCAAGAAATCAAAATTGATTTAAAAGTATGATTTCAGAATGAATAATGTAGTTTTGTAATTTTATATAGTTCCCTAAAATGATTTAATAGATAATTTTAGTTTTCTAATTATTTTTCAAGATATTTTCCCCATTATCTTGTGAGAAGTGACTTATATATATATTTATATTACCTATTTGAACATATTCACAAATAACATTGGGAATATTTTCATATGGACAGTTGGTGTATATATATATATGGGTGTATACGTGTATAATTATTAAGAGTGGTTTGGTTCATGAATGATATGGCATGCGATGTGATATTCCTAATAACCAATTTCTACATCAAAATAATAAGAAATTGTTATAAAATTGAAATTATTTTCAAAGATTAATACACTATATAATAAAATATTATAATTCTATGTTTTTTGATGACCTAGGTTTGATATGATTTTCATGTTAGTATTTTTCTAAAACAATTAGATTTAGATTGGTAGTTTTGGGTGCGGTAGTGTTATTATTTAGTTCATTTCAAAAGTATTGAAATAAAAATTTGGAATTTATAGTACACCTACCACATGTGTTCAAATATGGTAACAAAACATGAGAATCATGGGTACATAAGTAGGCATTCTAGGACTAGATGTTAAGGGAGCCGTCTGAGGCTCATCCTAGATATTACAAGAAAGACTATAAGGAAACAATATCTAAAAAATATGACATGCATTATTACCATTAGAATATGGGTTTGTACCCTCTATATATCATACATGGAAATATTATACATTCATTCATAACGATATTATGTCATGAGAAATCTATTAACCTTTTTACACGTGAATTTCTAGTGGTTATATATCTCATTTACTCTAGTTTTCATGGATTTAATTTAGGAATATATTTTACAATGTTTCTATTTTATATCCAAAACCATAAAAATCATGTTTTTATTCCTTCTATTTTGTATAACATAATTTTATTCTATTTTCAATTAAAATTTTATTAAGAATTATACATTATCATCACATTCTTTGTCATAAATGTATTATTTGAAAATAATACATTCATTAGAAAATTTTATTGGAAAAAAATTAGTTTATTTTAAAAATATGAGCATGTTAAATGTTTTGAAAATAAGGTAAAATCGTATTTTTACATATTTCTGTATGAAAACAACAACTAAGTGGTTTATATTTAAATTTATTCCATAAATATTGGTTTTTCATATGTTATGACATCTACAGATGTTTATGTTCATTATTAAATCTCTATAATTTTTTATCCATAGATATTGTAGTATACATTAGTCACACCCATGAAGCATCAAGGTTCTTGTGTGTAGAGTGATGAAACATATTGTCATAAGGAATATGTTTATTTTTATTTTATTTTTATTTTAATATCTCTAAGTGCGTTGGACACTTTGTGTTTTACTATTTTTATGGTCAATGGGGTAGATATATTCTAGTGGTCAAGGATATGAATTTTCATGGGAATATTTTTCAGATATTTTATTTTATTAGGTATTTTCCTCTTATAGTTTTTTTATGACTTGGTGGTCATGTCTTGTTCATTGATGAATAACATTTTATTGGGAATATAACCTAATGTTTAGGGTTGTGCGTTAGTTTAAATATAATGGTTTTAAGATAGAAATGTTTTAAATGAATTTTTGAGGCTTTTTCATGTTTTTGAATACTTTAAATATGGTTTGGGTCATTTTATCGAATGTGGAGTTAAAACTATATTTTGGGCGATTACACGCCATGTACATGTTACAAAATGTGTAAATTTCTCCAGACACATGTCCTTAACCAATAGAGGCTGTAAAACTTCTATACATAATGAAAACTGTTAATTTTTATTTAATAATTGATCAAGATAAATATTAACTGAAGGCAATAGGGTTTTTAGTGTATCCCTATTTAATGAAATACAATACCTCAAAATGAGTTACCAACCCGGTAATATCCCAAGATGAAATTTTACATGTGTTTTTTGATTAATTTTCAATTGAATATTCTATATCCGTCCTCATTTCAACCCTAGCGAATATAACATGAAATTTTAGAGTTCCATCCTCAATTCCCAAAATCTAGTTTGTGCGATCGATCATGGGTAATTATTGGGATTTTTTTCCCTTAATGTTCAATTTTTCTTTATTAGGGGAGTGGACCCTTTAGAACGACATTGGTTTTGATGGTAATCATAATCTTATTTGATATTGGTTTTACCCAATGATCTTTTTCACCATTAACCCATTAGATTTACCCATTTCTGGTGTTTCTTTGATCACTAGAAACATGTTGGGGGGTATAAATATTAACTCTATGGTACATTCAATTGCACGGTATGTGAAATATTGCAATTGTATCATCATAACATGCACCTAAATTAATTAAATTCTGAATTTGATAACCCATTTGATCCTGTTGTTTATAAAATTGAATATGGATATTGTTCGTGTCAGAAAACACATGATTTAGACTGAATTGATTAATGGATTGAATTGTGTTTTGCATAACATGTATTTTGTGAGATTTCTTGATATAAATTCACCTTGTATTTGTTAAATTATTGAAATGACTGAAATGTTATTTGTTTATAAAATGATTATAAATAGAATGTGAAATTAAAATATACATGGTTAATACAATTATTAACCATTGACCCTTATGATATGATTTTGTGAAATTCTTGAAGCTATGTCTAGTGATTCATGATGTAATAATTATATACCAGACATAATCCTGATTCATGATGTTATGCTTATATACCATTATTGATTCTACAAAATGTTGTAATACATATATAACAAACACATCCCTGAAACATATTGTAATTATTATATAAAGGGATTTTACCTGAAATATGTTGTATTGTTTATACATTTGTATTGGTCCTGATTTTTTACTGAAATTATTATATAAAAGGATTGAAATAGATTGGTTTGAAATATTCAATGGATATGGTTTTAGTTTCCAATGCCATGAGACATGAATATAGATATTCTGGGATGGTTATTAATGAAGGATATATTATAACATGTATATATGGTTATGCTTGTAATGGTTTTGAGGCATGATTAGAGATATTCACCCATAGTGCTGAAGAAGGCTGATGTCGCATCATGTTTAATATTTAATTTATTAATACTACTTTTTATTAAATTATAACATGAACATATTATCATACCATTTTTTTAATATATAGTGGTGTAAACATACTGAGATATTATCACACACTATTCGGGCCACCATTTGGATCTTCAGAAGATTAAATGGATGCGAAATTGGAATGGGCTAAGGGACCTTTCTGTGTATTGTTTGTTCTTGGATGGACAAGAGTTGGAGATTGGTCATATAAGGTTCATGGGACTAGAAACTATTGAATATTTATTTGAGTCTTCTCCAATTTTATTTTTATTACTTCTATCATGGAATTTAGTAATATTTCATCATATCATTACATAGTACTATTATTTTTTTTAAAAAAATTCAGTGGGATTTTATCATTTGGTTTTTTCATATGTACTATATTGATTCCATTATTTTCACTACACATATATTAATTATGATGTGATTATTATAATTTTATGTAACTCTATACCATTGGGTATAGTCTCCCCACTATACATATCACACCCCACTACTATTTGAATTCCTTTAGCAGATGGGGAGATGAGTTTGATGTCCCATAAGAAACCCATTTTTTCCATGAAAGAGATTTTAGGATCAAGGGAAGTTACATAGTATCAAGGGATACAAGTTTTATTTAAAATTTCACTACTATTTAGGAAATGTATAAAGTTGACTAGGATGTCATGGGACTTTCTAATGAGAATTTACATTGAAATACTAAAACCGTTTTTTGGGGAAATTCAAGTTCATAGGCGTAAATTGTTTTTTATATTGTTTTCTTGTTACAATTGATGTTATGTCACCCTGAGTTATTCACATATTGTGTGATTCTATTATTTTATGATGTTATTGGTTCTTGATAATTGTACTCATGGCCTAGTATGAAATTAGTTGATTATTCATGCATCATGATAGGCACATAGGGATATATATTGAAAATAATTGTTCGTGATATGGACTCATTTATTGAATGTGGTATATACTTTCCTATATTAAATGTGGTTTGAGATAACTATTATATCTTGTAAATGGAATGAGATGAACTGATTTGACTTTCTAAAACAGTTTTAATCCATGTTTAGAGATACTGAGAGTTAGTGGTTTGTTATTTTTATCAACTATTGTGGTTGATCCTTTTGTTATTGATACAATTTTTAGGAGTATATTTGTATTTTTGATGATATTAATCCTCATTATCATTAGAAAAATGGAAAAAATATTTCTGTTAACACATCTAAAGAAGAGCTACATATATCTCTTGAGGATCAGATATATTTTCATATTCATAACCTATTCCAAAGGGTCATGTGCTCTACAGAATGTAAGACTCGTCGTATCATGGCTTTGTTGTTTGAGATGATGAGAGTGTTCCATTAAAATTGAAATCCCAAATTAACTAGAGATGGGGGTGGGCCCATGTAGCTGAGTTGTAGATCAAGTCAGTCCATATGATCTTTTGGAATCATGAGACACCTATATATATGAGGGTGAATCTTACTACAAATATGCTTCACAGACCAACCATGAAAATGTGGGACATTCTGGAGAAGGCTTGAAAATAAAGGGAGTTATCATTGAATGTTATATACATGATTTTCTAATGATATTTCAATCCCAATATGTTGATGGATGTGAAGGATCATGAGTTCATACACCTAACAGAAGAGGTCATGATTGTAATGGACTACAATAAAATTTTCACCAATATATAGTTCTTATAACCATAATTTTTAGTTGATGAGATCTCTAGGGAATGATTTTTTTAGTATGAATTCACTATGAGATCAGGTCAATGTTAATCATTTTCCTTTTGGTGATTTTCTAAAAAGTTAAAACTAAGCACTCATCGTAGAAGGGAATCCAGGAAAGGCCTCAAGTAGATACTATGAGATTCATGAAAGGTAATCTAAGAGCTCTACATCTATAGATAAGAAGTTACACTATGAAATTTTTCTCTAATATAGTAGTGGTATAAGTAGTCATTGAGGTAGAAACCCATCTTAGGATACTATGGTTTTACAATGTTATCTGTGTGGAAATATTGATGACAAATAGACTCAGTGTATGTATCATGCCTTGGAGTTACATTCTTGTGGAAGAATAATCCATGTCCAGTTAAATATTTACGGAATATAGTAGCAGAGAAGAAGAATGGTAGACATAACAGATCCCAAATAATAGTGTATATTCAGAAAAAAGTTATTAATACTCCTTCAAAAATTGTGAATATAGGACCATCAACTATAAATTATGTGAATCTATTATCATATATTATTTCTTTTGTGTTGTTTTATATTGGATAATCACATTACTTTTTTATATTATATTTTTTCAAAAGGTTTGATCATGGATGTGGAGTTTGTGGATGAGGTTTTATGTATCGATACTACATTGGTAGTGCGAGCTGAGAATAATTTTTTTTTTCAAGGTGTGTTTTATAATGATTGGTGGTAGACATTTTTTTTTGGTAACTATAATTACTAGAAATGTTATGATTTTCTTTAATTCATGGTATGTATTTGATAGTTATATAACAATTTTATGTTGTCTATTACTAGAGGAGAGTTTCCAATCTATCTCTATAAGGAGGTACATATAATCACTAGTGTGTGTGGGATATCCTGGATGGTCATACATGACATATTCTATACAGATTGGATTTTATCATTGCTCAGATAGACACTATTTATCTATATGATGAAAAAATGTACCAAATTATTTTCCCCCATAGGTATAGCATATTGAATTTGTATTTCCTGACATGTTATAGTGCTCCAGGCTCAAGAAAGATATTGATTTCATGTTCGTGTTAGTGCTAGGGGTAGAGACAATTTCTATCACTCCTTATTGAATGACACATGTTGAGATTCAGGAGTTGAAATTTCAGTTAGAAGATCCAGAGGATTAAGGCTTCGTATGTAATAATATGACTCATTGTGGTTCTCTTGTTCATTTAACTATTAAGGTAGATGTTTATTTTTTCTTATATGTGTATTATCATAAAATTAACTAGATGACAATAAAGAAAGAGTATCCACTTCTATGTATTAGTGAAATCTTCAACCAGTTACAAAGTTATAAAAACTCTCCATCATTTATTTGAGATTATGATACAATTAGTTGACTGTGAGAAAATAAATGATACCTTGAACTAATTTTATGAGTATGTATGATTTTTATGATTTCATAGTGATATTTTTTTGTTTAACTATAGCATAATCAATATTAATGGACTTGATTAATATGATCTTCCATCCTTTTCAAGATAAGTTTTTGGTGGATTTTTTCAACGATGTCTTAATGTGTTCCCAGTTAGCATATAATCAGTCCAAAAGAAATGAAATATTCTTGAGTATATTCATAGAGCATTGTCATTATTGCAAAATAACAAGAATCAGTTTATAGATTGATAAAATTCACTTATTGCGTCATTTATCTCAGTTATTAGAGTGTAAGTTGACCCATAGAATGTGGAATTTGTGGTTTCTTAGGAGCATCCTAATAATGAATTTAAAATTTAGATCCTTCTAGGTATTGTATTTTTACAATCAGTTTAATCCATGACAACTCATGTATGTAATAATCGATGGTAGTGATGACCAAAAAATGGAGTGATGTTTGTTTTGTCAGATATATGTCAGTTGATTTTGTAGGTGCTAAAATGTAGGCGGACCACAACACATATCCTAACTCTACCTGTGTCAGGTAAATCTTATAATATTTGTAGGTATTCATCTAGTGTTGTAACATGAAAAGAAATAATGCATGTGGATAGAGTGGTTTATTATGGATCCATACATCTATTACTACATAATAGGAATTACCCTACTCATGATTTAGATTTACCCCTTGTTGTACATGCCTTAATATGTCAGAGGCATTATCTCGTGAGTTAGAGTTTTTTGGTATACAAAGACCATAATATCCTTAGTTATATCTTTTTTTAGCTAGACATTAACCTTATATATATGATGTAGGATGATTATCAACATTATTTCAACATGGATATGGATTCTATACTGGTAAAGGGAAACATCATTGATGATTCACTAAGTTAAAATATGAATATAGAAGTAGTGAAGAAGTATTGCAATGAGTGGAATACTATGTAACTCTTGGTAGACATTCATATATATGTTCAGGAGTCTCAAGGATGATAATATATGAATTTTGCGTCTGTTATTCCAATGATTTTGAAATAGATCAATATTTATTACTTTTTTGTTTTGTAGGGCCTAGTTCTATTAGATAGCTAATATAGTGAGGAGAAAACATCAATATAATCTCAATATAGTGTAAATTATCTCCTTTAACATGGTTAAGTATTGGTTTCTATGAGATTTAATGACTATGTAATGAAAGTGTTTCATACATAGATATTATTAGTACATTCACGTTAGAAAAAGATGTATCGTAATCTCTGAAAACATTACTTCTGGTTTGGAATGATGAAAGAGGTAGCATACATTATAGAAATATGTTTCACTTGGAAATGGGTAAAATTATAGCCTCAAATGAAAACTAGACTTTTTCAGTGTATTCACATTCCAAAGTGGAAATGAGATGATATCCCTATTGATTTTGTGACATTATTATGTTAGATAACAAATAAGAATGTTTTTATGGTGGATTGTTGATCGATTGATGAAGGTATCCCATTTATTTAATATGATTTAGACCTTCACTGCTAATGATATACGTATTCGTTATATGTGTGTGTTAGTTTGATTTCATGGTGTTCTAAGGAGTGTAATTTTAGAAAGAGATACTCATTTCACATCACGATTCTGATAGTGTATCTATAAGGATCTGTGATCATAGGTTCTTTTGATTATGGTCGATCATTCTTAGATTTATGGTTAATATATGAGGAGAATTTATGTTCAAGGTATATATTATCAGTCTATTTTTTTATTTTGGTGGTTCATTAGAGAAACATATGTCACATGTGGATTTTTCAAAAAATAACTTCTTCTAAAAATTGATTCGGATGAATGCTTTTGAATATTTTTATGGAAGACCATTTTGTTCTCTAATTTATGTGATAGAGGAGTGTGAGTTAGTGCTTGTTGGAATCCTTCTTTTTTAGGATACATATGAGAATGTTTAATTGAATACGATGTAGTTTGTGAACACACAGAGAATGAATAAATCATACACTGACCATTCTATATAACCTCTAGATCTTTAGGTAGGCCATTGTATATTCCATTAGGGGTTGCTTAGGTTGGGAAAATTCCATAGCGAGAAATAGTGAATGGTATAGCCCATGTATTTATGGCCATTAGAGATAGTGGACAGGGTCAATCCAGTGGTGTACTAGTTACCCATTTTATGGAAAAATAGTTATATGAATGATGTGTTCACATGATGTCGATTCGGGGATATTATCATAACCCTTCTCATGTAGTGGCTGTTATAGAATATGATCTTTATACCGATGTGTCCTTTGAGGAGAATGTAATACAGATTATTGACAATAGTGAGACGTAACTACATGGTAGGACTACACCCCTAGTTTATGTGTAGTGGAAGTATAGAGATGTTCAATAAGAGACCTGAGTGATGGATTTAAATATTTGAGAATTATGGATAGAATTGTTCAACATGACCCTACAATGATTCATGAATCTTCTCAAGGACAACCCATTATATAGGTAGGATATCATATGATGATTTCTTTTATTAAGAAAACATCTATTTGAGTTTTTCATTTAAACCTGGGTGGCAGAGAATTTTTTGATTCTAGAGATACTTTGTTTGGGAAAATGACCTAATGATCTAGGATATATGTTTTTTTTTAATTTAACAGATTCTTTATATAAACATGTTTAATAGGTTTATAAGGGTTTTCCAAGTTATAGATTTCATTGGATGTGGTTCGAGTCTTTTTATATAAAATGGGTTAAAGTGGTCTTTTGGGTTATTAAATATTGTGTACATGTTACACAATGTGTTTGTTCCTCAAAACACTTGTCCTGAACTAGTATATGGAATGAAAGGGATAGACGTCATGTAAACCATTCATATCATGTAATAAATGATAATGATAAATATTAACCTTATGCGAGGGGATTATCAATTCATCGCTCCAAAAAATAAATGATGTGTAAATTAGTTACACACCATGTAATATATTGAAATGTAATTTTTATGGTGTCATGCATAATTTTTTTTTCAATCCACTTCATTATTACTCTTCTCGACCCTAGGATGTTTTCCATGTGATTTTGGAGTGCTATCCTTTATTTCAAATATTCTATTTGTGTGATCAATCCCTTGTAATTATTTAGCTTGGGTATTACCTTCCTCATCCATTATTAGTCATTAGTGTAGTAGAACCTTTGGTCTATGATTGGTTTTGAGGTTAATCTTGATCTGATTTGATCTAAGATTCATACAAATATTCTCTAAACCCTTGTTTCTATTGGTGTTACCCATTGTTGTTGTTTAGTTGATCATCAAAAAATGGAAGGGGGTCTAAACCATAAACCTATACTCTATTAAATTGAAAATTATGTGAAATATTTCAATTGTTTCAAAATAACATTGGTATAAATTAAATAAATGATGAATTGGATTACCCTTTGGATCATACTATAAATGTATTGGATTATAGATACCATTTGATTTAGAGAAAACTAGATTTCAAATGAATTGATTAATTTATTCCAGTGTGTTTAACATAACATGTATTTTCAGAAATTTGTTGATATAGATTCAACTTGTATTAGAATGATTATTAAAATACCCGGGATATTATCGGTTTATGAGAAAATTATGAACAAAATGGGTAAATCAATGATTTAGTGTAACTTTTATAATTAACCATTGATCCTTATGATGTGATATTATGATATCCTTACAACTATGACTAATGATTGATGATGTAATTATTATATTTTAGGATTGGCCCTAATTCATGATAAAATTATTATATATTATGCCTCACCCTGAAACATGTTTCAATTATTATATTCTAGACTTGGGCTTAATAGATGTTGTAATGTTTTTATACTATTCGTGGCCCTGAAACATTATGTAATGATTATAGGCCAGGCTTTTCTGGGATATATTAATGAGTTTCTTATATAACATGATTTATCTAGATTCGTTTGTTTTATATTGTGGATATATGTTTTTGGTTGGCATGGTCATGAAAAATTCTCAAATTCATTCAAACATGCTGCCAATGTAGGTTATGTTTTGGAATGGATATATGGTTATTGTTGGAATGTTTTTTAACATGCTTAGATATATTCTAGAATGTTTTCAAATAAGGCTGATGAGGTATTAAATTAATTTTTAATTAATTAATAAACAAATTTATTTCATTATTGTATACACATATTATCATAAAGGTTTTGTTTAATCATGTGGTGCCGACCTGATGAGTTATTCTCACACCATACTTGGTCAACTATTTGGTACTCAAGTTGATTAGATGGATGTAGTATTGGGCTACATAAATATATCGTTATATTGATTTCATCATATCATATGGTCCAGAGTTAGAGATGAATATGAAAAGGGGATCATGACCATGGACATTTGACTAATTACTTGAGGCTGTTAGTTTTTTATTTCTACTACTTATAGTTAAAAATTTTGTTACATTTCATTATTTCGTTACATTATCCATTATTTTTATTGGATTATTCAGTTGTGTTTTATTGTTATATTTTCCATCAATATTTAATTTTTTCAATTATTTCCACTACACTGATATTTTTTGATAAGTGATTATTCCATTGTGTTATAACTCTATAACTAGGGGATATAGTTTCACCAGTAAACTTATCACACCTCCATTGCTAGTTTTTATTCTCTGGTGCTTGGGAAGGTGTGCATGAGGTCCCATGACCAACCCATTTCAGGCAGATGGGAGAGATCCAGATCGAGGGATGTATAAATATTATCATTACAGGAGAGGGAGGAAAATTTTTTGAGGGAGTTTTTTCCTTTTGGCTTCAATTCTTTTAATCCAATGTTTTTATATTATTTTTATTTTCATTTATTTCCACTAGTCTGGACATATTATGTATGGATGTTCCATACATTAATTTTATATAATTTCCACTTTTATTTAGTTAAATCGTCACTGGAAATCATTCCCATGGGGCTCATCCTTGATGCCCAATAACTGGATCTAACTTATGGGTATTGGGAATTACCTTTGGACCTTATATAAAATATATTCAAGCATCATATGAAGGGATTACTCAGGTTGGTTCATGAAAAAATGGTATCAACACTTGAGCCTTGTTCTTTTATCAATAAAAACCATGATTATCTCAGAGGTAGGCATTATTATTTTAAATTTTAGGTAGGTTGATAGTATAATTATTGGAAACAAAAGGTACACATGGGGATAGAATCAAAAATATATTTTCTATTGTATGGCTTGAGTCACCATGGAATGATTGATTTTTTTGAGATTTTATATTGGGGATGAAATATGTGTTATGATAGTGGTACTATGTGAGCTCTCATGGATTGGTATTCTATATAGAGCTTGTGAAAAAAGTTATGTGTTACTATCAACAATTATTATGTGCATTACACATGGTCTACTAAGACATTTTGTCAATTAATGTCTTTTTAGTAGTTTTTTCATGGTATTTTTATGATTTTCTTTCAGTCAAATGAGTTTAACTAAAGTGAGTGTATTCATTCAGTTTTAATGATAGTTTCAAAAAAACCTATTAGATTTCAAAAAAAATGGGAAAATGAATTTTTAATGGTTATAAGAGGATAATCTCATTTTTTTAAATTTTAATTGAATTTTTTTGATAGTTAAACGATTTAAAAAATATTTTTAGGGACTCTATATTGAAAATAAAACATTCAAGGTATAAAAAAAAGTTTTGAAAAAAATTTATAAATGTTTTATTGAAAATGTATATTAATTAATTATGGTGTGATTTAGAATTTTTTTTGGATTTTCAATTCATTTTGGTATTTTAAAGGTAATGATTCGATTCTGAAGTTCTTTTTTGATTATAGAGTTATGTTTTTAGTTTACAATATTGATTCATATTGAGACTATATGACATGTATTTGAATCTTGGATCAATTGGCTAACAATATATGTCTTATGTGTATGACTTATAAATTTATCTATTTTGAGTGAATGGTAAGTCTCTTGTATCTCTTCAAGTTACATTCAGTGTGACAGCTTTTGATACCAGAAGAGGTTATGTTTGTTGCTATATCAAAGAGGATTTTTCATTCGGGAATTATCAACTCTTGATAGTGAGGTAGTAGATAATTCGTGATACCCGGTCTCCGACTATATTAATTATTGTGAATCTTTTAATATAGTGGATGAGTTACTAGGTTTTGTGGATGGCGAACCATCTATTTTTTTCTCACATCAAAGTTAATACCATTTTATTTTTCTCTTTATATGGTCTTATTCTTTGGATATCATTTATTATTAGAGATATCAATGGATATTGTTCAGTGAATTGATCTAGTAATGTTTATGGTGGGTATGGTAAATGATAAATTTATTAATAAAATCTTATCTATTTATTTTACTTGATTAATCCTTAGGAAATACCAACTATTTCAATGAATATATATTCTGATGTGGTTCATGCCTCAGTTTTGGTATCATTTCATTGGAAGAAAATGTCTTGGGTGATTGGTTTACATGACTGGGAAGGCTGTGTTGATTATTTTTATTTTTTAGATTCAGTGAGGGTTAATTTTTTCAGATATTGTGCTAGGATTTCTTCTCCTAACCCCAGAATACAACCCATGTTGGTCTTATTGAGGAATTTTTGTTTGAGGAATTAATAGCTACATCTTGTCATCCTATTCTAATCAATTTTTACTGATTTGTTTTGTTTTTGTAGTTAGTTCATTGGGTTCATGGTTGTAGTATATATTTATGTTTTTTGGTGGTTTCTATAGAATGGTTTTGGTGAATGATTGTTGTTTATGGATTCACTTAAGAGACATTTGTTCCATTTCCACTATTTATAAGAAATTATAATACTTTTCATTCACAATTGGTGACTTTCATCATTCCATATATCTTTTCACATAGATATTTTCTATTGATTGGAGTCATGAGTAATTATTTCATGGGAGATAAATTTTTGACCAGATTATAAATATTTTGGGAAGGCCATCGTTGGAGGAGATTGTAGTTATCATGGTCTCCAATCATCCTCTATGGAGTAATTATTTATTCCCACCCCTCACAAAAACTATCATTGTAGTTTTTATTTCTGAGAACATGGGTAGTGTGATAGATGCACATGGAGATCCTAAAGAGGCCATGAAAATTTTAATTTTTAATTTCTATTCAGGGTTTGGGTTTATATTTATTATGAGTTTGAGTTTCGAGATATGATTCCATCCCTTTGATTGTTTTTTTGTAGCCTCAGGTTCCTTAGTCTAACTACATGTTTCATGAGACATTGGTTTTGTTTTTGAGTAGGATATCTTACCTAATAGATATACATTATCTTAAAAATAATTATATGGATAAATATTGTAACCTTCATGCTCAATAATAAACATCAAACACTATAGTAATTGATAAATTTATTAAAATAAAACTTATACATATTATATATGACCCCACTATGCAATTTATATGAATGATCTATTTCCTTTTTATTTAGTTCTTTCTTGATAATATTTTTGAATTGATAGGCCAATTTTTCTCCTGCTTGGAAGAACTCTACCATTGTTATATTATTATCGTTGAAGCATGTAGAAACATAAATGTTTCTTTTCAATCTAATCACCCTTATTCTAGTTTATGTGAACTTGAATTGTTCTTCCATTCGTCCTTTCTATATATTCATTAGAATAATAAATAATGTATAACTTCTCCA
Source organism: Viscum album (assembly GCA_963277665.1). Classification (NCBI taxonomy): domain Eukaryota; kingdom Viridiplantae; phylum Streptophyta; class Magnoliopsida; order Santalales; family Viscaceae; genus Viscum; species Viscum album. Next base: position 1,349,282,292 of record OY728150.1, on the reverse strand, counting down.
ACATCTCTTACTTAGTGTGAATAATAAGGTACCTTGATTTTTCCAGGGCATCTACATCTACTGCCCACAACGATCAAATCATGTTCTCCAATGAAACTTCACCAATTTCATCCTTTTTCAAGTTGACCCCGACACATACTCCATGGAGTTTAGAACTAGTTCAATGAAGTCAACCCTTCATCATTCCAATTTCCCTCTCTCCATGTCAGAGAAATCATCCAACAATGTACACTCATTCACCTTAACACCACCCACAAGAGTTTGATATCCTTATAAGGAGTCGGCTTTCACTTCATAATGAAGACCAATTCCACATCTTTAGATAAAAAATATTTCCCAGTTTAACATCTATACCATTAAATCTAGACATTCTTAATGATCTGGTTACTATTGTCTTAGAGGTGTTTGATTAATCATTTGTGGGTCTTGATTCCTCCCTTGAGAATAATGAAATTCCATGAAATAATTTTCACTTATATTCCATTCCTTGATACAGTTCGAACAAAATTTTCCATCTCATAACTTGTATTTGGCTAGTTTCCCCAATATTCATCACATGGATACTATTCTTATGAATGTCTAAATATGAAATATTTATATTCCATTCATGGAAAGATTATTTTAAATCCTTCAGGATCATAATTTTTATTTCCATCCACATTTAATATAGAGAAACAATTATGAAAAAATGATTGTATTTGAATCTTTTAATTGATATGACACATTTTGGTGAAGATACACTTCCACATTCCAGATAGTATTCAATATGATTTAGAGAACAAATGTATAAGCATGAATAAAATTACCACCATGATCATATTTTTTCTCGGTCAAATAACCATGGGCCACCTACTACATAAAAGGAGGGTGAAATCAGGGAGAAATTTCCTCCCAATGCTATCTCGTTCAAAATAGTAGCACCCAAATCATAGAAGAATCTTGAAAAAATATCATCAACTCTCTGATCGAGGATCTTAGTACATGTATTATTATCATGACTGACAATAATGATTCAAATAATGAGTTTTTCTAGATTGTATATGATGGATTAGAAAGAATGATGATCCCTAGTTCAGAATGATGAGAGAGAGCACCTACACCTTGAGAACCCTTATACCAGAGATGATAGGAAGAACCCATATGACCCCAAACAATAATTGAAAAAAAAAATCAGTACAATAATTGAAGAAGACAATCTGATTGTACCAAAATTATTTTCCAACAGAGATCTAAAAAAATTAAATTTAAGGTTTATAAACCTCAATCTCAACAAATAAATATGGTGAAATTGAATGACCTGGAGATTTGGTTCTCTTATATGAGCACAATGAACAAATCAAAAAATTCCCTAACATAGGATGGTTATATTGATTTTAAAACATTAGGTGGTGTTCTTGAAGACGGAACCCTTTATACATCATCATAGCATCATCATTCATCTGTATGTGTTATGACCAACGGAAGAGAAAGAAGTGAGATCACAGTTAGTGATGACAAGTCTAATAACCTACATATATCAAATATACATCTGAGGAAAAATGGATAACTATATGATTCTTGTAAAGGAGGATAAAAATGAAATATCTTGCAAATACTAAGAACTGAAGATAAATATATCAAAATAGTACACCAGAGGATGATAGAAAAGTGAACTCTGCTACCAATGTCATATTATTCATGGTCAGGGTCTCTATGAACTCCTCCATTGAAATCATTAGCTGATGAATGTTATTGTAGAGCTCATCCACTTTAGGGATAAGCTCAATCTCTAGGAATGATGGTTAAAGCCTACATTGGAGAATGTGATGAAAATAAATGGAAAACCATTTGTTGTAGAATAAGAGAGTCTCGCCGCCCTCAGATGGGGGTGGAAACGTATCAACCACCACACCAGCTTGGGCATCATAGAGCACCGAATGAGGAAGAGGAGAAAAACTTCACAAGATGATATGTTAGACACTTTTTGGATTTTTTTCTGGTTTTAATGGAAATGAAATTGTTTGTTTTATGGTATTTTTGTTTCTTGTATCAACTTGATAAGTAGTATGAGTTTAATTTTTTATGGACCAATAAAATAATTTGGGACATTCATGTGGTATAAATTTTCAATGTTTGGGAAATTTTGACCCCACAACATGAAAATATTAATATTAATTTATATATATGATTTATATTTATTTATCCTTATTATAAGGTAAATTTTTCTCCAAAACTAGTTATTTTATGGCTTTCACTACATGTCTCATAATTAGGGAGCAATGTTTTCCAGTCCATGTAGAATCTAAGTGATACCCTATGTAATTTCAAAGATAAGAATAACACAGCTACGGTGCTTGGATTACTACGAAAATTATACATCCTATGTAATTTAATAGATACAAATAACATGATTGGTACATAATTTTTCAAATAATACTTCCTTAACATGTGAGTTTTTTGGAATTCTATACATTTTCATGGTTGTAACATGGTTAGGCTAAAGGCTGATCAAATCTTGGTGTAATGATCAAGTGTTAATTTATCACAAAACTACACTTTTGAACAAAATTAATTAATATCTCTTGATGGGTGTTGTAACATCACGTTACATATTCAGGTACTTTTGATGTTTCTATGTACCTTTTTTTGGTGTAGTGACTTTGGAGAGTCGGGGGGAACATTAAATGTTGTTTTGGGGCAAAGGAAAAGTCGCACGGGCGGCGCAACAGTTGTCTAAACGGTGAGACCAAACCATTCGTAGTTGGCCTTAGAGGCAGTAGCTTCCACATGGGCAGTGCATAGTTTGTCTATCCGTGCTGCCAAATTGTACGAGAAGGGTGTCCGTGATAGAAGATAACACACAGTTAGCGCATGATTTGTCAAACCGTGCAAACTTACCATAACACCACATAAATGAGATCCTAAAACTGTGGATCTCACTCAGTTTTTCCTCTACATGCCTCTTTGTTCTACTTAAGTATCTTTAAATCGAGATTTTTCTTCTCCTATGGTCATGAAAGATTCTCCCTTCATTTTAGTGTCGATCAAAAGTCTCTTCTTGGTGAATCTAAGCGTGATTCTTTATGTATGTGATCTTTATTCATTGTTCTTGATCAGATTGTTAGATCTACTTAGATCTACCTCACCTCTTTTATCGGTTTTGTAGATCTATGCTCGTTAGGGGTATATATATGTGTGTGGATACCAAATATGACGATATTTGGTCTTTATCATGCTAGGATAAGAGTTCTAATTAGTGTTCTTGAAGAAGCAACATGGTTTTCTTAATCGTTCTCGACCGTTGTGGTTTTCGTCAAAACCTTTTAGGTAGTTGATTCCGTCCCAACATGCCAAATTTATTAACATTATATTTGATTGGATTATTTCAATTTTTGATTTAAATCCAATTTCTCAAGATTTTTTTCAATTAAATTAATAAAAACACGATTCCAATGAATCGAGATGATTGAAATGGGTTTTGCATGGAAATTTGGAAAACCCCAATTCCATTGAATTCGGTGTGTTTATGAAAATTTGATGATGTAAATTGTTTAATATAAATTTTGGATTTTATGGAAAAGATTTTAATTAAATTGTTTAATTTAGATGTGTATTTTTATGATGATGTAATTGGGTTTGAATGGATTTCAAACTGGTGAAAATGGCATAAAGTGATTTGATAGAAACCTAAAGTTTTTATCTTGTGAAAACAATCATGTTTTGAATAAGACCTATTTTGGTTTTAAATGGAATGAAATTGGCACTATTGAAATGGATGAATGTGATTGACCGTATTTTAAGCATTCTTAAAATAGTTCTCCCATCATGTAAGAGCGAATGCAAGCCTTAGGTAGTTAGTGAGTTATTTGGATAAACTCTAAAATATGACAACGTTGTAAATCATAGTTGTGGAATGTCACATCCCTGAAAGGTTGTTGATGAGTCTACTTTGTGCAGTTTCATAGGGATGTTTGTATACACATTTTTTTGAGTTTACTTAGAGAGTGTGAAATCCTATAACTGTTTAATACCATCATACCTTTTTCCAGATGACCATATTGCTGACATATTAATTTATATTTGAGATATAAATGTATGGAAATTTTTTTGAACTACTTACATGGCTACTCAAGTTTTATAAATTGTTTTATATAAATTCTTTACATAAACCATTGTTTTAGGATTATTCCATAATTTGTAAATCCTTTCGTAAAATTGATTTTTTCCATCATTCGAAAATGTATAGTATGTTTTGATAAAATATGTTTTTTAATTTCAAAACCTATTTATTTGAAAATTGAAATAGTTTCTTTGGATGATCTATATTTGGAATTTCTTACAGAATATTTGGTGGTATCCAACTTGTCTTAGGCTCACACCCTACTTTCTCCGTCGGGTGTTTGTAGATTTCATTCTTCCAGGCTTGAGCAAAGGGAATGAATCTCTTTGTGGAGGATCCAGCTGTTGATTAACTCTTAGTGTAATGTGTCCTTAGGGACATTGTGACTATTTTTCCCTTTTTAGTACATGGATTGTAGTACTTGGGGATTAAAATGCCTCTTTGATTTCTGGTATATTACACCCAGTAGAGTTTTTTTTAATACATATTGTTTCATTATATATTGCATTCATATTCTTGTGGCAAAAATCATTCCCACTTGAATGTTGTCTAATTCCAGGTGCTAGTCACCGGCCCATGGGGATTGGGAACGCCCTTCGGGCTATGTTAGGGCTGTATCGATTATCAGGTTACCAGGGTACCCATGCAGGTTCGTGAAAATGTGGTATTAGAGGGATCAGGTTAAGCATCTTTCCATGATGGATGTATCCATTTCAGTATTCTTGTTGGGACTTAGAAGGTAGTTGTGATTGAGGGCTTGGCCGGCTCTCACCACAATGAACCTTATGTCACCAGGGATGGTTAGGGAAATATGACTTGAGAATTATATCTAGTATTTTACCTGTTTTGATTTGGATAGAGTGTAATCCAATATCTTGTTATCGCTTCCTTGAAGAATATATTTCCTTGTTACTATGTTGTGGTTCTGATCTATGTCTTTTTATGATGTGTAGCATCATGCCTCTGAGAAGAAGTGGAAATCAGATCCAAAAAGAGGCTGCTGCTGAATCTCAGAAAGTGGGTCCTATTGTGGATCTGAGTTTGGTTGAGGTGATTGTTCGCACTGTCCAAGCACTGGGATATGCACCACCATTAGTTCATGTTCATTCTCCATCTATATATCCTCATAGTGATTTCCTCATAAGTAATTCTCATGAGTTCCTATGCCAGAAGCCACCATTTTTCAAAGGCTCCACTGACCCCAACAAGCTAAGGAATGGTTGAGTAAGATTGAACATCGGTTTGGGTTCATGGAGACACCAGATATGGTCAAGGTGAATTGTTCCACCTTTATACTCGAGGGACCAAGTAGGAGATAGTGGGACACAATGTTGGAGGCTGGAAAACATGAGAGTTTTGAGTGGAATGATTTTAGGGTTCCTTTCACTAACCAGTCCAATCCAGAATCAACGGTGTTGGCCTAGGATATGATGTTTTTCAAGCATGGGTAGTCCAAAAAACCATGACTGTGTACTCAAATCCCTTTTATGAGATGGTACAGTTTTCTCTTGGGATTGTATCCAATGAGAGGATGAAGGCTCGACGATTCGAGTTGGGACATCGATCAGATATTAGTTCTTAGGTATTCTTATTGAAGCTACCCACTTATTCTGATGTGCTAGATAGGGTGACGATGGTTGAGAAGGACTTGGAAGGAAAATCCAGGTCGAAGGCGGTTCTTTTCCCTACTATTCGTAGTATGGGTTCCTTTAAAGTAAAAAGGAAGCGAGAATTTTCTCATGGTAGTTCTTGACATCATAGTCATCCTAGATCTCCAGTAGCACCAGGAAGGGATTCCTTGACTTGCTATCAGTGTGGGAAGATAGTTCATTCTAAGAGGGTTCGCACTGAGGAACCCAAGATCTGTTGCTCCTACAGACTTTTAGGGCACTTACAAATATTCTCCCATAACATTTCTACTCCACATAGTGGAACAGGATCATCATCACCTCTAGAAACGGCAGTCCAATCAAATGATTCTCGTACCAAAGGGTTCCAGCCAAATGAATCTGTAACAAAGATTCTTCATGAAATAGATGTGTTGCCAGAGTTAGCTGATACATGTCCTAAAACTGTGAGAGGTACCATAACTATAACTTCATCTTTAGAGAAAAATCTTTTTGAAACTATTGCATCTCAATCTTTTATTTTGACCCAACTTGTTAATCTGCTTAATCTACCTATGGATATTTTATCATATGTTATGGATATACTAAACCCCTTCGTACAATGAGACAGAAGGGTCTCCATAGTCCTTCTTGTGTCTTCTCTGTATCGGATGTTGATCATGCTTAGAGTTTCCTGGTTCTTGACATGAAATCTTTTGACATCATATTTGGGATGGATTGAATCTTTTCCAATAAAACCCAACACTGTTTTTATCTTTGATGGGTATACCTTACTACACCCAGTGGTGTGCCTCTTGTTTTTTAAGGAGAATGGGACCCAAGGTCTAGTATATATGGACACTCTTATCCAAAGTTGGGGAACGTTATATAAGTGTTTTCTTTTGATCTAGAGAGAGATTCAATGTGTGGTAATCTTCCTCCAGTCATCGTTGAGTTTCCCAATGTTTTTCCCTCTTAATTCACTAGTTTTACACCTGTAAGGGAGGTTGATTTCTCTATTGAAATAATGTATGGTACTCAACCAGTTTCTATTTCCTCTTGTTGAATGGTTCCAGCTGATCAAAATAACTAAAGTCTTAGTTTGATGATCTTCATGATGTTGGGACCAGGGTCTTCAAAGAATGATTTGGCATATGGTTTGTGTTTTTTTTCAATCCTGAGTGGATGTTCAGGATGTCTACCAACAAAGATATCATACCGTTCAAGCAGAAAACAGTAGTGAAGGTGGTACCGTTTCCCAGTGTTTGACAAATATTTGGGCCTGAAAATCAGCCAATAAAGTAATGTGTTTTTGGAAAAGGTACTTGCGTGTCGAGGTCTTGTAGGATAGAAGACTTGTGTGCCATATGCTTTTAAGGATCAGAACTTAAAAATTTGGCTAAGGAAATAAGGCCGCGCAAGTATTGGTTGGGTCGCGCAAGTGAGTTGCGCGACAGAGGTTACTAGAGACAAGACTTGTGCGCCGTCAAGGGACTTGCGCGCCGCCGCATAGGGGGTCCATTTTGCCTATAAATATTGGACCACCCCTTCTCATTCGGAACAGAGCTCATGACTTCAATATTGTTCGAGCTCTCATCGCACAGGTGGTTGAGCCGCGCAGGTGGTAGTTTTGTCGCGCAAGAAGAGCTTGCGCGCCGGTTGTTGGCTGTGCGCCCAAGGTAGTTTGGAAGAGAAAGGAAGTGGACCGCGCAAGTTTGTAGTAGAGGAAGGAAGAGACACTCAGGTGCGTTGATGACACTTGCGCGCTAGTTTGGACTTGCGCGCCGTAGTGGGACTTGCACGACTGTCTTGGAGAAGCGCACCTGATTTTGTTGAAGCCCACCGGTCTGTTTGAAGCTGCACGAAAGTCTGGAGACTACCCGATACATTCGAGGAAAAGTGATATTCTTCTTCTGGTGAGAATAGGACTTCAATAGAGCAAATACATACAACAAAGGATGCATTCTTATGCAAATGATGAAGAGAACTTCATTTCTATAAACTGAGTGGGACTTCACCGACGACAGTGAGCCCGGGGGAGTCAACGGGAGTGACCCGAGGGAAGTGGTGAGCTATCCCTGAACCTTTGTAAAGGCAGTGAGCTTGGGATAGAGTGATTGTACCCGATATTTTGTAATCTACAGCTAGTGAAGCATAGTGTATTTTGGTACGACCGACAACCTATCGGCGTATGCTCCTTGGACGTAGCCCTTAGTGGTGAACCAAGTAAAAATGGTTGTGTCTTCTCTGTGCTTGTGAATGTTTTCTTTCTAATCATAATCATCATACAGGTTCAACAAGTTCCTACCAATGTGGGAACAAGATCCGTCACATTAAAAGTAAAAGTGGTCACCCTGATTCACCCCTCCCCTCTCAGGGTGTCCCGGGGTCCTTCACATGAGAAACGATTTATATGCCCGAGAGGGTCACCGTGGGCAGCACTAGTTCTCTTCCCCATGAAGGCTGACAATTCTCTTCTTTTATGTGTTAATTATTGAAATCTCAATAGAGTTATGATAACGAGATAATATCTATTACAACGAATTGATGATTTTTTTATCTATTTAAAGGGGAAAGGTGGTTTCCAAAAATTGACCTTTGATCTTGTTACCATTAGTTAAGGATAAAAGAATCTGATATTCATAAGACCGCTTTTCGAAGTAGGTATGGGAATTATGTGTACCTTGTTATGCCCTTCGGCCTATCAAATGTTCATACTGTTTTCATGGAATTGACGAAAAATATTTTCTGTGAGTATCCGGATACATTCGTTGTAGTCTTTATGGATGGCATTCTTATCTACACCATGTCTGAGGAGGATCATGAGCATCATCTACGAACAATTATGAGTCTTCTATGGAATCACTGACATTATCCCAATTTTTCAAAGAGAGATTTCAGGATTCAAGAAGTGAAATTAATGGGACTTGTACTTTCATAATAAGTATTATCAGTTGATCTTGAAAAGGTTAAGGCTGTTATGACTTGGGAACAACCACGATATGTTTTCGAGATTCAGAGCTTCTTGGGCTTAGTAGTATATTATCACCGGTTTGTCAAATATTTCTCAACGTTAGCTTCTCCAATGACTTCTCTGACTCAAAAGGGAGTGATGTTTTCCTGTAATGATAAATGTTAGAGTTCTTTTGTTGAGCTAAAGAATATTTTGACCACTATGCCGGTGTTAACTCTTACTATGGTTGGGATAGGTTACGTGGTCTACTGTGATGCATCGGGTTCTGGTTTGGGATGTGTCCTCATGAAGGGTAATCATGTTATTTTCTATTTGTCTCGTCAGCTTAAGACTCATGAGAATAACTATCCTACCTATGGCCTTGAACGTGTAGTTGTAATGCATAAACTTAATTTATGGAGACATTAACTTTATGGAGAACATATTATTGTGTATTAAGACCACAAGATCTTGAGTTATATCTTCTCTCAAAAAGATTTAAATCTCTTCCAATGGCATTGGGTGGAGTACCTGAAATATTTTGACATTGACATTGCCTATACCCCAGAGAAAGAGAATGTAGTTGCAGAAGCGTTAAGCAGGAAACATCCATCGCATGTTGTGAAAGAATCTTTAGTAGAGTAGAGTTTGATGGATCTTTTTTCTTAGTTTGATATTGGAGTTCAGTGGAAGGGGAATGATGTTTCTTTAGCCATTGTTCAGTTAAATTATACTCTCCTAGAGTTAATTATTCAGGAACAACAACTATATGATTTATTCCATAGAATTAGGGACTCTCTTTATGGTGGTGAGACCGACACTCAGTGTCCACTCTCCAAAGAAGATGTTCGATGTTTTCGAAACCATTACGTTGTGCCATTAGTGGTAAAGAAGGATGTGATGGGGGGTCTCCATTACTCTCAATGTGATGTGCACCCAGGAACCATGAAAATGTTATATGAAATGTGGTGATAGTTCTATTGGCATGGTATGAGACATGTCATTACTGAGTTTGTATCTCGCTGCTATACATGCCAACAGGTGAATGTCGTGCACCAGAAACCTTTGGGTTTTCTTCAACCACTTCTAGTCTAGACATGGAAGTGGGATGAAATATCTATGGACTTTTTGGTTGATTTACCTAAACACTAAAGGAAGAAGAATGCGATATGGGATGTGATCGACAGACCGACCATGTTGGTCCACTTTATACCTATTCAAGATACAACCAAAGTTGAGGAGTTGGGAAATATCTATGTGAAAGAATTTTTTCAATTTCACAGAGTTCCATCTACTATAGTCTATGATAGAGATCCTCAGATTACTTCTCGCTTTTGGAGAGGGCTTCAGGAGGCACTGTGATCTCAGTTCCATTTGAGCACAACCTACCATCCACTTTCAGATGGCCAGACAGAGAGAGTTATTCAGATCCATGAGGATATGTTCTCTACATATGTTCCCGACTATTTTGAATCTTGGGATGATCATCCGGGGCTAGTTGAGTTTTCTTATAACAACAGTTATCAGTCTGCGATCAAAATGGATCCTTTTGAGGCTTTGTATGGTTGTCCTTGTAAATCACATTTATGTCTGTCGAAGATTTGTGAAAGATTTTTCAGTAGGACTGAGTTTGGTCCAATGGAAGACATCTAAGATGCAGTTTATTCTTCATATAACGATGACAGTACAGAGTCACTACAACTCTTATGCTAATCGTCGCTATAAACATTTAGAGTTCCCAGTTGGTGACCATGTGTTTTGAATGTTTCACCCCGATTAGGTCATCGACGGCTCGGGAGCAAGGGACGATTGCTCCTCATTTTGTGGGACCATTTGAGGATTTTGGTCTTTTAGGGAAAGTTGCGTATAATCTATGTCTACCACAACAAATGATTCCAATAAAAAACCTATTCCATGTATCACAGCTATGAAAGTATCTCTCTGATTCATCTCATGTTGTGAGCTCGAGTGATCTTGAGATTGAGTTAGATTTATTTGTTACTAAACGTCCTGTCAGGGTTGTTGATTCTGTGACCAAGGTACTTCATAGAAGAAATATTCCTCTAGTATGTGTAATTTTGTAGCATGGTTCTGATTCTCATGAGAAGTGGTAAAGGGAGGCACTAATGAGGGAGTAGTGGCCTCATCTTTTTGACATAGAGGTTTATCGATAGGCTTTCTGGGGACAGAAAGATCTTATTGTGGGGAGGTTGTAACATAATGTTATGTTTTCACATACTTTTGATATTTCTAAGTACCTCTATTTTAGTGTAGTGACTTGGGAGTGTCGGGGGGAACATTAAATTTGTTTTGGGGAAAAGGGGAAGTCACACGGGAGGCGCACGAGTTGTCTAAACTTTGCGGCCAAACCATGCGCAGTTGGCCTCAGAGGTAGTATCTTCCTTATGGTAAACACATGGTTTTTCTAACTGTGTGGAAAAACTATGTGATAAGGGTGGCCGAGTCAGAATATAATGCATGGTTAGCACACGTTTATTCAAACCATGCGATCTAATCATGCCTCCACTTAAATGAGATCCCGAAATTGTGGATCTCACACGGTTTTTCCTCTAAGTGCCTCGTTCTTCCTCTTAAGAGGCCTTAACTCAGGATTTTTCTTCTCCTAAAGTCAGAGAAGGTTCTCCCATCATTATATAGGTGATCCAAAGGCTCCTCTAGTTTAATCGATGCTGGATTTTTGAGGTATGTTATTGTTCTTCAATGATCTTGATCGGTTTCTTAGATCTACTTAGATCTACTTCTCTTATTCTCTCAGATTCCTATATCTATGCCTATTATAGGAAGATATAGGTGTGTGGATGCCAAATATGATTCGATTTTGTCTTGATATTTCTAGGATAAGAGATCTAACGCAGGTTCATGAAGAAGAAAACCGGTTTTCTTAAGCATTCTTGACCTTTGTGGTTTTCATCAAAACCTTTGAGGCAGGTGGTTCCGTCCTGATTTTCCAAATTGGTTAACATTGTATTTTATTGGTTTACTTAAATTGTTTATTTAAATCCAATTTCTCATATTTTATTTCAATTAAATTGATAAAAACTCGATTCTAGTGAATCAATATATTTGAAATGTTTTTGTCATGAAAATATGGGAAACCACAATTCTATTGAATTGGGTGAGTTTTTACAAATTTTTCGATTTAAATGGATCAATTTAAATTTTGGATTTGATAGAAATGATTTCAATTAATTTTTTTAATTTAATTGTGAAAATAAATTGTGTGATGATGGAATTGGTTTTGAATGGATTTCTAATTGGTGAAAATGTCTTAAAATGATTTGATAGAAACCCAGTGGTTTTATCTTGTGAAAAAGCATGTTTTGAATAAAACCTATTTTGTTTTTAAATGGAATGAAATTGGAACTTTTTAAATGGATGAATGGGATTGATCATATTTTAATCATTCTTAAAAATGTTTACCCATCATGTAAGAGTGCATGAAAGCCTTGTGAAGTTAGTGAGTTATTTGGATACACTCTATGCTATGACAATGTTCTAAAACATACTTGTGCCAGGTCACATCCCGGAAGGGTTGGTGAAAAGTCTCATTTGGCCAGTGTATTAGCAATGTGTGTATACACATTTTTCTGAGTTCACATAAAGAGTGTGGAATAATATAACTAGTTAATATTATCATACCATTTGGTAGATGACCATGTTTCTCACATGTTTATTTATATTTGAGATATAAATGTATCCCAATGTTTTTAAACTACTTACATAACTGATAAATTTATATAAACTATTTTATATAAATTATTTACATAAGCAATTATTTTAGAAATATTAAATAATTTGTAAAGCCTTTTATTAAATCAATTTTTATCATCATTTGAAAATGTATAGCATGTTTCGTTGAAATAGGATTTGGAATTGCAAAATGTGTTTATTTGAAAATTGAAAGAATTTTTTTGGATAATCTATATTTGGAATTTGTTATGGAATCATTGGTGGTATCCTAATATGCTTAGGCTAACACCCTACATTTTCCTTTGTGTGTTTGTATATTTCCTTCTTTTAGGCTCGAGAAATGGGACATAATCTCTTTGAAAAGGATCCAACTATTGATCTTCTCTTGGTGTATTATGTCCTTAGGGACTTTGGGGTTGTTTTTCCCTTTATGGTACTTGGGTTGTATTAAATTGGGCTTGTTCTGCCTCTTTGTTTTCTGGTACATTGCCCCTTTTGGAGTTTCTTTTGTAATGCAAACATTTTCGTTATCTATTACTTCTACATTCTTATGGCATAAATCGTTCCCACTTACATGTTGTGCGATGTCAGGTGCTAGTCGCTGACCCGTGGGGATCAAGAACACCCTTTGGGTTATTTCAAGGCCGGCTCATTTATCGGGTTACTAGGGTACCCAGGCTGGTTCGTGACAGTTGTTTCTTATCTTATCCCTTTCATCTATCTCATATGACAACCAATGTGTGTTCCCAATTAGGCATCTTTCCTCCCCTATTCTCTGTCCATTTTGGTTGGATTCTCTTTTCATTTAAATATGATAACATCTTAAGAATGGTTTTCTACACCTCTATCTCTCTATATTTCATTTTTATCCCCCCTAATAGTGAAGTACGGTCAACATGACCATAGGTTATTCCCATATTCTAATTTTTTGGTTTTCCTTGAATTTCATTTTTTCAATCTGTAGGTTTCCTTGAAATTGATTGAGATGGGATTGGGCGTCTCATAATAAGGGAGGTAATTTATTCTTTGATTATAGAAAGGTATCCCAATGTATATGATTTTAATTTCAGAATTAGAAATTATTGATGTTTTTGTGGAGATTTTTTATAATTATGCTAGGTATATCTTTTTAAATTTTCACGATGATTGGAATGAGTTATTTTATTGTTATTCAAAATTTACCAATTTTTTTGTTATGGTTTTCTTATAATAATATGTGTTTCTAAACTTTTTTGAAATTACATGATCATTATGTGTGGGACATACACTTTAAATGGTTATAAAAATTTGAGTTTAAAATAAATAAATACGTGTTGGAAATCAACCACTTCTCTTTAAAGGAATAAATTGAATGTTTTAGTTTTCTATATATTTTTCAAGAGATTTTTACCCCTTTATCATATCAAACATGACTTGTATACAAACCCATATATATATATATATTTACTATTTTTACATATTCACACAAGGATTTCAGAATTTGTGAGTTGGTACAAGGGGGTTCTATACATTTTTAGATATATATATATATATATATGTGAGTATATGTGTTATTCTGTGAAGTGTGGTTTGGATTGTAATGATATGGCATAAAAATTTGATTCCAAAATTATCAATGTATACTTGTAAAATGATAAATCATAGTTGGATCATTTTAATTATTTTTGAAAATTAACACACACTTTAATGGTGTTACATACTTTTATGTATTTTTGGACTCAAGACTGATATAACTAGAATGATGGTACATTTTTAAAATATGGGGCTTCACATTGGTAGTGTTCGAATTTGAGGTGTTATTGTTTTCTTTTTCTAAATTTTTTTGTGACTAAATTTTTTTATTTGATACTACACATCCTTTTTTTTTAGGTTATATTCATACCACATGTTAATCACTGGTACATTGGAAGTCATTCTGGGACTAGTATTTATGGTAGCTGGTTGGCATTTAACTCGTTTATCTCTAAAAGGACTACGATGCAACACAAATTTAAAAACTTGTCATGGATTATTTCCATTGGACCATGGGTTCATCCCCTATAATGTCTCATACATGGGAAGAATATATAACCAATATTATGGTTATTTCATTAATAAACACTTATTTTCATGGTACTATTTATTAATATTCTATTTAATAAATTCTATTTTTATGTATAAAAAAATCATGTTTTAAGTCAATATTTCTTGTAGAACATAATAATTTCCCATCATCGACAATGATTTTACTAAGACTCATACTTTTTCAATACATTATTTTTAATAAACATATTATATTAAAATTCCATGTTATTTGGATATTTTTTCAAATAAAATACAGAATATTTTATTTTGTGAATTATTAGATAATTACATGTTGTGAAGATAAATGAAAATATTAATTTTATAAATTTATATCTTTAATCATACATAAAATGGTTATCTATATAAAGTTAAATCCCTTCATATGGTTTTTCTTATTGCATATATACTAGAATTTTATATTCTCAATAATACATCTCTATCATTTTTTATCAATAGGTCTCAGATTATCTTTCATTATTTCCCATATAGCATTATGGTATCTTATTGTGTGGACTGGGGTCTTTTATGGTCACAATGAGATAGATATCTTGTTAGTATATATTTATCTCAATTTATTTTTTCAGACATTCCACTTAGGATATTAATTCAACATAATTATTTTAGTGTAGAGAAATTTGAGTGGTCGAGAATGGGAAAAGCATTGGGCATATATGCCTTATAAGATAGTGATGTGGGTTTTGTGGGGGAGGATGTTGTTAACCATTAATATTTTAATGAAATCCTTTTATTTATATTAATTTTTTTTATTATTTTCACTAGTATGGACATACTATGTAAATACAGGTAATGTTGTAATTTAATTTACTTTCCCCTCAAATTTAATTAAATCATTAGCCGAAATAATACCCATGTCGTGCTTCCAAAATTCACATGTACTTGTTCCATCCAATGGGGATTGGGGATTACCTTTGAGACTTGTCTCAGACCAGTTTGGTCATCAGTTAAAGGTACAACATGTTTTTTTTGTTACATTATGTTCTATTTTTATAATGCTAAAATACATTCATTTGTTTTGTAAATTTTTAATCTATATATTAATGTAAAAATTAATATTTAAAAATATTGTTGGTTTTGTAATGTTATGAATATATAATATAATATTATATTAATAAATATTACATAATTATATATATAATAATTATATATTAACAAGAAAAATTCCACTAATAAAATTTTTATTCAATAAATTCTTACATCCTTACAAAATTTCCAACTAAAATTTTCATTTTACATACTAAGATAAATAATGTTGAGGATACATCTTGTTTATGGTGTCTTTCAGTTCCCCTAACACCTTATAATACTTATGGTTTGTTTCCTTAGTACTTCTACAAGTTTAGTTATCTTATTAAATCTAACATTATAAACCTGTATTATGATATTCACTGAATTTTCCTCAAACAAGGGATCATTTTTGTTGTATCACCTCCAAATTTAGTTCATGTGATAGATATATTATGTACTTTTTTAAAATTATATATAGAATAAATGGATTGTGGGATTTCTAGTCAATATGCCACAACATTTATGCATTGAATAATCTCAAAGAGGTCCAGTGTATATTGGGATTTGCATACCTTTCATCCAAAATTTCATGAATATCTTAAATAGATATATATGATTTATCTCTTATTTTCTAACATCAAATTCCAAATCACATCAATAATTATTAGAATATCTATTTTTTAATCATTGTGCATCCTTGATGCGTTGTAGAATAGTTTGGATCATTTATATCATTTTGTGGAGTATTTTAGGTCGTAGAAGTTTGAATACACCAGCTTCATCCCATAATGAATGTTTTATACACCTATTATCATATATGGATTCCAATTAATCTATTTTTATTCACGAGTGACCAATATTACTATAAGTGAACATTACTAGAGGAACATGTTAGTCCCAACTTCCTTCGATGTAAATAGAGAGTGATCCCAATTTTTATTTAAGTATTTAGAATTTCTGAAAATATATTCTATTAGTTTATGGGTGTTATGATCTATTATTGTTAAATTTCGTTAATTTTTTATTTTTTATTATTTTTAATAATATAGTTATATATCTGAACTCTCTGTCAGATACAATCAATAGCGGTGTTCTGTATATCCCTGATAATTTACATATATATACTTTCAACTATATTGAGTGATTATTCCTATCCACTTTAATTGAAATAATCACTCTTTATAATATGATCCACCAAATCCAATATAGAATTATTTACTTTGAGTGTTTCTATAATATTAATAAATAGGTCTACGTTGGTTTTTCCCATTCCTATATACGTATGGTTAATGGTTTCATCATCCATTCAGTCTTTTTTCCTTTCATAATCACATACAAAGATACAAGGAACATATATGTGTATTCTTTAATCTCCTTCATCATAGTTTCCACAAATTTGGATCATATATATGTTGATACATCTTTATTATCCCTAGGTGGATGGAGAAGGAAAACTATGTGAATCATTCAACATATCATTCATAATATCAGGATTGTATTGTATATATATTGGAGTCAATAACCTTAATTATCATTCATATGAAATATTGAGATTCAAAGACTCCCATTTTCTTATATATTCTTAATTATTCATAATTTCCACATAATATTATCATGGATAGTTTATCCTCTCTATAAGAGATATCTGGGAAATAATTTTAGAATGGAATTATGATCTTACCTCTTATAGGATTCTTATTTCCATCCTTCTCAATTATAATGAGACATGATCATTCTCAAGCATCTTAATTAAAACCTTTTCATGGATCCATTATACATATAGTATCATCCCCTTTATTTTCATTCCAATGATTGAATTTGAAAGAGTAGTCACAGTCCATGATCATATCGTAGCATCATCATTAGTAAATAATAATATCCTTATCTGTGAATATATATTTGAGGTGCTTATAATCACTATACATCTCACAAAACATCCCATAGGGATAATTCCACAATATATTCATCATAATAATTTTTGAATCCATTTCAAAGTCAATCTACGAGTATTTTTTCTCAGTGAAATTATACTACCTTAATGAGTATGCTATCAAATTTTCATTTTTCATTAGTATACATTCTAATCCATACTTTAAAGAGTAATTATTTATAGTGAAAAAGTAACTACTTGATGGAATCATGTGGAATGGTGGATTGATAGTCCAATTTTAAATTCCTTAGGGATATAATCTAATTCACTAGTCTGGGCATACTATATTTTCTTTTAGAGTCATCGTTGTTTAATGGATTGGAAATCATATGAATTTTATCAGGAATCATCAATATTATTGATCATGTCTATTGAAACAATGGTTCTCTATCACAGATGTTGTTTTGGGAAACATAAAAATTTACATTTCCTTATAAGGATCCTAAATATCCATTTGTTGTGATAATTTTTTTTAGAATGATACATCCTCTATTCAAAACCCACATATATTATATATTGAAAATATATAGTGCTTTTGTAATATAATCATCTGTATACTCAAATACAACTCATAATCCTCCATTATTTTGTAGTATTTAATAATATATTCTATAAAAAATACCATAAATTCATCGATGTAATCTCTTAAAATCTATTTATTATGTCTATAAATATTACAAGTGTAATTCGTCAGTTTGAAGGGAATCTCCTTGAACACATAGTGTCTATACTTTTTCAGAAAAGAAATCATTATAATATGATCATTTTTTATCATTAATTGGTTATATTGAGTTGAAATATAAACCATAGAGAAATAATGGGCCCATATATATGATTTTCAATATCATAGTTTAGTTTGAATGGAAACTTGAACAGTGTATTGATTTTTTTGATTTTCTGAAAATCATTTATGATGTTGATTGACATTTATTTTTTAGATAAATGGTCGGATAAATTTTATGGTGAATCAATAATTCATATAAATACATTTTCTAAATTATATTGTATCTTTTTATTCTGTTCTTATAAAATAATGGTGGCAATTTTTATGGTTTTATTTTATATGGGCTAAGACGAAAGTATCCTTTTGATTGATAACTCAACCCCCTGTCACGAAGAAGACCAGGAAAATATTTAAGGAATTCATCAACATAATCCCTCATAATGGTCATGTACGGGCATGATAATGACAATTTATAAATAATTAATTAAAGATATAATTTTTCATTAGTAAATAATATCCATTATTGACAATACGATTACCAAGGACAATCATCTTCCTGCTTACACTTGAACAAAATCAATGAACGACTAAAGATGTGAAATGTGATCTCCCACTCCTAATAGTTGATGTTTCCATTAAATATGGGTAGAAATTAAATTCCAAATACATAATGAAATCCCATTAAATAGAGTATGGGATGATGTATTACAATTTTTATTCCAAAAACATTGATCTAGGAGGAGTCATATAATTGGGATGCAAAAAAAATTCATATTTATTGTTCTCATAGATAACTCAACATCAATGTTTTAAGGTGGTATTTTAATATTTGAACTCTAAATTAATGATATTAATGATTTTTAAGAATTTTAATCAAATATGAATGTTTATGTTCATGAACGTATAATGAATACAACTTTAACTATTTTATTATAGTGTTACTTTTTTTTAAAATATTGAAAAAACATTTGTTATAAAAATCAATAATCGAACAATAATAGAAAAGGTAAACTATGACCATAGTAGGAATAACATATACATGACAAAAAAATACAAAATTTTGAGAATATGGGAATCAATCAAGCTTATCTATGGTAAAATTTCTATTCTGTTTTCTATACATACAATCTCTTTGAGTCCTTTAGAATTTTTTATAAAGAGGTATTGAATTTTTTAGTGAATATATCATAGGATTGATAAAAAAGTGTATAACAAGGCCTCTTTTTCATATGTCATGTGACAAACACGTTATTAACCAATAAATATTTGTTAGGTTACTAAAGTTTGTTTAAATTATTCCGTAGCCACATATTATTGTAGTATTCAGAAAGGAGAAACTTTTATGTAATTAAATCACTATAATTAAAAATAATTATATGATATTTTCATATTTACTAACTTAACCCAAGGTTTCTCAACCAATTTTTCATGTTTTAATGCCCAAAAATAATTCGGCATTTCCCTGATATCAACTAAAGTTACCCAAGCCGTTTACACAAATTATTACATTATTTCCAATATAATCATTCAATAAAAAAATTAATGTTCATGAAGTATTTTTTTCTTAGATGACTAGGTTTATAATACATAAAAATGATAAAATAAAAAATATATATTATAATCTCCTTGATGATCTCCCCAGTGCATTTTAATTCTTGGATGTTCGTAAGAAAACCTATGTAAATGTTAAAAAAAAATATTTGATTTATGAGGCCTAGTAAGGAAATAAAAATTATAAAAAATCATTATATGTGGGTAGAAAATAAAAATAATATCCTAAAATAGAATGATCATAAATAATAACATGATACCATTATGAAAGAATAATTAATTATTATATTATGGTAACATTAGAATTTAGAATCAACTTTAAACACCAGATAAGAATAAGTCATTGCTAACATCCAATAAAACATCACTTGGTGGGAATAGTCCCATATGGGATTAGGTTCACTCCCTAATAACATTCGTAACATATCACGATAAAAACATTTCCGAATGAACTGGAGTGATATTTGATCATAACCATCATAACATCTAAATTTTTACGTGTTAATAAAATGAAAATTTATCAAAATGAATTTTTATAATAATTACACAAGAAAACAATGGGTTCCTTAATTTTATCTTGTCTCATTATAAAACAAAATTTCATAAAGATTACAATGAGAATAAGGAATTACATATTTTTGAATTTAGTTTTTCATATTATATTAATATGTCTCAATATATGGTGTTTATTTTTAAATAATCATCTTGATAAATGGTAGAGTATTGGGTGATGAAATTAACATTCAAAATTGTGTTTTAAGTAATTAGTTAATATATTTTGGAAAGTGTAAATATATAATTTTCATTAAAAACCAATGGTGAACAGGAATGGATACACCTAAAATATTCCTAAATATTATAAAATGTTGAATTATAATAAAAACATTAAATTGTCATAAAATGAAAGGAATATGGGATTTAAATTACCCCTTAATATAGTTTTACATTAAATAAGACATTTGAGGAATGGACATAATTCTTGTATTACACTGTACAATAAATGTGGAATTAAAAATTATATGTGTTATTATAGGTATATAAAATATAAAAGAATATATTTACATTAATAAAAAATATAATGTGTGTTTGGGAGTTGAAGGTCACATCCTCTTGAAAAAGAGATGTTCATAGAGTCACATACATCATATTATATAATCCTTTATAAATTTAACATAATGTACTGAATAATAAAATTGAATTCATTATTTACATAATTAATAACCATTTGTGTATATAAATATATGATTTGTTATAATTATATTATTTTTGTTTAAAACCATTTCATTGAGATATAATAACAAAATTAATTGTTTCTAAAGTGTTCATTATATGGTACTGAGGTTTAATTACATGTGGATATTTATAGATGTTCTTTATAAATGGAAAGAATATTTCAAAATAGAATTGAAATTGTATTCCTATAATTATATAAATTTAAATGGTCTTAAATACCAATATATATATATATTCCAATATAGGGACTATACCCTTAGTAAAAATGTTTACATTGGGAATTAATTTCATTTTGGTAGTTCTAACATCCATCAAAATATAGTTTTGTATTATTCTTATTATGTATGTATATATATTTATCACATAAAAAATGATAAAATATACCTATAATAATTTTATAAATCAATAATAATATTTTAATGACCTTCCTAGAAAAATATAATGTAAAATGAATACTCATCATCCACCTTGGTCATGAACCAACATAACATGAAAAAATATATGATCTATAGTGTAAGGGGATTATATAAGAGTATATATTATAGATATCAAATAATAAATATAAAACATTATTTTTATATATTATATTAGAGTTATTATTCCATGTTTTTGGAGGTATTTGAAGAGAATTTGGGTGAATAAAATAATTTTAAATAAATAGTTTGAGAGTATTTCCTCTAAAATGTAATCTCCTTGAAAAAATAACAATAAGGAACATAAAATTGTCTTTAAGAGATACTATATGAACTGTAACATGAGGAAAAGTATTGGTAAGATAATTAGTATTAAAATTATAAATATTCATTTCATAAAATGTGTAAGGAGAATGGGTTGCGAGTGGTGAAATTTATAAGGGTATAAGTAGGATATTTTTAATATAAAAATCATTAGTATATTATTTTTTTACAAGACTAAAATAGTGAAAATATAGTGACTATATACAAAAAATGTTTCATGTGAGTTTGTTTATTTTAATTCCTACATCATCTATGACTAAAAAATTTATGAGTTTTTCTTATAATAGTAAATATCATATTTTTTATATTTCACTACCCACAAAAAATTCAACTATTTTTGAAAAATACTGAAAAAAACAACCCAATTTTTTTTTAAAAAAAATTAGCCTCCAAAATGAAATCAATTTTATGAATATAATTTCCTAAATATGTGATATTTAATTTATTATAATCAATAATATTCTATATGAAAAAACAAATTATAATATTTTGATCAATTTTATGAGCCTTTGGAAATTATTTATGTTTTCATAAAATTATATTATCATTATAATATAACTCAAAATTATTTTATAAATACATTTTATAAATAATAATTCTTTTATATTATTAATTTTTTATGAAATTGAAAATAAATTATTTTTTTAAAAAAATATAAACAATAATTTCATCATTTTTGAAACATTTATTTTCCTGTAAAATAATATAAATATGATGTATTTTCAATTTATAGTACTAATAAGTATTATTTTATACTACCATAAGTGAGGATACTATTCCATTAGTCCTATTACAAATCTTAATTGTTGGATTTCAATTCCAATATTCATATTTACTTTTTACTGATCAAATTACTATTCTAAAAGTTGGATATTATCAGTCATATGGGTTCCCTTAATTTTATAAAAATATATTATTTCATTCACATATCAATCACATTTTTTTCTATAATATATATATATATATAGTATTAGCTTAAAAATATATATCTCAATTATAATATTCTTGTATGTTTTAAAAGAGTTGTTCAAAAGTGTGTTTATTTTAGGGTGTCTAGAGTATCCAAATTTTCCAATTTTTGTTATCTAATTTACCATTTTTCAAATATTGTAGTAATTGCATTTCAAATATACATATTTATTATATAAATGTAATTTTTAAATTAATATAATAATGTTTAGTAGGTTTTATCATGTGTTGTGTGTGAATTTTATATGATTATAGAACTAAATATGTCTTAATTATATATTCATAAGGAAAATCATTATGATAAAATTTAAGGAAATTACACCACCTACTAGACAGTGGAACCTATCAGAGAATAATGGTTGTTACTAATATAAATTTCTATATGGTAGTATCTTATTATATAAAAAACAAAAAACACAATCTATAACATTGAAATTTCCCCAACAATAAAACAAATTAAAATTAAGATAGCTCTGTACCATGATCATTATACCTGTATGTGATAGTTCTTCACACTAAAAAACCATTATATCCACACAAAAACTTATCATTATCACAAGAAAATATAGGAAATTTTTTCGTCATCAGTACCTTATGATTCTTTATCACATGGTTTTAGATACAACAATTACACGTCCCCAAAACAAATGGGATCTTATTTTTGAACAAGACATTATCATTTTGGTCTTCTCTTTGAATTATCCTTTCAAACAAAAATTTGTAAGGATAAATTTTAGTGCCCTCCAATTACATCATTTGGGATAGATCAAAATGATAATTTTTTTTTTGGGAATCATGTAATAGATCGTGGATATATTTCAAATAAGCTCCATAATCTCAAACAAGATTATATCATGTGGTAAAAACATACACTACTTCTTAATAAAACAATATCCAAATATAGGTGATACTCATAAAAAAATTGATTACACACTACAAAGTAATCCAAGAAATGATTCCAATCGGTATAATATTTCTTAGAGACATCGAACTATGTATAATATATTTAGAATAAATTATATGATATTATGTATATCTTAAATAATACTCAGTATATCGAAGGTTCACTTTCCAAAGTCTCCCCAAAAGAGAGGTAAATTTCAAGGCCAATCATATAATTACTAAAATGGAGACATCCAACCAAATACTAAAAAAGTATTTTTATAATAAAACTAAACTAGGGAAAAAATTTCTCTCAATATATATTAATCCATGTACCCTATCTCAAACCATGTCCTCAAAAATCAGGATAACTAAATTAGTTGAGTCATATTTATTTGATGATAAAATATACAAACCATAAACTAATAGAAATAATTAACCTTAATATACTCCATAAAATAGTTTTATTGTGAGGGCCTCTATTATAAATGATTGATGATTATACAATAGTAATTCTAAAGACCTACCATGCATAAAAGTTTCTAAGATCATCGACCATATTTTGGATCTTTATTAGAATAAAATGCTCTTATTTCATGATTTTACCAATAATAATCCATATCTCATCCTTACCACTAGTATTCTAATGTTTCCCAATCATGATTTCCGTGGCTATATCATCCCATTTATTCCATAGATAGTTTAATTGGTTCTATAAACTATAAAAAAACTAATATTCCACCTTTATTTTGTTAAATAAAAGGCATTGAGAGAAAAAAAATCATCCAATAATATCATTCCCAACCACCATTAATGAAATATCATGTCATGGTGTAATCAATAATCTCATTCTCAGCCACAATAAGTGCCATATCATGTCATTGTGCTTCTATATAGCTTCATGTTTCATAAACCAACTCAATTAATGAGTAGTATCCCTTAACTCATGCCTCAAGCCGACCAGAACTATACTCATTCCTCAAAATATTGAGACTCTATCAGGATATCAAAACAACTAAATCGTTCTATATAATGTCTAACAACAAGAATCCATCCGCTTATGTTTTAAATAATTTTCTAAAATACTTTATATGAAATCATTTTCTATTTATAAATAATTATTTTTTTATAATTTCAAAATCATTCTACTTCATTTAAAATGATCCCATAATCAATAAAATAGATAAATATTAAATAAAATATTTATAAAAGGAAAAAAAATAAAAAACATCTATTAGGATTCAATTTAATAGAGAATGAATAATTGTGAACTTTAATACATTAAAATATAATCAATGTAAAAAAATCTCAAGGAAATCGAGATGGAAATCCATGACACATTGGTCTACAACACTAAAATTATAAGACACGCTAAATAACATTAACTAACTTATGTGACTCATAATGTATGGGACCCTTATTAACTCATGAAGGATACCATATTGTATCATTTAAATTAAGTAAACATTATCTAGTTATAGCTAAATAAACAATAAATGTTATTTTTTAGTTATTTATGATACCACAATGTCTCTTTAATGTTCCATATATCATTATTAATTCATTTAACCCAAATTATTTAAAAAATAATATACAATGGATATTACATTTTATATTCAACCCCATGTTTTTTACGAAAAGTATTCTATAGTTTACATTAACCCCAATAACATTTAAAAAAACCATTACCATTTTTTAATAATATTATAGAATGTTAATCCATAATTACATGTGTCTCAAATGGTTAAAAATAAAACCTCCCCCTTTGAAAACATAACAATATACATCAAGGATTAAATATATTACTAAAACTAAATCTCATAATTAAAACCAACAGATAAAATAACATATTTTAAGGCATACCCAAGGGTAGGCCATAAGATAGATACACCATCTATGTGAATGGAGAAATATAGTTTCCACTTGAAGGTATATGATGGAAAATAAGGAGATCCTATTTTATTGAACCTATAAGCAATGAAAATAAAAAAATAATGTTTTTCATTTCTCGATCTAATGATCCAGCATTATGATACATCGGAATAAGAGATAAATATATTAGATAATAGGTTAAAATGATTTACCTTTTCAAATTAAGGGTAACTAAACGACATGTTCAATCAGAATAATGAATTGACACCAAAGATATGAGGAGAGATATAAATGTTAGTTTGGATCCTCTACAACGAGAAAAATAAATTTACAGATACAAGGGCTGAAATAGGAAAATTAAATAATTAATTTCTCTAATATAACCATTTTAACTTTCTAGAACTCATTACCAATGGAATCACTGGCTAGCCAATGGGCCTCACTGGCTAATATCTATGTATATTAATGATGCAGGTACCTACAAGAATTTCACTGGATATGTGAAGGAACCTTCAAGGGTATATTGGTCCTTTTGATCAACGCCAGCTACACAGTTCCAACCACTGACAGGTTGGTGACATCCTTCTACCCCTAATGAGCAAAAATAGTCCACAAAAGAATATAAATAAATGAATATTCAGATCTATAAGAGAGAAATTTTCCTAGGTCCACATACCTAGTTGTGATATGGTAGTTTTCTATTCATTAATTTAATACCCATTATAATTTTATTCTCTACTAAGTAATTATACCACTTAAATATTATTAAAATAAGTATTAGAATTTTTTCCATTATGTATCTATACATTTGGGGAACAACTAAGTACTTCATCATCATCCAATATTTCATTAATAACAACAATTTTGAAGAGGTATAGTTTAAATCAACTAATGAATAAGTCGATTTTAATTATAAAAATAATAATAAAATGATATTTTTACCTTAAATAAATCATGAAATTATCATGGTAAGTAATAATATATAATTTATCATTTTTATTTTGATATTGATGTTATATTTGTATATTAGTATAGTGATTATATGGAAATAATTTTATTATTTATTTTTCTAAACTATACATACTCCATTTATTGGACTTCATCCATTGAATGTGTATCCCTGATTATTAAAAAAATCTCTCTACATATCATTCAAAATTGAAGCCAACCAATGTAACATATTCATTCTCGTAAAAATGAATTAAATGAAATTACATCACTATGTTTTTGAAAGATTATTTAATAATTAGTGGATCTAAATATCAACATAATGAATGTGATTTTTATATCATAATGGCATCAACCACTATCTTATATTAGGAAAATATTCTTATCCTAATGGTTTACGTCTTTGAAAATAACATGTTACCATTGGTTAAATACCTCCATGATGTTTTAATCATCATTAACAATTTAATTTGGAATTTAATTTTTAAATTCATTAGATTTATAATAAAATTGACTATTTTCTCAGTTTTTCATAGATAACAAAATTTTCTAATTCAAAAAATCATATTGAAATAAAATTAAATACATTTTGTATAGAAAATTATAGAATCAATAATTATATATAAATTTACATATCCTATGCGATCAAATAGTTCATATATGGTTTTAGTTATTAGTAAATAAACTAAAATATTAATGAATCCTTTCTGTAAAACTAAAAATTGGTACTAATACATCACATAAATAATTATTACATCCTTTATTTATAAATCAGTATAATATGTTGAATCATAAAACTAATATAATTAGAATAAATAAAAATAAATTTAATCATACAAATACACAAAAAATAAAAAAACTAATTATAATCTGTAATTATAATGAACTAAAAATATATTATAACATTATTGATAAATAAAAACACACATGGACAACCATAAAAAAATATGTGAGCTAATTAGCCATATGAAAGAATAATATGATAAAAATGGGGAGAAGGAATAGAATAATTGAATGAATGTTTGTATTGTTCATCATTATATAATTACTATGTCTGAATAAAAAAACAAAATAAAAATGATAGGATTGTTTCAGGGATTTTTTTTCAATATATAATAACGAAACAACATAAATATTATTAATTGTTTCTAGAAATCAATACCATATAGTTATTATTGGACCTCTTCCCCTACCAGATTTATAACATCTGAAGGGATAAAATACTTATCCAATGAATTATAGTGTTTTATAGTTCAATTGGGATCTATAAAATAACTCTATATTCCAAATAATTTTCCTCAATTTTAAAATAAATTATACAATCATTAGATAGATATAATCCCGAAAAAACTCAATTAAATATAGTTAAATAAAATTATGTTTCCAACAATATCATATATCAATGATTATTATAAATTAAAATGTAATCCAATAAAGGGGTGGTATTCATTCATATGGATAGAAATAATGGTCATAAGTGACATTCAAATAAGCGAATATGCAATCAAGAATATATAGATGTGAAATCCCATCAATAAGATAAAGGAATTAAAATATTTTATTTAAAAGTAATAAATATATTAATTATGTAGTTTCCCCTCCAATATTTAATCATTCTTGATTTAAGGGGAATAAAAATGAGGAATTATTTTACTAAACAGCAAATATTTTAAATAAATAATAATATACGGTATATACAAAGATAAATATTTATAACATATATATTTTTTAAGTAATGATATATAATAGAGAAGAGATCGAAATATGGGAAGGAAATTTTTTTATAAATTTTCATAGTCAACATAATGGGGATGTTAAAAAGGTATAATGTACAAAAATAAATGGATCCTAAATTAAAAACTAAACATTTATATGGATAAACATCTTATATAATTTAAAAATAGTATGAATAAATTATTATAACCCAAAATATAAATAATTTATTGAGAAAAACATTCCTTTTTCACAATGGCTGTTTGTAATTCGAAAACATATAATATAGAATTTTTTTAAAAACTATTCCTAATAATTTATTTTAGATTCATTTATATTTTGAAACCATTAATTTCATGTGTTAATTATTTATTAACCTTTTACTATATAAAAAATTCACAAGTAATTTTTTTTATTATGTAGTTCCATGAATATTTCAATAATCTTGTACTAATCAATAATCATTATAATGACATTTATTATCTACAATATGTTGAAAACATCCAAAATGAAAAATTATATTATATATTTATTAAAATAATTTTCCATGTTGAGGGGTATATATAATAACAAATATATCATCCTTATTTTAAGTAATATCAACCATGTAAGGAAATTTTTAATGTTGAAGGATAAAAATATAAATTTTAATCAAAGTTTAAATCTATTTTCATAAAAATAATTATATTTATATTACTATGATACATAATTTAATTAATTAAATAATTAAAGATGTTAAAAAGTTAAATGAAATATAAAAAGATAAAATGTATTTAGAATTCACATTGTCTACTATTTACGGGTACCTACATGGAATATGGACGTGTGTGTTCAATTATTACAGGATATATAAATTTTTTTTCTAATTTAATGGATCTTATACTTATTATATGTATTATGATTCATATATTTACCATGATCTTCTTACAAATTTCCTCTCCCATTTACAACTGATGGATCCCATTACTTATTCTCCCCCAAAAAATGATTATTTCAACTCATGAACCTCCACATGTTACTCAAATGTTTTACTGTCAATGGTGCTACCCACAGCGGGGTTTTCCACACTAATTGTCAATAACACTTATATGTAGGATATTTCTCCCAATTTTACATAAAAATCATTTAAAAACTATTTTTTTTCATTTGATAGTTTCCCTTAACCTAGAGATATCTCTATTAAATGTGTTTGTATAATCAGTTTTCATCTCCTAGTATTGACCACCCAGAACACATTAATTCTTTCTCCCTACTATTCATTCGTCACTAATCTGATGTTTCTCCCATCGATAAATGTAATCCCTTAATTAAAACTATCACATTTAGACATAGTTTATCTCCATACCACTAATTAATATAACTTGTTTAGGACAAGATAAACTATATATCCGAACTAGCTTCCTCTCATGTGTGTTTGTTACTATATTTTTGGTTTGTATCCATTTAAACCCTATTTGAATAATTCTGTGGAATGTAATAGTCTAGGGAAAAGCACCAATAATTTATTCAATTATGTAATATAATATAATAATTGGACTTAGAACATTTTATGAAAAATGAAAATGAAATTTTTATTAAAACATTACATTTTATTTTAAAAATTAATATTTTTGTTTTTAACCACGTCAGTAATTTTGGTTTGGTGAGACATGAACAACTAATGATGAAAAAAGTGATTTCTAGAGAGAATATGTCCCAATTTTCATGAATGTGAGGTTGTTTGGATGTTGAATGAATATAATTGACACGAATGGTATTTACCTGTTAGGGGAGAGTTATTTAGTAATATAATAAGATTAAAAGATAATGAAATAAAAAATAAAAAATATAATGGCCTTTTATATCATAAGAAATATGTTTATACAAACATTTATTAAGATTTTAGGAATTTATATATATTAAACACCTTTTTTCATTAAGATATAATTTTTGAAACATTATTACATTGTCTCTTAATAATATTCCAATATATTAAATTATTTATTATAATAAAAATCAAATGTTCTACAACATTTATTTTTAAAACCATAAATTAAAATTCGAAAAATATTATGACAAAAAATTTTAAATGAATGAAAAAATATTTTTTAAAAAACTTCTAATATGTATAAAATCAGGTTCTTATTTGCAACATTATTTACAAAGAAAATATTATTTCATACATATAAAAATAATAAATAATTTTTATAATTCGTATATGACATTTTAATTTTTTTTGACTAATAAATAATATTTTGATTACAATAATGGGTTATATTATATATTTCACCCTTTGAATTATAATTCACTCAAAAATTAAAATACATTATTATTTTTTATAATTTCACACATAACTGTTTTTTACATGATGATTCCAAAATATAATTTTATTTCATATTAAATTAAAAATAATCCCTAATTTGAAAATTTATATTGAATATAAAATACTATTTTTTAAATAAATAATTATAATTTATTATTAAAATAAAATAATTTTTTAAGGATTTTAATTAGAAAAATAACATTATTGAATTTAGAAATAATTTATTTCATTTTTTGTTAATTTAAACGTATTAATTTACATCTTTTGTTATTTTTCAGTGACCTAATATGATCACATAACTATTACAACATCTAGATAATCTTCCTTTAATAATATTTATAATTTTTACATAATGGATTATAGAGGTAATATTTCAATTTATGGTCATATATATATATATATCTCAATTATATTTAAATATTTAATTCATGTACTATTATATATGGGTTCACAAATTTTTTTTAAAAAAATGAAAACCTTACACATATGTTTTTTATTTTTTATTCTTGTGATGTTTTCAACTTTGATATTTATAACTGAAAATATAAAATTCAATTTGGAAAATATATCCACATTATTTACATGTGGTTATTTTTCAACATAAGTTATTTATTTATTTTTGGAATATGTGTATATTTAATTTGAAATATTTTAAAATAATGTAATAAAGTATTTTTTATTTTATAACACGATGTATGTGTTTATAGGAATTTTAAATTATAACAAAGTTCATTTTAATATAATGAAAATACAGTTCTATATTATAGAAACATAGATTATGAAAGAGACTTTTTACTAACAAATACTAGTTGTTATGATTTTAGGAATCAATTACAATTATGGTAGTTAAAAAATGATAAAGAATATCATTAAATGTGAATACCCTACAACATATTTTTATATATATAATAATTCATTACTTAATGATATAAAAGGATTAACATATATATTTGAATATATTTAGAACATAATGAAAAAATGAATATAAAATAATTATATTTCATAAATATTGTATCTTATTCATGATTATGAATAATACAAAAATAATTACAAATAAAAATTATATGTAGGAACTATGATCGATAAAGGGGTTTTATAATTTATTCTATTAAATTTTAAAATATTTAATACAATATAGTATATTCATTATATTTTCCTTTCTTCATAAAGAGCATGTCTACCGATCAGTTATATGACATATTTGTTTTATTTTTTTAAACATTTATTGTATTTTGTTATATACTAGATACTGTAATCCCTTTTCAATTCAATTTACATTCTCAAAAATTATAATTAGGGTTTATTCTGCCGTGGGTAACATATTTAATTCATTTAGGGCATTCGTAAAATAAATTTTGGATAATATTTTTAGTTAAAAATGATATTTCATAATAAATTATTTAAAATTTTATACCCAATAGATGATAGATCAATGATGTATGTCTTCATTGAAAAAATCAAACAAACCATTGATTGAAAAAAAACAATTAAATCACATAAATTATTTCAAATAAAATTAAAAATGCAAGAAATTATAGATTATGTTTATAAATATAATAATGGATAAAAAATGTAGGTTAACAGAGAAAACAAAAAATAATAATTAGAGTCATTATAATTGTATATTTGTCATAATCAAATAGATTTTTTACCCTTATAAGAATTTATGAATACAAAATATATTTTTAACTATTTTTTAAATTTGAGCTATAATCTCAATATAACATTATTTTCAATGA
Source organism: Viscum album (assembly GCA_963277665.1). NCBI lineage: Eukaryota > Viridiplantae > Streptophyta > Magnoliopsida > Santalales > Viscaceae > Viscum > Viscum album. Next base: position 1,349,250,232 of record OY728150.1, on the reverse strand, counting down.
GTTATTTTTATCATAGAATATAGATCCATCAAAATTAAAATGTGGATTCAAAATAGGTATATAATTACAATGCTTTTTCTATTTTATTCTCCTGATGTTTGTGATATTTTATATATGTTTTTATTATATCAAAGGATCATAAAGTTCTCTTTAATATATATTTAATTAATGAATGTTTTTAACATGATATTTTTAGCAATTATTTAGAAATCCTATTGGAATGATAAAATTATTGACAATACATACTTGTTTCCTTATTTGAAAAAAAAATTGTGTAACTTATTTTGAATATATATTAGTATTTTTGGTGATGAAGTAAAAATGAAATGAATTTTACCATTATAGACCTTAACATTTATATCATCTTAAATAACCTACATAATTAGGATTACATATATTTTTAGATAAAAATAATATTAATCTACACAGATATTGATCAAAATCTATATTTTATATTTCAATATTATTTAATTTTATTCAAAAATAATAATAATTTTAAATATTTTCCACTAATTTCCTAAAGTATGCCGCATTTTTTAGTGACATAAAATAGTATAACTTTCATATTATCAGTTTTAGAAAAATTTATATTCTCAAATTATAAATTATTGGGCTTTATATAATGATTTCATTATTTATTAATTAAAAATTATAATAATTAATAAATATAGTATATGTAATTGATGGGGGTTTTAACATTAATGTTACAATATTTTATAATTTAAACTTTACTTTACAAACAAATTTTCAATTATTTATTAAATAGTTACTATTTTCAATTAGTTATAATATTGAAATGTGATATCATTATTAAAATTAACACTTAAAATTTTCAATATTGATATCAATGTTAAAAAAATGATTCTATTTTATACCATATAATTGTTGATATTAGAAATAAAAACGATAATATTTATATAAATGATTAACATAAATACTATTTATTTACCCAATTAATTATTTTCTCATTTCTCAATAAAACCATGTGTTATGGTGAAAATTAAAATTTAATTATATGAAAATTGGGTAGGAAATACATAAATGATTATTCTCAAACCATTATTTATATTGAAGAGTTGATGATATTTACAAAAAATATAGAAATTGTAGTATAAATATAAAAAATTGAGAAAATTGATAGCGGTAAAACATTTATCATACTATCTATAATTAAATCAAGATATTCGATATCAAGAACTCTAGACTATATTTGAAATGTGTGATCCATAAAATGAAAATTCATCCCTGTTTACTGAAATAATGCATCATCTATTGTTATCTAAATCATTATTGTTAAAAATGATATCTCCATAAAAACGAAATAAAGATAATTTTTTCAACTATTTAACAAAGATATTAATAATTATTATGTTCTATTATGAATTCGTATCTCTGATTTCGTCAGAGTATTATGGATCAGTATTTTACTTGCTTATTTATTTCAAAATAGGAGAAGATTCATTTCATACATTGTATATGTGATCATTACCACCTAATAAACCAATGATAATTTTTTTATTATTTTAAACTATAACAACTACAAAATATTAAGGGTTCATACTGTCACGAACCAGGCCGGGTCGTCATCCGACCCAACTCCCGACCCCGTCCACGACATGGCCCGAAGGGCATTCCCGATCCGCACAGGCTAGCAACTAGTGCCAGGCATCAAAACAAACTAGTTGGGAATGGTTTGTCCCATAACAAGATAAATAAACATAAACTGAACAAGCATATAAATAAAGGAAAGTAAACTGAACAACGTGGAAGCGGAAAAAAAAAGAATAAACCATGAAACATGGAATACCTCAGGTGACGCTATGGGTCACCACGGTACGACATCCACACTCGCTCCAAAAAGAAATCCAAGACTGAAACCTGCAACTGAAAAGTAAAGTAGGCGTGTGCACTAAAATTCTCAGTAGGAAATCCAAAAATAACCACGTCATATGCCTCCGCCTTTAATAAGAAACCCAACTATGCCAGTTTGAAAATACGATATAAAAAATAATGTTTTCCCTTTTTTTCCAATTCAAGTAATGTGTTTTCTTTTTCAAATAAAGCATTTCACTCTTACTACATTTTCAAAATAGTTGCCAAGCATGTATTAACATTTTATAATGAAAAGAAACCAGTTTGGAATAAAATGTGATTTTTTACACACAAGAAACCAGGTATGAAACAACTGAAAAGAAAGTTACATCACAAATAACATGTAACAAAAGAAAACTATGGGTAATCCCTATAGGTAGCTAGAGTATGTGGGAACCTAGAGACCTCGTACCTCGGTGAAACGTGGCATAGAAAAGAGCACTATGTGATATAACTTTCTAAAAGATATTTCATAGATTTTACGGGGTTTACTTTTTTTTATCATTAATATACACTTATTCCAACTAAGATAACCCATGATTTAGAGATATTTTAATGGAAAATTGTAATTAATGATTATCAGTTATCATATATGGTTAAACATTACCATAAATAGAGGTGAATATGATAGATCGGTTCGAACAAAATTTATATATTATTTAATTTTCTATATCAATTTTTAGAAATAGAATATCAAAATACAACATATTATTCTTAAAAAAATCTATTTTATTCATAAGAGTTTGAGATTATATAAATTCATTGTCATGTTTTTCATAATACTTATGATAGAATTTATTCATAGAAGTGACTGTATGTGAGGTGTTATAACTTCTCCTAAAGAAGAAGAATTAAAAATTAATAATAATTACACCAAATCACAGGAAATGATAATTCGTAGAGTATGATATGAAAATAACTAGGTTGAAAAAAAACATATCGGGTATCATATGATTTGAATATATTAATAAATGGTTAATATTAACAACATATTAAAAAGGGCATCTAATTCAAATTTTGATGAACTATGAATGATTGATGCATCAAGATCCATAAATTTTTCGATCATGAAATATAATTTCATAAATTGTATGATAGATAATATTTATTCTGTTATTATCACATATATTTAATTACTTTCACATGGTAAACCCACATTAAAAACTAAATTGAACTATTCTTATAGTCGAGTAATGTAGGTTATTCAGGTATTATGTAATCCTAAATCATATATAAACATAGCACATAACTCGTTAAATGGTCTTAGATGATGAAATGACCATATAAATTAGTTTAAAGGAACAAAATATATCAATGAAACAATGGACATTCCCATGGAATTAGGATGTTGTGTTAAATGAATAATCAATGGGTGAACGCAAAACAAAAAAACCATTAAGGATTTCAGTTCTTCTAAAAAAAATCATTCTTCCTTATAAAATTGATGACATAAATAACAACCAAATCATTCCATCTATGAGAGAGGTGAAAAAAATTTATTAATATGACACAATATATCACCCTTCAAACATAAAATAGGTTTCCCATAGTGAACATTCATTGTAATAATTAATCAATTAATAACCATTACTCACAAGGTGTATATTGCTGACAATAATTTATAAGGAAAAAGAAAAGCATATATTTCCTTTATACATTCAAAAATTATGATATATCCGTCATAAATTAATTAAATATTAAACCCTAAATATTGTATCGTTATGAACTAAGAAATTTTAATCATTAAAATAATACAACATTCTTTTATATCTAAATGTGTATGAACGATTTCTGATTTAATATTAAAAAATATATCCAAAAAATGGGAAAAAACCTTATTATTATAACCCCCAGTAAAACATCATATTTTCTTCCCTTTTCCAATTGTGATTTTAGAAAATATATAAGAAATATAACTAAAGACAAACAATCATGGCTGATCCATTTATGTTATCAGTTATATGACATAGATATGATATGTTTCAATATTAAAAATGATTGGTAACACTCTATATAATGGATCATTTATAAATGGACATATATTACGCCAATCTTCCATGTCTACAAAAAAATATTCCAGCATCATCATATTTTTTATATTTTGTAGACTTATAAATTTTCAAAATATCTTCCCCATCCACTATTAGAATTTTTTCTACCAACATCATGAATTTATTCATTTATTATAAGATAGTATCTCTATATTAAATGGAATGAATTTTAGTTTTCCCATGTTGTGTTTTGGATTTTATAATGTTATGAAGAAGTCAAATTTCATTTGTGATATTAATATTTCAAGATCCATCCAACACTAAATCCCTTAGATAAATAACGTTCTCACAATGCTTCTTTAATTAAGGTGACATTCACATATCATCATAATCTTCCCAAAGGTATATTTATTATATTTTAATCTAGGAATTCATGAAGAAACATTACTGGGAGTGGTGTTATTAACATCACATATATTTTTAAACCATTTTAATGTTAGGTCAAAAATAAACATACAGTGCATTACTCTAATCTATATGTAATATCTCTCAAAAAGTGATTTATATAAATAGGGAATCCCACCCATAAATTTCCAAAATACACTTCAAAATCCCATGAATTTTTATTATTAATTTTACACATTTTTTGTCATATTGAATAATTTTTACCCCCATAAAAATCTTTTGAATGAATAACCCTTAAGATACATTTTTTATTTTCTACAAATTCTTACCAAGATATATTCATATATATGGGGAAAATGAACCATATATTGTATTTCATCCATTTATGAAATCTAATTTTTATAATTTTTTTTTATTTAAAAAAAATATATTATATGAACATTATCAATATATAAATCTTACCAAAAAATAATAAATTAAAAAAAACACTTTACAAATTAATTAATAAATTTTAATAATATTAATAATTTTTTATTTTTAAATTTTATATTAAATACTAAAACCCATAATAACCAAATATTCCCCAATATTAAAATCACTACTTCATTGAAATAGAAACCTATCTTAAAATGAATTTAACAATATATCAAAAAAAAACAATTACTATTAGTGAATGAGATTTAAAGCATAAAGAAAGAAATATATTTTCAAATCATGTATTTCTAGGGAAATCTATTGAACATGAATTCTAATTTCCCACCTAAAATTATTATATATGTTATAATATAAATTAACGTCATTAAACTCATTATTAAAATAAATATCATTTATGATATTCCTTGCTGAAAATATGTTTATCTTGAATCATGGTACATTTTTCTATATTCATTAACAAACCATGAATACATGAACCAGATTTGTATAGTTATAAATTATATAAATCTAAAATAATAAAAGTGTAAAAAGAATATTAATATCTACTAATTCCATTAAGGGTCAAAATAATATGATGATATGGGTTATTAGATAATTGAAGAGAAAAATATAATATTAAAAAAGGAATTTAAAATCTATATTTAAATGTAATATAAAAAAATAATTCATATATAATATTAACATAACCTAGAAAACCTCTTCTTTTTCAAATTGGAAAAAACATGAACATAACTATAATGAATTTTTCACCTTATTTAAAAATATAATTTTAATTTTTTAATTATATTATCTTTCTCATAAATAATATATCTTTTTCATATCATCAATTTTCAATTTATTTATATTTGATATATAGTAATTGATAGAGAAATTAATATATGAATAGTTTTTCAAAAACCTACTGATTAATCCTCACATCATCTAGTTTTTAATATAAATGACCTAATTCGCCACATGGAATAACCTTGTCTCCAAATTATTCCATTTAAATTAAAACATTATGTAGAGTCATGTGGGATAGATAAATATGTTTTTAATGTAACTTCCATGTCTTGTTCATTCATAGATTCTTTGAAGTTGAAGAAAAAGAAAAAATTTAAACTCCAGTCTAAATGATATAAAGGTTATAAATAAAAAAATTTCATATTCATTTTAAAGGTATAATGTTCTCTTATAATTTCTTTAAAATATCTATAATTTTTTTTTCTTATATGTATTATAAATCACTCTTGAAATTTGGTATAATATTTACTATAAAATTATTTTTAAATATAAAATAGGAGTGAGATGGAAAATATAGGAAATAACTGATGTAAATAATTATATAAACATTTACTTAAACATGGACATTATAAAATTAATGTAATAAAATCTTTGAGTAATTCAATTAGTAAAAATCATTAAATATTATAATGTAATGAGAAATATAATAAAATATATCATTATTATATTTAAAAATCCACCCCCAAATCTTACTCATTCAACCCCATTAAAAATATATCTAAAATGTATTTTGATTTTATTATTAATAATACTATATACAGTCAATCAAAAAACAAACCATTAAATTTATTTGATGCATAATATTTTTTATATAATAAATATTCTAAAATTAAGGGAATGTAAAAATGATAAAAAAAATTAAAATTACTAATCCCTTATTAAATGCATATCCTCCCCTTTATATTTCTACTTTTTATCCATATTTACTTCCCTCTTTCATCCCCATTTATCTATATACCCATAAATACAATAGAAAATGATTTTACTATTCTATTAAATCGTGAAATGGTTAATTTATTAAGACTACATCAAAAAATTGATGTCTAAAATGTAGTTCCATAGTACTAATTAAAAAAATTATTAAAATTTCGGTTTATATTCCTCAATAACCATATTTAGTAATACAATTCAAGCGATTACAACATGTTTTATATAATTGGAGTGTCGAATAATGATACCTTATCATTATTTTTCCATATTTAATATTCTTTATTTTATACCATGAGACCATAACTCTACTAAAATGAATCTAACATGAATAAATATTGATGAGAAAATAAAATTTTTTCTGACCTAATGAATTATAAAATAATTCATAAACTAGAAATTCCTTACCACACATCATTAATTTGACTTATTCTCATTATTCATCTTCAGAATCATCAATGTTATTCTATTTTTTTTGTTTTCACATTCCATTTAGTACTCTCTGTAACCATTATGTATTTTACCTATCCTTTCTTTAAAAAACACATAGGTATTCATCATTAGGTTCATCCTTAGATTCAACCCCATCAAAAGAAATAACCTTGCATTCATCCTCCAAAATAGCATTGCTTTAGAATTTTCTTAATTCTATTAATTATATTTGTATATGTATTTAATTACGTTATTTTTTTAATATGATTCATTTTTTACATTCAATTTTAATGTTCCGACAATAATTAAAATTATTTTTCCATGAAGCCAATGACATGTTATTAAAAAATAAGTTGAGGTGGTCGAACCAAAATATAGAACATTATTTAATTTTTATTTAATTTAATTTATTCTTATAAATATTCATTTTTTATAACCATGGGATTATAGGAACTTGTGATATATTTCATATTTAATAATATTAAATATTACACATTCTATTATAAAGAATCAAAATAAATTTAGAACCTAAAATAAAAAAATTGAGATGAGAGAAGCCATTGTCTTAATATATTGAATAATATTATCATACTATGTAAATTATCCCACTAATAGCACCAAAAATATTGAAATCTATTAACGTATAATTAATTCAAAATATGAATAATGTTTTGAAAATTTTAGTCACAACATGATATCACAAATGCTACTATTTGTTTTCAAATATCTACGTGTATTGATGTCAAACCCAAAAGGAGAATTTATCTTAACATGGGAACACTAAAAAAATATTATTAACTAGTCATACAATAAAAATATTAAATTTAAATTAATGGAACAATGGATGAAGGATACACTGTGGTCATAAAATTTTAAATTATTAAAATATTGTGACATAATAGATATGATGGTAAATAGTGTTATATCCTCATAGAATCTGTGTGCATCCATAGACCCAATCACCACTCTATAATCACAAAAATAAATTAATCTAATAGTAATGTTTATTTAAAAAATTTTTTAAAAAAAATCATATTTATAAATTTAACATAAGATAATTAGTGGTCATCAATAAATATATGAACTTTTAATCAAATTTAAATGAACTCCATTATTCAAATATTCAATGGTCATCCACATGTATTTAAAAATATATTTTAAAATGAATGATGCATAATAGAACTCAACTTAAAGAACCATTAAATTTTTTTTATATCGATTCATAAACATATATTCATTTAAAAATACTCAAAATCAAGAACCACCCCTATTTTAAACTATGAGGGGGTAGAAATTAAAACTATAAACTAATTAGAGATTCCAATATTTAAAAATCATCAAGAGCCTTTCAAGTGATCAACCTTGAGAATAAGTATTCCTATATAATCAATTCATCAAAAAGTGTGAATTTATATCCTCAATTTGTTTTGAAAAAATTTTAAATTTGAATCAAGTTATATATCTATGTATCATGAAATATTCATCCATCATTTTCTCTAACTCTAACTCTATAAATTTATGATTCTTAAACACATCCACGTTTCACCAATGAATAAAATATATTTCCAATATATGAAAAAATATATGGATGATGTGGTATTTAAATTTTTTATGTTTTCCATTAAAACATCATCAATGATCCTATTACGTGTTTTTCATTCAACATTTCAACATACAGAATTCAAACCTCTGATTTTTTTACATTTCCCAAATTATGTAACTCTATTGTATAAAAATAAATCCTCATTCTTGAGCCCTTATGTCATCCAAAAAATGGAATCAACCGCTTAATATTTAACATTAATTTTATTGTGGACCTCAATTGATTAAAAAATAGAGAAATTTTCATATCATATAACTCTCTTCCACCGTGATTCCAATGAACATAAATCACCATAGAATGAATTATTTGAATCAGTATAAGTTCCCATAAAATTTTCATTCATAATAAAATCCAATTATTTTTTCGTTATATTTCTATTATATATTTTATTTTTGTATTTAAGAAGGAATATGATATGTCTAAAATAAATATTTTACACGATTTTTGTTCAAATATTAAATTTATATTATAACCATAATCTTTTATGGAGGAAAATATTTATTTTAAAATCATCTTCCTTATAGAAATCTCTCATAGGTGAGACCCTGATTCATTTATTCATGGACTAAGCTGGACATCAAGTATAAAAATTATATACCCCATTGGATTTTTTTTGTTATTCGCATTAGGAAATAATTGAAAAACACCTTTTTGTGAGGAACGATATACATTCATGTTACTATATGTCCCATTATGCAGTAGTGTTGAGAAAACAATTAAGGATTTTTAGTTTTTCAAAACCATAGTTCTAATTTTTGTATACATTCTAACAACTACTAGGAAATTTACAAAATATTATTCCACTCCCCAAATGTAACATTTGTGAATTACCCAACTATGGATGATACTTTTAAAAATTTATACCATCAAAAAATATCATAAATACATGGACCTTTCCAATGTTGGTTGTTTATTTTTTAATTTTACTTCCAATGTCTTACTCTTATTTATTGTCCAAAAAAACCTTATAAATTCTTCCATCCATTTCCAAATTCCCTAAAAATGTATGATTATTCGACTTTTTTATTAAAAAAAGTACAAATATCTTCTAAACATCTTCAAACTAACATGACTTCCAAAAAATCAATTAAATGATAGGTATTACTTTTTTATTAAAAAATAATAGTTATAAAAAATAATAATTATAAATTCCAAAAATTGAAGCATCATCAAATTTCTAAATGAAATGATTCAATAAAGAAAACTAAAATATGGTTCAGAAAATATATATCTATGAAACATTTATCTCTAAATAAATTTACATATATATCATGCTTCTTGTAATCTGAAATAGATGTGAACTTCTATTTCAAGGTATAATCCACTGAAGGACATTCATATACCTATATCAAATTAATAGATATCTTTTTAGAACTAATGAATAACTCATTTTTCCTAAATATAATGAAATCAACTAAAACTCATTAGTATAGAATAGAAATATTAGATGGACACAAACTGAGAAGATAACCTAGTCTTTACAAAGTATTTCAAATATCGGGGAAACATTCAAAGATACTTATTGATGAAATTCACATTTAGAATTCCATATATGAATTAATGATTGGGGATCTTTAGATAAATAAATTTTAATATAAACGATGACCTCTAAGGGAAACATCAATCTCTTCATAGTTGCATAAATATGTTTGGGGTATGTAACATCACTTTGAAAACCATCATGGCTAATAAATTAATGATATTAATAGGTAAGATTATAATTTTCATACAAAATATTTTAATTAAATACGTCATATCATAAACACGAAAAAGATACAGTTTAAATATTCTCAAATTAAGTATATTAATGATATAGTAACTCCTTTTATAACAATTACTATATTCCTGAACACCTTCAAAATTAAGGAGAATCCAAATCTCATTATGAAGATAAATTTAAAAACTAATTATGTAGTCACATTCAAAATAGAATGTTGAAATATTGCAATATAAGAAAAATGCTAAAATAGAATAGAAGATATTAAAAATTATATACGTGGAAAATTATACAATTTGCGCACTAAAAATTATAATAATAGAAGACCCTTGTTGTGAATGAGGTAAGAATCAGTAGGAGGAGTAGATGAATAATGATGAAATTTGACTGCTTTCATTAATGAATGAATTCATTCCCCATTTTTTAAAATATTAAATTTTATATTATATGATTGTTAGGGAACCCATTTTATATTTTATATATTTTAACTATTTTTTCAAAAAAATCATGTAATTTAAAAAAAATATTTCATTTCAAATTTATAAAATTTATCAAATAAAGATAGTAATCTGAATTTATTATAAACATGGCCTTTTTATATAAATTTATTATGCCCAAATTAATTATCGAGATATATTTTGTTAAAAAATTGATTTATGGTATGACCATGGGGATATATGTGGATTTTTTTTCAAAATTTTATACATACATTGTATATATAAATGATAGTATAAGGAAATATAAAAGAGCATTAGAACATTTAATTATATATATTTATATATCATTTTATATTTGGAGGATTATTGAGTGAGAGAAATTCTTATAATCAGTCTATGTTTGGGGGAGAGGCTATAAAACATATTTATTACTTAAAATATCAAAATAAATACATGTTTTTACTATATAAATAAAATTAAAATCGTGATAATTAATTTTTATCAACAATTATTATATATTTGGCTGATAAAGAATGGTGTAAATTGATGAAATTTATAGATTTAATGTAGATGTAGAAAATAATGATCTATAAATTATTTCTATGGGAGTGTTATAAATAACATAATTTTCAAATTCTCAGTAAAATAAAATATAATGTATAATAATTTATAGAAATTTTTTATTTCTAGAAATTAATGATAATTTTTTAGTTTTTATTGAGGATGTAGTATGGATGGTGGATCATGGAATAAGGGAGACATTATTTGTAAAAAAATTCTTCTACCCATAGAACATATGTTTTTATTCTGAATTCTATACTTATTTATTGAAAATGTATTATTTTTTTGTTATTATGGTAGTTTATTACCTTGATGAAAAATTTATTAATGTTTTTATTATTTATGCCTTAGTAAAAATAGTAGTGTACTTTTGATTTTTTCAATTGTAATTTATATAATGTGGATTATAATATAAACATTTCATCATGAAATGTGGATCTGTCTATTACCTATTGTAATTTTTCATTACCGCATATGTGATCAGGCACATTAATAAAGTGGAAATTTTTATTAAATATCATAATTGATGTTTTTTCCATGATCCATCAGGATACTATATTTTATTATTAAGAATTAGACATTATAAGAAAAACATATAAGGGGAACTGAAATCCAAATATAATAAAAAAATATATCTTTTTCATATTCTATGATATTCATAGATATAAAATTATTGATTTAATTGTTATTTCAATCAGGGTGAATAATATAGAAAAACATTAAATAAATTATTACGAAGTTTACAATATATATCATTTTTTAATTATTATATATAAATATATTTCATAATAATGAATATATCAAATAAATTATTTTATATATATAGAGTAAAGTCTTAATAAAGTATATCATTAAGGGGGTATTATGTTACTAAACATGTGATAGGATATAAAACTGTGAAATGTAAATTAAACATGTTTATTATAATTGATTAATATTTATTATTGAATTGTATGATGCCATGTTAGTATGGGTAGAAAATATTATAACGAAATGTATTGATTGTTAAATCTATGAGAATTGTTTTTTAAAAAGATTCATAATGAAATCTAAATAGTTTTAATTGTTCATAATGTTGTTTTTATATTAGTATCGATTATCAAGAGGCATGTCATGGGGGTTTTTATGAGACATGGAGGCTTCATGTTTAGTTATAGGAGTTTTTTTGTTTCATAACTAGGATAAATTTTTTAGTGTAAATGGATTAGGAAAAATCATTTAACACCTTGATTCCCATAGGGGTTTAAGTTCATTATAACATATGAATAATTGAGTTGTATAATTGGAGCATGATTTGGTTTAAATTTTACAATACCAAAGGAGAAACCATGTGGCCTGGTGGAGAGCATAATCATGGAACATGGTTTTCATATGGTTTCATAAATACAATGCACCTAGCTATATATGGGATATAAGTGATGAAAACATGGGTGGTACATAGTTTGTATAATTAAGAGACCTAACAATGGGGGAATTTTTTTTGAAAATGAAGGGATCATAGTGATTTCATAGTTTTTTAACCAATGAAGTGGTATATAAATTCATTAAAATGGTTATTTTATGAAAATTACCCCTATGATATTTTTATCCACTCTACCCCCTTCAACATAGATGGTGTGGACAAACCGGGGGACTCCCAACACACTTCCACTTTCTCTATCTCTAAGACTCTGGTTTCTATCATGGGTATGAAATTGAATTTTAGAAGAGTTAATCTCCAATACTAGATATCATTCATCTTATTCTTACTCTCCAAATATAAAGTCCTCAGGATTATGGATTTTTGAATATTGGACCATAGCATGGTGGAATCAAAAATTTCTCAATGTAATGTTTGTTTTCTTATGTAGTGGAGATCACATGATGATTTCTATATGACATTACATGACGTTTTTTAATTATTAAAACCATGGTGATATTTTTATATTTTTTCTTAATGGATAAATTTAATTAGTTATTGTAATGGTATGACTTCTTCTGTGATTTTCTCAGGAAGGGTGTTATGAGTTTTTTTTGACAACCTATGGTTTTTTTGTAGTTTGAATAAGATATGGGTTACAAATTAGATATCTAGAATTATAAAAAGTATAATTATGGTTATTTAAACAATAATTTTAGTTATAAATAACTAATTTATTATACTTAGTGTGAGATTAATGATTGGGAAGTTAAGATAAGATCATTTCGATGGTGAGTTGTTTGGATGAGACATGGATGATCATTAGAAAGGACACCATGAATTAAAACGTTTTTGGGAAATTCATTAATTTTGTAGGTGATCTATGATACCGTCCTATAGTTTTTAGAAAATTTACATGCGTATGTGGTATTATTATTAAATTCCTACTGAAGAGTGTGTTTTTTTTTGTAAACAGGATTGGGATATACACTTCTACATTTAGACATCCATAGATTTTATTAGATCGTTTTGTTTTTATAACATTTAACGTGTGAACACTTAAGGGGTGCTCCATTCCTTGAATATGGTATATTTGAATTTAGAGAGTGATGTTGGTAGGTTACAAAAGTAACCATATTAAGATCATTGGTCTGATTAAATAAAAAATTTATGATATAATGGGTATATCTTTGTAACAAGTTCTTGTGAATTATAATAGGAAAAAACTATAGTGGTTCACGTGTCAAGATTTAGTGAAATGACTACACTGACCATGATATAGTTTTATCAGTTTGAGTTGGGTTTTGAACTTGATTTTGGATTCAAAAGGGAGAAATCAATGTAATGAAATTGTACTTATTTGAAAATTTTGTTTTTATCTTATAGTAGTTTCACAAGTAGGTGTTCCCAATTGTTTTGTGTATTGATTGTAATTATGTGTGTTTTTTCCCATTGGGATATACCATTATTGATTTTGTTAAATAATTGATTTAAATAATGTTTTTAATCTTTTTTTAGAGTCTTATAGGGACCTCGCTATATGTGAATGGGTTGAAAATGGATAGTTTGTGATTTTTTTGTATGGACAATATGTATAAAAAGTTATTTGTGAAATGATAGAGTGATTTTGGTGTCATAATGATGCTCTTGTAATAGGTAATATACTAAATGGTCTTCGTGTCATACTGAGGCTCAAAATGCTGTAGGAAAATATAACATTCTCTATGGTTTATGTTCCAGACTATACTATGTGAATACCAGTATACCATATGGGAATGGATTATGGAATGACGCTATACATCCATTTTTTAATTTATTAGAATGATGATCATGGTATTATGGTCTTAATGTTTGATTAGATGTTGGAATGAGGCTCCAGATACTATCCTAAAGATTTATGATTAAAATGTTAAATTGGATTATTTATATCAGTACCATGTGTTTTGGAAATGGTTTAGGTTTTGGACTGATGTTCCATTCAAGGATTATAAGGAAATTTAAGCTTCCATTGAAAGTTGATAAAAAAATCCCTATTTAATTATTCATAGTATATATCACCCTATGTTTTCTTTCAGAGATGAAATACTTAATTTTATGAATGTCTTTATGCCCTGGGTATCACCATAGAACCCGATGGCCCCTGGGTACTAGATGAGTTCTTATTTTCCATTGATTTTATCTTTATTTTTGAACTATTTATCATTACAATATTTTTCTACAAATATGAATTCTCTAAATTTTATATTCTATAGAAAACATTTGTGTTGTCCCACTATGTTTTACTCATACCCATATAAGGATGCTACTGAACATGGGTAATGAAGAATATCTCACAATATTCTTACAAGAAAATGTTTGGGTAGACATCCATGTTGCTTTTTTAATTATTGGAATATATTGATTAGTTGGTATCGGGAGGATCGATGTGTTTCATCTCAAATATGTTATACAACCCCATTTTATGGATTTTTTAGTATATATTTATAACAAACCTAGGAAGAATTTAGTGGTATCGATTGTGTATGTTTTCATTCATTACTAAATTTCATTTATATTACCACTTTTTAGTTGGTTCATAATATCAATTTTGTATGATTTATATGATGTTTTGTTGTTTATTTTATTGTTATTCACCATGATACGAGAAAAAATTCACATAACAATAACACCATACACAACCACTGCTAGTCCGCGGCCTCTGACATTAGAGGATCTGCACCTAATTACATGTGAAGAACATGATCAAGGAACTAGTTTAGTGGAATATGATCTAGTAAATTACCTTGTGGTATCATAGAAGTTGCATTCTTGATTCATTACTATTTGGAATTTAGTGATCTAAAGATGTATGAATGTGCCAGATATTTTGATGGATATTAGCTAGTGCATCACAAAAACCTATTCTTGTATGAATTTTAGGTTACCATGTTTGGGATATAAATTCTTTGATTGAGATGTTAAAGTTTTATTTGATTTAAACCATAATCAGTTCACCTTTTTTAGGATGTTTATGTTATTGATGGATTTATGGAATCTGGTTTTCCAACTAGAGGCATGTGATTTCTTATTGACTGTAATCTTATAGAGGGTAAAAGGATTTTAATTATTATGGATATGAATATAGGATAATCATTTTATAATCCTATTAGTATATTATTTTATAAATTTTTGTTGTTTTTTAGATATGTGTATCTAAGGTGAGATGTTTGATGATGAGGAAATTGGGGTTTTCATCACACATGGTTGGTGTATTGTATTTTTTGGCTCTGTATGGTGTGTGTGTGTATGACCTTTGGACCCATTTTTGGTGGTTTTTCTTGAAATTAGTTGTGTTTATTTTTCCTCATTTGAGCATTATAATGTGAAAATGATCAGATTAGATAGATTCCCTAGTTGTGGGTGGTTGGATTGATGTTTGACATATTTTATATATGATAACATTACGTTGCGTATTTTGACATATAGATTTCATGTGACATTGGGGTGTGAGAATTATGGACACCCCATGAGTTGGGGCCTTCTATGAGTTGGAATAGACCTATGTGGTTGAATTTAGTAGATTATTGTGAGACCATATGGGTGGAGCTATATGAGAGAGCCATGTAATCTTCTTGTAATTAATTTAGTTCACTGAGTTACCATCATAAGTCATTCAAGGGTTACCCTTGCGAGGGTTTGAAAAATTTGCCTATTCCAGGGGGGCATGATTCATGGTTGTATCTTTTAAGGCATTTTTATAGTGGTTCATGATGTGTGAAATCTAGTATGAGGTTTTGGTCATTATATTATTATTTTATAGAAGTGGAATTTTTTTCTAGTGTTTTATCCATGTTTATGGTTTCAAGAAGGACATGCTCATTTCGTTTCCTAGCCTGGGTGATAGTTGTTCATGTCGCTGGTGCCTCATGATTATTATAGGGAATCATGTGAAGAATAGGTTTTCCAAGAAAAGATATTTCTGACATGTATCACTACATTTTATGTACATGGTACATTTGTGGTATAGATCAGTTTTGGAGAATGTTGTATTTGTGATTAAGCCACATGAAAGGGGTTGTCTCCTTCCAACAAGAAGTGATGAAAAATTAGTCTAATGTTCTCTCTGACCAAGCACCACTTTTGGTAACTCTAAAAATTGATGAGAGGATCTCACTTCCCTTCTATTTTTCGGGGAGTGGGATTTGGGAAGAGGTCCTCTCTCATATAGTGGAAAATTTGTGGGTTCAACCGATCAGGGGTAGAGGTTGTAACAACCTCTTTGACATACTTATGAGGTTAATATATACCCTCCAGGAGTGGAACTATAATATAACTAATAGTTTTGATCTTAAGGAAAAAATTATAAATGATATAAATATGATTGAATCATGTTAGAAGGAAAGATGGGATGCTGATGTTTTTTCAGTCATTGTATACAAGTAGAATATTTTGACAAATAAACAATCCTAGAATGAATTAATAAAGAGAAAAATCACGATGGATTTTGATTAGAGGAGGGGATAGGAATAAATGATTTTTTTCATTCTTGTTTTAAGGAGAATAATTCATTTAAGAACATTAATATCATGTTTGTGGATTTTTATTTTTGAGTATATCTAGTTGTGGTGGAAAATCTGGTGGGAATGGTCATTGAAGATCTTCATAGAGTCCCTCTTCAGTGTAATGGTAGGAGGTAGAGGGATGAGAGTGATGAGAAGTTCTAGGTAAATATTCCTATTTTTGATAATATAGTGGATGGGCATTATATAAGAATCATTTTAGATGAAAACATAATTAAAGAGGCTATCATTGATTTGATCCTTGAAATTTCTCTAGGACTTGATGAATTCTCAGGTATGTTTTATGTTTTTTATGGGATTTTATTAATTTTTTGGTCATTAAATCTGTCAAGTATTCTTTTCAGTGGTGGGAATATAATACAATAGCCATAAGTTCTTTAAAATTTGTATTAATTACTAAAGTTGTGTATCCTACCTAATAAAATCATTTAATACCAATTTTCCTATTCAATTTTTCTTATAAAATCCTTACCACCTTCCTCAAAAGATGGGATAATAGATTGATCCTTTGAATCGCTTCTAGCGAGAATCATAACATCTTAAGTGGATGGTGTATAAATGAAAATTTCAGATTACTATGGATATGTTTATAGATATCAACAATATTATTTGGGGATCAAATATTATGATCAAGGAGGATATGTAAAAATTATATGAATAAATTCAATGGAGTTTTATTGCAAATGATTTTGATATTTTCGTTTTCATCTCATGGTCTAATGATCTCATATTCAAGCTCTTTTCCTCTTGTTATCTCATGGTGTCTCTAATTTGGAGAAGCTTCAAGTCATTTAAGTCAGTCATCAGTCTGAGGAATGGGTATTCTATCTCTCCAAGTTTGTTTAATCTTCCTCAATACTCTATCAAAACAAAATATCACAATAAATTTGCTAACTGAGACATCTGGTGATATAGAAATAGAAATGGACTAGAACAATTATCACATTTTATGTATGTAGATGATATGGTGTTCTTCAATAGTTATGTAATAAGGTATATTTATAGGTTTAACAATGTGACCGAGACTTATAGAAGAAAGAGCAGGAAAAGAATTAATTTCCAGAAAAGTAAGGTATACATTTCCATGGGTTGTTCGACCTAGAGATGAATAATAATTCATGACAAGGTATGAAATAATAAGACTATTCTTCTTAATGGATTAATTAGGTCCACCCAGTACAAATGGGAGGATCAGAAAAATAAATTATTCTAGAAAGTGCACATGTTGACCTCATAGTTTTTCGACTAGGAAAAACAAATTTCTATCATTAGAAGGCATGATCAATTTAGTAAAAAATTCATTAAGATTGATTCCCATCCATGTATTCTATGTTATTGGGCCTCCTAAGGGAACTATTGATAATTTGGAAAATGTTATCAATGATTTCATCTGAGACTATAAAAATTAGGGTATGTTCCATTAGGAAGCTAAGAATCAAATGGCTAAACCCCTTACCATGGGTGGGATTAATGTGTGGAATGTCTCTGACTCTATTATGGATTTTTCAGAGATAATATTGAAATATTATTGAAGGAAAATAATTCAAGTATAATTTTATGAGGATCAGATATGGGGATGATTGGAGATTTTGGGATAGAATTATGAATATGATGGCGACCCTGGATAGAAATTTGAGGAAGCATCTTGGTTAGATTGATGTTAAAAATCAATGGATTGTTGGTCATGGTGATATTAGTTTCTGGAAAGAAAATTTGCCTATGAATATTTTGTACTTCATAGGAGGTTCAATTGTATATATTTCTCTAAGGCATGTAAGTACGTTTTCGATACTTATCTTGGAAATTCATGATAATGAAAAGAATGTGCTGCATGAGGGGAATATTTTTGTGGATAGGACAAATAGAATCATGTTTACAAAGTAATAAACTAGTGTCTACAAGTCTCAGGACATCCTTAGAGTTATGTGGTCCTCCTACCAATGTGAACTATGGAACATCATGCTATGTTTAAAATTCATTCATGCTAATATGAACATATTGGTTTCGTTCTTATGAAACAATGCAATCGCTATGGATTATAATGTTAAAAAATGTCGTCATGCTAGAATAAAAGTGACCATGTTGTGCACATTCCAATTAAAAATCTGCCAAGAAAATTTTCTTTGTTCGGCCCTGGGAATGCTTCCTCTATGAGTAGGTTTTCCAACAAATGGGTAATCAGGTGCTGATGCACAACATTCAAGAGTTTCTTTTTAACATGTTCTAGTTGTCCAAAGCGGTGGGAGGCTACTGTTAACTGGCATGGAATGGATTTTTTTTCAATTTTCTATATGATATAGGACTCAAGAAATTTAAATTGAGAATGGAAGTTTTTCTATCATTAGAATCTCAATGTTCAGGCCACCTATCTTATGTTGGAAAACAACAATTTCATTCCCAGGGACGAACCAGTATGCATTAATTTTTTTTCAGAGGGTGACACGTTTCATATGATATAATTGTATAGCGTTTGAGGTGGATTAAATGTATACCTTTTTTATGTCATCAAGATGAATGTGTATGGATCTTGTAGCCAATTAATGATGAGAATATGAGCCTGGTTCACAATGGTAGGGGTTATCGGTCCTCGGGTTTAGCACTTTCTATTTCCCAAATAACTCTATTAGGGAGGATACCAGATCTATTCTTAGCGGCCTCCCCATATTCAAGATAATAATTATCAATGTTATAACTGTTTAAAATGACTAAAATCATCGTTCCAACTCTCTTCATTAAAGAACGAACATACTATTTTATCTTATTTATATATTCATAAAGTAAAATTATAGAAATAATAATGAGATGTCGATATCTCATACACTTAGGGAATTAAAATTCATGGAAAACTACATTGATATTTATGAAATTCCACATAACAACATTATTATTTATCAAAATTCGGCTACCCTACCCCATGAATGTAATTTTACTTTTAGTGGTGACACTTTACGGCATCACCATTACATACACTATCAATGATTTTCATGTATTCCTTTTTCATTTTTTAGATTATATAAAAAGTGACTTTTTAGTGTAAGTGAGGTAGACCATGTATGTACAGAGTGGGAAACTTAATGATGTTTGGTTTACATAAGATGAAAATAATTTGGGCTACTGATGCATCAATTCACATGTGGTTTCTGATTGAAATATGGGATAGGTTCCAAGCTTTATTATCTTTGGATGTATCCACAGGGATGTGAATAGGGGGTAAATGAACATAGTACGAATTTTTAATGATGATATAATGTTAGGTGTACCGAAAATAGTTTTGTATCAATTATTTTCCTTTGGTTTTGGAATGCTCCAATTGTTTCTTTAGGCTTGGTGAAATGGTCATATAGGATAGGCATGACCAATGTCTCGACCTTGTGAGAAAAATGTTCTTGATATGTGAATTGTTAGAGTCATAAGCATGTTATGTGGATGGATAACACATGTTTGTGTGAAGGTAGAGTTCTAATTGAATGTTAAAAACATTACTGGGTGGTGAAGTGATGTATTTTCTGTCTTATATATTGACCATTATGGGGGCATACATTTGAGGTAATTTAGTTATGATAGTAGATATGAGTAGGTTGGGAAATGATATAGTTTTTAATCAATTAAATCACATATTTCACTTATCCTAGATATGAATGTTCCCAATATATATACATCATATAGAGTATTATGAGATATATTTTTACATACACCAACTATCTGAATTCATTTTGTAGTTTAATGGAATTTTTCCCCGGTTCTACACTCATGGAGATGTATAGGTGAGGATGTATAGTGGGATGATCTCAATTGAATTTTTTTTGTAATGTCCATGTGATGGCCTTTATGTTACGAAATATAGGTGGTTTTATTCATGGATTCTAGGAACATGTGATCTTATCAATCTGTGTTGTCACTCAAATGAGAAATAGATTACCACATCCAATTCACGGGATCATTTATTAGAGTTTGGTCTATGAATATTGATGTAACATGAGTGAGGTGGTCACAAATACACTCATATAGTTGGGAGTGATGTGTTGGTCTTGGAGGTGTGTCCCTCATTCAAGAAGGGTCTCATGTGTGTATAACTAGCTATGTATTGATCTTGATGGGTTTTTTATGCAAGTGAAGAACTAATGATGTTTGTTCTAAAATTAAATAAGTATTTCTAAAAGTAAATTAGTTTTGGTGGATGTATGATTCAATAATGTCCATCGTATTAGGGTTTTTTTTAAATTAATATAATGTAATTATGTTGGAGGTGTTTTTATGTTTATGGTAATTTAAGTTGGTGGTTTTGGTTAGTGTAGTATCCGACAGTGGAATCTCACTGTTATTCAATTAAGGAACCAAGTGGATGTGTCTTGGTGAACATGGAATACCAATTGACATGAATTCCTTTTCATCATGTTAGGTACAAATGTATATACTATTTGAGACAAGGGATTTTGGGATGACTTGATAATGATTTTTTGACTTGGGTTAGTGTATGATGTTGGGTTGAGAACTAGTGTACAACAACTGATGAGTTGTTTTGGAAATAGAAAATGTGATTTAGAAGTTGTGTCGGGAATATGAAGAAAAGATGGTTCATTTCTATTATGTGTATAAACATAACGAATACGTTGAATCTAGTTTCTATTCAATGGAATGAACAAGTGAAAATATTAATTATCATTTGCATTAATGTTTGTTATGTTTAATGTTAACCATTCATATTTTTATTTAAGAGCATGATATAGATTTTATAATGGCGATTTATAATGATGTATGTGACATGAATCAGATGATTTTGGTTATATGTATATCCTTCTGGTGTATAGAACCTAAAATTATATTAATGACCATAAAATATCTAAAATTAATATTTTGGTGAGATGTGGTCGGGTAAGAACCATATTGGTGTTCTATTACTATTAACGGGAATTGGATAAGGCTGATTTTAGTTGATTAATTTTAATTTGAGGTTGTTCAATGATTGTATTTTAGGAATTCCAAAATTGAATGGGGTATTTGGAAAAATTTGGATATTGATATAGGTCATGTGGTGAAGAGGGATGGCTACCAGGATTTCTCATAGATGATATATATTATGGTGCGAGGTTGTTAGATCTAGTGTCCTTAATGGTTTAAAATTTATGAAGTATTTTTTTGTTTTTTATGGGATGTTTCAAATTTTTGAATAAGAATAATAGTAAAAATTAAAGATTAATATTGTTTAATAGTGTGTTTTTTTATGTGGAATGATGCACGAAAGGTTTCCAGGGTGTTCAGATGAACCTTGGAGGCTTCAAGTTATGTTTTTTTATTTTTTTCTTGATAGGGTTCATGGTTTGGCTGGAATATTTTTATTGTGAAAACATGAAAAACCAAGAAATTTATAGGATTTATAGTTCATTTTTAACTAATCATGATTGAGTTTGGTGGTTATAAGTTATTTTGGGGGTAAATTACGAGACCCAAAATTGGAACACATATGTGGTGTTGGAGTGCATGAGTCGTGTAATATGGTCTGATCATGTGTTTTGACATGTCACACACCATTATAAAATGGTTAAGTAGTGAAAATAGTGTGTTCATAGTTTGTATAAATATATGGCCTAACCATGAATGGATTTTGAGATTAACAATGGTGGGTGTACAGTTGTTTCATGGTTTGGATAACCATGCGACTAAATTTTGAGGCTTCCTAGAACATCACCAAAAGGGGGGGATTTTACGAAAATCCCACTTGTGTTTTTTATCCCTTATAACCCTTTATGCCTGATTTATTGCACACAAACCATGGCCTCCAAACCCTATTACTCTATCTCTTTCCTCTGGTTTGGGATACAGCAATTGAAATTCCTTTAAAATTTTAATTATGTATTATCCAAAGATTGATTCCTTTATTCATGTTCTCGAATATCTATAATTTTGTAGTTTTGTAGTTCACGTTTTCTATTTATCACAATTTTGTATGGTAGTATCATCTATTTCTAAAAGGTATACTAGTTTTCTTATTAATATGAGGCTCTGAGATGATTTTTTCATGTCATTGGGGAAGTTTCCATGAAGAATTAGAATGTACTGATTTTTTATTATGTTTTCTATTCTTTATTAATGTAAATTAATTTTTAAAAGCAATAACCTATAAAGTGTTTTTTCATAAATGGTGTAGAGAGTTTATTTTAGATCACATATAATTCATTGACAACTATTTAATAGAGTAGATGAAATATTTTATTACATTGGTATGATCACATGAAATAGAATCCCAATGTACCGATCAATTTAATACTCTTGGAAATACTAGATACAAACATAAGTTTTACATTACATATTGTAAATAAAAATAACATATTATCCCATATGAAAACTCTCATATCCATTATACAATACCTACAAGTCAATCATAATATACAATATCGCATCCTATGGATAAATGAATCATAAGAATGGGTTGATCTCGGATGATAAGTAAGGATAAACAGTTTTAAAGAATCTATCAAAAATTGGCAATAACAATTAAGGCAGGGTATAAAACTAAATCACAATCCTTTAATTCATAATATTCAGAATAATATCGTAATAAAAATTCAAATAATTCTATTTAAACATTCACATGGATATTCTACTAGTGGAATAGCCACCTGTAAAATTAATCAACTAACAAGGAAATTAATAACGTGTAACCTCATAACCATACTGTCAAGGCCTCCTGAAAATAACCTAAATAAAAATTCCTTCATGGCCTCATAAAAGACACTAATTATTTATTAGGATACCTACCAATGTATCTAGGGGCTATAGTGTCCCCATACATCAATTAATACGTCTAACTCATTCTTCATATGAAAAGGGTGTATCATATCATAAACATTCATATTAACACTATCATAAAAAATGTACATACTTTAACTATAAACCATGAATGGTATAAAAATAGATTATCCATAGTCAAAAATATCATAAAACCATTAAAATAATATTGAAGTTTATATCATAATAAATCAACCTCAATCAAGAATAAAATCTAACAAAGGATGTTGACAGAGATGAAAATAATGTAATAAACTCACTAACACCCTTTGAGAGAAATATACCTTTTAACATTGAAATTATTTTAATGATACACAATTATAAAAGAAATAATATCTTACAAAATAAACCTGAAATCTTATAAGGAATGAATTAAAATGTTAAGGCGCCATAATGGTGGAAAATAACTGCTCCCACCATATGAGATAAATAAAACTTTCCATAAATAATTTTTTCAAAGGTCATAATATACCACATTTGGAAGAAGATGGAAAGATTACTTTCAAAAAAATTTATAAAAATTAAATCATGGTTGAAAATGAAATGAAACAATTACAAATAATATTTTGAAATTCATTTTAAGAAACATGGACATGGATGATTAATATGTCCCAATAGATACTTATGTATAAAAAATCTCATAAAATAAAGAAATTGTAATATTAACCCTGACCTAATACCTATTTTTAGTAGAGGGTGTGTTAAACTATTGTATAATTGTTAATAGAAGTTATTAAATTATAATTGACCCATTTTTATATTTATTATAACATATATGGTTATTTTAAGTAGGTGTATTAATAATATTTCGGCTGTACTTTTCTTTCGTGGGTTAACTGCTTCATTTTCCCATTCCTATTTTATCATTTAAGTAATGATTTTTATGAATATGATGTATTTTATTCATATCCATAATGATATATTAATAATAATAATTATTTTTACGCATATTATAAAATTTATAATCATTATTGAATGGTTAATCTGGAGAATGAATTTCACCACAACATGGAGATGAAAGATTATAGGTACGCACCAACGATGGTATCATTCCCCAAATAGATAAATGGTATATTATATGATGATATATTAATTAAAAATAATAATAATAATTTTATAGTAATTATTTATAACCATTATAATCATAATTATTCCGAACCAAAAATATAGTTTTGAATAACAAATTACAACACGACCTGGAGGTGTTAAGCCGTACGTATGCATGAATGGAGATATTGTTATTATTAGTATGTATAAAAGATGAATTATGGTTGTATTATAATCATAATAACATCATGAAATTTATATGATAATGGATTTGATACTTATTTATAAAAACAATATAAGAAGTGTAAGTAGAATATTAAAATAAATTTAAGGGAATTGGTAAAACAATTACATCTTGATTGAGCATCTCCTTTTGATTTTCATAAAAGAACTAATTGGGATGGTTTTATACCCAAAGTAAGTAATCTAGGATCAATTTTTGGGATTTTATAGGATTATTGGTGAGGATTTTTAAGGGGAAAATGGGATTTAGAAGTGTGAATTAAAGAGAAGGAGAAGTGACCTTTTAAAAGAGATGTGTGAAGCCCTTTTGGAAAATATTAGATAACTAATTTCTTATAAATTGATTTTAAAATTAAAATAGATAAAAGGTGAGTTATTTCTACGCTAATATGAGGATGTGTTAAAATACTCACAAAAAAGATTTTAATAATGATTAGGTTAAACATATAACCATATAATTTGGGTTTAACCCTTACATAAATAGGTTAACTCTTAGCATGTCTAGTTGTCTTTAAAACTACAGGATTAATATAGTTATTATAAAATAGAACCCCAATTGGAACATTAATGAACTATTTATCACTATCCATGTTAGTATATTAAACATGACATTTTTATGAATTTTATAACATTTAATAAAATATAATTGATTTCCAAGTATCATTTATGTCAACTTTGACACTATTAAATATTTTTATTTTTACAAATATCAAAAAATCATGACACCATCAAAACAATACATCATATATCTCTCAAAAATGTATAAGTTTTATAAATAATTAGCGAATATTATTAATTATGTAAAATTATATTTTTTTTAATATTTCTAAAATCATTTAATTAATATCTCAATGAATAAAACAATTGTTGCACCATCAATAATTTACCATTTAATTAAACTATTTAATGACAAAAAATTATAATTAAACTATAATGATATATATAAATTTCATATATTTCAAAAAATATATTTATAGTAAATCATATAACCTTTTTTACCTCGTATTAAAAATAATAACTTTATTAAAATTTTGATATGACCTTTTTAACTAATATTTTAATAAATTATAATAAATGTCCTCACCTAACATAAGTGTCTGAAAAAGGATAATATTTTCGACCTAAAGAAAAATTTGGAATAAAAATAATTATCCAGTGAAATTAGACAAAATGTTAGGGTAATATTATATTATTATAATAATATTTTTACCATTAATGAAACTATTTCTCCTAAACTGTGGTAAATAAAATTCAAAAGATAATATTCATAAAAAATGGATTTTATCCTATTAGATGAAAATTTTTATACTAATAACAATTTTTTTACATTTATCAAAATTCAATCCACAAAATTTGTAAAATTATGTTTAATGCTAATCCAAATTTGTGGTTAAAATGTGGGTAAACGTGTCATTCAAATGTTTAATAATTTTATTATCTAATTTTATTATAAAAATGATTAATATGTAAAAAATTATATTAATATAATTTTTATTTATCTATTGTTAATTTAAATTATATATAATATAAAAAAATTATTAAAATGAAAAAGTCAGTTTTCTAATAATAATGAAGTATTTTCCACTATTCCTAAAAAATTGAAACCTTTTAGAAAAATAGGAAAAATTCACTATAAGATAGCTATGATATTATGAATTAAAAAATGTTGTCTATTTTAAAAAATAAAATTTATAAATTTCATAATTTGGTTAATACTAATCATAACATCTTTTTTAAATATCTAGTTTGATAAATCATGGTGCACTAGAACTCAGTGTTGCTCGCAGCACAAGGAAATGACTTATATAAAACAAATCATACTACGGATGCTTATGGTGTTACATTTTTTCCTCCTTCAAATTTTTCCATCCTTAAAATTTCTAGAATTTCATTTCATAAAAGGATACATGTTGTTATTCATCATATATTCCTCAGGTTCCCACATCACCTCTTCCATTTTATGGTTTATCCAAATATGTATTTCTAGAAGAGTCATATAATTTACCAAAACAAGTTCTCTAGATTCATGAATCCTGATAAGAACATCATAGAAACACAAAATGGGTTTTATTTCTATTCATTCATTGGTGAGTACACGTGTGGGTCTTGTATGCATTTCTATACGAGTGATACATGGAACGCATCGTGAATGTTGAATATATGTGAAATAATTACAAAATGATAAGCTAAAACTCCAATTAATTCAAGAAGATAAAAAAAAACTTTTATGTACCTGGTACATAATTTACCCATCTATCCAAATCATATAACACATTTATTTGGAATAAATTCAATAAATCATTATCTCCCACTTGAAATTATAAATCCATAATTCGGTTATCGATATTTCCC
This sequence comes from Viscum album, assembly GCA_963277665.1. Classification (NCBI taxonomy): domain Eukaryota; kingdom Viridiplantae; phylum Streptophyta; class Magnoliopsida; order Santalales; family Viscaceae; genus Viscum; species Viscum album. The sequence continues at coordinate 1,349,222,683 of OY728150.1, read as the reverse complement.
TTTTGTTTATATTGATTTATTTTCAAATAGTTATGAATAGTCTATACCTTTTTCATCATTTCCTAAAATATTTATATGCCTATGAGATTACATTTAACAACATCATCTCAACAAGTCGGTGTATAACATATCATTCCATATAACGCTTTATATGGTGCCATATGAATACGTGAATGAAAGATATTATTAATGGAAAAATTTTCTAGAGGGAAATATTGTCTGTAAATACCATGAATGTTAAATGACCAGGATATCAAAATGTCTTATAAGGTTTTAATATTCAATTTTTAAGGTACCATTTTTAAGGTTGTTGGGTAGTGATAAAACAAAGATCGTCATCTAGCGAATTTTGAAGCCTTTACATAATTGTGATGTAATATGGTGAACACGATGAGAATCAATCCATAGGGGTACACCATTTTGTTTTATAACTTCATTAAAATATCCACATTCTAAATCTACAACTGTAAAATCATATCTTATAGTAAAAAATGTGATTATTTGGCATGAAAGTAAATAATAACCCATATAACATCAATTATGCTAGGAGTCTTTGGTAGCCCCATGATAAAATCTATTATAATATCATCCCTTTCTACATTTTTATAAGAAGAGGTTACATTAATACTCATGGAAGTTTCCTTCTTGCCTTCACCCATTGAAAAACCAAACATCTCAAAAAATAAATTTCAATGTTCCTCTTCATTTGTTCCCACTGAAAATGATATTTTAAATCTATATACATCATAGATCCACTACAGTGTGTAGAGAAATTTTAGCTATATTAGTCATCCAATAATTCTATTTTTAGAATAGTTATAGCTACAACACAAAGCCTCTTCGCAAATATCAAAATAAAATCTTCAAATAAGAATTCAATTAGTCTTCCATCATTAGAAAAATTAATTTTATTTTGAAACTCCTTGTCAACATATTGATAACATTTAATCATATGTAGTATACATTATTTGGAAAATATTTCAAAAATTAGGGATGTTTTACCATAAATGATATTTCCAAAATACATATTTACTTGATCTATAAGCATATAAAGAATTTTGCCTCTTATCGTGTTCAGTAATCTATGATAATTTCTACTCAAAGATTCCACCAACTTATTTTCCATTCCAGGGGGTTGTGTATTGTTCCATCATAATCATTGAGTAGCTCAAGGAAACCCCTTTGTCTCATATTGAGTTATTTTTGTGAGAAAATATTTTTAAAAATATTGTGATCAATATATATTTTATATATTTCACCATAGAGATTATTTTCCACATCATCAAGTCAAATATTACTACTTCTAACTCAATATCAAGAGTTTGGAGTTTTTTTAGTGAATTATTAATTTTTATTATGCTTAATAAATAACCCTATCATTCTGCATAGGGACAGAACTATGTCTTATCCTTGATGCATCACTATAGACCACAAACCCATCATTCTAATATGGTAATTTCAAGAGATATTAATTAACTAATCATCCATTCAATAATTCAAAACTATTTCTACTATTTTGTATAATCAAAAAATTAACCCCTTTAATTATGATCATTGTTAAAAGTTTTTCCAATTATAGAAAATTCTAGAAGAAACACATAGAGTAACATAGTATTATAATAAAACAACATAGATTGGTTATAATCATTGGTGTTGGATATTCATATATTGAAATTTTCATTAAAGGATAAAAAGTGATTCCATCATTCAAGAGAATATGGCCAATAAAGTAATTTTTTATTCCATAATTCACACTTTATAAACATCTCAAATAGCTCATTTCTTCTAAGATCCTTTAGAAAAATCTGTATGTTGTTCTCATGATCAACGCAACATTAAGGGTATACTAATATATCATCAATAAATACTACGAAAAAATCATCATGTTATTCCTTGAACATTATATTAATTGTATCAATTAATATATAGGGTGCATTTGTTAGTACAGGTTGCATTACCTTAAACCCTTAAAATCCATACCAGGTTTGGAATTTTGTATTTAGAATATTCCCTATCTTTTAACACAACTGATGATATCTAGAACACATGTGAAGCTTAAAAATAATAAGCTTTATGATTTTGATCAAACAAAACAACAATGTGAGGAAGATGATACATTTTATTTATTTTAATATCATTGTATTCTATATAGTCATTGCATAACCTCATATATCTATGATTATTCATAACAAAAAGATCTAGGGATCCCAAAGGATAAAAATTATGTAAAATAAATCACTTATTAAAAAACTCCTCTATTTGTTTCTTTATCTCGAATAATTACACAATGGTTAATGTATAGGATGTTCTTGATACTGGACTTGAATTATAAATTCTGTCAATGGTCAACTAAACTTCCCACTCTGGTGGATGTCCAGGAAAATTCTATAGAATTACATAAATATATTATCATAAAATAAGTATATCCTTAATTTGAATATTCCGTTATTTATCCCTAGATGTTATTTTCAATCCCTTCACATGAATCACATTCAGTAAATCTATTGGGGGTGGGATTTGATAGGTATCAGGTGATGATATTTTTTTATAATGATATTGAATTCAAGAGGTCCCTTATAAATAAAAACATCTTTATTTATAAAAAAGATTTTATATAAAATTTTGATAGTAAATAAATATTGAGGATAATATCAAATTCAACCATATGTATGATGATAAAGTTAGTAGATAAATAATGTTTATATACCATAATGGGAATTTCCTAAAACATCATTGTGGAAATGAAATTTTCCTTTTTGATTTTACTAGAAAATAACATGTAAATGTGAATTGGAAATATCTAATTTATAATCTAATATCGGAAGATATAGAGTAATTCGATGATCGAAAATCCAAAAAATATTTGTCTAAATTTGAGGAAACATTTGATGTATCTTCCAACACATCATTATGAACATCTTCCACAACAGTTGAGATCACCGAAAAATTGTCCTTTCTCTCTTCTCCATTTTTTGGAGATAGTTTCTTTGACTCCTCATAAAATAATTTTCATAGGGTTACATATCATTATAATTGTATCATTGAACATTGATATATTCTTTCATTCCCTTAAAATAAAATTCTGGGCGGCCTTTTTATCCGCACATATAAAAACTTACATCCCATTTAGGCAAGTATTGGTGTGCTTCATCCAACAATTATTACAGGGTGGAATGTAAGATTTTTCAATTCTTACCCTTATTTCATTTTCTAGAATGTTAAGCGGCCCTATTATTCACATCCATTACATTAAATTTTTAAGAATAAGATAATTCCTTTTCTGTTTTGATAACACCTAAGACTATATTTTCGTATGACGATAATGATAGTGAGACCAAAGCCCCTCTATGGAATGGTTTTAAATCATAAAATAATAAATCAATCATATTTATTGGGATACATTTTTAGTCTACAACATTATGTGCTATCCTTGTGATATTATCCTCATACGTTTAAATAGTCTAATATTTTTATTGACTCTAACTTAGATGTATCCTTACCATATCAACTTACTAATTATGAATAAATTATTTTTTCATAGAAATGTTCATTAAACTCCCACCATTCCATATTTTCTACTTCTTCATCCTTATTCATATTTTTAATTCCTGACCACCATGTATTTGCATATCCTATGATATAATAAACTACAATGAACACTTTATATCTTTCACTACACCCCAAAGAAACAAAAAAAATCACTGTGGAACTAATCCATAACACAGTTATAAAATGGATTTTTATTCCCGTTGATGGTTGGAGGTTTTTATATCATGAAGAGATCTAACAAAGATCCTATGAGTTGTGGATCATGGTTATATATACAGTTAAGTTTATTGATCATAACCTGATTCAACTTTACCATTATGGTTATAAGTTGTTCAACTCCATTGGTATCACTAGCTCCACTATCATTATATTCAATTAGAGGGAAATCCCTATATGGATTATGTGTGTTCAAATGATTTCTATTACATCCACTAAGGATGTAACACCCCCGGTGAATAAAGAATATGACATTTTTATATTTCTCCATATTTGTGAATAAAATATTAATATGAATTTAAAGGGGATGCTATGCTCGATGGCGTACCCAACACGTAACAACGAGTTTCTTGGGAATCTTACGTTGCACTCTAATAATAAAATAATATTATTTTAAATGGTAGTTAACATGTAGCCGTTGTATTGGCGAGAATCGATAGAAATAACTAAAATATGATTATATATGTTTTTAAATGTTTTTACATTTATCCAATAAAAGATAAAAGATTAAAATAAGGAATGATTTCAATTTTAGGCATATATGCCCTAGTTTTCACTAAAGGCTCACTTATCGCCTTTTGATGGGGAACCGTCATTAAATATAGTTTTGTTCACTCTTGAAAATTTTATTGGACCAAATAAAACTCTTCTTAAGAATCATGACATCAAAATTTACTCTGTGTAAATTTTTGGTATCTTTCTGATAAAGTTCATTTTTTTAATGAATAGTGTAAAATGTTGTATTTTAATTCAAAACCCCTTTTTAATCTAATTTATTTATATGATTAGATTATATTTTTATTTTTTTTAAAGTGAAATTAGAATATATTTTTACCATTAAAACCAATAGTGGTTGTTGGAATTAATTTCACATTGAAATCAGACTTAAAATAGAGTCAATCTTTTGATACTTATTGTTTCATAAAAACACGCTATTTGCTCTGACAGCGGGAATTAATTATTAAATTAATTAATGTGACTTATATTTTTTGAATTTTGTAAAATATAAATCATTTTTGAATTCGTAATATCAAATATAGCTTACGGTGAATGTTTGGGATTTTTCTGAAAAACTTCAATTTTTTATGAATTGTGAAACCACTAAGTGGTACTTATAAAAACTTATTTTTCAGTTTAAATGAAATTTTGCCATCTTTGTGTTTTTAATTTCAAAAATCCGACATACATGGTTTTCATTAAGAAGTAAAATATGGTTCAATGGGATAAAAATATTTTTTGGGTGAATAGTAACTTATTAAGTTTTTAATCACGATTAGAGGTAATTAGTGTAGTTTAAGGTAAAAATAATGTTTTAATAATACTAGATGAGCTTGACACATGTCCTAACCACATTTGATGTGTCATGGCCGACCAAGACAACCCATGGGTCAACTTGGGGACCCCATGAAGCCACTTTGGTTGGGAAATGACATAAATAACTTTTTATTTAATGTTAAAGTAAAAATGACACAAACATGAAATGTTTTACTAACACAATTTTAACATGGGGTTATACAAGTCATAATTCTGACTATAAATAATCATTGGAAAGATAAAAAGATTTCCTACATCATAGTAGTTTTTTATAATTTTTAGACATTAAATAAATTAAATTATTTACGACATCATGATGATGCTGCGATGACCTCATTATTTAACGATTTAAATAAAATGGAATGATAATGTAATATCTAAGACCTAAACATGTCAAAAACCTATTGTATGAGTGGATTTATAACCCTTATCCCCTTATCCTAGATATAAATAATTTTGGGTCCTTTAAAATCTGAAACGCTTTTGAAAATAAAGTAACATTTTGTAACTTTACATGAGTGCCCCTCCTCTCCTCTTATAAAAGCCCCCCACCTCTACCTCCTTACCCAAACTCCCAAAGAATTTGGCTCGGCCAACACCTGCCCATTTTGTCTCTACACTTCCCTCTTTTACTCCTTGAAGCCTCACTTTGGGCAGAAGTCTTACCAAGGAAGCCTTTGAGCTCAAACCAAAGAGAGTTACCCGATTTTAAGGTAATGTCTTCACTTGAGTCATTTTTTTTCTTCCAACCCCATAAACTCATTTTATTCATTTATTTTATAACAAATCCAGTATCTTAAATATACTAGGATGTGTTTATAAGAAGTATTAGAGCTACAATTACATACACCTACATCTAATGGTTAAAGAACATACTGTTTCTGTGGATAGCGAATTTCTGCCTCACGAAACGATGATTGTTCAACATTCTTCTAACACCTTCAATGGTGAACATTAAGATGAAACTATATTTATATATGATATATAATATGTTTATGTTTTAATTAATATTCTGTATTTTTCATTTATTTCATACCTTTATGGTTTCCATTATGGGTAAACGCGATATCTTCATTTAAGGATGTGCGCACTACTGCCCCCTCAAAGTGATTTGATTCGTTATTACCATATGTGGTACGTATAAAGGGTATATTTAATGATATAATATATTATACCATACTGGAATTAAAATACTATTATGTATCATTATGTTTTAATTCTATTAAATATGAAATAGAAATGGAAGTAGCGTTCATGCGTACGTACGGCTTAACGTCTCCATGAACGGTACATTTCATTTCTTATCTCAAAATGGTATGTACTATTATAAGTACATATATATAATGGATATATATGTAATATATTACATCTAAATTATGGATATAAATCTGTAATTATAACATATATATATATATATCTCATTTTTTTAATTCCATTAATATGAAAACAAAGAAAGTAGCGTTCATGCGTACGTACGGCCTACCGTCTCCATGAATGGTGCTTTTCATTTTTTTATCTCCAAATGATATGGAATAGTATAAAATGAATATTTACTGGATATATATGATATTTTAACCATTAATACTATTCTGGAAATTATTTACTTATAACTACATGATCAATCTTTTTTCAAACAAGTTCATTTTTGACTCATGTACTAAACATCGGTAAAAATGTCTGATATGAACTAACATTATTAAACAATTATTATAACATTATAATATGTGATCTGAACTGAATAATAATCTCTAAAGGAGTTACTTGGTCAATTATTAATTGACCAAAGTTTATTATTAAGGAATATAAAGAAACGAACAAGACAAGTTGGATTTGAGGTAAGGGATCCTACTCCATTCTTTCTTTTTAAGTACACTCTTTTATGTCATTCCTTTTAAAGCTCATATTTCTTGTTATTGGGATGCTATTTTTTTATTAATATTACTTAAATTTTTATGTTCATGTGATGAGAGACCCTATTCTCTCTCATCAATCCATTTTGGAAGTTTTGAGCGGCGCCGTTAGGCTGCCAAATTTTCGTAAGAGATCTAACCTCTCTCTTTCTTTTTAAGTACTATCCTTTATGTCACTTCTTTTAAGCTACTCTTTGTTATGTTGGGGGATGTTCTTTTATATTCCTCTTTCTATAAACTTTATGTTAATATGATGAGATACCTTATTTTACCTCATCAATCCATTTTTATAAGTTTTATGTGGCGTCGTTAGGAAACTGAGTTTTCGTAAGGGATTTTTCATCTCACTTTTATTCCCGTGAGATTTATGCTACATTTGCCACAATTTCCTTTGGGTGGTGTATGTAGTACCCATTATTATACTATTTGTGTAATATTCTTTCATTTATAAGTATTTACATCAATGTTGTATTGTCCTTCTTTCATGTGGTGTATGTTTTGAAAGATACCCAAGTCGGTAAGGGAACCTTTCACCCTCCTCTTTTTAAAAGACTTCTTTTATTGGGTCATTTAACTTTCATATTGTTATGTTGGGATATGTTATCATATATCCTTATTGATGTAAATTTTATGTCTAAGTGATGAGATACACCTTTTATCCCTCATCAACTCATTTTGATGTGGCGCCGTTAGGCTGTCAAGGAAACTTCTTAACCCAATTTCAATTTCTTTGGGTTCAACATATAGTTATTGAATAGGTCATCTTTTGATTATGTGTGAATGACCTTTGATTATTTTACACTTAATATCAAATTATATTTTGTGTATTCTTTTGTCCCACATAATTATGTAATTGATTTATCCTTAAACCAAGGATACCATCTTAGTATGGGAATTCGTCTCTATCTCCTTTCATTGAGGCATATTTTATTTTATACACAACCTTCTTTTATATGGTGTATAAAACCCTTTTAAGTTTACGTTTATCCAAAATGAATCTTTCTTTATACGAAGCATTTTACTAAACGACAAAAGGGAATGTTTTTTTCTCACACGTATGCAGCGACAATGACTTCTCCGCTGCCGTGACCATTATTTGAGTTTCGGTTTCCTCTATAAGCCATTCCTTCTTTTTAAAAGAAAAATAAATACCATGTTTTACTTTTCTTTTAATATGGTATTGAAAATGATTTTCATAATGTTTTTATATCAATGTATTATATTTATATCTTGTGATTGAAAGGTGGAAATGTTATGTTTCCTTTATGAATGTTTTATGTGATACGATTATGTTGAGGTTCTTGGGCATTATTATGAAGACGGGTGGTTTCGTGATAAACTAAGGGTGGGTGAGCCTGATATAGCTCTCCAATGCATTGGGTAACGTGATGGAGTGAAACGTTAAGGTTTTTCTGAATAGATTTAGGGAAATATACTGTGATGGGTATTCCAAATGTAACCAAGATGGTTACTCCCTACGTAAGAATGTTATGAATTCCTCAAGTTACCTTTTATGTCTTATGATTTCTATGATTTATTCTTGATTTGATGAGGTATGTTAAAGTGCCTATGTTTTATGGGTAATGTATGATTTCATTCTTATGTATATATGAAATCATGTTTCCTTTCCATATTTTTTATAACCCTTACTGAGCTTTTTATGCTCATCCCAAGTTTTTGAAATGTTTTTCACAGGTCAAGGGAAAGGTACATGATTTGATGATAGTGTCAAGGATTTTTCAAGAAAGAATCCACATTTTATTTTAAATATGTTTCCATTGATGGGAAGAATGAATACTGTCTTTTATGTAACCACATTGTTTATGTGTGGAATGTAATGCAAGTTTCATGATCTAATTCTCTAAAACTCTAAACCTGAAAAGATCTTCAATGTGTAATGTTGTAATAACTCAAGATTAAGTAAGGTTTAAGTCTGGGGCCTTATAGTTGGTATCAAAGGTCAGTTTAGATAACTTTAGAGTTTAGGGTATTCTCTATGCATAAGTGACAGTACCATAATGGACAGGATTTCAGAAAGAGTCCTAGTTTTAGATAAAGTGAATGAGTAAGTATATATTAGTGGTTATCTCCCTCATTTGTACATGATGGTTTTGTTGATATACTCACACTGACATTCCTGTTTTTAGTGAAATGATGAATCTAGCAGGCACCAAAGAGAAAACAAGTTTGAAGGAAACTGTGGTGGTTCTCTGATTAAGATACTGGATGAAATGGGGGATTTAATGAGGAATATCACGGTTGTTCTAAACCAACTATCAAGGAGTCATGATCAACCACTTGAACCTTGGTATTTTCTATAATGAATCATGTACGAGATAACCAAATCGATGTGGAATTTTAGGTAATAATTATAAAGGTAACAATTAGAGTTTATATGATCTTTACTTTTGAGGTAATTATGGGTTATTATATGATATGATGGAATAAGAAGGCATGAGATAAACATGAGGAATATGTTATATTTATTTTTTATGAATTTATCTATTTATGAGGAATGTTATAAAATTATATAGTTTTTTAAAAGGGACAACACACAGACCGTGTGACAACCCGTCGCGTCGGACGAAGCTGCGGGAATCGAACCCACAACCAAAGTGCAACTGGTATTTATCGCCTACCAATGGACAACATGAAGTCCCTGGTTAGTTTGACCGATTATTTTTAGTTAGATGATTTTATGAATTAAGAGTAAGTTCATTTTGGGTTATTTATGAAAATGATTAACCTATCATGGAGGATATGTGATTAGATTAATTACTTTTCAATACGAGACTTTTGGAGCAACTGATGTTGTTTGGAGATAAATGTTACGATTTAACTTGGAAGACTATGTGACTAAATACTTCAAATATTTGGGTTTCAATCCTAGATTGGTTTACTTTGAAGAAAATTATGGAAAAATTGGTTATCAAATGGTCCTCGTTGAACTTTGGGTTTTTTTGGACAAATTTTGATATGAAGAATTGATTTTCTTTTTATAAAGGGTTATCCTTTTCTAGATTATCTGATATTGTAGTAAACTTTTTAGTTTTACTTTTGGTTAAGGATTGAAGACATGGGAAATGTATAGTTCTTTTTTTGTGTACTAGGTTCTCCTCTAGAAGTTGTTTATAGTACTCTTAATGCGAACAAATCTTCCTAAATACTCTTCTTTTGGAGAAAGTATGAGTCTGTGTGAGAAATCTAGTAAAAGTTGAAAGTCAACATGACAAGTATGTATGTTTCCTTATGTTTTATTTATGCTCAAAAATAAATTCCTCAATAAAAAGTAACTTAAAACAAATATGTTGTCTATTAACTTTTCCTACTGAGGAACCCAACACCGTTTAACCCATCACAAGTTTGTTATTTTCTTATTGTTAACTTTCTCCTAAACATGATTTCTATCACTCTCCATCAGAACTTGACCCTATGTTTTCTCCTCCATGTCCATGTTTTCCTACATGGAATCCTAGTATGGGTTAACTTGGGTGACCTCTATACTTATCTTTCTTTATTTTAAAGTGATTGTTTTTCCGACTCTTGTTTCGATGTGGGATTTTCAATGAAGTTTCCGAGCCCAATTTTAAAATTGTGAGGACGCAATTCCCAAAAGGGGGGAAGGATGTAACACCCCAGGTGAATAAATAATATGACATTTTTATATTTATCCATATTTGTGAATAAAAAATTAATATGACTTTAAAGGGGACGCTATGCTCGATGGCGTACCCAACACTCAATAACGAGTTTCTTGGGAATCTTACGTTGCACTCTAATAATAAAATAATATTATTTTAAATGGTAGTTAACATGTAGCCGTTATATTGGTGGGAATGGATATAAATAACTAAAATATTATTATATATGTTTTTAAATGTTTTTACATTTATCCAATAAAAGATAAAGGCTTAAAATACTGAAAGAATTCAATTTTAGGCGTATATGCCCTAGTTTTCACTAAAGGCTCACTTATCGTCGTTTGATGGAGAACCGTCATTAATTATAGTTCTTTTCACACTTAAACATTCTATTGGACCATATAAAACTCTTCCTAAGAATCACGACATCAAAATTTACTTTGTGTAAATTTTTGGTATCTTTCCGATAAAGTTCATTTTTTAATGAATAGTGTGAAATGTTATATTTTAATTCAAAAAAACTTTTTAATATAATTTATTTATATGATTAGATTATATTTTGAATTGGTTTTAAAGTGAAATTAGAGTATATTTTTACCATTAAATCCAATAGTGGTCGTTGGAATTAATTTCACTTTGATATCGGAATTAAACTAGAGTCAATCTTTCGATACATATTATTTCATAAAAACACACTATTTGCTCTGACAGTGGGAATTAATTATTAAATTAATTAATGTGAAATATATGTTTTGAATTTTGTAAAATAGAATTCATTTTTGAATTTGGAATATAAAATATAACTTAGGGTGAATTTTTGGGATTTTTCTGAAAAACATCAATTTTTGATAAATAGTGAAACCACTAAGTGGTACTTATAAAAACTGATTATTCCATTTAAATGAAATTTTTCCATATTTGTGTTTTGAATTTCAAAATTACTACATACATGGTTGTCATTTATAAGTAAAATGTGGTTCAATATGATAGAAATAATTTTTTGGTGAATAGTAACTTATTAAGTTTTTAATCGCGATTTGAGGTAATTAGTGTAGTTTAAGGTAAAAATAATGTTTCAATAATATTAGATGAGCTTGAAACATGTCTTAAAGTCATTGGATGTGTCGTGGCCGACCAATATAACCCATGGGTCAACTTGGGGAACCCATGAAGCCACTATGGTTGGGAAATGACATAAATAACATTTTATTTAATGTTAAAGTAAAAATGACACAAACATGAAATGTTTTACTAAAACAATTTTAACATGGGGTTATTCAGTCAGATTTTTTACTATAAATAATAATCCGAAAGATAAAAGGATTTCCTACATGATAGTACTTTTTTAATAATTTTTGGAAATTAAATAAATTAAATTCTTTATGACATAATGATGATGCAGCGATGACCTCATTATTTAACGATTTAAATAAAATTGAATGATAATGTAATATCTAAGACCTACACCTATCCAAAACCTATTGGATGAGTGTATTACGAACCCTTATCACCTTATTCTCGAAATACATCAATGTGGGACCTTTAAAATCCGAAACTCTTTTGAAAATAAATTATCATTATGTAACTTTACAAGAGTGCCCCTCCTCTCATCTTATAAAAGGCCCCCAACTCTACCTCCTTACCCACACTCCCAAAGCCTTTGGCTCGGACAACCCCTTCCCATTTTGTCTCTCCACTTACCTATTTTACTTTTTGAATCCTCACAATGGGCAGAAGTCTTCCCAAGGAAGCCTTTGAGCTCAAACCAAAGGGAGTTACCCAATTTTAAGGTAACGTCTTCACTAGAGTCATTTTGTTTTATTTTGCTTCTCCAACCCCAAAAACTCTTTTTATTCTTTTATTTTATAAAAAATCCAGTATCTTAAATATACTAGGATGTTGTTATAAGAAGGAATCGAGCTACACTTACACACCCCTACATCTAATGGTTAAAGAACATACTGTTTCTGTGGATGGCGAATTTCTACCTCACGAAACGATGATTGTTCATCATTCTTCTAACACCTTAAAAGGTGGCCATTAAGATGACACTATATTTATATATGATATATAATATTTTTATGTTTTTACTTAATCTTAAGTATTTTTAATTTATTTCATACCTTTATGGTTTCCATTATGGGAAACATGATATCTTCATTTAAGGAAGTGCGGAGTACCACCCCCTCAAAGTGATTTGATTTGTTATTACCATATGTGGTACATACAAAGTGTATATTTAATGATATTATATATGATACCATACTGGAATTAAGATACTATTATTCATCATTATGTTTTAATTCTATTAAATATTAAATATAAATGGAAGTACCGTTCATGCGTACGTACGGCTTACCGTCTCCATGAACGGTACGTTTCATTTCATATCTCAAAATGTTATGTACTATTATAAGTACATATATATAATGGATATATATGTAATATATTACATCTAAATTATGTATATCATTCTGGAATTATAACATATATATATATATATATATCATTTTGTTTTAATTCCATTAATATGACAAAAAAAGAAAGTAGCGTTCATGCGTACGTACGACCTACCGTCTCCATTAACGGTGCATTTCGTTTTTTATCTCCAAATGATATGGAATAGTATAAAATGAATATTTACTGGATATATATGATATTTTAATCATTAATACTATTCTGTAAATTATTTAATTATAACTACATGAGCAATCTTTTTTCAAACAAGTTCATTTTTTACTCATGTGCCAAACATCGGCAAAAACGTCTGATATGAACTAACTTTATTAAACAATTATTATAAAATTATAATATGTGATATTAAATGAATAATAATCTCTAAAGGAGGTACTCAGGAAATTATTAATTGACCAAAGTTTATTATTCAGTAATATAAAGAAACGAACAAGACAAGTTGGACTTGAGGTAAGGGATCCTACTCCACTCTTTCTTTTTAAGTACACTCTTTTATGTCATTAGTTTTAAAGATCATCTTTATTGTTATTGGGAAGTTATTTTATATTAATCATACTGTAATTTTTATTTTCAGGTGATGAGAGACCCTATTCTCTCTCATAAATCCATTTTAGAAGTTTTGAGTGGCGCCGTTAGGCTGCCGAATTTTCGTAAGAGATCTAACCTCTCTCTTTCTTTTTATGTACTCTCCTTTATGTCACTTCTTTTAAGATACTCTTTTTTATGTTGGGGGATGTTCTTTTATATTCATATTTCTATAAAAATTATGTTAATATGATGAGATTCCCTATTTGATCTCATCAATCCATTTTTGTAAGTTTTATGTGGTGCCGTTAGGCTTCCGAGTTTTCATAATGGATTTTTCATCTCACTTTTATTCCCGTCATATTTATGCTAAATTTTCCTAAATTTCCTTTGAGTGGTGTATGTACTGCCCATTATTCTACTCTTTGTGTAATATGCTTTCGTTTATGAGTATTTAAATCAAAGATGTATTGTCCTTCTTTCACGGGGTGTATGTTTTGAAAGATACCCAAGTCGGTAAGGGAACCTTTCACCCTCCTCTTTTTAGAAGACTTCTTTTGTTGGGTCTTTTAATTTACATATTTTTATGTTGGGATATGTTCTCATATATCCTTATTGATGTAAAATTTATGTCCAAGTGAAGAGATACACTTTTTATCTCTCATCAACTCATTTTGTTGTGGCGCCGTTAGGCTGTCAAGGGAACTTCTTACCCCAATTTCGATTTCTTTGGGTTCAATATGTAGTTATTGAATATGTCATAATTTGAATATGTGTGAATGACCTTTGATTATTTTACACTTAATATCCACTTATATTTGGTGTATTCGTTTTTTAAACATAATTATGTAATTGATTTATCCTTAAACCAAGGATATCGTCTTTGTATGGGACTTCGTCTAAATCTCCTTTCATTGAGGCATATTTTATTTTATACACAACCTTCTTTTATATGGTGTATAAACCCCTTTGAATTTTAATTTTATCCAAAAGGAATCTTTCTTTATACTAAACGTTTTACTAAACGACAAAAGGGAATGATTTTTTGTCATACTTATGCGGCGACAACGACTTCTCCGCCGCCGTGAACATTATTTGAGTTTCGGTTTCCTCAACAAGCCATACCTTCTTTTTAAAAGAAAAATAAATACCATGTTTTACTTTTCTTTTATTTTGGTATTGAAAATGGTTTTCATAATGTTTTTATATCAATGTATTGTATTGATATCTTGTGATTGAAAGGTGTAAATGTTATGTTTCCTTTATGAATGTTTTATGTGATAGGTTTATGTTGAGGTTCTTGGGCATTATTATGAAGACGGGTGGTTCCGTGATAAACTAAGGGAGGGTGAGCCCGATATAGCTCTCCAATGAATTGGGTAACAAGAAGGAGTGAAACGTTATGGTTTTTCCGATGATATTTAGGGAATATACTTTGATGGGTATTCCAAACGTAACCAAGAGGGTTACTCCCTACATAAGAATGTTATGAATGCCTCAAGTTACCTTTTATGTCTTATGATTTCTATGATTTATTCATGATTTTATTAGGTATGTTAAAGTGCCTATGTTTTATGGGTAAATTGTGATTTCATTCTTATGTATATATGAAATCATGTTTCCTTTCCATATTTTTATAACCCTTACTAAGCTTTTTATGCTCATCCCATGTTTTTGAAATGTTTTTCACAGGTTAAGGGAAATGTACATGATGTGATGATAGTGTAAGGATGTGTCAAGAATGAATACATGTTTTATTTTAAATATGTTTCCGTTGATGGGAAGAATGAATACTATCTTTTATGTAACCACTTTGTTTAAGTGTGGAATGTAATGGAAGTTTCATGATCTAAATCTCTAAAACATTAAACCTGAAAAGATCCTCAATGTGTAATCATGTAATAACTCACGATTAAGTATGGTTTATGGCTGGGGCCTTATAGTTGGTATCAAAGGTCAGTTTAGATAACTTTAGAGGTTAGGGTATTCTCTAAGCCTAAGTGACAGTACCATAATGGACAAGATTTCAGAAAGAGTCCTAGTTTTAGATAAAGTGAATGAGTAAGTATATCTTAGTGGTTATCTCCCTCATTAGTACATGATGGTTTTGTTGATATACTCACAATGACAATTCTGTTTTTAGTGAAATGATGGATCTAGAAGGAACCAAAGAGAAAACAGGTTTGAAGGAAACAGTGGTGGTTCTCTGATTAAGAGACTGGATGAAATGGGGGATTCAATGAGGAATCTCATGGTTGTTCTAAACCAACTATCAAGGAGTAATGATCAACCACTTGAACCTTGGAATGTTCTATAATGCATCACGTACGAGATGACCAAATCAATGTGGATGTTTATGTAATATTTATAAAGGTATCAATTAGAGTTTATATGATCCTTACAATTGAGGAAATTATGGGTTATTATATGATATGATGGAATAAGAAGGCATGAGATAAACTTGAGGAATATGTTATATTTATTTTTGATGAATTTATCTATTTTTGAGGAATTTTATAAAAATATATAGTTTTTGAAAAGGGACAACACGTAGACCATGTGACAACCCATCGCGTCGGACGAAGCTACGTGAATCGAACCCACAACCAAAGTACAACTAGTATTTATCGCCTACCAATGGACAGCATGAAGTCCCTGGTTAGTTTGACCAATTCTTTTTTGTTAGATGATTTAATGAATTAAGAGTAAGTTGATTTTGGCTTATTTATGAAAATGATTAACCTATCAAGGAGGATATGTGATTAGGTTAATTACATTTCAATACGAGATTTTAGGAGAAACAGATGTTGTTTGGAGATAAATGTTATGATTTGACATGGAAGAATATGTGACTAAATCCTTCAAATATTTGGTTTTCAATCTTAGATTGGATTACTTTGAAGAATTTTTTTGGAAAATTGGTTATCGAATGGTCCTCGTTGAACTTTGGGTATTGTTGGAAATTTTTTGAGATTAAGAATAGATTTTCTTTTTATAAAGGGTTATCCTTTTCTGGATTATCTGATCTTGTAGTAACCTTTTTCGTTTTAGTTTTGGTTAAGGTTTGAAGACATGGAAAATTTATAGTTATTTTTTTTGTGGATTAGGTGCTCCTATATAAATTGTTTATAGTACTCTTAATGCGAACAAGTCTTCCTAAATACTCATCTTTAGGATAAAGTATGAGTCTGTGTGAGAAATCTTGTAAAAGTTGAAAGTCAACATGACAAGTAAGTATGTTTCCTTATGTTTTATTTAAGCTCAAAAATAAATTCGTCAATAAAAAGTAACTGAAAACAAAAAAGTTTTCTATTAACTTTTCCTACTGGGGAACCCAACACCGTTTAACCCATCACAAGTTTGTGATTTTCTTATTGTTAACGTTCTCCTAAACATGTTTTCCATCACTCTCCATCAGAAAATGACCCTATGTTTTCTCCTCCATGTCCATGTTTTCCTACATGGAATCCTAGTATGGGTTAACTCGGGTGACCTCTGTACTTATCTTTCTATATTTTAAAGTGATTGTTTTACCGACTCTTGTTTCGATGTGGGATTTTCAATGAAGTTTCTGGGCCCAATTTTAAAATTGTGAGGACACAATTCCCAAAAGGGGGGAAGGATGTAACACACTAGGTGAATAAAGAATATGGAATTTTCATATTTATACATATTTGTGAATAAAATATTAATATGACATTAAAGGGGACGCTATGCTCGATGGCGTACCCAACACGCAACAATGAGTTTCTTGGGAATCTTACGTTTCACTCTAATAATAAAATAATATTATTTTAAATGGTAGTTAACATGTAGCCGTTGTATTGGCGAGAATGTATAGAAATAACTAAAATATGATTATATATGTTTTTAAATGTTTTTACATTTATCCAATAAAAGATAAAGGCTTAAAATACGGAAAGAATTCAATTTTAGGCGTATATGCCCTAGTTTTCACTAAAGGCTCAATTATCGCCTTTTGATGGAGAACCGTCATTAAATACAGTTTTTTTAACTCTTAAACATTTTATTGGACCAAATAAAACTCTTCTTAAGAATCAGGACATCAAAATTAACTTTGTGTAAATTTTTGGTATCTTTCTGATAAAGTTCATTTTTTTAATGAATAGTGTAAAATGTTGTATTTTAATTCAAAACCTCTTTTTAATATAATTTATTTATATGATTAGATTATATTTTGAATAGGTTTTAAAGTGAAATTTGAATATATTTTTACCATTAAATCCAATAGTGTTCGTGAGAATTAATTTCACTTTGAAATCAGACTTAAACTAGAGTCAATCTTTTGATACTTATTGTTTCATAAAAACACGCTATTTGCTCTGACAACGGGAATTAATTATTAAATTAATTAATGTGACTGATATGTTTTGAATTTTGTAAAATAGTCTTCATTTTTGAATTTGTAATATCAAATATATCTTAGGGTGAATTTTTGGGATTTTTCGGAAAAACTTCAATTTTTGATGAATAGTGAAACCACTAAGTGGTACTTATAAAAACTGATTTTTCCGTTTAAATGAATATTTTCCATATTTGTGTTTTGAATTTCAAAAATACTACATACATGGTTTTCATTAAGAAGTAAAATGTGGTTCAATGGGATAAAAATAATTTTTTGCTGAATAGTAACTTTTTAAGTTTTTAATCGAGAATGGAGGTAGTTAGTTTAGTTTAAGGTAAAAATAATGTTTTAATAATATTAGATAAGCTTGACACATGTCCTAACCTCATTGGATATGTCATGGACGACCGAGACAACCCATGGGTCAACTTGGGGACCCCATGAAGCCACTATGGTTGGGAAATGACATAAATAACTGTTTATTTAATGTTAAAGTAAAAATGACACCAACATGAAATGTTTAACTAAAACAATTTTAACATGGGTTTATACAAGTAATATTTTTGACTATAAATAATAATTGGAAAGATAAAACTATTTACTACATCATAGTATTTTTTTATAATTTTTAGACATTGAATAAATTAAATTATATATGGAATCATGATGATACAGTGATGACCTCATTATTTAACGATTTAAATAAAATGGAATGATAATGTAATATCTAAGACCTAGACATGTCCAAAACCTATTTTATGAGTGTATTACGAACCCATATCCCCTTATCCTTGAAATAAATCAATTTAGGACCTTTAAAATACGAATCTATTTTGAAAATAAAGTAACATTTTGTAACTTTACAAGAGTGCCCCTCCTCTCCTCTTATAAAAGGCCCCCACCTCTACCTCCTTACCCACACTCCCAAAGCCTTTGGCTCGGCCAAACCCATCCCATTTTGTCTCTCCACTTACCTCTTTTACTACTTGAAGCCACACATTGGGCAGAAGTCTTCCCAAGGAAGCCTTTGAGATCAAACCAAAGGGAGTTACCCGATTTTAAGGTAATGTCTTCATTTGAGTCATTTTGTTTTATTTTGCTTCTACAACCCCCTAAACTCTTTTTATTCATTTATTTTATAACAAATCCAGTATCTTCAATATACTAGGATGTTTTTATAAGAAGTATTTGAGCTACACTTACACAAACCTACATCTAATGGTTAAAGAACACACTGTTTCTGTGGATGGTGAATTTCTGCCTCACGAAACGATGATTGTTCAACATTCTTATAACACCTTCAATGGTGGACATTAAGATGAAAATATATTTATATATGATATATAATATGTTTATGTTTTACTTAAGCTTCTGTATTTTTCATTTATTTCATACCTTTATGGATTCCATTATGGGTACACGCGATATCTTCATTTAAGGAAGTGCGGACTACCGCCCCCTCGAAGTGATTTGATTCGTTATTACCATATGTGGTACGTATAAAGGGAATATTTAATGATATTATATATGATACCATACTGGAATTAAAATAATATTATGTATAATTATGTTTTATTTCTATTAAATATGAAATAGAAATGGAAGTAGCGTTCATGTGTACGTACGACTTACCATCTCCATGAACGGTACATTTCATTTCTTATCTCAAAATGTTATGTACTATTATAAGTACATATATATAATGGATATATATGTAATATATTACATCTAAATTATGGATATCATTCTGGAATTATAACATATATATATATAGATATCTCATTTTGATTTAATTCGTTTAATATGACAAAAAAACAAAGTAGCGTTCATGCGTACGTACGGCCTACCGTCTCCATGAACGGTGCTTTTCGTTTTTTTATCTCCAAATGATATGGAATAGTATGAAATTAATATTTAATGGATATATATGATATTTTAATCATTAATACTATTCTGGAAATTATTTACTTATAACTACATGAGCAATCTTTTTTCAAAGAAATTCATTTTTGACTCATGTACCAAACATTGGCAAAATCGTCTGATATGAACTAACATTATTAAACTATTATTATAACATTATTATATGTGATATGAACTGAATAATAATCTATAAAGGAGTTACTTAGGCAATTATTAATTGACCAAAGTTTATTATTCAGAAATATAAAGAAACGAACAAGACAAGTTGGACTTGAGGTATGGGATCCTACTCCACTCTTTCTTTTTAAGTACACTCTTTTATGTCAGTCATTTTAAAGCTCATCTTTCTTGTTATTGGGATGTTATTTTATATTAATATTACTGTAATTTTTATGTTCATGTGATGAGAGACCCTATTCTCTCTCATCAATCCATTTTGGAACTATTGAGTGGCACCGTTAGGCTGCCGAATTTTCGTAAGAGATCTAACCTCTCTCTTTATTTTTAAGTACTCTCCTTTATGTCACTTCTTTTATTCTTTTCTTTGTTGTGATGGTGGATGTACTTTTATATTCCTCTTTCTATAAACTTTATATTAATATGATGAGATACCCTAATTGATCTCATCAATCCATTTTTATAAGTTTTATGTGGCGTCGTTAGGCTGCCAAGTTTTCGTAAGGGAATTTTCATCTCACTTTTATTCCCGTTAGATTTATGCTACATTTTCCACAATTTCCTTTGTGTGGTTTATATACTACCCATTATTCTACTCTTTGTGTAATATACATTCATTTATGAGTATTTTCATCAATTCTGTGGTGTCTTTCTTTCATGGGGTGTATGTTTTGAAAGATACCCAAGTCAGTAAGGGAACCATTCACCCTCCTCTTTTTAAAAGACTTATTTTATTGGGTCTTTTAATTTACTTATTGTTATATTGGGATATGTTCTCATATATCCTTATTGATGTAAATTTTATGTCCAAGTGATGAGATATACTTTTTATCTCTCATCAACTCATTTTGATGTGGCGTCGTTAGGCTGTCAAGGGAAATTCTTAACCTAATTTTGATTTCTTTGGGTTAAACATGTAGTTATTTAATATGTCATCTTTTGAATATGTGTGAAGGACATTTTATTATTTTACACTTAATATCAACTTATATTTGGTGTATTCGTTTGTCACACATAATTATGTAATTGATTTATCCTTTAACCAAGGAAACCGTCTTTGTATGGGACTTCGTCTCAATCTCCTTTCATTAAGGAATATTTTATTTTATACAGAACCTTCTTTTATACGGTGTATAAACCCCATTAAATTTTACATTTATCCAAAAGTAATCTTTCTTTATACGAAGCGTTTTACTAAATGAAAAAAGGGAATGCTTTTTTGTCATACGTATGCAGCGACAACGACTTCTCCGCCACCGTGACCATTATATGATTTTCGGCTTCCTCTACAAGCCATACCTTCTTTTTAAAAGAAAAATAAATACCATATTTTACTTTTCATTTATTTTGGTATTGAAAATGGTTTTCATAATTTTTTTATATCAATGTATTGTATTGATATCTTGTGATTGAAAGGTGGAAATGTTATGTTTCCTTTATTCATGTTTTATGTGATACGATTTTGTTGAATATATTGTGATGGGTATTGAAAACGTAACCAAGATGGTTACTCCCTACATAAGAATGTTATGAATGCCTCAAGTTACCTTTTATGTCTTATGATTTCTATGATTTATTCATGATTTGATGGTTATGTTAAAGTGCCTATGTTTTATGGGTAAAGTATGATTTCATTCTTATGTATATATGAAATCATGTTTCCTTTCCATATTTTTATAACCCTTACTGAGCTTTTTATGCTCATCCCACGTTTTTGAAATGTTTTTCACATGTCAAGGGAAAGGTACATGATGTGATGATAGTGTCAAGTATGTTTCAAGAAAGAATCCATGTTTTATTTTAAATATGTTTCCATTGATGGGATGAATGAATACTGTCTTTTATGTAACAACTTTGTTTAAGTGTGGAATGTAATGCAAGTTTCATGATCTAATTCTCTAAAACTCTAAACCTGAAAAGATCCTCAATGTGTAATCTTGTAATAACTTAAGACTAAGTAAGGTTTAAGGATGGGGCCTTATAAAGGATCATTTGATAAAGTGTAATACACTAGATTAGGATTGGAATCATAATGCATAATTTTTAAACTCGTAAAATGAATAATATAAATGGAAAAATTAATTCATATCTTATGCATAATAAAAAATGGTTTCATTGCAGACATTATTAATCATAAATCCTTTATAATGGTTTATAAATAAAATGTGAATTATTTGAGGAATATCCCATAGGACTATATAATTAGGTTCGTATTAAGGACCAATGTTGTGAAACAAGCTACTCCTAGTGAATACTGAAACACCATGTCATAGTTGTTACTATTATTTAAATTTTTTTTCCTGAACCACTTTCACATGTAGTATCTAGAAATGGATGTATTTTCAGAGAATACACACATAATCTCAACATTACAAAAAAATTGGATTTTCATATATACTTATCATCAATGCCTATATTATTTTAGTTCTCCCTAATTAACTATAACACCCTAACACTATTTTACTGGAGTCAGTGCATTATTTTATTTCATTTTCATGATCACAAGAAACTATATCCCGACAGATAGATCAATTTCTTATCATTCGATATACAATATTAAAAAATATTTTTTACATTATATATTGAAATTAGATAGAATATATTATCCCAATATAAAACTCTCACATACTTTTGACAATCCCAAAAGGTAAATCAAAATATACTTCTTCACATTCTTTGTAAAAATTAAACATAAAAAATGGGTGAGTTAATATTATTATTATTCATAAACAATGTAACATAAGCTATCAAGGCCTCGTACCAATAACCTAAATAACCATATTGTCAAGGCCTTTTTCCATGACAATATTTTGTCTCATAATAGCTAACAATGCATCGAGGGGTTATAACATGCCCCTCACATCACATACTATGTGCAATTCAATCATCACATGGAAAGGGTGAAACCTAACATAAACAATCATATTAAATCTAACATTTGAAATGTTAATACATTAAATATAAATAATTAATGTTATAAAAATTGCACCTCCATAGTAAAAAATATCACAAAATCATCAATATAATGTAGAAGATTTTAACATAATAAATCAACACCAATTAGAGATAATATAAATACAAGGATGGTTATATATATGATAATAAACTAATAAATTCATTAATACTATTCGAGATAAATATCGCCTTTTACATTAAAATTATTTAAAATTTGAAAAATTATAAATGAAAAATTTTATTATAAAAATAACCTTGTAATATTTAACAGAATCAATAAAAATGTTAAGGAATGATAATGGTATAAAATAGTTAGTCCCTCTATATAAGTTAAAAAAACATTCATTCTATAATTTAAAAAATAGGGCGTAAATTACCTCGTTCAAAAAATGTCTGGGAGATACATTTAAAAAAAATTTATAAAAATTAAAACATCATTAAAAATGAATTTAAACAATTATTGATAATATTTATACATACATTCTAAGAAACAAGGACATGAAAGATAAATATTTCCCAATAGATACTTATGTATAATCAATCTCGTATAATAAAGAGATCGTGAAATTATCCCTTACCTTATACATTCATTTTCTAAAGAGTTCACTAACCTCTTATAAATGGTTGAAAATTTTTATTAAATTATAATAGAACAATATCTATGTTTATGATATCATATATGATTCTATAATATCATTTTGATAATAATATTTTGTATTACAATTGTTTTGGGTGTTAACTGTTACATTTTCCCATTCTTGTTTTTCTGTGTATGTAATGCTTATCATGAATAAGATGTATTGTATTAATATCCAGAATTATATAATGTTCAGAATAATTATATTTACACATAATATAAATTTATAATCGTCTTATATTTGTTAAGGTTGATAATGAATTCACTATGTCATGATGATGGTATGTCGTAAGTATGACTGAGTGATGGTATCATTCTTTTAATGGTAAAATGACATGTAATTGGATGATATATTAATTATAAAGAATCATTATCTTGTAATATTAATTATTTATATAGATTATAGTAATAATTATACCCATAAAAATATGTTAGTGTTGAATAACAAATTACTCCATTACATGGAGATGGCAAGCAGTACATACACACAAATAGTGATATTGTTATTCATAGTATCGATAAAATGAATAATATGGTAACAAAATAATCATAATAACATCTCATAATATATATGATACTATGGTAATTACTTTTCTATTTAAACAACATAGTATGTATAAGTTGAAGAAGAAAAGAAATTGAATGGAAATGGTAAAACAATTACCTCTTCTTTGCGTGTCCCCTATTGATTTGCACAAAAGGACACCATATGATGGATTTATGCCTATACTATGTTCTATATGATGACGTGAAGTAGGACTAGAGGATAATTTAAATGGGTTTGATTTATCCAAAATACTTTATAGTTTCTAATTAAAGGGAAGGAGAATTTCCCTTTTCTAAGAGAGGAGAGGGGCACTGTTTGAAAATCCTAGAATGTTAGTTTATTAAAAATTTATTTTCAGATTCATATAGATCAAAAGTTAGGTATTTCAAGATTAATATGATGATGATTCTAAATAATCCAATCCAAATATTTTTAGAAATGTTAATGCGACAATATTAACCTTATATTTTTGGGTCGAACACTTAGTCATAATGTTTATCTCTAACTGTGTCTACTTGTCCTTTTATACCATCAGGTTAATATAGTTACTATAAAATTACAAATGAAAACCAATCAATTCATTAATGAAATATTTAACACTATCATACTAAATGCTATGAATCTATAATTTTTATTAATTTTATAATATTTAATAAAATATTATATATTTTAAATTATCATTTATGTCAAATTTGATACTATTCAATATTTTCATTTTAGGAGATATAAAAAATAATACTAAATTCGAAAAAAAATCTTATAATATGTCACTAACATGTCTAATATATCTATAAAATTATTTTCTTGACATTCATTAGGTCAATTAATATTTTTTTAATATTTTTATATCATTTATTTGATATCTAAATTAATAGAACAATTATTACATCATCATTGTGTTGACATTCATTTTAATTATAAATTGTATAAAAATTAAAAATAAATTATCTTGATGTAGATAAATTTCATTCATTTATAAATAATATTTATTATCAACCAAATCACATATATAACCTTATATTAAAAAAATCTATAAATCTGTGAATATTTAGTTTTAACTCTTGTTAAATTAAAATAAAATAAATATATTAATCAAACAAATGTTGCTTAAAAAGGATCATATTTTAGACCAAAGATTTATTATGGTCGTAAAAAACTTATCTAATTAATTTATGACATGTATTACTATAATATTATATTATTATAATATTATATTCACCTTTAATTACCTTACATACCTTTAATCGTGTTAAATAAAATTCCAAAGTGAATATTCACCAAAAATTATTTTGATCTTATTAGACCACATTTTTTATACTTATTGAAACCATATATATTCATATTTCTTAATTCAATTCACAGAAGAGGTAAAATAATATTTTGTGCTAATCCGTAGATGTGGTTATAAGGTGGGTAAAAAAGACGTTTCAAAGTGTAATTAAATTTTTATAACATATTCTATTATAAAAATTATTTATTTGACATAAATTTGTAAAATATATTTATTATGTATGTATTCTTACTTTATAAAAAATTTAATTTTAAATAACTATTAAAATAAAAAAGTCGGTTTGTTAACAATAATGGAGTATATATTCTTTTCATAAAAAATCGAAATTTTTTAAGAAAATACTAATAATATTTCATTCAAAAATATTGAATATATAAATTAGAAAATTTATATTATTTTTAACAATAACATTTTAAAAATTGACAATTTTTAATACAATTCATAACAGCTTTTTAAATTCCTAGATTGATATGTCATGGTGTGTTGAAACTCAACATTGTGTATAGTGAAATCTATTGAATTATTTAGGAAAAATAATACCATGAAATCTTGGGGTGTTATAACAAAATGGGTATTGTGTGTTGTTTTGATATTAGGAGAATGACTTTTGAGTTCTAAAACTTTTTTCCAAGATTATTTTTTGTTAATTAATTAATTATAAATGTAATAATTAATTTATTGATGCTACTGAGTGTAATGATAATGATTGGGTGGTGGAGACAAGCATATTTGGATACAAAGGACATCAGATAATATATGGATGGTACTTTACAAGGAATTCATTCTTGTAAATGATTTGGAACGATTTATTGTTGAGATAGGTTATCTAAGATATTTACCCATAGTTTTCTAAGACTTTTTGACATGCATATGTGGTATTTTCCTAATATCAATCTTGTGGTGTGTTTTCATCTATTGTGTAAATAAATGGTTCAAGATTTAAAGGAAAAAATTAAACATCCAACAAATCTCAATAGATCAATTAGTATTTATAATAATGAACCTATAACCACCCTTGGGGTGTTCCATTCCTTGAAAATATTATTTTTAGTTTTAAAGTGTAATGTAGGTTAGTTACAACATTATATATCCAATATTTTTGTTTTTCATAATTAAATGGATAAATATCTAATGGGATGAACATGGAAATAAATGGTTGTGCCTTGTAAGGTGATAAAAATTTATTAATTTCATGTGTAAATCTATTGTGAAATGCGTACATACACCATAAATTGGATTTAATTATGTATGTTGGGGGTTGACTAGGTTTTGGTTGTGAATAGAAAGAAATATATGTTTTGAAATTATTTTTTATTTCAAAATGAGGTATTTACATCCAAGGTTATTAATGAAATTGATGATACAATTATATTTCAACATTGATTGAAAAAAGTAGACTAGTTCCCCATAGAGATCTTCTATGAAGTATCTTTTCAATTTAATGAAGGGAAGAGAGGGTTTTTAACATGTTTTAGGATTAAATGGTAGGAAGGAATTATGTAAATGAAAATGATTAAAAAATATGAGTTTTAGATATTTTTAATGTTATAATGTCAAGATTTTCAACCATAGTATTTAAGTAATGGGGGGATGGTTTTGGTTATAGAGTGATGATCCATGCATAGGTAGTATACTATATGTACATGTTTTTAGACGGTGCCTCTTGGAACCCAAAATATACTTTATATTTTATGTGCCACATTTATGCTCTAGGAACATTGGGATAAAATATGGAAAAGGATTATTGAATAATGCACGTATCTAGGAATTATGGAACTTGAATGATGATATGAGAAATATTGATTGAATGTACTTATAGGTTCCAAACAATGTATTTGGACACTATTGTTATAATGTATGAATATATTGTTAGATTTGATGCTCCATATTACTTACAATTGTATTGGAAATGGTTTGAATGATAGATTGAGGTTTCATAAATGGTAGAAATTGAAATTTATTCTTCACTGGATAAATGATACATAAAAATATAATTTTTATTTTTCATAATATGTGTCTCACTATGTTTCATGACATATGTGACTGGATTAGGTCGAATAATGTCTGGATGGAATAGGTGTCACCTTAGTAAATGAGTTCTTGATGGGTACTAAATTAGATTTTGATTTCCTTAGAATGTATCTTCATTTCTATACTATTAACCATTCTGTTATTTTCTATATACACAAATTCTTGAATTGGAACTTTATTTTAACACTATTAGTGGTGGATAACTGAGCATTACTCAAAATCTTCTCCAGCTGCCATTCAACATGGGTACCCAAGGAGAACCCACATGATTATTGTTGGAACATGTTTGGGTCATGTCCCATGTTATTTTTTTCATTATCTGGAAGGTAGCTCATATGGTATCATCAGAGTAGATTATGTTCATCTATGATATATAATAGGGCTCATTTTTTGGATTTTATTTTTTTATAGTGCATTAGTGTTACTGGACCAATGGATTGTCAGTTGTATGAATTATGTATATTTCTTATGCAGTACTGCATTTCATTTGTATTATAGAAAGATAATTTGAATCTTCCTCTCTTTTTACTATGATGTTTTTGATTTTTTATTTATATTACTGTTTCTCACCCTAAAATGGGAGCACAATCTCCTAACAACATCACCATAAAACCAAACTATAACTTAGTAGTGTTTGTAGAATGGGTATATAGACACGATTCCTTGTCGGCAAAAGGCTTGGGAAAATATTTTATTGTAATCCGGTATATGATGTAACATAATTTATCAATAGAGAAGAGAAATAAATGATTACATTGAAGAATAAAAGATCTCATAGGTTTTGGTATTTCATCATAGGATAACAAGATCCATTTATACACCAATCAAATTTTCATTATTTTCTTTATATTAATATTTCTATGCATTATTATTATTTTAGTGGGTTTATTAATTAGAGGGGAATATATTAAATGCTTAGATAACTCAAAAAATTTAGAGATTGTATCTTATATTTTAATTTTTAGTGTGGGAAATGGGGGTGATTAAATATAACTGAATTCAGCATGATGTTAAATTTGTATGGGTCTTGAGAGTTAGGAATTATGAGAGGAGTTGGGAGATTTAGATACATATGAATCCTGTAGTTGTGGATTTTAGTGCATTTTACTGTCTTGGAACTTCTCCTCTTGTAGAGTCTAAGTGTATTTTATTTGTATCTCTTATATAAACTATTTATAAAATATTTATCACACAATTTCATGGTCATTTTTTTCCAAAAAAATTCCATTATAGAATATAATTATAATAATTGAAAAATTATTTATTGAATTATATCATAAAATCCATTTGTTAATAATTACTTGGAAAACTAGCATAAATGGACTTAGGGTAATATTAAATCATATATTCAAGATTTATGGGGTCTGAAAAGGATATAGTCATTATTATTTATATATTGGGTCACTTCCTAGGGATTTTATAATTATTGTAAAATAATATTACATTAGATTACCATTTTAGGACACTTTATTTTAAGCGTTGTTTCTGTTATAAAATTTATATAGGTTTGTACTTTTTAATATCATACTGATCTTTGTCTAGAATATATATTGATCTAGTCTTATGTGGTACATAATCCTCAGGTTTTAATTACACTTAAAGTTTATAAAAATCAATGATATTTTTATTTCTATAAGGATTACTGAATAATCTTAGTCCTTGGTAGACCCTACAAATATTAAGGAGTTGAAAAATATATAACATATCCATATCAAAAATTTCATTTATTTATCACACATATATCTAAATATGGATGATAAATAATTAAAATATTAAGGGTGTTATTATAGGATTTAATTGAAAAATATGTCATGATTCATAAAGGTGACTATTTTTATAATTAATGTAACATAATAACTTCTATTGAATAAAAAATAATCCTAATTGATCTAAATAGGTATTCCCAAAATTGAGGTAAATGTATTTTTTTCTTTATAGGATTATAATTATTTATTATTTCAAAAAACAAGGAATGAATGTTTTAAATTAAGTATTATATAAATTTTATATTATTTATGAATATATTAAAAATCTATAGATAATAAATGAATATAGTTAGAATTTTATGCTAGGGTTATAATTTCTATAACGGAATCATTAACATTGGATATTTATATATATATCATTAATGGAAAAATATATTATTATATGTTGTAAAAAATTTCATCTATATTTTTGAATGATAACAAACATAAATGAGATATGTTTCTATTGTCAGGGAATCAATTTGATGACAGGAATTTGTTATCCTTGTAGATAATGGTTTATTCCATTAAAAAATTTCTTCATATGCGCAGGATAATAATAATTCATATGAGGCCATTATGGATTTGGTGATTTTGCGGAGAATTATTTAAAGGTTTCCATAAAACATTAAACCCAATTAAACTATAGAGAATGATATATGCATGAGAATAGAAATACATAATGCTTTAAAAAATATATTAGTGGTTGATGAAATGATGATTAATGATACACATTTTTTCCTGGAATGATAAAAATATATATTATTTGAAGCCTTTGTGCAATATAATCCATAATGAATAATGAATCAAACAAGGAAATAAGGTTATATGTTATCTAATGATAAAAAAATGAAAAGTCAAATTCAAAGGAAATACACTGATAGATAATTTGAATAATTGGATTGTTATCTTTCATTTATCAAATTTCCTTATTAAATAATAAGTATGAAGAGTTAATTAAAAATATATAAAAAAATATAATAATCTGTATATGTAATTGGAATAATTTTTTTAAAAAAGAATTTTTCATGAATAATAAATGTGAAAATTATTTTGATTTAGAAGAATAATTTTTAAAGACTCATAAATTAAATATGAAATTTGTCTCACATAATTATTTATAGAATCATTAATATATTTTATTGAAAATTAAAAATAAAAGGATCTGAAAAATATTGACACTGAACTATTTTATATCATAATAGAAAATTATGTTTTGAATGATGTTGTATAGTGCATAATGGATAGACAATAAATACATTCAATGCAAACATGTAATCATATTATTAAATTAAATAAAAAATTTAACATAAAAATGTTTTATACATATTTCTCTTTTGTGGGTATAGTTGATTATTATTCACTAAATGAGAAAAGTGGAAGAACTGATATAATATAATTTAATATAGATATTTAATGTGATAAATTATATGCACATATTGGTATTTAATTGTATGTTTCTGAAAAATGTTTTATTAAATATTTAGAGACTATATGAGGATTATTAATAAAAAATGGATGATATAATTCATTGATATGTAGTAATGATAATAAATTAAATCTGGACGAGATGTCAATGGGGTAAAATGAAATATATCTCGAATGAAAAATGAAAACATTTGATAAATCAAGAAAAAAATATTTATGTTAAAATATCTATATGAAAATTATAGAAGGATCCTACAATGATGTTAAAAATATTTAAAAATTATAATTACATAACATTAAAAATGAAAATGAAAATGTTTTATAATTTATAAAATAAAATATTTTTTTTAAATATATTTTTTTTATAATAAATAAAAAATCTATGTAAAAAAATAAATGGTACAGAAGAGAACATGAAAAAATGTATTCAAATCATGAATCATAATGAGAATGTGAATATTTAAAAAGACATTAAATTGTTGTTAGTATGTAATAAAATTCAAGATGTAGTTATTTATTTATAAAAATTATTACAAGAGTGTCTAAAATGAATAATTTATTTATTATTGGAATTATAAGCCATTATTATGAACATATGGTGCAATAGAAGAAGGTAATAGATGATATTTAAGTAACGATTTTTTTGAACATCAGATATTAATTTCTATCTAGTTTAAATGGAACAATATATTGAATATTGTAAAGACCAATGATAAAAATATATAACAAAATTTCACTTTTATATATAAATAGATAATAAATAAACTTTTATATAAGGACTATAAATCTATTCACTTAAATGATATTTTCAAAACAAAATGTAAAACAACTCAATAGAATATATGGTAATCAAATAATATCCCTGAATATTATATTAAATCCTTTATAAAACTAAAATTGGTATTAAATATATAATTCTGTAAAAAATTATTATTGAAGAGTTTTTCTTACTAAATTTAATCATTGTATTTATTTAAGAATTTTATAACCTCATTTTTTGTGATTAATATAACGTTTTATCAGTTTATATCAATTTTAATGGATGTAAAATATATATTTTTAGATATCAAAAATCAATAGGAAATAGAGTTAAAATTATAATAAGTTAACAATGTGTGATAGGTGAAGAATCCAATCGCTATGGACTAATGGGATATAAAAAACCCCAGGGAAATGTGTATTTGAATATGAAATATTAATCAAATGTGGCATTAAATGAAATAGAAAAGTGAATAATTGTTTTCAACAAACAAAATACAAATGGAGATGTTGTAAAACAAGGGATAAGAAACATGGTTTTATGCCTAAGTAGATAATTAAATTAGGAATAATAATTTGTAAAATTATTTTAAGAACCATGTTAAGATAAGTATGATCCAAAGGAAAAAAACTCAAAATATTAGAGAGAAATCAAATAACTCCATTCTCCTATGATATGGTATTATAATACAGTGGAGAAAAATATAAGCATGACTTATGATACAAAAGAACCATTTCCCATTAAAAATACATTTTTATCCATTTTTTTTATATATAATATACTCATATAATAATTTATACCAATATGTAAAATATACTATAAATAATTCTTCATGTTATTAATTTTGGGAGTGCAGTTATTTTTTTATATTTAGAAACTGATATCCCCTCTAAAAATCCTAAATATAAAAATACCAACAATCGATGTCACAATATATTCTAAATGAATCATTCCTAAACAATTTGATGCCCAGAAGTGTTATTATAATGTACCCATTCCACTTCTTTAATCCATCATCCATTTTCTAAATATCGTCACCTCATTACCCAATTAACATTAAAATTAAGAACCAAAAATATCAGAAAAAATGTTATAAAAGTTAAAATGAATAGTGAAAATAAACACAATGATTTTATAGTGTAGATCATGTTTCTTAATTCAATAGGATAATGGAAAAATATCATTCATTAAATAATAAAAAACTAACATCTGAGTTAATATTTACTACAAATTCAGAAAAACTATTACATACCATAATAATAAGTCTCAGAAGTGCTTCTATAGGTTCATATTCTGGTGATCCTCCTCATTTCCACCTTCCATTGAACCTAAACCTCTACCACATTGAATCACCCTTGTGTACTCCTTCAGGATCCATCCTATAATTTTTTAAAAAAAATTAGTGATTTATATTAATG
The DNA here is from genome assembly GCA_963277665.1 of Viscum album. Lineage (NCBI taxonomy): Eukaryota > Viridiplantae > Streptophyta > Magnoliopsida > Santalales > Viscaceae > Viscum > Viscum album. Next base: position 1,349,189,775 of record OY728150.1, on the reverse strand, counting down.
TCAGTCTCTCTGTATAGATAATGAAACATAGTTATTAATAGTTATTCAGTTCATTGATCTAGTTAAAACATAAGTTAAATTTGTGCGGATGACCCTTGGTTGCAATGTGCAAAATTTTAAGTGCTATAACATCTATTTCATAGACTTCCAACTATTTTTGAACATTAAACAATTTCATTCACACTATAAATATGTATTTGTTGGATATTTAGTTTTTTTGTTTATTAGCAATGTTTTATATGTCCCACCATCAATAACATAATGTAAACCATGAACCTCAATTGTTTTCATCACCATATCCTGAATTTTTTTGGATTCAATTTTAAATCAATTAGTATATAAATTGGATATTTATGCTCATCATTCCCCACTCATGATATATTATAGTATATATACTAAACTATTCTGATATAACTACTACAACTATTTCTAGTGAACTCAAAAATTTCATTATGCACCCACTAGACAAATACTGGAGGCCCCCATTAAACTTATTTTAAACTAACAAATATTATACCAACAAACTAAAATAAAATTACTAATTCTAGAGATCTGATGTTTTTGTGGTACAGTCTTCATCTTGGTCCCCAATTATTACTTCCAGAGACTGAACATCTCTGGGTTTAAAACATTAATATAAAAATGGTTCCCACCCAAAATTCAATTATCACACTCAGGAAATTTTATTTACAGTTGAATCTCATAATTCCCCAATAAATGACTATTATCTTGATCACACAAAAATATAAAATTCTAGATATATTCATCCTACCACTACCTTATAGTTATGGCTCTTCAAATTATGATCCTTTTGATCATATAAGTACAATCCAAAATAATCCCTCTTTTTTATCTTTAACCGTGACATTCTATACCATTGGAAAAAATATTAAAACTCATTTTAATTCTTCCTTGTCAATATCATAAAAATCAATTGGATAAATGTCTCTATATTTGTAATTTTTAGAATTCTAACAAACAAGATTCACCCTACATATTTCCCATTTTCTCACTCTCATAAAATATCCTATTTCCACACGATAATTGTGTCACTATGATATAAGGGCATGTTTTTACACCAAAAATCTATAATAAATAGATACTAACCTATATCCTGAATTAATAGATAATCATATTTCATCCACATGATAAAATAACACATGAACTTTCTTTAGTTAAATAATAACATGCATGATCCTTTTATCTACATTCAACAAGCCATGAATCATCCCATTGAGGGTTTTATTATATTATATATTTCCTTTAAATTCTAAAAATATCAGTCAATGATCATTTGCACCATGTAAAATCCCTTGTAATGAAATGTGTACAGAGTCTTGAGGTTGTATATTCTCTATCAACATTGGGACCTAAATCTATATATTCTGTGTAAATAACATTCTAGAGAACTAATAAATATCCTTTAAATGATAATTAAAAATGAAAAATTCTTTTTGTGATGCAAATTTCTTGTGATACAGATTGACCTTGTTCAACCATAAGAAATCTAATCTAGGAGGCATTCAGAACACCAAATTTTCTCCATAAAATCTTATCTTACAGAAAACAATCATGTCAATCAGTATAATGGTTCTTCTTGATTATCAATTGATTTTAAATTGAATTATATAAGATGTAATTATTAAAACTGTTGTATTGTTATCACAATACGTAGAAACGAGATATTTCACCCATAGCCCCAATGGTTCAACAATACATCACAAGAAAATAAATTCTCATCATTTTCCCCTATAAATAATGTGTTTCCATGAATGCCATTCTATATACTCTATATTATAATTATCTAATATTTTTTAATTAAAATGTCTATAAGGATATATTTACCTAGAGAATGAATCCCAATCAACATATTTCATCACCATGAACACACTCATCAAACATTAATTTTCAGGCACCTATAGTATTACATCTACTATCCCACTAATCATTATCAAATAAAATGTGATTGTTCTCCCCAATATATAATTTTATGAGGAGATATTTCAATAATATTTTAAAATATTGGTGACCCCCACCATAATGTAGGATTTTATACCCACATTAATTTTGACCTTTTAGCAACATACCTTTTGAACTACAGTACTTGTACTTGACATAAACTGATGAGTTTTTAATTAATTTTCATTTAGTAACATGATTTATCTATCATAAAACCAATATTATGAACAATAAATGTTAACATAATCTAGTAATTCTATTTCATTTTCATAATTTTGGATTAATTGTCCATCCAATGCATAGACAAACCCAATGTAAAGACCCTTACCCTAGTTTCCCATATTTAGTGGTTACATTATTACATTGGTATAATTTTATGAAATAGAATCTCGACGGATCAAATAGTTTTTTAGTTTTGGAAAGCTAGATACATAATTTAACATTACATTATAATTAAAAAAACAAAATTATACACAATGAATACTTTGAGAACACCATTATTATTAGAGCGTAACCCTACAAATCAATCATTATAAACTTCTAGAATCCTTTGGTAAAATAGAACCTATGAAACGAGTGATATCAAATGATGAGTAAGGCTATGTATTTAGAGGAATATATCATAAATAAGCAAAAATAGATATGTAAATGTAATGAACTGATAAATATGTCTTTTAATCAATAAAATTATTATAATATTATAATAATTAAATACAATCAAATAATTATATGTAAAGTATCACATGATATTGAAAACATAACAACGGATATTATAATAATCGTTTAATAAAATTAAATTCAATAAATAATATGATAATTAGGTAATGAAATTTTTTCTCATCATAAACATACTAGTAATGAATCTTCCAAGACACCATACTAAAATAGGTAAAACATCAACCGATTCACAAACTGTATAGTCTCTTGAGACCTACCAATGCATCGAGGGGATATATATGAACCATAACATCATTTAATAAGTCTAATTCATTCCAAATACAAAATTAGTGAATCATAATAAACATTAACATTTGTATTTATATTATAATATGAAATGTAAATAACTTCCCCTAATTATTAAACATAATCATGAACCATCTAGAGTAATATGTTGAATGGTATCTAAATATTACATTCCCAATCAAACATATCATAGAACAATAAATAAAATATTATATATGATATCATAATATATCAACATCATTGATTTATAAGATTCAACAAATTTTTATCACATGGTTGAAAAATACATTATTATGATTAGTAAAGTATTATTGAGAAAAATATGTATTTTACTTTGAAATAACTTATTTTTTAATAAAAAGAATTTCAAAACAAAAAAAATTATTTTTATATATCCATATAGAAAAGTAATATAATTATCAAATAACTAAATTTTCATGATATTTGAAAAATTAAATCATTCATTATATTTTAAAAAACATTCCTTGGGTAATATTTTTTTGAAAAGTCACAAAGTACCTCATTTTTTAAAATGAAAAAATGATTCATTTGAAACGATTTCCTTAAAAGTAAAAAAAATTAATTTTAAGAATCATGTAATAATAATAAAATAAAATTTAAAATATTTTTAAGAAACATAGATATGGAAGATAAATATTGCCTTGAGTATACTTAAACATAAACCACCCCAAAATAATGATGATATTGTGAAATAAACTATCACCACATTGTAATTAGTCAAATCATATACCAATTGAAATAATAACATTTTAAAAAATATAAAATAACACAAGAATAGATATATTCATGAATTAACATGTCAATGGGGCCTTATATACACCTTAGAGAAAATTATAGGTGAATAAAAATAAAATATATCTCAACGAAAGAAAATTTAGACAGTGTCCCTTAAAAAGATAATATCATTGAAGTGTGTGTTAAAAAATTACTCAATTATGTGTATTATATGTTAATAAATATACAAATTTAGAAATAAAATCATAAGATAATCAAAATTCAATTCACAAACTAAATTATCATGTTCTAATAAAAAATGTATTACATTAACCTGATGAAGGTAAATTGACATTAAAAATCCATCAACAAATGCTTACATTTTGTTTTATATACTTTAATCTCCCATATAATTATAAAATAATTTTATTAATTAATTATATAACAATATATTTATTTTTAAAACCTTATGTGACCCTTCAATAACATCTTTCCAACCGTTCATTAATAATATTTTTCTATTTTATTTTTTCGGGTTGAGTTTGTTTCATTATTTCATGGTCATTTAACTAGTATATAATTATGGATTTTCTTTTGAAATAGAAATAAAAACCTTAAGTGAAATAAAATTTCTATTAATCACAACCCATATGTTTTAATTTTCCCATATATGAATTTTATTTCTAAAATGATAATGGTTCATTTGATAAAATGTTAAAGATAAATGTATAGTTTATTTTGTTAGTTTTTATTACCCTAAAGAAAAAATTTAATTTTGTTCACTATAATATATATATAAATTATTTAAAAAGAATTATAATTAATAATATAATTATTAAAATATAATGAATCCATTATAATAATTTTACGACCATTCTTTATGGTGGTAACAAAAAATGAAAAATCATTGTCCATGGAGATGGTTTGCCGACATAATTTGGAAAATAATTTCATTTCATTGAATAAGTAAAAATCATAAAATGGGTGGATAAAGGATATTACACAATAAAAAAAATATATTATAAAAATTATATGGAGTTATTTTAATTTGATTTCTTATTGTGTTGAAGATAAGGTTGAAGAAAAAAAGAAATGAAGAGAGTATGTCTGAGAAAGTATCCTCTTGAATATTACCTCATTGAAGGACCCCTTAAAAAACATTGAATTGGTCATTTTGTGAGAACTATAGCACATCTATGTATGTATAATGTGTATGAGAGGTATTTATATTTTTTAAAAGAATAAGGATTGTGAGGATTTTGGGTGTGGTGGACGGTGGTATTTGAACGTGAAGAGGGTTGGTTTTATTTGAATAAATAATGATTATTTTATAATTAAATCCAACCAAATTTGGGTGGTATCAATTCCAATCAATTTGGCTGATAATTAAAGTTTTAATGTATTTTTATGGTTTATAAATACCTTAACCACTAATGTAATTATTATTTTATTTTTTTTCGAGCTTTTATATTTTAACATTTACCTACTAAATACTTTTACATATACTACAATTAATATAACTCGGAAACTTGGTACATTTTTATGTATAAAAATGAACATTAAATTATAATCTAAATTTTACATCCTTATTTTAAATATTAAAACCATTTTACTTGATTCATTTTATATAATTAATAAAAATCAATTCTAAATATGATACACGTATAACTCATTAAATTTTTTTATTAATATTAAAATCATGGTATTAAAATCATTTAATAATGTGTTTATAAATGAGAGTAATTATGTATTATTTCATAAATTAAATTAATTTATATCATGAATATGTGTTAATAAATTTTAAATATTTATCATATAATAATTATTTCATATTAATTATGTTATTTCATAAAAACAATATTTTCAATTTTTAACCCAAAACAAATCATTTTTTAGAAAATTCCTGAAAAAATTATCTAATCTAATTTTATATGATGAATAAAAAAAGAATATTATATTACCAAATAAATTTTAGAAAGGTGAAAAAATTAATTATTATTTTTTCGAAGAAAGTAATAAAAAGTTTTCTTGAAGAAAACATATATTTGAGGAATAAAATTACATTACTAAAAACTATTTAATCATTTAATAAACATAACTAAATTTTTATTTAATATGAAAATCATATTTATTTGATAATATAGTCAATATTGTTCACACCCTCCAATTTAATGGCTTGTTTATGACCATCATGTCAAAATATTTATATTTTAGAAATTATTTATGCTCGTTGTTATGTGCATGAAAAGGTATTGAACATAGTGTTATTTTAAAATATTAGGTAGTTTCATTCTCTCCTCCTTAAATAAATTTCGTCATTTCAATTTGATATTTATCATTAATGAAACAATGGTTAATATTTTAAATTCATTTTGGGGTACCCAATTTATAATAATGGTTAACAAAATGACCATTTAAATGAGGGAAATGAAAACGAAATGGTCACAACAAAACTAGGTTTCTATATATGAGAAAATATTCAGAAGCCTACTCGTGGACCTTGAAATGAAATATAACCAATACGTATTGATGGATAGTGATAGAGAACAATATCAATAAATAATTTACATTAGAAAATCAATCAATGTTTGATGGGTTAAATGGCCATTTATTTCTTATTTAGAAAATTAAATGAATAATTATTTGTCAAAAAAAATTCCTAGATTTTATGTATTAGTTTACCATATATATAAGTCACTCCAAAAAATAATCTTAATTTATTTCATTTCATTTTCATAAGCATAATCGAATCTTTTTGTTGTACATCAAACTATACCCACTTCATTTCTTATACTAGGATATGGATATTCCAGTTGAATTTTTGATGCATAAAAACATTTAAGTAATCATAATATCCGCAAATAATTACATAAAAAATTAAATATTTATTGAATCCAAAAAGAATAGAACATGTTAACCAATATGACAAATAATAATTTATACAAAAATAATAATATCAATTTTTTGAATAAATCCATTTAACATGTTGTCAATATTAAGGCTCCTCCAAAATATTATCGACAATATATAAAATTTTAAAAAACAAATTTGTATTTAAAATGTTTGTAAATAAACATATTAATAATACGCTATAAATAATTTCTAAATTTAATATGTAAATATATTTATCAAATATTTTTTTTAAATCATGATAATAACATGATTACTCATAAACCCTTAACAAAATCATGAATTATTCCTTATTCTATAATGAAAAAATAAATTTTGGGATATAATCTATAAATCCAAACACGATTTATTTTCCTAATAATTCTATATAATTATTTTTGTAATTATTTTATATTATTTCAAAACCATGAAATTTGATAACGCACAATTCTGAGGTGCGGATTGATAAGAACAATCCATCAATGTTTTGTTATCATTTAATTACCGTGTATAAAAAGTTTTCCTGAAAAAGTGAAATAACTCTTATACGGTTACTCAGATCAAAAATTTTATTGCACTGTTGTGATTTGGATGGTGGTTTTACATTAGGTGTGAGTTATGTTTAGTCAATGCCAACCTCCTGTGAGAAACCCCAAAAAAGGAATTACTGAAAGTAGTATAATTAAAAAAAAATATTTTATCTTTCAAATGATTATAACTCATGAATGGTAACTCAGATTAAAAATATGAGATCACCGCTAATTTTAGGAGGGTATGCATTTTTAGGAAGATACTAACTTTTCCCGATGCGGGAAACCAGAAAAAATTAGTTTCTGGATGTAAATAAAATAATAATTTGACAATTATTTTATGGTAAAATCCGTAACATCTAAAAGTAACTCAGATTGGAAATCCAAGAGTATTGTTCTGTTTGTTGGGGCGTGTTTTACTTAGGAAGAGACTAACCTCAACCGGAATGGGTCAAGGGTGATTTTTATTAATTATCTGATCTTTTATTCATGTACGTTTAATAAACGTGTGAACAATGTTTTCTTACATTTGAATCGATGCTCAGATTTAAAATCTAAGGGAACAGTTGAATCTGCAGTGCCATGATTTTCTTAGGGATTCTTTACTTTTAATGTAGTATGTCCTGGGAAAAATTTAGGTTTCCGGACTTTTTAATGAAATTAAATGAAATAATTTTTTTTATTTTATGTTTGTTTCTATCTTATCCTCTATTGGGAAAGCAGGGTGGGTCCAGTGTTGTGTCAATCCAATAAATGTCATGACCCATCAATATTAGTAACTACATTGTTGGGGGAATGGAATGTCTCTAATGAAATGGACTCCCATTAATCCCTAACAATGTTAGAAACCCCCCTCACATATTTATAGGGAGCTTGGGGAGAGGTTTCGGAACAGCTTCGCCAAAAAAAGAATTGCTGAAGAAGTGCCATGACACTGAGCCCATGGAAGACAGAGTTGGTTCTAGAAAGTGGTGAAAATCAACACTAAAACCCTGAATGAGGATCAATGATCAAGCAACGATGTTATAGGCTGTTGCGGGAATGGAGAAAAAAGTTCCTCTTCCTCAACCATGGACGTCCCTCCATCATTCACAAGGTAAGGGATTTATATATGATTGAGTTTATTTATCGATTATTCTGATTTAGGTTTCACAATAGTGATGGACAAAATAACATGGCCATCATATTTCACATAGACCTTGCCTCTTCCCTTTTTATTTTCTATGCATTCTTCAGGCATTCTTCATAGCTAAATATTTAATTACTATGGAAACACTATATTTTTTTGAGAGCGACATATGGACGCGGATCCCTCAACCCAGGGACCGCGAATATGTTATCATTATATTTTTCAGGATTTGAACAAAATAGATTTTGATTGTGGAAGAAGGCAGCTACTGATGCTTGGTCTTTCAGGAGGAAGGAAGGGCGGCGTGCGTCTATGCTGCTGAAGCAGAAGGCCGCAGCCGCTTGGCCGTGGCGGAGGCTAGAGGATGGTCGGCACCCAGCCGGCCGTATAAGAGCATCCACAGACAACTGCACCGCTAGTATAAGGGTTGATAGGAGCACAAGTCCTCCATTGTGATTCGGCAAGACCCGCTCGGGTCCCATGGTAACGTGGCAGTGCCTAGAGGTGAATCCACATTGTAGTTTCGAATGGAAGTGGGTCTTCTCCCACATTGGCACTAGCTCGGGCAAAACACCCCACTTTGTCGCACCAGAGGGATGCACCAAACGTGGGCCGGGAAACGCCCAGTGGGCCGGGCATGGTAGGATCCTTCATGGTTCTGTCCCACCAAATCCCAGGATAACCATGTCGAACCCAAATCGGGTTGGGTCGGCCCTAGCTAGTTCAGGTCGGCTAAGGTCGGTCCGACTGTGTCAGACTAGACCCAGGCCCATATGAACCCAATTTCACTTTTTTTGGCCATAATTTGTTATCCGAACATTCGTTTGATGAACCATCCATGGAATAGGGATTTTTGGATCAAGAAGAACCTTTTTTATATTCCACATTAGTTTTGGATAATGTTGGAGTACAATGAGTTCGTATCGAACCCCGAATCCAACCAGGCCCTCGTATCGGAAATGCCAAAAACTTACATACCAGGCATATGATTAATGTGTCATCTATTGCATTGGGTCCCTTAAAACGAGATGATTCTTTGATATACTTCAACTCGGAACTTCGTCACGGTTGATGTATGATAGACGGTCTGGAGAGAGGTTCTACCAAGAGTGTTGCATACAGAACCCTGAGACTGGCTAAGACTTGAGGAAAATAGTCCATTTCAACTCGGAGTGACTCAACAGGCATAGTGGGAGTGCCTCTGTTTGATGTGGCAGGCCCACAGTGGGAAGATCCTCTGTGTGATGCAACAAACTCATGGTACTCGATAGGAGGAGTACCTCAGTAGGCCACGAGGAGGAGCACCTATGTGTGACGTGGAAGACCCACCGTGGGAGTGCCTCTGTGTGACGCAGTAGACCAATGTTACTCAACAGGAGGAGTACCTCAGTAGTCCAAGGTTAGAGGGAAGCACCTTATGTGATGTGACAAGCCCACTGTACTCATTAATAGAGGAGTTCTCTAGCAACCGAGGTGTTTGACGTTGTGACTGGGAATGATTCTTGTTCATTGGCCACGAGAATATGTGTCTGGCTATCATCATTCACAGTGATCCTATATGGGTCGGACACTATGTGGGGAAGCACTGAACGATCTTATGTGGGACATCATTCATATCAATCATGTGTGGGTTCGATCCTGTGTGGTTCAGCGCATAATAATCCTGTGTGGATCAGATCATTTATGTGTCATTTTGGGTTTTAGTATCTATCGATCATGTGTGGGTCAAAATCCATATAATCAGCAGCAGTGCCTCTTGACAGAATAAAATGATACAACTTCGTGACTAATCAGATATAATTCTATACATCACTGGAAACCTCATTTGAGTTGGGACACTGTTTGAACTAAGACATTAACCTTCATGGTACTATCATCATGGTGATACATGTGTGGTACATTTACCTTCATCATACTATCTTTATGGTGATATATGTATGGTACTTTTACCTTTGCGGTACTATCTTCGTGGTTATATTTGTGTGTTACATTTACCTTCTTGGTGTATCCTTTTTGGTGTTACCTGTGTGATACTTTTACCTTCATGGTGTTACCTTTGTGGTGTTACCATTGTTGTATTATTCCCTAATATATGAGATGTGTATATCATGATAACATAGTTTTATTAATGGGAATATAAATTTTTAGTGTTGATGTCTTTTTTTGTGGTTTTCTTTTGTGAAACTTTAGGAGACCTAAGGGGTCTTGGGGTTCCTACAGAATATCGTTATACTCAACCATACATGGGATTCTCCCTCTCCAGGTTGTGTCTTGTTAAAAAAAAGTACAACATTGATCGAGGTTGTTGGAAGCAGGATAGGACGGTGCACGGAGGTGGACTATTCGGCGTGACATGAGGAAGACGAGAAATGCGGCCGTGGAGTGCGGAGGAGGCGATCTATACCTACCGTTTTTGTATAAACCTTATAGGATGACCCAATTGTTGTTTTCCTTTTTCATTCAGTTGTACATGTACTTTTATAGTTATGCTTGTATTCTGGACCCTTTTACATTCATCACTCACTTACTACAGCAGTTTAATTTACAGTTTCTTCGTGTAGTGTGCTTGGACCATGTGTTTGTTCCGGATTAAAAGCAATGCCTTCCCATTTCAGGGAGTATTCCTTTTGGTGCTATTATCTATACCCTAGCCTATGGATGGAGGGCTTGGGGTAGTCAACAGACCGGCCCTGGGGAACAGTTCGAGATAATGTGGTATGATAGGATTTCGGTTCTATCAATGAACTACGACTCTAATATTTTCTGTGAATCAATATTGATAAGTGTAATGACTATGAGTATCAGTTTGGGGAGTCCAGTGTTGGCGTGGCAGCCGAGGTATCCATACGCCAGGACCCTGAATTTGGATTTTTGACTCAGTGCACAATAACACTGATTGTGTGTGTTTTTGAAAAGTTTTTCCTTTTATTTCATTGGATTCATCTCACCTGGTATAAATTAATTACCATGGTGCACCTTTTCTTTATCAGGATGCTGCCATAAAGTCATCCACCCAGCTTTCCTGATAGTGTACACAACGATGGTCCCCCGAGTAATGAGGCTCCGGTGTATGTCCATCATATTGCGTTAGCACCTGCAGGTGGATTACCAATGGCACCAATGCACATTAGGTAGTAATTACAAATGGCGGTATCAGTAGAGGACACATTTTTTATTTGTGCCTTAAACGAGTTTCAACATAAGATACCCCTCATGTACTTAGGAAATCCCGACTCACATGCACCTGAGTAATAGCTTGAGGAGGTGCTTGAGAGTTATCTAGAGCCTCTAAAACTTCGGCAGGATGACATGTCAGTATCTGAGTATTCATCATGACATATTGACCATTCCTAGAACTCGATCACAATTATACGATCAATGCTTTGGAGCTCAAAAATACGAGCTCGCTCTATTTAATGATATTTGAGTCAACACTATTCATTTACGCATTCCTACCTATGATAGGTTTCTATAGAGAACCTTTGCAGTTGAATGTTATTTGGCTGAGCAGATACCACCAGTGAATGTTAGTAGTGGAAATGCAAGAAACTGGCGCCTGCCTCAGATATTTGGGCGTGTAAAAATGTTTCGGGAAGAATAAGTGTTACGGATAGATTAATCTATAGGGTTGTAGATGTGGAAAAGAGTAGCATGAGGTGGTGTACATTTCTACTTGTTACAGCCACCCCCATTGTGTTCCCCACCAGGCTCAGGGAGCTAGAGGTCATGGGAAGGGAGTAGCTGCATATCATCAAAGAGTGTGAACTAAGGGATCGAGGAATGATTCAATGAATTGTCTATGTCTTCTACTAGCTACTGTATTAATAAAAATTGGTACCAATCCTTCATTCTTTGCATGAATTTTATCCAAAAACTAGAGTTTCAGGTTAATCTGTTCAGTTGAACCTCTTGTCTGGAGATACTTTTTGGAGGAGACTCAATAATCTCCCTTCCGTAAATAGTATGATATGACCCTTGATGTGAGAGTTTTCATTGGAACCTCAAGGTTGTAGTGTCGAGGCCTTAAGACATTATTTTCAAAATTGACATGAAATCCATAGTTCATTATCAGATTGACTGTATTAGGAAAAAATATTTTTGTTTATCTACAATCTTGGGATGTGGTTTTCCTTACTCAGTAAAATGGAAAAAAAGTAAACATAGGATAAAATCTCACATATGAGGGTGTGACTGACCACTTGTGAGTCATGCAGCCTTACCCTCATGGAAGAATAAGTTTTCAGTTTTCAGTTCCCAACAGGAGTGGATAGAGTTCCTACAAGACTATGAATTTGAGATAGTATGCACTCCTTTGAAGCAGGATGTGGTAGAAGACACACTCAGCATGAGGTCCGGTCTATATCGGCTGAGTAATGTGTCATAGTAGCTAGTTGCGCTGCAGATATCCTTCATGTATCGAGATGATGCTACTTACTTATAGTCAATGAATGTAACACCCCCACTCCATTAACAAGTTCGAGAGGCGCATCATGGTGCAATTGACTGTGAGACTCCACGTGTACAAATATCCTCAGGTGAGAACCTGAATGATTTTCTAATGGGGGAGCATTTCTTCATTTTTAGAGGTTGTATCATGGTACCAGTGGTTCTTCGGGAGGAGGTTTTGAGGGAGTTCCATACATCCCCACTGGTGGTACATATTTGGGTAGTGAAGATGTACCAGGACATCCAACATTAGTACTAGTGGCCAGGGATAAAGAAAGAAGTTGTAGAATTTGTATCACGATATCTCACATGTCAGCAAGTGAAGAATGCACATAGTTGGAAAAAGACTTATAACGATTATAGGTGGCGACCCTTGGAGTTCTGGGAGTGAGACCACTTATTCTTGTGTGTTTTTCTTCTAAGATGTCTTTAGAAATTGGAAAAGGCTTCATGTTATCACCATGGTTTATCGGTCCATTTTTGATACATCAGATGTTAGGAAAGTTAGCACACCGATTGGAGCCTCTACCATAGTTGGAGATGGTGCACGATGTATGCCACATATCCCTGTTGAGGATATATGTGCATGACCCACCCCACATCATCGACTATAGTGAGTTGGACTTCTATGATGGGGTGAAATTTACGGAGGTTTTAATTTAGATTGAGAATGGATATGAGTGGTTCATTTTTGGGTGGTCGATACCTCTGGTGCACGTTTGATGGAATCACAAGAACCTCCAGGAGAGCACATGGGAGCAGAAGGTTAAGATCTGAGATCAGAACCTCTATTTGATCCTTAGTAAATGTTGTTTCCTTTGGGGATGTAAATCCACAGTGTGGGGTGAATGTAATGTCCCGGAAATTATATATAATTATTTTTAATTATATAAAATTATTTCGAGACAATGAAATCTAACGACACATGATTATGTGGCCTAGAGTGTTTGCAATGATTCGTCGAAATTTTGTGAAAGTTTAATTAGCGCGTGCAAGAAGTTTTATGAAAAAATAATCATAACACTTAAATAGTTATTCAGCTCATAAATATGATGGAACCATTGCACTTAGGATGGTAGGTGTACCCTAGGAGCCACATATTTTTAGTCGACGCTGGCCTCCTATGATAAAAAACAAAAAATGGAATAACCATAAATAAAATAATTAAATAAAGATATTTTATTTTTCAAATTTATATAACTCATGGATAGTAACTCGGATTAAACATACAAGACCACCACATAACGTGTGAGGGTATGCTTTCTTTAGGAAGAGACAAACATTGGGTGGTGCGGACCACAAGAAAAGTTAGTTTTTAGATATAAATAAAAAAATTTAGGGAAAATTATTTTATTATAAAATCCATAACATCAAAACTGTAACTCATTTTGGAAATATGATAGTACCATAAGGTTTTTTTGGGGTGTGTTTCACATAGGTAGTTTCTAACCTTGACTAGAGAATGTCAATGGTGACTGTTAATAATTTTCTGATCTTTTTTGGTTATGTTCAGTAAACATGGGAATGTCATTTTCTAACTTTTGAACTAATGCTCAGATTAAAAATCTGAGGGCACAGTTGAATCTGTAGAACTGTGATTATCTTAAGGGAGTCTTTAATATCACTTTAGAAGGATAGGGTACAAATTTAGGTTTTTGTGATTTTTAAAGATAGTATATAAAATAATTTTATTAATTTATTTTTGTTTCTATCTTATCCTCCAACAGACATGCAAGGTTGGACCAGCAATGTGTCAAGACATTAAATGGATGGAAACATCAATCCTTGTAAATTATTCGTTGGGAAAATGGGATGCCTTCTAATAAATGAGCTCTCATTAATTCTCTACCCCATTAGACACCCCTCTAATATTTATATGGTTATTGGGGAGAGGTGTCGGCATAGTATTTCTACGAAACGCTGTGTTGAAGAAGTTTCAAGACACCGAGCTCCTGGAAGATGGATCCAGTTCCAGAAAGTGGTGATAATAAAAAACAAAACCCCAAATGAAGATCAATGATCATTCAATGACATTGGAGGATATTGCGAGAACAGCGAACACCAACCCACGTTTTACACCGCTGGCTTTCCTCCATCTTTTAGGAGGTAGGGGATTTATATATGATTTAATTTATTTCTCGATAATTTAATTTTTGGTAACAAAATGACCATGGAAAAAATAACATGGCCATCATCCCATGAATATACCTTTCCTCTTCCATTTTTATTCTCTACAGATTATTCGTGCTTTGTTCATCACAAAATATTTTATGACACTGGAAAAACAATATTTTGTTGATAATGATATATGGACATGGAAACCTTGACCCAATGATCGTGAATATGTGATAGTTTTATTCTTCGGGCTTGAAACAAAGACACAATGTCTTGCAGAAGAAAGAGACAGCCAACACACGGTCAGCCGTGGTGGGGTAGGGTGGCGACTGACATCCAGTCGAGCTTGTGGTAGATGGTGTCGCACTTCCACCCCACCTGAGTAGTAGGTCACGACGGAGGCCAGAGCATGGCCTACACTGGTCCGACGTAGAGGAGTAGAGGTGCGCGGCAGCTCTGTTAGGAGGAGAACCGGATGATAATTGCTGTTTGGAGGGACCTGCTCGGGTCCTGCGGTGACCTGAAGACAATAAGAGGCGATACCCATTTGTAGATCCTAATGGAAGGTGGTCCACTCCCCCTTCAGTGCCAGGTCAGACGGGCCGCACCCAGCATGGTCTGGGCCATCTATTTCACAAGCCGATCCATACCATGTCCTAGAGGGAACAAGCCACCACATCCCATGCCAAACAGGCCAGACTCAAATCAGGATGGGTGACCCGAACCAGTTCAGGATGGGCCGGGTCATTCTGACCGGGTCGGACTAGGACCGGGCCCATCTAAACCCAGATTCCCCTTTTTGGCCATAACTAGTGATCGAGGAGTCCGTTTGAAAACATTTCTGTGGAAACAGATCCTTGGATCAAGGGGTCCTTTGATATACTCTATTTGAGTTTTGGAAAATGTTGGAGTATGTATGGGTTGGATCGAACCTTGAATATAACAGGGCCCTCAGAGCAGGAACACTAAAAACATACATACAAGGCATCTGATTGATGGGTTGTCTGTTAAGATGGATCCCTTATTACGTGAGGTAACTTATGGATATTTTTTCTATTTGTGGTAGTTGAGGTATGAAAAAGTATTGGTGAGCAGTTCTACAAAAATTAGCTATGTACAAAACCATGTGATTAGATGAGACTTGAAGACTACTGACCATTTCAACTCGGAGTGACTGAACAGTTCCAATAAGGAATGCATCTTTGTGATGCAGCATACACAAGGTGGGGAGCACCTATATGTGATGAAAAAAACCTATGATACATGAAAAGAGTATTTCCTCAGTAGGCCACGAGGGGGAGCACATATATGTGACGCTGCAGACCCATGGTGAGGAGCGTCTTTGTGTGAGGAGACATATACATGTCACTCGACAGGAGGAGTACCTCAGTAGTCAAATGATATTGGGAAGACCCTATGTGTGATGTAGAAGGCCCACTTATCTCGTTATAGGAGGTGTTCTCCAGCATCCGTGGTGTTTGATGCTGTGACTGGGAATGTTACTTGTTCCTAGGCCTAGAGAATCTGTGACAGGCTATCAACATTCACATTGATCATGTCTGGGTCATATCCTATGTGGGTATGCGTTAAGAGATAATATGTGGGTTATCACATACTGATCCTATGTGAGTTAAATCCTATGTGGGTTAGAGCTCAACGATCCTATGTCGGTCAGTGCATACCGATCCTGTGTGGTCCAGATCATGTGTGGATCATTTTGGGGGTTAGTACCTATCAATCATATGTGGGTCAGACTCCGTATAATCAGTAGTTGTGCCTCTTGATTGAATATGATGATCCATATTCATTACTAATCATTTATACTTCTATACATCACTAAAAACCTAGTTTGAGTAGCGATATTGTTTGAACTAATACTTTTACCTTCATGGTACTATCATCTTGTTGATACATGTGTGGTACTTTTACCTTCTCGGTACTATCATTGTGGTGATACCTATGGGGTATTTTTATCTTCTTGGTATTATCTTCAGGGTAATATTTGTGTTGTACTTTTACCTTCTTGGTGTATCCTTTATGTTGTTACCCTTGTGGTACTCTTACCTTCGTGGTGTTACCTTCATGGTGTTACCTTTGTAGTATTCTTCCCCCATTTATAAGATGTTAATATCTTGATAACTTAGGTGTATGTATGGGAATATACCTAAGTAGAGTTGAAGTTTTTAACTGTGGTTTTTCTTTTTGGAATGTTAGGAGACCTACATGGGCTCAGGGTCCATACTGAGGATCGTTATTCTCAACCATGCACGAGCTTCACCCTAAACATGTTGTGTCTTGTGCAGACGATGTACAACACTGATCGAGTAGGAGGGAGCAAGGACTGGATAGTGCACGAAGGTGGACCATTCAGAATGACATAACACAAAGAAGATGAATTGACGTGGAGTGCTGAGGAGGAGATCATACCTACCCTTCATATAGGAACCTCATAGGATGACCCATTAGTTGTTTTTATTTTTTCATTTAGTTGTACTTGTACATTTTTATATGGGCTTGTATTCCATCCCCTTTTACTTTCAGCACTCTCTCACTACAATATTTTACTTCATAGTTTCTTCTTGTTGTGTTCATAGACCATGTGTTTTTTAGGATTAAAGGAAATACCTTCTCGTTTTAGGTTGTATTCCTTTTGGTGATAGTCTCTAGCCCCTAGACATTGGAGAGCGGGCTTGGGGTAGTCACGGCAAATGCCCCAGGGGACAGATCGTGACACATGTAATAAATTGTAGAAATTATTACTAAACCACAAAATTAGTAACTAATTTCTTGTTAAAAAAATATTTTCCCATAATTATCTATTAATTATTACCTCAACATTGTTCACATATTAAGGGTTATCTTTTCTTCAATCATGTGTTTTTAATGAAGTTTTTCATTCCACTAATTCAATTTTATTAAAACCATTGGACATGTGATTTTAAATCAATTTATAAATTATACTATTTTAAAACCACAAAACATTTCCCAAATATCATCAAAAAAATAATTCTATAACATATTTGTTTGAAATATCTACCTTCATAAACCATTATGTAGGTCACATATTTCAATATAAAAATAAAGCCTTCTATTAATATGTCATTTTTACTCTATTCATAATTTGTAATATAAAAATTACTCATAAAACCTTCACAATTTTCACCTTAGGACATCAAATTTCATATTGACAATATTTTACATATTTTAAAAATTCAACTATTGATGATTATTTTGTGATACCATTATTCTCATATATTTTGTTAACTAAATAGTTTATCATTTTTTGGGTAATTACTTTTATTATGTCCTTTTCCAAAAAAAATGTTTTCTCATACTCATCTAAGACATTCAATTGGGTTCTTCATCTCACATTTATGGCCTATAAAAATGAAATATTCTTATCTCCATTGTATCCACCACCCGAGTCTTTGGTAAACTATATAAGTATATTCTTTGGTGGATGATAGAGTTTGTTATGGTGCATGTTTTTAATAATAAACCATGATTGCTAGTAAGGAATAATCTAATATTCATCACTCTAGTCATTACCCCATTTTGATTCATGAAAACACATTTTCTATCACATTCATATTTAAGCTAGTTCTTTTTGTTTTATCCATTTATTAAAACCAATAGGAAATGTCTGAGAAATGATAACATAGTGGTAAATATCACTATCCTGAAGATTTATTTATAGAATGTTTAAATTAACACACCTTCTCAATCAATGATTCCTTAGGATTAACAAAGGTTATCATTCTTCAATACCAAATACATAGTATATTACCCAATTCATTGACTTTTCATGAATTTCACTCATCTGGTAATATTATATAATACATTTTTTTTTCTAAATCTAGTTCACAAGGATTATACTAAACTTTAATTTATATAAACTATAATGACCCTACCCCTAGTAGCCTAGACTTGGGGCTTGAGCTTCAACTACCCTATGTCAACATCCATATGATAGGGGCGGTGACAAGTACCGAATATCATAACCTAAATGGATAGATATTTTATAATATAACTGTATGCACACATAGAACCTTATCAATGTATAAGAGTGGATGAATAATTATAATAATATACAATATCTAGAATATAACCATTCAAATGTAAATATATAAGGTATAAAAAATTATTGTACTGATAATTGACTTTAAAGTAAAAAAAAATTCCTAACTAGAAAGATGTACTAACCTGAAAAAATATAAATTTAATGTTCTCAGTGATCCAAGAATCTAATCTCCAAGATGCAACCTCTGTAAGTTTCCCAATGAAACATTTATCCCTATGATCCATTGTAGTCACCGTTGACCAGTTCATTATTTTTATAAGACACAACACTTGCTAGAAATCCCATTTAGATGTGATTATATACAAACCAATAAGATTCCCCCAAAAATAAAGGGGGACACTAATAGACATAATAAAAATATATATAGAATTGACAGTTTAACTCAATGAATGAGATTAAATTTCATTAACATGTATACAAATATATATTCTCAAACCAAATAAACCCAAATGTGATGGAAGGGGATATTTATGTCAAATCCTATCCCTAGTAATGTGTTTCATTAGTTCAATAAGTCCATCAATGACACCCTATAATTCACACGTCAACCTAGAATAAATATCCATGTAAACAACACCTCATCACAAAACCAAACATTAGGGGGGAACAATATATATATAGGGTACCCATCCTCTGGTACAATAGGATAGTGATACTCAGTGGATAGATATATGATCTTGATCCTATAAATGTTGGAGGAATCTAATATGTTTCTTGATAATATACCCATTCAGACCCAAGTTGAAGTGTTCCACTCTAGTAATTGGTGGATGACCGATGCCCAGTACAATATGATGATTTAACTATAGTGTTCTATAGAAGACCCATGCCTAGCATAGAAGTAGGGTTCTACACTAGTATTCTAGGATCCCTGCCCTAATACAATAATATGGTGCCACTTATATAGCTGATAGAAGGCCTATGCCCTGCACAAGAAGTGGGTTACAGTCAAATATATAGTCTAGGACTTATTCCATTCATAACAAAAGTGGTCCACATAAATATTAGATAGAGGAACTGTACCCATAATAGTTGAAGGGTGCCACTCAATAGATATGTAGATTATCCATTCCATATCCCAGTTCGAGGGTGCCACTATAGAAGCCTTTGCTGATCTTTTCTAATCACTACCCCCATCGATCATAACTTATAGTAGCGTCACTCCTTGATCATCTCACCTCTTATATCAAAATCCACTTTGCAGGAACCATCATATTCTACAGGAAAAAATACTCATGATAGGTTACTCATAGACCAAAATATATGCCCAATAAATTGATATATGAGTGGTTAATGATTCCATAAAATGGAAGAAGGGTTATATGGAAATTGAGGGGACTCAAATGGTGTGTGGTCCTGCTCCATCACCTCGGCATGTCCCTCATGGTTCAAAGATCACTACCCGTTTACCACTACATGGAATGTAACTGGGATAAATGGAATACCTCACCCACCTAGTGGTTTTCCCAAGCACTCTATCCATGTAAGTGTATCCTCCCCTTATCTGTGTAATTATTCCCATGACGTGTGAATGGAAATTCCAGTTGTGGTGTCCTCCCAGAGTACACAATAGATCTCCAAAAGAAGGTTTATGGAGTGTGGGGGTCCCACATGGTGTGTGATACTTTTCTCACCCAAAACCCTAGAAGATATAACTAAGGGGTCACTCAAAATATATTCTTCGGAACAACATAAATTATATTTAAGATTTTCCTACGAAGATACATCTATTACATTGAATCAGAATTTATCTTAGATGATTTGGATCTCACCTCTCTGCCATGAAAAATCAATGGATACTCTCTATTTTCATCATTTCTAGCCAACCGCTGGCTGAAACATAGTATCCATCATCCCAACGGGGTTCCTCTAATACCTCACATGACTTCTTCCATATTGTTTATTCTATTATCATATAATAATTGTATTTATCACACATATCCTATTAAAAATTTGTATATGTCCTATGATCATTAATTTTTTCCTTGCATTAGACTCCTCCATTAATCTAAAGGTCGTATTATATTTGGTCCCTCCCATTAACGTCGAGATGGGGCCCCTTACCCAATGGATAGTAACAAAAATAATCAAAGGGATATAAGCTACAAAAATTGTGAAAATATTTGAACAATCATATTTGGACTAACAATATAATCGAGGTTCTACTTGGTGATAACTAATTTAATAAATAAATTTTATCTATTCACGGGTGCATACAGGTGTTCCATGTTCCAATATGACACTGATCAATGAATCAAGAATTTTCATGGTGAATATATCAATTAATAGAGGAATAATCCTCAAATCGATGAGTCCTACCTAATTTTGGATCGTCTATAAATGAATTACATGCTATCCAATGAATAGGAGGAAACATTACATTCATATCATCTCAGTATACCTCGCTCCAAGTCTCATTATCATCAAATTTAAGATCCACAATGGATGAGATGTTAATTATCTCGATGGACCAAAGTTTATGTGGATAAAATTTGTAAATTCACCATAAGAGTATATTTATATATAATATTGAATTAATATAATATTTAAATTAATTAAATTAATTATTTAAATAACCTATTGAACAAATTCTCAATGAGAATGATATCCCACTACCCTTCGTTGACCAGTTTTGGGTTACAACTATAGTAATAATATCATTCCACACTCAACTGTAGTCTAGGATTACTAATATAATATTCCATCTATGATTTATCCCATTTCCATTAAAAATATGTATATTTTCAAAATAAAATATATTTTTTATTTTAATAAATTTTTTTATGGGAACACTGAGCCGTAGAATCATACTCCATATCAATTCCTAGATCTGAAAATATTTGTAGAAATAATATTAAGTATTGTAAAAAAGTGTCCCTACATCATTATCTCATTTATTATATTCACCACCAAGAAAGAAAAACCACAATAAAAAAGATATATATAGCGATTTCATATCATACTCTTCAACTCTCATGATCTATCCGGAATGATCCCATACTACCAAAACACAGAAACCAAGGGGATGGTCCATCAACCCAGGGCCATCTTTTGATGATCCTCAATCAACATTGCATAGTCCATAATGATCAATCAATCCTAAATGTATATCACACCCCAGTCGATTACATGTGTGGGTTTATGCATGTATCTCCATATCTGTGATAGATGGAAGATATTGTGCAGCTACTAAAGTATTGAAGGTAGGGAGTGGTAGTAAGAAACCCTTACAACCCTCTAAAATATGTTAAAAGTCTAATTAAACATGGACATAACCTTACTCCTTAGCCAAATCTAAATTATCATCATCATGTGTATTCTCTCATGAAAAAATAGTTTCCCTCCATCAACAAAAAGGCCATATGGTTTTGATATGGGCAAGATTTCATCCACCTATAGACTTTCCCCATATGTTCAAAGATAGCATAAAAATTCTACATCACCGCTTTCAACATATATGGCCATCAATGAAATGACTCACTGATATCTATATATAATAATATTGATGTATAGAGTCTCATATAAATGGCATCAAATGTTGACCAGATGATACGTCGGTATTAGCTACACGTCACTATGGATAAATGAAATGAATCACTAATCCTGTATATACATCTACCCCAAACTCTCTACTGAACCATACACCCTGATGGATAGGAAGTGTGCCATATTCATGATTCATTCCACAATCACCCATATGAAATTTTGATACATCATTGTAAATAGATTCCCTGTCATGATGTCTATGGATATTTTATACCATTTAAACTCCAAGATTTCATGGGTCTGTAACCAACCTATCATAACATAGTGACTAGCCTTCATTTGTTGATAGGAGAGGCACCATGAGATAAACTCAGATACAGTACATATTGTAGAATAATTATTACATATTTCCCATTTCAAATTGTAAAACCAAAAGAGATGTTTCTAACATTCAAATCACCTCCCCCACATCCTGACTAGGACCACCTTCTATCCTTAGAAAAGGATAACGCGATTCATTCCTTTATAAAGTTTATCAGGTAAATCTATTGGGGAAATCTAGCCAGGAAGGATCATACAGTCCATATATCAATGTAGGGACTCTATCACACACTCGAGATGTAGAAGAGTAATCACCATCGACTGAAGAATATTTGCACTCTCTTGCTCAACCTGGGCCAGCTTCAAAGAATTAAACTACTCAGAAGACTACTACACCAAATGATCATAAAAAATCTTTAGAATATAATTTTCTACTGCATTCCACATTCCAATAGTATAGACTATATCATATTAAAAGTGTACATGCCAAAACCATGATGTACATATACATTAGATTACTTTTTCGGAATACTTAATTCATTACAAAAACTGACACCCAAAGACTGTATTAGTTTCGTGTCTTTGGAAACTCAGAACATAATCTTTAATCATGGTGAAATATCTTCAAAATCTCCCATAAAGATCTTTCCCTTTGGTTTTCATACCTAAAACCTTTTTTTATATCCCGGGGAAAAGAAAACATAAAATGTGTGAGCTCAAATTCTCAGTAAGGGTAAACATGGAAAACATAAAACAATCCCTAAACATTTGAACGTAAGAACATGAACATAAAACATTAAAATCATGAGAAATGACAAAAATATTGGTAGTACATAAGGTATAAATCAAAAATGAACATTAACCATGATAAAATTACATGCGAATAAAACATGTAATTTTGGAAACCATTAAGCACATGTTATGATTTCTATAGTAGCCAAGGAATTGCTTCCAAGACCATCACAGTAGACTAAGTCTCTTACTGAATCGAGTTCACTCCTCATTCGAGTCCTATATCCCTGATCCAGATTAAATTTCCTTTCTATCCATGTCTATCTCATGAGATATAAATCTTTACCCAATGCACTGCAGGGAGATATAGGTCCCACCCATCTCATAAAGAAATTATTCTTATGTGCGCCACAATATAAACATAAATCATAAATCATTACTCAAATAATAAAATGGGTTTCATAAACATCATCCCATCAAAACATAATACATATAAACAAATGGATATCATTTCATCATATGAAAAATGAAACCATGTAAATCGGAGAGACATTATACTTGAAACATACACATTTGAAATAATGTCATCTTAGATGGAAAATTGTTTTGGTAAAACACTTGAAATGAATTCTTGGGGAAAATATCCTTTCTTCATCATAATCATTTTCTTTTCACAATATTCCATGATATTTTAAAAGAAAGGGATTTGGTTGAAAATAGTCATGGATTCTTGTTGAGTAAGATTCATGATAATAAGGGATTATGAAACAATAAAAATCTATTCACACTATATAAGTTAAAAAAACATTATTCTCGTACTTTTTCCGGAAAAGCCAAAATGTACCTTATATGGAAAACAAAAGAAAGATTCCTTTCATAACACAATGTAAAAGTAAAAGAGGGGTAAACATGAATTTAAAAATAAATGAATTAATATTAAACACTTTATGAACAATATTTTTATGGACATGGATGAAAAATATTGCCCCAATAAATACTTATGTATAAGAAATCTTGGAAAAAATTGAGATTGCAAAATTATCCCTTACCATAGGTCAAATTTCATTTATACATGTCCAAAACACATTTATAATGGGTTTAAACATATTAATAAATTTTAACAGAACCATAATAATATTTATGATATCATATATTATTCACTTATGACATTATATTACCCATTCTATTTTCAATTCCTTGTTAAAGCAGCGTTTTGGGTAAAATCGAATCATTTATCGTACTTGTTTGGACTTGTTGTTCTTGATATTATTATTACTTATATAATGATTTAATTACTTAAAAATGTATAATCTGATTTAAATATCATATATATTCCGTATATATATATATAATCGATTGATAAATGAAATGAAACACACCGTTCATGGAGACGGTAGGCCGTATGTACGCATGAACACTATTCTACTTTTCTTATTGACTTGAATGGATGTACATAGATGACACATCTATATATATACATAAATCTAGTAGAATTATTATTTTATATATATCAATATTCTTCATTATATATACTTTATAATCATTATTGAATGGTTAACATGGAGAATGAATCTTATCACGTCGTGGAGAGAGTAATCCGTACGTATGCACAAGGGATGATATAGTTCCAATTATTATTGAATGGAATTAGATTGGATGATATAATATCTCAGAATTAGTATAATGTTATTGTAACTATATATTTTTATTATTTACACCAATATACCCATCCATGTAAGGTGGAGTTTAAAAAATAGATTACACCACAGTGTGGAGACGGTATTCCTTACGTACACACGCGCGGTGATTTCAGTTTCCTTTGGATGGATATGTCACAACCCGTTCTCGGGGCCCATGTCGTGACTAACCCAAGCCCGCCTTCCATAAGACAGGGGCTGGGGAGTATCACCAAAGGAGTAAATCCTGATAATAGGGAAGGCATTGCCTTTATAAAAGAAAACAAGCACCACAGAGTAAGAAAGCGGAAAAAGTAAACACTAAGTACAAGAGAATTACTGAAAAGTAAATGGGCCAGAATACAAACCCAAAAGAAAGTACAACTAATACTGAACAAAAGTACAACAGAAGAAGGCAACAGCTGGAAGAATGAAGCAGCTCCTGGGTCGTCCTCCTCGGATCCTACCTGAAGGGTAGGTACAGATAGCGCAGCTCCATGATCGTCCGCCACGGATCCTACCTGAAGGGTAGGTACAAATAGCCTCCTCAACTCTCTTGCCCGTCAACCACCACCTTGTGTCGTCTCGCTGTGATGTCCTCCTCTAGATACTGACTCGTCGTGTGGTCCACCTCCGGGTACCGTCCAGTCCTCGAACACTCGGCCTCTGTCAGCACTGCTTGTCGTCTGTGACCAACACAATGAGGTGCGGGCATAGCCCGTGCAGGGGTGAGTATAATGATACTCAGTAGGGACCCTGAGACCCTCAAGGTCTCCCTAAAACCAACAAGGATAACCATAAAGAATATCTCAACAGATAACCTCTACTTAGGTATATGCCCATACATATGCCTAAGTTATCAAGTAACCCATCTCAATCATGAGGAAACACAAGGATCTTGAAATCAACGGATAACCACTACCCAGGTATATGCCCATACATGTACCTAAGTTATCAAGTGACGCATCTCAATCATGAGGTAAACACATATGTCAAAAGTCTCAGCTCAAACCAGGATTTTCATTATCGAAACCGTAACTGTTGAAGAGCTCCGTCTCTGGAGTGTACAGTGGTCCTGTCATGACTCCGAGGTTCTGTTCACTGACCTAAGACTGCTAAGGTACTCCTCCTGTCGAGTACCACGGGCCAGCAACCCAAACACATTAGTGCTTCTCGCCGGGGTATGTCACCCAAAAACAATAGTGCACACACCCTAGTTTCTTTCTGAGGTACTCTCTAGACGAGTACCATGGGTCTGCACTGTCACACAGGTAGTGCTCCGTCCGCCATGGGTCTGCACCCAAACAAAGTAGTGCTCTGTCCACTGGGCTAGTCGACTCACTCCAAGTCGAGTCTGTCAAGCAGTCATCAGGTCTCAGTCGGCTACACGGTCTCTGTACTCTGCACGCTCGTCTCTGGGAGGGTCCACTCCACGAGCTACAGGTCGATACTCCAAGTATCCCAAAGTCCCACGAAGAAGTAACTCAAAGTACCGCCTCGTCATATGGGTCTCAATGCAAAAGACGGTGCGTCAATCGGACGCCTGGTCTGTGAGTTACTAGCCTTTTCGTCCCAGGGGCCCGGTTGGTTTCATGAGCGAACCAATCCCAGCCTTATCTCAACTGTACCCCGAAATCTCATAGGGTATACTCATTGGTACTGTTTCTCAATGTGATCAACAATACTGCTGACGGTTCGTCAAACAGACGTCATGTCTGAAAGATATCAGCTTTCCCGATCCAAGGGCCCAGTTAGATTTCAGGTACAATCTAACCCGACCACTATCCAACTGTATCCAAAACTCGGGTGAAGCATGCCAAATGTTCTGTCTCGTCAAGTGGAAAACAACGAGAGGGACGCCGCGTCAATCGGACGCCCGGTCTGTGAGTTTTTGGCCTTTTTCGTTCTAGGGCCCGGTTGGTTTCATGAGAAAACCAACCCGACCACACTCCGACGGCATCCAAACCTCAAACGGAGTAAGTCAAAATATCCGCCTCACTTAGAGGAATCCATCAAAGTCGACGGCATGTCAATCGGACGTCCGGAACTCAAGTTACGAGCGATTCCGCTCCGAGGGCCCGGTTGGTTTCGCGTACGAACCAACCCGGCCAAACCCAATGTAATCCAAAACCTTGAGTGCGATATACCGAAATGACCGTCTCGATCAAAGGATCATGTTTCTACTGACGGCGAGTCGTTTGGAGGCACGTAGCTCATGTTACAGGCATTTGACCGAAAGTGGTCCGAAAACAGGGGGTCTGGGCCCGGGGCGACCCGGCGCGGGGTGTCCCCCGCCCGCCGCTAATTGACGCCGGTAGCGGATCCGCCAGCCGACAACCCTCCAGCGGTGCGCCGCCGCCGCCTTTCGCGGACCACCAGACGCGCTCCGGTGGTCCGTTTCTCTTGTCGTCTTCGCCTATGGTCCTCACGGGACCCGACCGTCACTATGGAGGCCTCAAAATTACCTTGCGGCCTCGTTTGTCATCACCCGTCAATCCGCACGTCAAAACGAAACGCGCCATCTCCACGGTTCTCCGGCGTGGCGTGCTGGTTCCATGCCCCTTCTTCGTGGCCCGACTCCGTCCGCGGATGTCTTCGGGTTTCTTCAACGCAGCGCGATGGCGTCGCTTTCATGTTCTTCCTTTCACGACACGACGCGACGGCGCCGCGCATATCTTCCGCATGAAACCACGTGGTGCGATGGCACCACGCTTTCTCGTACCAACCACAAGAAACCAACACAAAAAATAAAGAGGAGGGTCGTCCGAGTTTGTACGGTCCGACCCCCTCGCGTTATTTGATAACAAATGGTTTTAATCCACGATCATCATCAAGTTGGTATTCACGAACAATTAAATAAATCAAACCCCTATGTTCTTTCCATAAACAAAGGTAAACTTCCAACCCGCAATTAAATACCTACGCGGATCAACTTAATAAGGAGTAGATCCACGTTCTTCATTTTAGAAAGAAACATTATGAAAAAAAAAGAAATATTCCCAACTTAAATCCCTACCTCGGAATCGAAGTTCGTCGATTGATGAAAAAGGTGTGGAAAGAAGATGAAGGGGTTCATCATTCTTTGCATCCACCAATCTCTTCCAAACTGAGTTTCATTGGTTGGTGGAAGACGTTCCACGTCGGTAGGTGTCCGGGGAAGAAGTCGAAGAGGATCGGCGTTCTTCGTCGGTGGAGCATTCTTCGTTCGCTAAGATAAGCTTCTTCCCAAGTGTTGGGCGTCGCTGTAATTTACCAGCGCTTCGTCACTTGGTGAAGTCGTCCCCAAACCCTCTCCCAAGATCCCTATATATAAGAGAGGGGGAGAGGTATGTAACCATTGTGGTTACATAACGTTTTTTTAAAAAAAGGGGACAGGTGAATTAAATTTCTTTGACGCAATTTATGAGGTCTGTTGGCACCACTTAAGAGGGGAGTGTACCAAGGAGTTTCTCCACATTTAATGGGGAGTTTAGGAATTAAGAGGCTCTCCCTCATTAATGAGGGAGAGTTGAGAGGTCTCCTATCCTCCCATTAATAGGGGGGTTAAGCCTCGTGTGGTCCCTACCATAATAAACCACACACGGGAGGTTTAGTTCCGGTGGGCCCCACCACCATAAACTCTCAAGGGAGGTTAAGGTGTGGTGGCCCCACCTCCAACCTCCATGAGGAGGTTTCAACCACCACACTTTCAATGGCAGATGAAATAAAATAAAGTGCATGACACGTTATTTTATTATTACTCTTTTTTTAAAGAAAACCAAAAAACTAACTTCTGCTCTCGATTAAACTCAACTGCATCAAAAGTCTCTTTAAGAAAATAACGACATTGCGAGTTCATCGGTTCCATCAGATTTCAATTCCGAGCACCGGTTCAAAAGATAGGAAAACTCGCTCGTTCATTCACTGAACGTACCCGAGCCAAACTTCAGAAATTGATTCCGGGCACTCGGGCCTCGGAATCAAGTGCCGTCAGAAACCGCGTTCTTGTAAAATCCCAAAGAAAATTTAGAAAAAATTTCCCTTGAATTTTACGGGCCTTTACATTACTCCCACCTCAGGGCTTTACGTCCTCGTAAAGCTTTAACTCAAACTAAGTTTACAAAAGCGGTACAGAGCACACATCTGAGCCTTCCGCTCCCATGTGCTCACCCGGAGGTTTCAGTACTGCTAGAGAAAGTGCACCCGAGGAATCGATCATCCTCGTAGGATCCACTCCTATCGATCCTTGATCCCCACTGGAACCTCCATGAAAAACACCTCATCGCTATCGTCCAGCTCCTCATGGTCGATGATATGCGAAAGGTCGAGCACGTATCTTTTCAGTTGAGATATGTGGATGTCATCATGAACCTGATGCAACTGAGGGGGATGGTTCAAGCGGTAAACCACCCTGCCTACCCAGGTGAGGACCTAGAAATGTCCGTTGAACCTCGGAGATAACTTGCCGCCTTGGCCACATCTCTGTAATCCTCGTCAAGGTGAGACCCGTATAAGGACGTGATCATCATCCTCGAACTCCAGAGGTCTCCATTTACTGTTAGAACTGAAACTCAAAAGACTGCTGCCACGAGGGTATGGTTGACTGACTCAAGAGTGATCGGTCGCACCCTCCTATGAAAGAGTTTATCATGTGCTTCCTGGGGTTTCCTTTTCTCCGACCAAGGAAAACCCATCCTGATGTTTGCCTAAAACCGTCAATTTGAGTATGAACAGTTATTGCCCATTCCATACTCAAACTAATGTCGTAAGGCCTCGACACTGCCACCAAGAGATTTTCAACCGGAACTCTCGCCTCGATAGTCTGACCACACCGTCTGCGTAAGTGTGATTATCGAGTCTCCTCCCAAGGTGTCTCCAGATGTGAGGGTCAAGTCCACGACTTACCGGAAACTCTAGGTCTGGAAAAAGATTTGTGAATGCAAGGAATGATTCATATCGAAGTCCGTTACTACAGCAGCTAGTAGTGGACACAAACTGTCCCTTGAATCATTTCTAGAGCCATTGGGTCACACTCCTTGACCGCATGCAGCCGCACTCTTCCTCCGCCCTCCAGCTCCCTGATCCTGGCAGGAATAACTAAGGAGGGTGGTTGTACCATGTTAAGATGTACACCACCTCTTGCAACTCTCCTAGCTCTGCCTCCACGTCTGCTGCTTCGCAGACTCATCTCTCCTTTAAGCTTCCTATTCATTAACATTAACACGCTCGAGTCTCTAAGACTGGAGTTGGTTTCCTATTTCTTGCTGCACTGTGCAGTCTTCATCCACTCCTAGATGATCTGTACCTTCTTTGCATAAGATTTGAAAGAGCTGCTAAAATTTCTCCTTTGCCGAAAAGAGAAACGTGGTCTCATCCCCTGGATGAACCATTCCCATTGCCCAATACAGTCAATCCTGACATGAATGAAACATTCTTTCCATGGATGACGTCGTAAGGCCTCGATGTAACTACTAAGAGATCCAACTGTCACTCTCACCTCCAAGGGTCGAGTCACACTGTCGGCATCAGTGTGAGGTCACTGGGTCTCCTCCAGTAGAAATATCGTAAGTGAGGGTCAAGTCAACAGTTTTGACCGGGACCACTCAGTATCAACCAAACAAAAGGACAGGAAAGCAAACAAAGATAAGTTTCCTTTTAATATTGCAGCTCATAGTACAAAGACACGAATACAACAGCAACATGGAACTATAAGTACAAGGGATGTATCCACTAGTTTTGCTCCTGTCCACCTGCTCCCGGAGCTCTACTGCCTTGGTGGATCCTCCAATGCCTGCGGATCAACTGTACGAGGAGTCGGACAGTCACGTGCCAGGTGACCCTTCCTGCCTCATGAGTAACACTGTTTGTTTTTGGCACGCCAGGCTCTGACCCCACCCCGGGTGCCCCGCACCACTGGTCCTAAATCCCGAGATCATCCAACTGCTAGTCTGGTCCTCTTGGATCTCTGGATCATCTGTCTACTGCCCACAGATGACTCGGATACTGATCAAAAAACAAGCGGCAATGGTAGAAGCTCCTGTACACGCTAGGGGTGTAGAGCTACTAACACAAACTCCACCCTGAAGAAGGTCTCAAAGTCTTCCCATGCGACGGCCACCCCGTCGCAAAATTGAATCAAGTGGCTCCACCACCTGCCTACTGCTGACTGAAGGAGGCTGGCAGCAAAGATCACAATGAAGTCTACCGGCGTCCCCACTAGCCTGAAGACTCTCACCACAGCCTCCAGCCAATCCTCAGCCGCCTGTGGGTCCATCCCTCCCTGGAACCTAGGTGGCCTCTGGCGCTGGAACTCGTTCAGTGCTCTGAAGCGACGTGCACCCTCTACTGCTGGGGCTGGTGGCATCAGTGGCCCAACGAGTAGTAGTACCGCTGGTGCCTCAACTGGAAAAGGGCCCTGTACTGAGGCCACACCGCTCGGCAGACTGTCAGTATGAACCACTCTCAGTGCTCTAGTTGGTCATCCATGAAAAGGCATCCTGAAAGAAACAACGTGACATGGTCAAACGATTATACCTGGTGAGATGACCTGGTTTGAGCTGATATTTAAATAAAACTTCCGGAAACACACACGCAATCAGTGTTTTCGTGCACAAAGTCGGAAATCAGTTGTCAGGGTCCTGGTGTATGGATACGTCTGCCGCCCGCACCAACACTGGACTACCTGAACTGAAGACCACACTCGGTACCCTTAACACTATTGCTTCACATAAAGAAAATATCAGAGTTATAAGTTCTGTGGTAGAACCGACTCCATTGATACCAATTTTTCACGACCCATTCTCGGGGCCTGTGTCGTGAATACCCCAAGCCCACCTTCCATATGCCAGGGGCTGGAGACTAGCACCAAAGGGGTAAATCTCGATAACAGGGAAGGCATTGCCTTTATAAAAGAAAATAGCACCACAGAGTAAGCAAGCGGAAAAAGTAAACACTAAGTACAAGAGAAGTACTGAAAAGTAAATGGGCCAGAATACAAACTCAAAAGAAAGTACAACTACAAATGAACGAAATTACAACAGAAAAAGGCAACAGCTAGAAGAAAGAAGCAGCTCATGGGTTGTCCTCCTCGGATCCTACCTGAAGGGTTGGTACAGATAGCGCAGCTCTTGGATCGTCCGCCATATATCCTACATGAAGGGTAGGTACAGATAGCCTCCTCAATGCTCTCGCCCGTCAACCACCTCCGTGTGTCATCTCGCCATGAAGTCCTCCTCCAGATACTGACTCGTCGTGTGGTCCATCTCCGGGTACCATCCTGTCCTCGAACACTCGGCCTCTGTCAGCACTGCCCGTCGTCTGCAACCAACACAACAAGTTGTGGGCATAGCCCGTACAGGGGTGAGTATAACGATACTCAGTAGGGACCCCGAGACCCTCGAGGTCTCTCTAAAACCAACAAGGATAACCACAAGGAATATCTCATCAGATAACCTCTACTTAGGTATATGCCCATACATATACATAAGTTATCAAGTAAACCATCTCAATCATGAGGAAACACAAGGATCATGAAATCAACGGATAACCACTACCCAGGTATATTCCCATACATGTACCTAAGTTATCATGTGACCCATCTCAATCATGAGGTAAACACAAAGGTCAAAAGTCTCAGCTCAAACCAGGATTTTCATTATCAAAATCGTAACTGCTAAAGAGCTCCGTCTCTGGAGTGTACAGTGGTCCTGTCACGACTTCGAGGTTCTGCTCACTGACCTAAGACTGCTGAGGTACTCCTCCTGTCGAGTACTGCGGTCCAGCCACCCAAACACAGTTGTGCTTCCCGCCGGGGTATGTCACCCAAACACAATTGTGCACACCCCCTAGTAGCCTGCTGAGGTACTCTCCGGACGAGTACCGTGGGTCTTCACTGTCACACAGGTAGTGCTCCGTCTGCCATGGGTCTGCACCCAAACAAAGTAGTGCTCCATCCACTGGGCTAGTCAACTTACTCTATGTCGAGTCAGTCAAGCAGTCGTTAGGTCTCAGTCGGCTACACGGTCTCCATACTCCGCAAGCTCATCTCTGGGAGGGTCTGCTCCACGAGATACAGGATGATACTCCAAGTATCTCAAAGTCCCACAAAGAAGTAACTCAAAGGACCTCCTTGTCATATGGGTCTCGACGCAACAGACGACGTGTCAATCGGACGCCCGGTCTGTGAGTTACTAGCCTTTTCGTCCCAGGGGCCCGGTTGGTTTCGTGAGTGAACCATTCCCGGCCGTATCTCAACTGTACCCCGAACTCTCATAGGGAATACTCACTGGGACCTTTTCTCAATGTGATCAACAACGCCGCTGACGGTTCGTCAAACGGACGTCCTGTCTGAAAGATATCATCTTTCCCGATCCAGGGGCCCAGTTGGATTTTGGGTACAATCCAACCCGGCCACTATCCAACTGTATCCAAAACTCGGGCGAAGCATGCCAAAAGTTCCGTCTCTCCAAGTGGAAAATAACGAGACAGACGGCGCGTCAATCGGACGCCCGGTCTGTGAGTTATTTGCCTTTTCCTTTCTAGGGGCCCGGTTGGTTTCATGAGCGAACCAACCTGACCGCACTCCGACAATATCCAAACCTCGAGCAGATTAATCCAAAAGATCCGTCTCACTTAGAGGAATCCATAAAAGTCGACGGAATGTCAATCGGATGTCTGGAACTCATGTTACGAGCGTTTCCGCTCCGAGGGCCTGGTTGGTTTCGCGTACGAACCAACCCGGTCGAACCCAAAGTAATACGAAACCTTGAGTGTGATATACCGAAACGACCGCCTCGATCCAAGGATCACGTTTCCACTGACAGTGATTTGTTTGGAGGCTCGTAGCTCATGTTACAGGCATTTGACCGAAAGTGGTCCGAAGATAGGGGGTCTGGGCCCGGGGCGACACGGCCCGACCCCCCTGGGTCGGCCGCACCGGGTCGACCTGACCCGGTTCCGACCCGGCTGGGCCCGGCCCGGCCCGGCCCGGCTCAGCCAGCATGGCTGAGCCGAATCCGGGAGTGGGGTGTCCCCCGCCCGCCGCTAATTGACGCCGGTGGAGGATCCACCTGCCGCCAACCCCCCGGTAGCGCGCCACCACCGCCTTTCGCGGACCACAGGACGCGCTCCGCTGGTCCGTTTCTCCTGTAGTCTTCGCCTATGGTCCTTTCGGGACCCGACCTTCACTACGGAGGCCTCAAAATTACCTTACGACCTCGTTTGTCGTCACCCTTCAATCTTTATGTGAAAACAAAACGCGTCGTCTTCGCGGTTCTCCGGCGTGGCGTGCTGGCGTCACGCCCCTTCATCGTGGCCTGACTCCGTTCGCGGATTTCTTCGGGTTTCTTCGACACAGCACCATGGCGTCGCGTGGTTGTTCTTCCTTTCATGGCGCGGCTCGATGGCGCCGCGCATATCTTCCGCATGAGACTACGTGCTGCGACGGCACCATGCTTTCTCGTACCAACCACAAGAAACCAACACGAAAAATAAGGAGGAGGTTCGGTCGTGTTTGTGCGGTCCGACCCCCACACGTTATTCGATAACAAATGGTTTTAATCCACGATCATCATCAAGTTGGTTTTCACGAACAATTAAATAAATAGAACCCCTACGTTCTTTCCATAGACAAAGGTAATATTCCAACCCACAATAAAATACCTACACGGATCAACTTAATAAGGAGTAGATCCACGTTCTTCGTTTTAGAAAGAAACATTATGGAAAAAAAGAAATATTCCCAACTTAAATCCCTACCTCGGAATCAAAGTTCATTGATCGATGACAAAGGTGCGGAAAGAAGACGAAGAGGTTCATCGTTCCTTGCGTCCACCATGCTCTTCCAAACCGAGTTGCGTTGGTTGGTGGAAGACGTTCTACGTGAGTAGGTGTCTGGGGAAGAAGTCGAAGAGGATCGGCGTTCTTCGTCGGTGTAGCGTTCTTCGTTCATGAAGATAAGCTTCTTCCCAAGTGTTGGACGTCGCGGTATTTTACCAGTGCTCCGTCGCTTGGTGAAGCCGTCCCCAAACCCTCACCCAAGATCCCTATATATAGGAGAGGGGGAGAGGTATGTAACCATTGTGGATACATAATTTTTTTTTAAAAAAAGGGGGTCGGGTGAATTAAATTGCTTTGACGCAATTTATGAGGTCCGTTGGCACCACTTAAGAGGAGAGGGTGCCAAGGAGTTACTCCCCATTGAATGGGGAGTTGAGGAATCAAGAGGCTCTCCCTCATTAATGAGGGAGAGTTGAGAGGTTTCCTCTCCTCTCATTAATAGGGGGGTTAAGCCCCGTGTGGTCCCTACCATAATAAACCACCCACGGGAGGTTTAGTTCGGGTGGGCCCCACCACCATAACCTCTCAAGGGAGGTTAAGGTGTGGTGGCCCCACCTCTAACCTCCATGAGGAGGTTTCAACCACCACACTCCCAATGGCGGATGAAATAAAATAAAGTACATGACACGTTATTTTTTTATTACTCTTTTTTTAAAGAAAACCCAAAAACTAACTTCCGCTCTCATTAAACCCAACTGCGGCAAAAGTCTCTTTAAGAAAATACCGACGTTGCGAGTTCATTGTTGCCATCGGATTTAAATTCCGATCACTGGTTCAAAAGATAGGAAAACCCGCTCGTTCGTTCACTGAACGTACCCGATCCAAACTTCGGAAATTGATTCCGGGCACTCTGGGACTCGAAATCAAGTGCCGTCAAAAACCGCGTTCTTGTAAAATCCCAAAGAAAATTTAGAAAAAATTTCCCTTGAATTTTACGGGTCTTTACAAGATAGAAAGTGAAATGGGGTTGTTTCATATTTATAATAACATATCTGTATATTATTTATACGGATGTCATTACTTTATGAGGAAATAACTAAAGAATTGAAAGTATAAGAATAATGAAACTTGAATGAATCGGTAGAATAGATTACATATTCTTCGGCACACCTCCACTTAACCTCCTCTTAGGGCACAAAATATGGTCATTGAAGAAGAAAAAAGCCTCTAGTAGGTTTATATGGAAGTGTATAAGTGAAATTGGTAGGGTTTGGCTGATATTGAAGGCTAAAATTTGTGTGAAGATGAGAGGGAGGAGGTTCCCTTTTACAAGGGGGTGAGGGGAACCTTAAGAAAATATTAAAATATTATTTTATAATAAATTCATATTCGGTTTATAAAGGCTCCAAAGTAACTTATTTCTATAAAAGGGTGGGAATGGGTCGATATCCACTAAAACAACAGGTTTTAGACAAGTTTATCTTACCATTTTAACCTTATTATTTAGATTCAACTCTGTGTTAAATAATTTAACTTTTATCATGTTTTCTTGTATTCTTACACTATATGGTTAATAAACATACTATAAACTACCTATAGAACCCCAATTGGTTCATTTATTCCATATATATTATTATATAAGTACTTTTTTCGAACCTAAGAATTTTAGGAACATTATATCAATTAATAATAAAATATTTTTTAAAAAAACTCTTTTCTGTCAATTTTGACACTATTTGGTATTTGGTTTTTTCTAAATTCATAACAGCATTTTTACTTCATACAAAATACATCTAACCAACCCTAATATGTTATATTACCCTAAAAATTAATGTAATTCATAAAAATTCGCAAATTACATTTATTTATGTATTTATAACATCAATTATGTTAATATTTCATTTATAAGGTAATTACTGCATCATCATTATTTCATAAATAAATTATATTATTTAATGTCTAAAAATTATTAATAAAATGTCATTATGTATGAAAACTATTTACCTTTATAATGAATATTTATAGTCAAATTTATATTATGCATAAATTCGAAGTAATAATGCTGTTATGAATAATTATTGGTTCTATATTATGCATAATATAGTGTTGCGTATACTGCAAGCTAATACGCTGTTGTTTATAGTACAAGAAAATTATGGTGTAGTTGATAATTTAAGAAATCAATGAAAATAAAAAGAATATATCTCATAAAATATCGGGGTGTTACAAAGAGTTCTTCTGGAACTCCAAAAAATACCTATAACTCCGGTTTATGTCCCTCTGGGTTAAGTCGTACCTGAGACTTTGATAGTCTAACTAAAAAAATCACTCTCCTAGAAGATAGTACCTCTACATCCACAGAGTACAGACTACCACTACCCCCCTCTTGGTCAGGAGTCCTATAGTTATTCTCTTGGAGTCCCTAATTTCATGACCCATATGCAATAAATTTCATCCATTTCATCCCCGCATAATTGATACTACCACTCAAGGTATCAAAATAAACTATTTACTCCACACCCTACTATTGTAGTCAAAAATAAAGCGAACACAGATATATCAACTTCAACACCATGAAGTCTCTCTATCATTACTCAGTTTTGGTAATGTACTTCCCTTTTGTTGTTGCGGTTGGGAATGGTCGGGTAATCCATGTTAATTCTACCACAATCATTTTTTAGTACACCACCAAGCCAAGGAAACTTCGCATCAATGACACACTATTGGGTAGATCCATTGAAAACACTTCATCTATCTTCATTAGGTTCTTATCCAACCATTCTCATAAATAACAGTCCATAGGATGTTATCCTTTTGAATCCAAAACTATTACATAGAGTGTACACCCAAAATTGGTTGTTCCCAATGAAAATATAACACCATCCTCATGTTCTCTACATTGTAATCCTCTAACATAGAGTATATTAGTATGTTGTTCATGAAGACAACAACACACTAGTCCACGTACGAGCTAGAATACCCAATTAATCAAACCTATAAACATGAGGGTAATTATTCAAAACAAAAGGTATATCCAAGAACTCATAATATCTATATTGACATAGTAATTTAATCATTAGAATACAAACCTCACAAACTCTAAATTGTTTCTAGTTTTACTGAATATAGATCTTTGATAACCATCTCATTCCTTACAAGTTGTAAAAAAGTTCATCAATCTCCCACAAGGGATACTTATTCTTTCTCACAACCTAGTTTAGGTGATGATAATCCACATAAATATACTAGATCTTATCTACCATTTTAATGAAAAACACCTGAGATGACTGCATTGACACCAAATTCCTAATAAAAAATATTCTCATATGGCCTCCAACAAAATCCATACCTTTCGGATCGTTGTATTGGCCATATGAATTTCCATAGAATATATCAAAGAAATGACACGATTAAATTCAATGAAAAATATATCTCCCCCCTCTATGGTAGTCCAAATACATACTTTGGAAATACATCAATAATATCAACAATTACTGAATGAATCCAGATTTTTAATGACCCCATTTAACATTGTGATACATTTTCCAATTGATGGGTGATGGGATTTACCCTTATGCTCGAAAATATCACCCATCATTCCATAATATATCAATTTCACACAAAAGATATTCTAATCCAATTGGTTCAAAGACATCTGACATTGTGATATTCAATCTCATCTCGTTCAATAGAAATCCTATCTATACCCAATATGTTTTAAAAAGGTTCCATAATAGTGACCCATGGATCCCACATGATCCTATATCCAGTAAGAGAGAGATATCACAACCAAAAGATAAAAGATATTGAAGACTCATTCCCAGTAGGAACCTTATGATAAAGCAAGTAGTATAATGCCTCAACTAGGAGCTCCTGCTCTAACATCAAGAGTATGTAGATAAAGTAATTACTCATACCAATGTAAAATAAAACCATATAAATAGAAGAATAAATATATATCATACATATAATTATAACATGTGGTGATGTGAAATATGCCAATATAGCATGAACATAACCACAACCCAAACTACTTACTCCTGGAGCCTGAAATGGGATTCATGGATGTGGTGAAAGGATATCATATTGTAATCCACCATCCCTTGATCATCCTCTTAGATATCTACCTAATCCCATTCTCGCTCAGCATCCCTAGGGTCCAGCCTTCACTTCCCTGTGAGAACTCTGGTCATGGAACATTCTCTTCCTTGGTGGTGCATCAACTATCTGCATGTGCCCCTCATCATTTCTGGTAGGGAAGTCCCATGCCATGTGACTTCATCCACAAAAAAATAGCATATCACCTCACTCAGATGACATTTTACTCTATAAATCCCATTACCATTTGTCCGAGCATGATCATATAAATATCTCATGTGTCAAGGTCCCATTGACTGGAATATACTAACTACAATCCATGACTCATACCTATGATTTCCAATGCTTTCTCTAACTTCATTAAGTCCCTATGATAGGAATATCTCTACCACAAATTCCTAGTAAAACCCCCAGACAAAAGCGGGAATGAAAAATTTCTCTACAATAGATGAGATATCTCTCTAGAATCCCTTATAAGACATTCATGATTGGATGTATCCATCTTGGATCAATGTAATATAGTATCGAATATGGTATATGATAGAATAAATAGATGATGTTCCATGACCAGGGTATATGATAGAATAAATAGATGTATCCTTAAAGAATAGTTGCTGGTAGTCGAGCCACATGGGCATCTACATATCATGCATCTAGGTAACAAGGATGTTGTAGTAACTATTTTCTTCATGGAATAGGATATATGATAGAATAAATAGATGATCAATTAGTGTTTTCATAAACCAAAATACATGGACCACAAAATATAGCCATTATTTCTCTACATGAGGATTTGGATTTCCATGGAACCTTAGAGACCTATAGCACAGTAAATAATGGAGTGTGATCAGCCTGCAAACATCATCATCCTATAATGCTAGTATGATATTCTACTCAACATGTAACAGTTATTATTACTATCTTTAAAAAAATAATCTTGTCGAATAGTCCATAAACGGATCCCTCATTTATCATCAAATTAGTTTCACAATATAGAACCAGTAACTTGGATGGTTTTCATCGAAGAGATATTCAAGAAATTTAATCAATAGGTAACACAGTTAGATGAGTGTATATATATACGGTTTATAGTCAAGAATAAAAATAAATGAATCAATCTTAAATGATTTATGTATGATTTGATCTATGATACCAATATCTCGGTATGTAGAGTTGATAAGAAAATTATCATGGTCATAGTTAATGGTAACATTGTCCACTATAACAAAACTATATTCTATTTCCTACAAGGAAAAATTTATACATTATGACATTTGTTCCTTAAATACCATCGATGTACTTATAAACAGACTACATTCAGCACTATCCCAATAAATGTACTACTCTGATACAAATATGTCATGACATGACCAAACTGAGCCTCAACCCAAAACTACCACTAGCCCACCTATACAGGCTAGGGGTGGAAACAAGTGCCTAAGGGAATAACCAAAATTGGGGGTTATAATCTAATGTAACATTACACACACAACTAAAAATATCATTGAATAAGTGTAGATAAATAATAATTAAAAGATTAAGTTTATAAAATATAACCATTCATATGAAAATCCCTATGTTGTACAAGAATATTTACTGTGAAAACTAAAATTAATGTCAAAAACAGACGTCCAACTAGAAAGATATACCCACATGACAAAACTAGAATGTAAATGTTTTGATAGAACCCAACTCATTAGCTCTATGATTTGAACATCGTATGAGGTCTAATGAACTAGGTATCTATATGTTCTTTTGTAGTCACCTCTATCCTATATATCGTCTGCATATGAGATGACATATGAGGGATGTTTCCATGTAGGGTTGAGTATTTACATACCCTATAGGATGCCCTAAATGTTAGAAGGGGGTTTGTAATAGACATGATATGAATAGATAGATAGTATATAACTCAAAAGAATGAAATATAGTACAAATACAACAACATGAATAATATATAAATATATATACATGCTTAGACCAATGAAACCCAACTTTTTTAGAAGGGTATGTACATATCATAGACTAGACTTCTTAAATAGAAAAACTAGTTCTAGAAGTCTATCATCCATGATTGACATCTTAGAAATCCACCCAATATAAATAAAAATGTTAAGCCACAAATCACTATTGTGCCACACAGTTGAGAAGAATAATATTGTTATTGAGGACCCATTCCCTGGTAAATTATGTTGGATCTACTAATTGTATAGCTAAAAGACTCATTTTCTATATCTGTAGGAGGGTTCCACTCTGATGGTTGATAGGTGACTCATTTTTAGACTACAAAGAGTATTCCACACTAGTAATCGGTATATTATCCATTCATATCATATCTGCATGGTTAAACTTATATAGTTTTTATATGACCAACGTCCATCCTAGATCTGGATACAACTCTAGTATTTAAGGAACCATCTCCTTGTATAATCAGATGGTTCCACTCGGATAACAGAATAAGGACCCATGCCATTCCCAATAGGAAGGTTTCACTTCAAGAGTCTATCGAGGAACCATTACAAACCAAGATACATGGCAACACTTTATAGATAGGTAATGGGTCCTTTCCTTATCCTAATAGGAGGGTGAAAATATAGAATCGCTTGGTGACCCTGCCCGATTTGTAGCATTATTTGACATTACCTAAAGAAGCATCACACCCTGAACATATAACATCCTATCTAAAACAAATATTGATACCACCATTTGATTCCACATGGGAAAAAATTATTATAACATACTCACGGTTGAAATTTTGAGTTCAAACTATGGAGATATGAGATGTTTATGTTTCATTAAAATGGTAGAAGGGGTACATGAAATGTGAGGGGACCCAAAAATCCAATAGTCCCACTCTAACACATGGTTATGTACCAAAAGATATATGGATTGCATCCAATATAACCCTATAATGTGTGTAGGTAGTT
Organism: Viscum album; assembly: GCA_963277665.1. Lineage (NCBI taxonomy): Eukaryota > Viridiplantae > Streptophyta > Magnoliopsida > Santalales > Viscaceae > Viscum > Viscum album. The sequence goes on along the minus strand of OY728150.1, from coordinate 1,349,147,932 downwards.
TACACGGCATACCTCAGCCACCCGGGAGCCGACCCATGCTCCATAGACATATCTTTGGATACTACAAATGTTTATGTACTTTAGAACACATAATGTTCTTGGATATTCCCATCCATGTGCACTCCCATAGTACACAATAAATCACCATAACATGGGTAAAATGGTTTGTGGGATCCCATTTTTATTTTGATACTTTTCATTTTTGAAACTAGATAATGTGCATCAACAAGGGTCACACGGCATCTGTTCCTCAAAATTACACTGTTCATAGTCATAATTTATCCAAAAAAATTAGATCCATGCCCAATATTCTAGATATGAGTCCAATCTTTTGGATCTCACCTCCATACCACTCTAAATTAGTGGATTTTTTCTCCATTAATCATTTACAGCCATCAAGTTGTTTTAAATCATTATCCATCACCCCCTATGGTTTTGTCGCATCACTGTGTGTGTCATTCCATATCATTCAGTATCTGATTAAAAAACTATAGGATTCATCATCCATATCCCTAACTAAATCTATTTATTTCATATGATCATTTATTTGTTCATTGAAATAAATTACTCAATGAATCCATGGGGTCTGATCTGACTTGGTCCTTCCCGACAATGTCGAGCCATGGTCCCGTAGACAGATTAAGAAGAATGAAATGAATTAGAGGGAGAAAAGCAGAAAATTTTTTATTGATCTTTGGAAAAATAATTGTGGTCAAAAAATGATAGTGGATATCTAGGGTGAACATTATTTCAATTAATGATTAAATCTATACAAGTGTATGCAATGGGATCCAATTTGACATAGATAAATGAATTAAGATGGATCACACTCAATAATTTAACAAATACGAGATGAATCTAAAACATAAAAAGTCCTTTCGGATTATGGATAAATTTTCAGTGAAGAATATGAATACTAATGAAGATAAATAATTTTTCCATTCATAGAATTTGAATCTACATCAATAAGAAGATTCTTCTTCATCGGATTTCGATTCACAAATTGACGAGGAAGAAGAATCTTGTTGACGGTCCTAAGGTTATGCTGCTACAATTGCTAAAATATCCATAATAGTATATTAATAGAGAATATATAATTAAGTTAATGTGTTATTTTATTAACCAAATTAACAAACTACAAATGGTCATGATATCTAGATTCCTTGTGATGACAAGTATTAAGTCTCATAGTGCAATTATCTCGTTGCAGACTCAACTATGGATAAATATTTTAAATTGGATATTATGTTAAATATTGATCTCATTTTCATTAAGAAAATGCATAATTGTAATATAATAATATTTAAATATTTTAGAATTTTTTTTGGGCACACTATGCCTCATAATCAGATGTCGTCTCAGTGCCCAACTCTGAAAATAGATGTAGAAATATTTGAATGTTTTACAAGGAAAAAGGGTTTCTACAAAATCAAACGGATTTAGTATGAAAACCCTTTCACTTAATAAGTATAAAACTTTACAAAAAATAAAATAAGTAAAACAAAATGAAATTATACATTTTTATTGAATCTTTCATAACAAATGTAAATAACAATACCCAATTATTATATATAAACACAAAACCATGCCATGTAATAAAAATAATAGTATATAAATATTACATTCCTAATCAAAAAAATCATAAAAAATTAAATTAAATATAGTATTTGATATCATATTACATCAACCACAAAAAATAATAAGTTTAAATGATGTATTTTGACATTGATGAAAATGATTTATTAATATAATTGAAACATTTTTTTATAAAAATATTTTTTTTTATATTTAAAAAACATATTTTTAAAAAATTAATAATTATAAAGGAAAATATTATATTTTAAATGATTCTAATTAAAATGTACATCAATATTATAATAATTTTGGTGTAATGATGGTAGGAAAAGCCACTCATTCTGTATAAGTTACAAAACAGTCCTTCTGTGTTTTTATCAGAAAATTCATATATCACCTCATTTGTAAAATGTAAGAAATATTTTTTTCAAATAATTTTACAATAAATAGATCATTTTAAACAATGAAATTAAAAATCATAGTATAATAGTAATAAAATTGAATATAATTTTATGAAACATATATATTGAATGGAAATATTCCCCAGCCATGACTGAAACATAATGAATTTTGAATAGGGATGAGATTGTGAAATAAATCAATACCACATTTTTATCACTCAAATCATATGAACTGTGAAATAATCAAAATTTAACAAAATAAAAAATATCATGATAATAAATAAATTAATGATATAAAATTTCAAAGCGTTATTATATAAACCTTAGAAATCATTATTAGTGCATAACATCTAAATATGACTCAACAAAATAAAAATGAGATGAAGTCCCTTACAAGGATCATATTATTGAAGTGATACTTATAAAAATTAATAGACTAGGTGTATTAAATATAAATAAACATAAAATATGTGGAAATGAAATAGAAATAAAATTATAATTAATTTCTCACATAATCTTAGTAGGACAAAATCAATCAAGTTTAAGTTTAACCTAATGAATGAAAATTGAGTTAAGAAATCCCTTAGTTCACACTTTCCTTTAATACTTCATACATTAAAAAACCTATATAATAGTACAAATAAATTTATTAATTACATATATAAATATATTAATATTTATAATACCTAATATGATATATTTACAAGATTATAGAACCTTTTCAATAATAATATTTCATTATTTTTAATGTTTTGTAGGCCATTATTTCACGGGTTCGGGGTCAATTCACTTGGGTATAATTATGTATTTTCATGTGAAATGGAAATAAAAATATTGAAGTGAAATAAAAATATGTTACTGAAAACCCAAAAGTTTAAATGGTACCATATATAATTTTTATTTCTTAAATTAATATGATTCATTTGAAAAATATTTAATGATTATGATTAGTTTATTTTGGAGGATTATTTGAACATCACGATCTAGTTTAATTTTATTAAATATTATTTACATATATTAGTATTAGAAAATTAAATAAGGTATAATATACCTATTAAAATATTATTTACCTAGACAAAACCTTTTATGACCTGCTATGATGGTGTTAATGTAAAAGGAAAAAATATTATCCAAGAAGATTTTTAACTACCATTATTTAGAGAATGGTTTCATTTATTTGAGCAAGGGGATATAAGAATAACGTTAGCTAGAAGATATTATATTATAAATGTAACATTATAGTATATAAATTATACTCATGTTATTTTTCATTAATTGATTAAGGAGGTGAAAATATTCTAGAATAATAAAATAAATTTATAGTGGTTGTTTGAGAATGTTATCCCTTGAATATCACCTCCTTGGAGGTCCCCTTATAGAACTATTAAGTTTACTTTTCATGAGACCAAAAAACATGAACATATGGATAGTGGGTGAGGGTTGTAAAATATTTTTATATTTCAATAATTTTATAAGAGAAATATTATGGTGTTGGGTGATATTAATACTTAATGAGGTTTGGTTTTTAACAATAAAATTATGATTAATTTATAATTAAATCCAACCACACATGGGTGTCATAAATTTGAGAAAATTTTGTTGATAAATTTTTTCAAAGAATGGTTTAGGAATAAAACACTTAAACAACCCATTTAATGTCACAATTCGTATATATTTTATGATTTTACGTTTTAACGTTAACCCACTATATTATTATTCCAATACTACGATAAATATTTTTTTTCTGTTTTAATTTTTTTTTAATAAAAATAAAAATTGACATATAAAATTATTTGTACATACATATTATAAATATTAAATCCATTTTAAATGATTAAATTTATATATGAGATAAAAATTAATTATAAAAATATTATGTGTATTCCACAAAAAAATAATTTTTAAAGGTTAAAATCATGATTTTCAAAATTGAGAAGTATATTATTCCAAATGTAACACCTTATGTATTATGTAATTAATTAGGTAAATATTTTTCAATAATAAGTGTTAATAAATTTGATATCATAATCATATCATAATTATTTTATAAGAGATATGGTATTTCCTAACCCCATGATTTTAACTTTATAACAGTAAAATTAACTTTTTTTGAAAATTCCCAAAAAGATTACCCATACATAATTTTGAAATGAAAATTCAAATAATGAATTTTATTTTTTAAAATAAATATTCAAAAAGTTTAAAAAATTATATATATTTAATTTCATATCTAAATCAATAAAAATATCTTTTTTAAGAAAACATATATTTGAACAATGAAATGAATTTACCAAAAATATATGTATGCATTTCCAAAGAATAAATAATTTTTATTGAATATTAATTTAATTTATATTTCATAATACAATTAATATTATTCAGACCTATAAATTTAATAGCTATTTCAAAATGTTATTGTGAAAATAATAATATTTTGGAGATTGTTTAGGCATTGTGCTCTATAAAACATAATCTATTGAATATATAATTCCTTTAAAATATCCGTGTGCTACACCATTTAAGAGTATGAACACTAAAATAGTATTTTATCTACACCTTCCATTATCAAATCTATAAAAATTATCTTATGCCATGAAACCCCTTCCTCTAGAAATATGAAATATCACTAAATATATTAAATATAAGGGATCTACATCTTGAAAAAAAAATTATTTTTCTTTTAAAAACACATGAATTAAATTTAATGAATATTAAACAATGAATTACTATTATTGATAATTTTACATTCAATATCCTAAGAAAACTATTTATACTAACATAATCATCTGGTGAAATTATACTAGAAATCTGATAGACCACCTAACCATGAAAACCTTTTAGTCTCCAGCACATTATTAAACCACTACCTCAACAAACTAAAAATGACTCAAGAAACCTTATAGTTACATTATATTTGGATATAAGTGAATATTTATGAAATTTTCATAGCACCATAGTAACTTCATTAGGAAAATTGAAAAACTAATCTCTTAGAAACCATAGTATTATGCTCTACAAATGAAATTTAACAAATATATGAAAGAAAATTATTATTATAAGGTTTATTTATTTTATCACTGATTATTCTTCATTATAGTTATAATATGAAATGGTACTTCATCTGTAATGTCCCATGAACATGCACCTTCTCATATGGACAAATTAGGTTTGTTATATGACCTCTAGCGTGCCGCCCCGTAGGCTAGAAGATTCCGACTAGAAGCATGGTTGTAATGAGTATAGCGTAGTGAATATAACCCTTTTATAGAGTTATAAAAAAGTAGAAATTAAAATAAAAAAATATATATTAATGTAAATGAAATTGAAGAAGCAATGCAATATATAACTAGGAAATAAAAGGGGGATCCAATAAACCTATAACATTGAATCATTTGATGATGAAATTATATGTATATAATTTGAAAATAAATGTAATAAAAATTAATGAACAATAAGAAACAAATAAACTAAAAAAACCATATTCCCAAATGACATGGTAGCACCCTCCCAAAACACCAGCCCAGTATTAATGCAACAATCAAGAACTGGGCCTCTATCCCTTTTACAAACTAATATCCTTGTATTCTACTTAGGTTCCAAATTGATGATCCATATGTTGTGAGAGTAAAATATTGTAGTTTGACGCCACTATGTCTAAAAAACCTGTTTGATATTATGTTATTAAAATAAAGGGATAAATAAGTGTATCAATTAATCAATTAATATAATACATAAATCACCCAACATTTGAACCCTTACATAATGTCTTTGAGAATATAGTACAACCATACCAACCCTAACCATAATCCATAGAGTAATCCCATAACTATGAAAAATCGTATTTATAATAATTTTAACATCTATTAATGGCCTTATATATAATAATTTTAGCAACAATAGGATAATAAAATAATATAAGAATTACCACATCTCTGAGAGAAAATCTATATATAATCATTTCCACATCAAATAATACAAATTTCATATATAATAATTCCAAAATTTCATGGAGCATCCCCATATATATTGATTAAAATCTCTTCCAAGCAATATATATAATATTTACAACATCAATATAAGAGAAACCCACTATATTAGAAATTCAACATCACCAGTAATATACATATATATAATCATTTCATCATGAATCACAACACAAGTCAAAACCATATAGATATAAAAATATCACAGTATAATCTTCAATGGATAATTATAAAAATTTGTATTTTCCATTCCATTTCACATTCATTTTTATATAATATTCTCATTGTTCATATCAATATACCCTAATCTATAACAAATGAGATTATATATCTATAAATAACATAAATTTCATTTTATTTCAAACACACTTTATTCCATTATTCAGTTGATTATTAATCATGTGTTCACTCACCCAACAGGTACCCATAATATATGTCGTAAAACCGTTGAATACAAAGGGATCCATGAAATAGTCCAAAAGATAATATCCATTATTCAACATTTAATTTATTAATGTGAATCTTATGTCATCTATTTTACATAATTACACATACCATACAATTAAACAAACAATAGTGTAATGTTTTAGAATATATAGCTTCATCAAATGATTATTAAGCACAACCAAACAATATCATAAAAAATAATCAACGAGTGGAAGTTAAAAATAAGGAATCTACATCATACAACAACAAGATAAAAACACAAAACAATCTACATTAACAGATTTACAGTACAAATATATAGAGAAAAATACGAGAGTGGAAATACTATGTAAAGAAAATCACCATAGATCAGATGAATAATAGGGTTATTAAAAATGGATGAAAGACATCCAAAATTTCATAGATCTCCTTAGGTTTTGATATAGATGAGATTTAAACTAAAGGTGAAAATAAAAATTATGCACACTAACCTCTTAATAAAATTGAACCAAGATATAAACTCTGTGTAAACCTATTTTACATCTTGTATTTAATACTAAATATTTATATTGAAATACTCTTTACCATAGTTTAATTAACCCTTCTTAACCATTACACATCAGTTAATGTGGATTCATGGCATGTAACTTGTCCATGTCATGAAACAATCCATGGCTCATATTCATTTCATGGATTCTTCTCAGTTTATGTTCAACAACGGGTTACTCATTTACATAGAGCGTAAATCTAATATAGATATCTTTCATTCTAGATTTGAAAAAATCACTTGAAAAACCTATAAATCCTTCTAAATTCATAGAAACACCTCAGAAGTGAATGTAACACATTTTTCATATAATCTATTATTAAAAAAAATCCATAAACTTTTGGTCATATTTCCCCATAAAAATATCTACATCTTTGAACAATAATATTTAACTATTGTTTAAAGACAAGTACAAAAAACTGTTATAGGTTTAAAATAGAAACAGAAAGAGGTATAAACCTTGAAAATATGGGATCTTGAAACCTTCCCACCATATAATAGATCATACCTAATATTCTTTAACAATCACGGTGGGGTATCAGTAAACAAGTGTGGCGAATATGATCACTTATCTGACAACCTCTCTCAAGTATTCTCCCAATCATGAACATGCTACCACTACATTCAAACATGTGGTATTTTACTACGTAAGGGATACATCTCAATATGGTACACAATTTACATTTAATTCTACTAAATGGACAAAAATTAAAAAATATCGATGTACTCAAATTCTACCACATGATAAGGGTCATGATTATATAGTCTATGTCGTGACTTGTGAAAAAACATCTTGTATGAAACTTTTCACTGTGGGAGGGAGACTCGGTATTCCATAAAATAGATCATTTAAAATATCTCAAATTTCCTAAGAACATGGGTAGTGTATTTCCCTATTTCAAAATATAGTGTTCCCTAACCTAGGATACATCGAAAGTGAAATAGGATGAACATCCCAAACTTTATATACCCTCTCTAATGGATAGCCCATAATTTCATAATGCTTGGTGTCGTAATTAACAAACACATGATCACATGATCTACCTCAAAAATCTCCCAATGAGACTAGTCAAAATGAGTACTGACAAACATGACACTATAAAACTAAGAGAAAAAAATAAATACCATCCATTAAATTCCACAAAAGGTTCCATATGGATTGATTGTTGGAAGCGATTATGATCCCATGAAAATGAAAAATCTGAAACACAATCTCATAACATGTCTTCTTAAATTTTTATAGTCTTCTTAGATTAACTAATAGTATGTGGATGATAGGACATACATATAAGAACATGTAATGAAATATCCTTATTAATGACCTACCATTAACTAAACATAGAACAAGGATATCTATCTGAAATGATGCTCTTCCTAAAAAAGTGAAACTGAACTATCTCAAACATGTATAGATAACCAAGATCATCAATAGTAATGGTCTCCCTGATATGCAATAAGTTAAATAAAATTTTTAGTTGATCCATGATCACCAATATTGCATCAATCATGATATGTTTTCCAGGTAATCATATCATAATGTATATCATGACATAATTTATTTTCATATTAATAATAAAAAGAGGATACAACAGATCTTTTGGCCTCTAATTCATTACCTTCCTTAGGTGACTGGTTAAAATTTTCTCTATGAATCCCATACCTTTTTATTCATTCATGACTTCCAATACTATATATGGAGATCATGATACATGTTCATCAAACAAAGATGTACCTCCCATCTAAAATAATGAAACTCTCTCATCATCTCCTAGGGAAATCTCGTAGGAATCCTTACACATCAATAAAAAAGAATAGTATTTCCATAACCATGAGACCATCCTGATGATGTCTTACAAACATATAAGTTATCTATTAAAACTAAGACCTATCGATTAGATAACTACTATTTATAAATACATTCAGGAAGAATAGTTATAACACTTGTCAATGTGAGATGTAATCATCCATGGGTCTCTGTAACATCTAGATTCATGTCTGAAATGAGTCCCATCATTAACCACTAATTTCTGCATACTTTCAGTACATTTTTCTTTGTATTCATGCTAATGGAATCATAAAAAAATTATTTCTCAGTGTATATTCCAACTCGATGTCAAAAAACAACAAATACATGACCCACTTCCTCTCAAGAATGTTTCGGTCCTATGAAAAAAAGATATACCAGAGACTCTTATAGTCTATGTACACCAAAAAATATTATCCCATAAGATAACGTCCCCATTATCTTAAGGAATGTGCCACCACTGGTAGCTCTATATACTGAGTTGGGTATTTTCTATCACGTTGTCTTAGATATATGGACCCATATAAAACAAATCAGTCCATACACATTATAACTGATTAAGATTATAAATTTAAATGAATCAGAGTATATGATATATTCTTTAACCATAACAGGTAAATTGAGAAGAAGGGAAAATGTAATCCTTTTGTTCGGCTCCTAAAAATATCCATAATTAGAATCGTACCAAAAATAGATCACCCCTTCTTGGTCAGTCCATACATTGGTTCTATTGGATGGTATATTTGTCAGATAAAATGAATATAATAACTAATCAATCTATAAAAAATACGAATCTCAAATACATTATTGGGTCACTCTCAAGATACCATAGCTGTATATTTTTATGAGTCCAATGACTGTCCACCCCTTATGATGACAATCCCTAAGAAGTTAACTATATCAATCCATAAATAGAATTTGTATTTATTTTTAAAATGTCGATTATAACTCAATTTATCCAAGATGGTTTCAATATTTTTTGAATTATTTTCTACTGATTTCGTTTAAACTAAGATGACATCTAAAAAATCCATAAAACATTTTCCAAAAAAGGATCAAATATTAGAATCATCATTTCCTTGAATACCACCAGAGAATTGGTCAAACCAAATGGCATAATTAAGAAATCATACAGTCCATATATACTCATAAAATCTAAGCGAGGCATGTCCAATGGACTCACCATTTACTAGTGACTTAATTATATCAAATTTATAATGGATATTATCTTATAAACCCTCATTTTTTCAATGAGATCATCAATATGTGAAAGTGGATATTGATTCTTGATCATCATCCTTATCAATATTTTTTTATCCACCCATAAGTGAAAAGATTAAGCATCCTTCTTGGTATAAAGAACTGGAGACCTCTGGGGATATGAACGAGGTAGTATGAAACCAACAGCTTCAAGATCATCTAAATGAACCATAAACTCCTAATTCTAATATTGTTACATTCAATAAGAAATGTTGGATAATGGATCTTCTCCAGAAACTAGATCCATCATGAACTCCACCTCTTTCTTGGGTCGTAAGACACAGAGATCATCAGGAAAACATCACGAAAATCTTCTACCACTCGAATTAAACAATCCCAATACATTCATCAATAATGCTGAAGAATTATTGTTGTCTAAGTAATGAGACAATATATTATTCATTGAATTGGTCCAGTATGGAAAGCTGGAATATCCCACAATGTCTGATGTAAATAGCCATATTATTCATTAAATAGGAAGGAAAATACAATCTTTTAAAAGTTGAAAAAATATTTTTATATAACCATACAATCCATGATGATATTTAAATAAAAACATACAATTTATATAATGAAATATTATCAAAATAATTATTAACATCATCTTTAATGAGAATATTACATAAAATATTTTATTTTCTATATATTTACTCCCAATTATGTATCTACGGCCAAATACCTATACATGAATTCCAAAAATAAACCCAAAAATTTTAAAACATAGAATAAAATATTGAATTTCATTCTACTATAACAAAAAACACAATGAAGGGTAGCTTACTCAAGAATAAAACATTTGATAGTACATGGCCATGCATCTACACTATTTAGAGTATTCATAATAACATGTTTCTTATCATACAATCGTACCTAGGATCTTTCATGAAACCCCTTTGATATACCCTCTATCTGGTATTGTCGTCCATACACTGGTGCACCACATACTCTTCAATGACCTGAATACCCTATTGAACACTAGTTACCTATCCATTGAGTTGTATCTGATTTCTTCATAGACTCTAGTACCTATCCTAATCCCATTCCACATATATTCATGTATAAATTTCAAGAAAACATATAACTATGCCTCAACTGACCACAAGTAGGTTACTCCAAAGTGGTGTATGGATATTGAGGTCGATTGTGGCCCTATATACCACACTAATATCACCATAACTCATTTTTTAGATGGATGTATATAACCCTGAATGCTTTGTCTATTGCTTCTTTGGAAGTAGCTGCATAGATTGTATTCCAACTAATTGGTGTAGAGAACATAGTTCACTATTGAAATAGCGTGGCCACTTCTTTGCGCTCCCTTTATATATCCTTTACTGATAAGAACATAACATATCTTATTCAAAAATCTATTCATGTGAAATAAGTTCACTAGAAAACTGATTACAAAGTGAAACCCATCATAAAAATGTAACTCATTAGAGACCTCTTCTTCTTCTAATGATTGTATAAATCAATGAATATTGGTTAAACATCCAATTTCATCCATCACCAACGTTACCTTCGATGTCAGATACCTGAATTTGTTTGTCATATCATCCATAAACATATATAGATGGTATTAGATAATGAAATTAACTTTTAATTTCATCCAAGATTACTTATATTTCTTTTTAGATTTCTTAATAATATTCAAATATCCCTTGATAGGTATATGAATAATCTATAAAGTAGTAAACAACCTTATATTATCATATGACTCTATGTGCTAGAGAATTTTGAAAACCAAATTAATCTAGAAGGAATCTTCTTGGTGTCCTCACACCACTTTGAACATAGGTTAATGTTGCAACTAAAAATAACTCATCATATTATACATCAAAGGCATGGTGAAAATAATCTTTGTTTCTATGGATTTTATGACCCTCAAGATGATGTTGATAAGATGAAAATCCATATAATCCTTATAAGATACATAATGATGTAGTCCAATTGCATTTGGATTGTGCTAATATCCACTACCTGTATGATCAAATAGAAGATGAGGAGGATGTATTTCATCTATAAGATAAACACACTCCATAGAAAATTTTCTATAACAATGTTAATCTTCCAAATGTGACAACAAAATAGGACCACTACTAACAGTCTCTCTAAACATTCATTTAATAGTTTTAACATGAAATTAATGTTTGTTAAATTTTATTTATCAGTTATAAGAGGTTTCTCATTTCATAGTTTAAACTAGAAGGTATATATCTCATGAAATAAACATGTACCTATCATGGAAAATACACGTAATGATATATCCATATGTGCATATAATTATTCCTACATACTAATCTTCCACCATTACTATGAAGGGAAGAACTTTAAAAAATAGTTACATCACATAGCATGTAAAAACTCTTTGTGAAATGACACTAATCATAATAATTGAACATCATGAACAACAACCATATCCCAGTGAACTTGAATTTTATCCTATCCATGGGTTAGATAATCCTGTGAACATTATAATTAACATTTATTGATGTATCCTGACATCATTTATAACATTACAAAATAGTAAATAAATTAGAAATAAAAACATTATCCTCTGATACCACATCATAACATCCCCCGATATAGAACTATGTGACGTTGTCAAATTAGGTTTGTTACAAGACCTAAAGCATGCTTCTCCATATTTCATAGTATGTTGATTTGGTTAGATGGTGGGATGAGTATATAGGGGAAACTATAACCAATAGTTTTTAGTTAAAAAAAATAGAATTAAATAGTATAAATAAATATCATTGTAACAGAAATAGTTGAAACCTGAAACAAAAAAGTTGGATATAAAATGATTAGACAATATAAAAATAAAAATGAATCTTGTGAATAATGTATGATATGTATCTAATGTAAAATGGATAGTAGAAAAAATAAAATAACCATTAGACACCGAAAAAAATACCAATGTCCAAAACTCCATATCAGTTTAGTCTCTAAAATCCATCTCATATACGATGACATAATTAGCAATAAGGTCCCTTCACCATGTCCAAACATGCATCCATGTAATTTTCTCAGGTACCAAATGGTGGGTCGAATAGGGTGTGAGTATAACATAATATGTTGATACATAAATGTCTAAAAAACTATTCTATTAATAAGTTCATGTAATATGGAGATCAATATGTTTATTAATTAATCAATTAATAAAATAAATATATCAACATACTTCAGCACCATTATAGAATGTATTTTGACATGTTGAACAACTATACCAACCATAACAATAATCCATAGAATAGTAACATAATTTGAAATATCCCTCTATTTAAGCAAGTAGGATTTTGAGAAATCCCTATATATAAGAAATTTACTATAAACTAATCCAAGATAAATATAATAACATAACGTCATCTCTGGTAATATACCCATATATAATAGTTTAAATTTCAAATGTTCCAATCCCACTATATAAAAATTATAACAACCATATCTACAGCCCTATATATATGAATTTTATTATAAACGAGTCCAAGAATGCTTTAAAATTAAAAAAACATAAAAATGGGCCAATCGTACTATATAAGTATTTCAAAATCAACATTAATATTGTTATATATTTTAATTTTAGAATAAATCAGAAAACATATCCTAACAACAGGGATATCATGATATCACATCATAAGTCTTAATACAAAATTAAGAAAATTACAACATCCCACTAAATTACAAATTCATATATATATAAAATTATCAATGGCCATATCAATATTCCATGAGTTGTTACCTGAGTGATTCTATATCAATTGATCACCTAAATATTATGTCCTTTAAAACACACATTAATCAATTATGTATATAATTATTACTCAATAGTTCCCTAAACCAATGGGTTTCCAAAGGCAAGGTCATGAAACTATTGAATCCAAAGGGATCTAATGAATACTCAAATCCATGAGCTGTAATCATTAATCATTTACTTCATTAATTTTAATGAGTTTTCCACAAAATAGAAGTATTTTTCATACATGAAAATGAATAATATAATAGGATTAGGTTTTAGACAACATTCCTTTATATAGTTATTAACCATTGCTTCCAAATAGATTTTCCTACAAGAATAGTGGATATGAAGATCAAATGAAGGAACCTAAATCACGAAACAATGATATCAAAACCCAATCCAACCATGATGAAGAGATATACACTATAATAATGGATAGTAATGTTATATAAGGGAAACATAATTAAAATAATATACCAGGGATCAAATTTATAATCAAGAAACACAAAATAGTGGAATGGAATACATAATTACATAATGCACCTTAGGTTTTGAGGGTGGATAAAGAAACACCAATGGGGAAAAATCATATTTTATTCTATATTAAAATCAAAGGTAATAAGAAATGCATGTTGTGGAACACAATTTTACATCAAATACATCTTATTTAAGATATATTATAAAAAAAGGTATCGTCAGATTAATTTAACCCTAATAGAACATTACAGAATCATGTAATTTGGATTCCTAGTGTGTAAAAATATCATCCCGTGAACTAGTTTACATATTTTACTCATTTCATGGAATCTTCCAAATTATAGTTACATGTTGATTAACTCGTTTACATGGTGTTTAGTTTCCCTTCTGACAGCTTTCAGCTCAACATTGGAAAAATCCCTTAAACAACTTCTAAAGCCATTTAAATTAAAAAAACCATCTTATGTTCATTTAACTATTTTATAAATCAATCCATTAAATCAAAGAAACATACATCCTTGAAATTTATGATATTTTCCCCATAAAAATCTCCTCATATCAAAAAATGATATTTCCACCAAATTATAATGGAATGTAAAACGCAAAATAATGAGGTTTAACTCAAAATTTCATAGTGGGACATACATTGAAACGATGGGTTGTTAACACATACACAAGAAGAACACCATATTCTGATATATCATCCAATAAAAATTTAATGATCATAATTATGTATTGAAACTATCCCATGCACCAAATTGATTTATCCTACAAAATCTTATTTTAGATGGTACCTCATTACCAACTATAAAATCAGTTTACAAAAAAGAAACATACAAATAACCCACACATATTCAAGAAAAAATGTATAAACCAGATTCACATATGGAGTGCATGGTTTTGATAAAGTGCCACACCTCTTGGGGAGAGTAGTTGAATATCATTCATTACATCAAACATATAACCACATCAATACATAATCAAATTTATCCTTATGATATCCCTTCCATGACCACCATAAGAAATATCTCTAACAGATTTATAGATCCAATTTCAATACTCCTCTTATTCGACGACATTAGTTACTTCAACTGCAGTCACTTAGGAAAAACTAGTTGAAACAATTCTAGAGTTCTATCAGCCAATATCTTGAATAATGTGTCATTTTTTCCATATTAGTACATTTAAATAGATGGATTGGTCCATAAATTTATAGTTTCCAAACCTTTCATATACTTATCACTTTACATGAAATTTCCTTATGACCCTCTATTTGGACTAACCATCAAAAATTAACGTTTACATCAATTTCATTAACTTCAAACTCCTAGTGAAAATTTTATTTTTCCATCCACCCTATATTTATAGATTTTATTACAATTTACCATTACAAATATGTGAGAAAATTATCACACGCCCCACCATCAGTGACAATCATATGTCTTGAAATACAAATATTTTAATCACCTACACTATAAAATGCTTCAGATTTTATAAGTTTGTACATTTATTCCCCTCACCTTATCCGCTAGATTCAAACCGAATCCCTATGTAAATTCCAAATTTATTACCCCACAAAATTATAATAACTCGTCACTAATTTTATGAATATATTGAACTATTCTCATTTATATAATGTAGCTATATCTATTGAACTAACTCTAAATAGCATACTTCTACTTATAGTTTCCCACATCCCTATATAAATTCCATAAAATTAATAATATTTATTTATATAAACACACACTATAGTGAACCATGCTTAATATACATAGATATTCCAACATTTTATTTTAATATTATGTGCATTAATATAATACATGCTTGAGGACCATAATATTATAGTTTCTTTGGAATCATTAAAACAAAATATTCTATCCTACTGAAATATATCCAACGTATCCCATAAAGATATCCACATTTATTATATCTACATTAAAACATTATTCATATACTCTAGAAATGAAACACATGAAGGGATTTTAAATAAGGCCGCAACCTTAAACATTACATAATCAGGAGATTGGTCAAAAATTTACTTAAATTCAAATTGTGGAACTATTCATTTATAGTGTTTTGTAGAATTAGTCCATCATTAACACATAACATCACATAATAATATAAAAGGATGATACCAAAATAGTATCTATTTTTTCACCAAAGGAATCCTTTTTAGAAGAAAAATAATATTTTTTTCTGGGAAAAAATATTTTTTACATCATCCATTCTCATAATCATTCTTATACCATGTGAAAACTATCATTAAACATGGGATGTGCACAAAAAGAGAAACACATTACATAAAATAATAAATGAAAAACTTTATTCCATAAATATTATAAACACTTAAAATCTTTTTTACAAAATCATTCTTTTCAAGCATAAAAATCATTCCTCATGAAATCATAATATTCCTGAAAAAATCATTGAAATCATTAATTATATAGGTTACCTATTTCACCTATATCATTCATGCTTTTTATCTTTCAAAACTACATAGGTATTAATCTTCATGATGATGTTGGAATATTCATAAAAAATATTCATTAAATTTATTAATAGAAACCATATTTTTTTACTTTGCCTCATTACCCAATGCATTGTAGATATATCATGGGTACACATGCCATTAGTTTATCACAGATCCACCCATATAAACAATCAACCCCCATGAACCAAAACATAATAATATCCCATAAATAATTCATAAACATAAAATAATATTTATACATTGCAATAATAAGATATCATTTCAAAATATTGATGAAAAAAATTCCTTCTCCATACCTTTAATAATAAAAAAAACACATGAAAATGGAATATTCAATTTAATTTCCATTTAATAACATTAATTCTTACAGAGTAATCCATAATAAAAATAATGGAAATGGTTATTAATATGTCATTGTCATTATATACATTAAAAACATTGCTTTTGTAATTTTATACGGAATATCAAACAAAACATATAAAAATAGCCCTTTTTAAGAAAATGAATTAAATTAAATATATAAATGAAAAAATATATTCAAAAATATATTCACATATAATATATTAATTGAATAATCATGAAGTATAAATTTAACCCAAAAAACTAAAATTTAGTTAAGAAATTCCTTTACCCTAGGTCCGACCCCTCACATATAGTCTTTATATTATTGAATAATAAAATAAGATTAATTTATACATTATTTATAAAATATTTCAGTTATATTATTTCTTTTATACCACATATTACCACGTTCTAATATTTACATAATTATTTATGTTCATATAAGTTATTTTGTTGATATTCAGTACAGGTGTCAAAAATGAACATGGTATGATGTCAATAGTCGAAGCGGTCATAAGTTCATTACCTATAGAATATAAAACATGATATAAATATATTATATATTCATTATATATGGATTTATTATATTAATTAGAGTAAAACTAAAAATAACTTTCATGGTGATGGTAGACTCTACGTACACATAAGCACTATTGTCATTTATCCGGACATATTGAAAGAGTGAAATTTATTGAAATGAATATATAATTTTTTATATTTAAATAATATCATTACTATAAAATTAATATATTATTTATATAAAATAAAATTACTAAACTAGTATATGATTCATTCTATTTGATGTGTGAACGAATCACATCATTTTGAGGAGGCAATAGTTCCCACGTCTCAAAACGAAGTTATCATATAACAACAATATAGAATGAATGTATGTATGTTTCATATAACAAATCCAGAATATGAAATAGATTATAATATAAATATTATTATATTATTTTACCAGAAAAATAGTTTTAAATCAGCCATGTGGTTGGTAAAGGAAAATTAACAAAAGTTTATTCATGGAGGAAAACAGCCGACATAACATGGATTGAAAATTAGTTTACTTGAATAATAGGAAGTGGTAAATGAAATGGTTATGAAATACTACATTATAAACATAAGAAAACAGTAAATAAATTATTCTATATTTATCATTCATTTATGGAAGAAGGTGGTGTTAATAATGTAGAAAAAGGAAATAAATTAAGAGAGGTACTTTGAGAAAACTATCTCTTGAATATCCCATTAATGGAAGAACCTTGACGACCTCAGATTTGGACTTTCAGTGAGACTAGTAGCACATGGACAATGGAGCATTAAGTGGATAATATTGGGTAGATATTTTTTTATGATAAAATTCTCTGGGGTCCTAAAATTGGATGTGGTGTGGTAGTATTTATACATTATGAGAGGATGGTTCAAGTGACTAGTTAATTGATTATCTTAAGAAAAAATCCAACCATATAGTTGTGGAATTAAATTCAGTAAATTTTTAGTGTAATTAATTTTTTATATAATGGTTCTGGTTAAAACATACCTCACAAAATCTTAAAATGATTAATTATTTAGGTAGTTTAATCATTTAACTTTTAATTTTTACCCTTGTAAGAATTTTACTTTTATAATGATAAATAATTATTTTAGCATTATAACATTTTAATAACTAAAAATTAAATTGAATATAAAAAATAATTTGGTTCTTATTAATCCAAATACATAATCCATTATTCCTAATTCAGGTCAAATAATTTTTAAAATTAGATTAAGTACTATTTCTGCAGAGGAAACAAAATAGCGGGTTTTTAAAGTGAAATCATAAAATGTTTTAAATGATTTTATATATATTTTAAAATTGAAATTGGATACAATGACATAAATAGGATTATTTGATAAAAAATAATCCAATTAATATAAACTCCATTAAATATATAATATAACTATATAAATCAATTCAATGAACAAGTAGTTTTGAGTAAAAATGTAGTATTTATAAATATTCATTAAAAAATATTATCAAAAAATACCAAAAATTTCTCTGAAATAAAATTTTATATCCTGAATCCTAATTATATGTTAATTTTGACAAATTTAACAAATAAATGTGTCAAATTGATATTTAAAATGGGTTCTCCATTATAAAGGGGCATAACATGATTTTCTTCAAAAATACTTCTTTTATCCAAAAAAATAAATTTTATTATTATTTCATGTCTACAAAACATATAAGAGGAATCATAAAAATTAAAATTAATATATTACATATATATTTCACTAATATAACCAAAATACAGTGATTTTATTACTTAAAAAACTCGCTTATTTGTATGTAAATGGGCTTTTCAGAAAAACATTTCCATTTATTTAAAAAAATTACATTAATTAGTAGATAATTATTCAAAAAAGAATTAATTAATAAAAATTGTAAACCATTTTTTCATAATTTAGTTAAAACAATTCATTCCCACTATTCTAATGACTAGGATATAATAATAAAATTTAAATAATAATATTTAGTTGTTTATATATACTAAATGTAGAATATCATGTACACTATCGAACATGGTGTCTCTCTATTAAAACTCAGGATTTTACTTCCCCACCTATATTAGTTAATTTCATCCTCACAATATGAATTTTTTTTTCAGTTACTAAGGTGTAATTTTTCAAAATACCATTACTATAATCCAATATTAAAAAAATTATTAATAAAACTAACACATTAAAATAAATAAAGAGAAGTACAAAGATCACCTGAGATGAAAAAAGATGTAGGATACATGTAGGAAAACATAAAATATGATGGGAGAATTTATTTTTCTTATTCAGATGTATAAAAATAAAAAATATTTTTCAGAAAATGCTAACAATCAAAATCCTGAAAATTTATGATGGGTTAAATATTCTTTGATTGCGTAGTATGATAATCAAATGGAAAAATTTTTTTAAGATCATTTTCTTAGTGTCGAGTAATACATTTATTTTCTACACTATTATAATATTGAAATATATTTACATTAAAGGAAGAGTTTAAACAATTAATCAATTTCCACCATACACTCATAATTTTCTCCAAATAATGAGAATTCCAGAAGAATAAACATATATTGAATCTCATAACCTGCAAAAGATTACGTATATTTTAATCCTGTCTTAAAACCATAAACAAAAATAATAATGTTAGATTAGGATAAAATAATTATCTAAAAATAACAAACCCTTTTATGATTATAACTAATTTTAATATCCAAAATTCAATTATAATAGAAAAATCTTCATTCAATAATCCAGATAATTTTTGAAAACCAAAATTCAGAATAATTTTATTATAAATGATTCCAATTTTAATTTTAACATTTTTCAAAAAAAAACATCGATAACTCTCAATGTATTATTCCAAAATTGTAATATCCAAAATCAAATACTCTTCAATATTTGTTAATCATTTCCATAAATAAAAAAAATATCATAATTCGATAATAAAAAAATATATTATTCAAAAGTAAAATTAAACTATTACTCCATAAATAATATCCCATAATATTTTATTTAACATAGTCATATAGAGTTCCATAAATAGATAACATTATCCAAAATGACATTTTCCACTTAATCCAAAAATTATATTCTAATACAAAGGGTTTCCTTTAGGTAAATCATATGATCTCGAAATCAACATATTCAAATTCCATTACTAAATTTAATTTAGAATGAAATTTCATACCAACCAGGTAATTTATGTAAGGTAGTGGTAAGAAATAAATGATTTTCACCCTTTAGTTGTGGGTTCATTTCCTGTTTCCTTTTCCTGATGTGGTAGGTTTTCCCACAGACTGTGTGTTTTCCATTTTTAAAAAAATATATATTTCTTATTAAATTTTTATAATGAGATAAAATCATCAATAATAACTTTAACAAGTTTTATTTTCAAAGGATATTTTATACATTTAATTTTCATCGCAACATATAATTACATAAATATATTTATTCATGAAGTCTTATATGTTGTTAAAATTTTCATTTTATCTCTAAATGATAGAATAATATTTTTAATAAAATAGAGAACGACATTCCTTGATCATGGTATCCATGTGGATTCATCTTCATTTTGTTCACATAGATAAAAGGTATATGCATTTAATCATTGATTTAGTGATTCATCAAAATCACTTTCTTCCATTCTACAAATACACCTTTTAAAACATGGTTCATATGGGTGATCTAAGAAAATTAGTTTTTGAAAATAATCATGTAAGATATATAATTTTATAAAATCTGATAAATACTGATTTCTATAAAGTATCCATACCGAGTTTGACTTGAAACATTAAAGTCAATGGTCCTTTTAAAATGAAATAAGTTTTTTCTAAATGAGTATATTTCAAATGAATGTATAAATAGGATATGCGGTGGTTTCCTTCTTGTCCAGAATTTGAAAAATAATAAAATTCTACATAATCTTATTATAAAGAAAAATATTTAAAAATTACTTGATAATACTTACATTTTTTATTAAAATATGATAATATTGAGAAAATTTTATTTGTTAAAAAACAACACATGATACATATGATATTAAGGTATAGTGGAGGTGTTTTATATCTCATATAATTATTTTCAAGGGAGGAATATTTTAAAAATTGTTTCAAAATTATCCGAACATGACTTTTCAATAATTTTTACACGAAAGTCATCAGGAAGAGATCAAAATGTAGTTCGAGATCCCCCTCCTTCAATTTTTTACTAACTTTACTCGATCTGAAAAATTAATACAACAAGGATTTATCTAAAGGAACAGACATAGAACCTTACCATATATTTAACCAAATCCCTAATTATTTATATTCCTTTCCAATTATACCAACTTTATGGCCACACCCATAAAAATTACATTATCTTGAGTTAAGTCAAATATATATCTGATTTTACATTGAGGATCATTTTAGGATTATAGTTTTTTTTTTAATTATGCAATCATTAATACATAACATCCCATAATCATTCAAGAGGATAATACCAAAATATTATTAATTTTTCCAGCAATGAATTCATTTTCCAAAATAATACATGAATTATTTTATGGATAATAATTATCTTGACTTATTGCTTTTCATTGTCATCAATATACCATATTAGTTTTTTAATAAACATATAATGAGAAAAAATATATGAAAGGTCACTTAATAATGAATGAAAAATTTTAGGTCATGAATACTACAAACCCATGAAATTGTTTTCACAAAATCATACTTTTCACCCATATAAAATATACCTCATGAAATCATAGGATTCTCAAAAAAGATTATAGAAATAATAAATCATAATGATAACATGTGGAATACAAATCAAAGATACATTCTATCTTTCATTGCTATATATGGAGTAACTGTCATGGTTATGTTTGTAATACTTGTTATAATATATTCCCTCAATCTATTAGGACAAACCATTTAAATATACTATGTCTCATTACACATGGCATTGGTGTGCTATCACGAGATCACCCACCCTAAGTATATAACATGACCACCCTTATACATAAGAAATTTCCAATAACTGAAACACAATCATACATTATAAATCATGCATAAAGGATACATTTACATTTCCACATTGTAATCAGAAGAAAAAATTTCAAGATATTGACATAATAAATAGATTATAAAAAATTCAATAAAAAAATCATTAAAATGATATATTATATTTATTTTCATTTAAATAACATTAAATTTTATATATGAATCCAAATATCAAATAACATTTATGATTACAATGTAGTCATTGTCGTCGTATACTTTAAAAAACATTCCTTTGGTCGCTTTGTATAGAAAGTTCAACAATAAGTATAAAAATATTCCTTTTAAAAAAAATAAATAAAATTAAAGATATAAATATAAGATAATATATTAAAATTCATTTCACCTTCAAGAGTTGAATGACATAATCATGATGTATACATTTAACCCAACGAATAAAAATTAAGTTAAGAAATTCCTTTATAGTGAGTCATACTATTCACAAACAATAATTATATTCATAAATAAGAAGCATAGGTCAATTTATAATTTCCTGAGAAATTTTATCATGTTTATTATTTCTTTTATATATCATATGAATATTTTATAAATATTACACAATTATTGAAGGTCATATCTGAGGTTTTGATGATATTTGGTACTTTAGTTGAAAGCAAAAATTGTTTGATGTAAATAGTACAAGTGGTCATAACTCCATTTAATCCCGAATATAAGACATGATATAAAACTATTATATATTAATTATATTAATATATATTATTGTATTTGAATACAAACTAATGACACCACTCATGGAGATGGTAGGTTGTAGGTATGCATGATTTCTATTTTCGTTTTCCCCTCTATTTAAAAAGTGTAAAATTAAAATGAGTTTATATAAATATGTTTTCAGATATAATATCATTAAATTATAATTAATATGTAATTTATATCATATATTTTTAATAAATCAATCATTAATACATTCCATGTTATGTGTGAACGAATCACATCATTTTGAGGAGGTAGTAGTCCACACGTCTCCAAAATAAGATATCGTATAACAAAAATATTGAAAGCATGAATGTATGTTTAATATAACATATCTATACTATGAAATAGGATATAATTTAATTATCAAAATATTATTTATTCTGAAAAATAATTTTAATACCATCCATGAATTAGGTTAGGATATTGAATAAAACTTTATTAAGAATGTTGAATTACCAACATAACAAGGATAATGAATTCATTTTTTTAATAAGAGGATGTGGGAAATTAAATGGGTAAGATATATTAAATTAAAAAAATAAAAAACAAGAATATATATTATTTTTGAGTTATAAAGAATTTATTGATAAAGGTGGTCAGAAGAAAATTAAAAAATAATATAATTTAAGTGAGGTAACTTGAGAAAAACACCTTTATAATATACCTTCCTTGAAAATCCTTGATGACATTGGTATTGATATATTTATGAGAAAATAAGCACATGGACTTTTTAATATAGAGGGGGAAATGTTTGGGTAGATATTTGAGGAGTTATAAGCCTTGTTGTTTCTAAAATGGGAGGTAGAGTGGTGGTATTTATACTTGAGGAGAGGTGGGTTCAAGTGATTAGTTTATTGATTATAATATTTTAAAAGCCAAACATATTAAGGTGACATTAAATTCACCAAATTTTTATTGTAATAAATGTTTCATATTATTTTTATAGTAGATACAAACATCAACCACTATTTAAATTTTGTGGTTCTTAGATAGTTTAAGATTCAATCGTTTTAATTTTAACTCTTGTCAAAATAATACATTTATTATGGTAAATAATTTTTTTACCCTAGTAAATTTTTAATACCTAAAAAATAAATTTAACATAAAACATAATTTGGAACTTATTATTCCAAATATGGATACCATTTTTCCTAATTATACTGGAAAAATTGGAAAAATTATATTTAATATTAAATTTTAAAACAAAACTAAAAAGTGGGTTTTGAATGTTAAACGTTCCGAATAGTGAAATGTTTTTATATCTATTTTCAAAATGAAATTATATCACATTAATTAAATTATATTCAAAGATAAAAAATAATATAATTAATATTTAAACCTAATTAAATTGATAATCATCCTATATAAATAAATTAGATGAAAAATCAATTTTGAGTTAAAATGGAGTACATTTCACTATTCATTAACAAACGAACATTGTAAGAAAAATACCAAAAATTAATCCAATGTTAAATTATTTTTTCCAAATCCAAATAAAATTCATTATAGGTCAAAAATAACTTATAAAAGTTTTTAAAATTAATTTTAGAATTATTTCTCCATTAAAAGGGGCCAAACCATCATTTATTGACGAAATAGTTATTTTATCCTAAATAGTGAATTTATTTCTATGTCATGTATAGAAAATAGATAGGATGATTATTTAACTATAAATTGAATATATTAAAAATATAATTCATTAATAAAACAAAAATAAGTGATTTTATTACATTACAAACTCATTTATTTTATTTTAAAATTCATTTTATAAAAAATCCTTTTATTTAAAACGGGTTTTGTATTCATTTATTATTATTTGTGCACCCAATAATGAATTATAAACATTTTGAAATTTTTTTATAATTTATTTAATACTATTATTTTCTTCTATTCCAACTGTTAGGTTATAATGGTATCATTTAAATAATAATATTTAGATATTCATTTATGATCAATGTAACATATAATGTACACAAATGAACATGGTTTTTTATTCTTTAAACTCATGATGTTACATGATCTTAGATTCCCCATAAGGGTAAATAAGTTAAATTCATATAAATAACAATAATAAAGGGAATGGGTCTTGATTATAATATTTCAACATCATACACTTTATATTATAGATCATATTAAATATTTCTAGTTTATAATTCATTTATCATAATGGAATTAAGGTCATAAGTAATGAATGAATAATATAAAAAAAATAATTTTATTATAAAAAACATATAAGTATATAATATGATTTCCAAAATATCCAAGAATTATTTTCGAAGTCTATCTTGGTCGTATGGGTTCATTCCCCTTACCATCTTGGTAACCATGGTTCACTCCAATGACCATATTATTATAATGAGTTAACTCCAAATACTATCTTGGTAGTCATGTTAAAATCACATAGACATCATAGTAGTAAAGGATTATTCCCAATACCACGATAATCAATATCATGAGGTATAAATCTTTACCCAAAGCAGTATAGTGAGATATATGTCCCACACATCACCTAATGAAATCATATATACATGTTGCAATATATCATTAAAAATCATATCATAACCGATGAAATGAAATGGGTATAAAAAACATTTAATAATATCATAACCTATGGAAAAAATAGGTTTCATAAGCATTTCATCATAAACACAACCCATGAAAAGGATCATGTTTCAATTGAATATAAGCTATGAAAGAGAAAAAAGTTTCATGAATATCATTTTATAATACCATATACCATTAAAGAATTATTATGAATGAAATATTTGGTTAATTTTTTAGGTCAGGAGTAACAATAATAATTGTTTTATTATATATAAAATAAATTGGAATGATCTTTTGAAAACATTTGTTGATGAAAATATCATTTGTCTTCAAAAACTGTATCTTTAAAAAAATATATACCTTTTGAAATCATTTTTATTAAAAAGAAAAAATAAATATTATGATGAAAACATTGAAAACCATTTGTAATCCTTTTTATTTTATAATATATAAAGTGATATTGAAAGCATATTGAATACTATTTTAATAGAAAAAATAATAAAAGAACTTGAAAACATTTTGAAATCATTTTCATTGAAAATAATTTTCAAACAAACAAATAAGGATTGATGTATTTTTGAAAAATATTTTACATGAAAACATATAAAATAAGCATCAAATAATTTTACTTTTTTTGTTAAAATTATTTGGAAACCGTCATACTCAAAAAAATATAAAAGAATCATATAAACCATTTGAAAAATAATTTCCTTGAGAAATAATTTAAAAAATAATAATTAAATAATAAAAAAGTATTAAAAACCATTTATTTGAATTTTTTAAATAAGAATTCATAAAAATTAATCATTTAAATATTAATTGTAAGCTTCATAGAAAAAACGAGGGGTAAAAAATTATATGCCGTATGAGGGAAGAATAACATTTCTCTTTCACGATTAAAGGTCAAAAAAATTTCTTTTTTCTGAATGAGACATAACGATTAAATTGAAAATATTGGTACTAGATAAAAATTGAAAAAAATTATTTTAAATATTGTAGGATTATAGTTCACTATTATTGGATTCCCTTTTCATAAAACATGATTTTGAAGGAATATAGATTTGTTTCTGAAGAGAGGGTAATGTTGGGATTTCATAAAAACCCCTTCTTAGCTATCTTATATACCAAAGTGTATAAAATTGTTACCAATACATGAATATATCATGAATTACCCGAGAAAATAAAATTCACAAATTTTCATGAGATATATATTATAATTGTTCACCAAAGGAATCATAATAATAAACACTATCAAAATGTGATGATATTGTCTCAATAAAATCAAATCACTTAGTATCTTTAAACCATACAGCCATATAAGAACGTGAAATTAAAAGAAATATAAAATATAATTAAATGATATATATTAATTATATAACATGTTAAATGGAATTGTACACACCTCGAAAAAGTATGTAGGTGCATAAAAAACATGTTTCTCAATGAATAAAAATTGAGACAAATACCAATTTGGTATCTTTTGAAACATTAACCCTATTAAATTAAGATCATGAAGTGGATATTTAAATACCCATAAAATTATCAATATGAATAATCTAAAACATCCATGGTCTATAAAAATACCATATTAAAAGAATGTGTGGTGAATAAAGCATGTATCTAAAAGAAATAAAAATTGAGATGAAATTCATTTACCTTTTGTCTTGACACTCTTTATACTCATAAAAAACAATGGTATATAAATATAAATTTATTAAAATATTTTAAATAACTATATTATTATATCTTATACCATATATATTTTGATTATTAACTTTTATTTACTATAGGTTAACAATCCTTTGTTATGGTTTTAGTTGAGTTAATATTCTCTTTATTATTCACATGTGTCTTGTTTTTTTATAACATTGGTGTTTATACATATATAATTATTTCAAGAATTTAAAATAGAATATAAATATAATTTATACTCATTATATGTGTATGATAAATATTTATAGAATATTTATGTATGAAGTGGAATACACTATTCATAGAGACGGTAAGCTGTACGTATGCATGAATGTTGTTTCTGTTTTTATTATCACTTTAAAAAAATGAAAATGACATATATGTGTGTATATATATAATAATTAAGGTATAATTAGTATTCCATATATTTCATTTACATAACCTAAATTCATCTTAAATTTATTACATGTAGTGTGTAAACCGATGACATCATTTCGAGGGGGCGGAAGTCCACACTTTCATAAACAAAATTATCATATTTACAACAAGTGTAAAGTATAATAATATTTGTTTTAAAATTATTATATAATATTAAATACAAACTTAATATAATATATAACATATATAAATATAGTTTCCATTATGATATTCACCATGAGAGGTGGTAATGGAAAAATGAACAATCATCGTTTCGTGTGGAAGTTGTTCATGGTACATGTTAATAGTATCTTTATTACTCAGTATATTTAAGTGTTTGTAATTTTAGGTAAAAATTATCATAAAAAATTATATTATATTTATTATTCATGTATTTATATAAATATGGAAGAAGGAGTGTGGAGGGAATGAAGAAAGAAAATATATAAATGAGCTTGATATATGATATTACCTCTTAATTTGGTAACTCCTTTTGATTGTGCCCCAAGGACTCCATGGATTGAATTCATCAAAAAGGAATGATGGAAGTACTAAGGTTTGGATATTAATTAATTTATTTAGTAGAGATTGTATGAACCTATGTGATTTGAGAGGTTTGAAGACGATAGTTAGTGTCTTCCATGTTATAGTTGAGGCTGAGTGAAACTCTCGTAAATACCAAAAGGTATTAAATAATGGGAGGTATCATTCACCTAATGTTTCTATAAAATTAAAAAATAATAGAGCAATGTAAAATAATGGTAAAACGATATCAACAATATAAGAACTATTATATTTTAAATAATTCAGTTCGTTAACATATAAGTTTCTACAATTTTACTATTTTTCTTTTAATTAATGCATCGAGTTTTTAACTCTTGTAATTTGACCATTAAGACTAAATAATGTTATATTTACTAAATAATATAGATCCAATTAATTATAAATATGATACATAATTTATAAAATTAAAATATATCATTTTTTTGAAATAAATTTTTAAAACAAGTACATGTGAGATGGAGAACATTTCTTAATCACGAGCCTTGAAATGATGTTTTTAAAATATATGGGTCAACATGATAATTATAAAAGATAAATTTTTCGATTAATATTATTTAAAAAAAATTATAACCATTAAAAATAAAATTATATAATATAGTGTCTTTATTGATTTTATATCATTTACGAAATTATCATTTATTTTAAAATGACAATAATGTCAATTTCATCATTATTTATTTAATTTAAATTTAAAAATATCAAAATAATATTTTAATTCAAATAAATTATTCTCAATGATTTTTAAAATGGATGATTAATCATTAAATATAATTTAATAAAATAATTTAATCAGTTATCATCACTTTTAATAGTTATGGTATCATTTATTTTAGTTAATTACTAACTATAAAATCTATATGTTGACATTTTTTATGTATCTGAAGTAACTAAATAACATCTAATAAATATTGAAAATTTATTATTATAAAAATCACCCATTTATATTTCCAAAATATTTCTATAATCCAAAATATGATGTTTTGTACACATCTCAATGTTTTATTAATTTTAATCACAACGAATGGTAAATTTTTTGTCTTTTTCATTACTATACCTTTTAAATAATGATCATCTATTTAGTAATACCATAATAAACTATAATGTTTTTACCAAAATGGGATATTTTATAAATATTGTAATTAAATGGATTTTTGACATTTTTCAAGGTCATTTTGGTCGTTCGGATTCTGGTTTTGTCAATAACTAATCTTAGTCTTACTTTAATTGTTTTGATTGATTTTAATAACTTTCGGAAATATTTTCGGTAAAAAATTAATTGTATATTATTAGAATAATAATATCCTACTTATTACTGCCATGCATGTTGTAATTTAAAAATTCATCTAATAGATGTGGGAAAATTATGCTTAACGCTAATCCCACACACGTGGTGAGAAAGCATGTTTTTAACAAAAAAACAATAAAAAGTTCAATAAGTTTTTATAACTAATATCTATATAAATAGTAACTCCAATGACCTAAATTGGATTTATATATTCATGATTTAACTATTTTTACTTTTAAATAAAATATATAATATAATTTAACACTAATCATTATATAAACAAAAATGCCATTTTTATTAAAATTGTAGTAAATTTTACTATTCACCTAAATTGATGTTTCTCAGAAAAATACTAGACATTAAACCTTATAAATTTCAATATTATTAATTCAATAAATATCATCAGTTTATAAAATTCAATCTCTATTATTGTCTAAAATTAATTTTATTATTGTTCACATAATGACATAAAAAGTAGTTTCTGAAAAAAAAAATTATTTTAAAATTTATAAAGACTTTTAAAAAATATATACTTCATTCTAAATATGTTTTATTTATGTGAAAAAATTGTATATAATATATTAAAAGTATTTATTACTTACCATATTACTAT
Organism: Viscum album; assembly: GCA_963277665.1. Lineage (NCBI taxonomy): Eukaryota > Viridiplantae > Streptophyta > Magnoliopsida > Santalales > Viscaceae > Viscum > Viscum album. The sequence goes on along the minus strand of OY728150.1, from coordinate 1,349,117,482 downwards.
TTTTAATGTCTATATAATAATTAACTCATTAAAATAATTATAATAATAAAATAAAGCTTCATAGAATCTCAGTGTTGCGTATAATGCATGCTAATTTATAGTTTCATATAGTGTAATCCAAGTTGGTTACATGTGAAAACAATATTTGAATTATTGAAATTAAATACATCAATTAAAAATAATTCATTCTAGTAACAAAAAAGAAATATTTAAAAAAAAATCTGGATGTTACATTTTAACACCCTTAAAATGAATTTCACACTCAAAATTCAACTACGTTATCAATTGATTAATACATGATGGTTCATTAATAGAAACCCACATCATAAAAATGAATAATAAAAATTCCCATAAAAAGGTTATTTTGGAACGATAATGGTTACCCAGTGTATGTAATAATGAGATTTCCACGTTGGAGAACACAAGTGGGAAGTGAAAACATAGACATGGAAGAGAAATCTTACCATCATGTACTGATGGACAGTGATAGAAAACAAGGTCAAAACGAATTTAAATATGACAAATTCTAAATATATTATGACCCAAGGGGCCATATTATTCATTGGAAATGAAGGTACTAGGATAAATTATTTTTCTTTAGTATCATTTTTCCTAACGTTGGTGATTTTTTAAGAAAAGATATACTTGCATAATTTGAGGACAACACCACCATTTTATGTTACATGATCCACAAAACCACTTTCTAGAAAATAGAAGGTGAATTTTTTATTCATGTAGTACTAATAGATCATGATACCCATAATATTTCAACCTTTCAGTTATTATCAACACAAAGTAGTTCGAACAGGTCATCTAATATGCATTAATCCATATATGTAGAGATCACACATTAATTGTACTGATATCATCTCAGGTATAATATAAACATACATAAATGGTTAACCTTATAACCATTTTTAATGAATAAAATTCAATTTTATTTTAAAAAACTTATGAAATCAGCTAAACATTATTCCCTATATATAAAAAAGTACCGCATTGTTCTCACATTCCAAACAGGTGAATACCCACAAAATATATTCCTTTAATTAACATAAAATATTTTAGAAATCATGCTTGATTTTTTATTCCAATTATTAATAGGTATATTATATAAATCCAATAACAATTAAAATTTAACATTTATGACATAGATTTATTTTTGAATAATAATTTCTATGGTAATCTATACCGTCCAATTTACTAATTGAAATCCATAATATAATTAAATATACATCATTATCTCAATGATATGGTTTAATTAAGGGTTAGCTTCTCTTAATAAAATATAACATTTCCCTGAAATTTATTTTCTATGTAGTCATCACCATTAATCATTTGATTTTCAATCGATACTGAAAACATATATGGAAAATACCTATACATATCATCGTTCAAATAACATAATCTCGGAAATACAATAGATAAATACATAAGTCAACAATAATTATTCATAAACCACTACTCAAGATTCATAAACATATCCCTTAATTCCACATTATTATAATATTAAATAAAAATCATCTCAATGGTTTATACATCTAAATCTAATCAGTTTTCTTTTGTTTAATGAAAGCAATACTAGAAGGGAATCACATACCTTTTATGGTCAATTTTGGTTTCTTTATCTTCAAATTTATACTCGTACCTCCTTTCTGATTCTATTCATTATATTTCCCCATGGGAAATTATCATAATTATGATACATCCAATATCATAAAAATTAAATATTAACCATGATTTTTTAAGTACGCTCCATTGAATAAAACTAGAAAGCATAGTTTGAGAAACATTTATCTGATTGTCATACCATAAAATATTGAAAAATTACTTATTGGGTTCCTAAATCATAGATCCTACATAAGTAATATATTAAACCATAGGTTTATCCATGGTTATTCTTATTCATAGTCTGTTTAAATTCATCATTAATGTTCATAAGGATTGAATTCCCAGAGAATATACCCCCGAGAGTTTCTAACTTTTCATGTAGCAATGCCTATTTTTGTGTACAAGAGTACCTCGAGTCTGTCACAGAACATCTTATCAGTTATGTTACCACTATGTATATCTATAGAAAATCCACATCCACTTTTTGTAACCATACAGATATTTATTTTGATAAAACCACTCACTATATTCTTTACCAAAATTCAATATCATTTTTCTTAAAGTCAACTCATCCTTATACTTATCCTTAGAGACATACCTAGACATATCTTTACCAATATATATAGGGATCTCACTATGATTTTTTCATCATAGTTTTCAATGGTCATCAATATCGTTCGATTGACAGCAAATATAGTTACCCAAGCTTATCATACATGGATATTAAATCACTTTATATGAATATTTAGTATATTACAAAAATATATATTCTTGAGAACCATAATATTTTAGTGAAGTTGGAAAAAAAATCTTTTATCCTGCTGATGGATCATCAAAAATAGAGTATTTATAAATGATAATAATATATTACCGTTTAGTACCCCAAGATATTTTATTTTCACTTTTTTCTTGGTTATTTTTCAATATAAAAAATGATTATGTTAAAGGGACAGATTTATAATAGTGTGTCATTTTTCATCATTCATAATGAATTTATATTATTAACGTTTTAGGGAAAAAATATCAAAAGGATATGTATTGTAGTATAATGAATGTTTAAAATATGATAATTGAGAAATTATTAGATGAATTTAGTTCATTTTTCCTATACCAAGAAATATTAATTTTCTTAATTGTTATATATAATATATAGTGTTTTACTGATATTCTTTTTAATAATCCCTCATGTGTATCAATTTGAAAATATTCATATTAAGTTGAAATGAAAATTTTGATTAAATAATAATAATTATTCATTTTAAATTATATACAAATTTTATGTTTAATATTATTGATAAGTTAATAATATTTTATTTATAAATGTAACGTTAGAGAGTGGAGACATTATATTTGGTTGAAATTCATATATTTTTTCGTTTTATACAGATATAGAAAATTTCATTTATGGAAATAGATTTTAATTATCAAGATGAATTATATTCTTCATGTGAGATATATAGAAAGGAATTAATTAATAATACAATTAAAATAATTTATAGATATAATTATTTTTAATATCAATTTAATAATTGATTAATTTTATCATTCTTTATGTTTGGTTCCTTTTTGAAATATTAATACATTATAGTTGTCAGAAAAGTAATAGACCATATGCCTTTAATTTAATTTTTTAGCTGTGATGGATTCTAGAAGATGGAAAATAATTATTTTGAACACTTTTAATAAGGGATTTAATTATTATTTCTGTAATTCATAGTTATATTAACATTTTAGTGAGAATAAAAATATAATAATTAATATTTTAATTATGGGAAATTTTAATATAAAATATTAATTTGTTAATTAGGTAACTATTATTTTCAATATAAAGTCTTGGATTTGGTATTTAAATTGAATATATATTTTACAATGTACGATTGAAATAGTAGAGATACATTTTCACCAGATGAATGAATTACTTTAATATAAAATTAATTATGAAGTGAATTTTTGTGTATGAATATACCTCATTTTTTACACAAAAATTCTATCCATGTTTATGTCATCATTGTTTTCTATGGGATCTATAGTTTAGTGATGAATTATCGACCAATTTAAGAGTACTAACAATAAGTGATGGATAACGATTCCTCAACCATTCTAACAAATATTACTCAAACCCAATAACCATATATCCAATGTGAATAAATCATATTATTTTTATGGTATGAAAAATTTAGAAAATATTGATGTGTTATATCATTATATTTTTAGTATTCCATCTGAATTGTAAAGAATATTATTTGAGGGACACACAGAATAGAAAAAATGGTATTTAGTATTAACCTAGATTAATGGAAAATTGATATGCAGTTGTGGGAATATTATAATTTAATGATTTGAAGAAATAGTTGTATATATATATATATATTTGTGTGTGAATTTGACTTTTATAGATATATTATAACACACTGTCCTGATCCTCTATATAAGGGTCTATTTTCCATATGACCTCATTCATGGATCCTCATATGGTAGAGGGTTTTGATCCTTGGGGAGGGCCTTTGAAATGAAATTGGGAGGCTATTAACTTGGTGCTTGTTAAATATTTAATTTATATTAAATTAGTAAAAAACATTTACTAATAAATAATTAATAAATAAATAATCATCTGATTATAAATATAAATAATAAATTACAACCCATGTAGTATCAAATTATCATAAATGAAAAATAATATAAACTAAAAAAAGTATCACAAATATGAATTAAATCTTATAAATAAAAATAGTAGTGTACAAGTATATCAAAATCCATCTTGAAACATTGAGAATAATACTACTAACCAAATCAATCATCTGCAATAGGGCCCTACCCCTTGCAGAGTTCCCTCATCATTAAGTATATAACCACATTAATAATCCAACTAAGGGTTTGTGTAGAAGACTCTGTAAAATAACACAATTATTATTTGACCTATGTTTATAAGATATACATGAGTATTCAATTAAGGTAAACATTAAATATATAAACAATTAGTATATAAGAAAATATTAATAAATATGTTCGATTTTCTACGACAGACTCTACCGACATATGACAATGATAGAAGGAACACTAGTCAGCCACCATAAAATTCCTCCTAAATGATATATTCTAGAAAAATATCTGACACATCACCCATGAAGAGATAAACCAAATCATGTCGAACATGAGTTAGAAACATCCCTCTTTGGGTAATAGTCGATGAGTCTGAGCATTCACACTCAATTATGTAGCATCCCGAACCTGAAAATCCACCCTAATAGTTCTTACAGTCTGGGTACAATTGTCCTTAAGCACACCTCCCGGAATGCCAAAGCCTACAGATAGAAGCAAGGGTGTAAAAATGATTATAGGGGAGGCTATACCATCTAGGAATAGATAATATATTGGTTCTATAATTTTAAGATAACATTAAGTGGAAACAAATGAATTATAAGACTCATACTAATCCCGAAAATCATAGGCACGTTCAATGGAAATAAACAGCAGAAGAAAAATAGAATATAATACAGTAGAATGTAAAAAGAACAGCATGTCATAAAATCACTTGTATCCACTCAAAACAAACAAGTCATGCATCCATAGTAGAACATACAATTCAATATATGATGTGCAGCCATGGTTACCAATTTTAGATATATTAAAAATAAGAATTATATTACATGAGTGAATGATAAACAAAAGAAAACCCCCAAATTGGAATGAACTCAAGTTCTTTGAAAATCCCCCTGAAAAACAACACTGTGATCTGGCTTCAGAAGCTGATCCTTTACCTGTACATAAATTTATAATGACTACACATATCCTAAATGACCCATGTTCAGTGTGAGACGAATCATAGTTGGATACCACCCAAAAATGCATAACTAGTATAAGTTTATATATTTATATGCATCTCTAAAAAAAGTAAAATGTACGATGAAATCAATAAACAAAACTTCCACTAGTGCACAGTAGTAAATAAAGAGTGTCATCAAGTTCTACCAAAATCTGAATCTCATAAAAAAATATTATTTCTTGGCCCATGGAATAAGGTACTCCTACAATCACAATGTTCTGGTGAACACATAGGTTCCACATAAATCATATAGACCGTCACATTATGCCCCTTAAAACCTCATGTATGAAGTAACAATGTCCCAATGGAATTCCCAAGCAATAACATCATGGTCTATCAGAACACTACTCAAAAGATCACATAGGCCCATGGCAAAACATCCAGATAAATATCGTTGTATGTCCTCAAATAAATGTTCGGACCCACATCCTCAATTATGGAAAGCCCCAAATCCAAACCCAGTAGACTCATAGATTTGGTCTAAAGTATCCTTACATTCCAAATGGAATTCTATGAAATGCACTACATAACATTAAATACCTTAGCTACATCTATTATGGGACTCTTCACAACAGATTTTTTAAAATAACCTATCACAAAGTCAACCTGTATGAACATGAATCAATCGTCACTTAGACCATCATTGGTGAGTGAAAATAATCATATAAGACCAAAGACACGCTATATATAGAACCTTATTCCCTTTAGACCATGTTGATCATATCTGATGCCTTCGCATCCAAGTATCATGGGAATTTCCTAACCTGACAGTCACTCTACCTCAATCTGTAATCCATCATGCCAAATCATGTGGTCAAAACCACTCAAGTATCTAGTCTAAACCCAAACATTGGTCAACATTAATAACTATCGATTTAAATTCCATTCCATCCTTAGTCTAAACCCATCTCAATAATGTTGGACTCATCACATGAAATTCATATTATATATATATATATTTAATTTAAAAAATTTCAATTTACCAGAACAATTCAATTTAATAAGATTGAATTTCACAAAATATTTAATACAATAAGATAGTGTGGAGGTCTTGAATGACTCTAACTCATTTCATCATCCCAAATTAAATTAATAAAATCAATTAAGTTAAAAAAAATTAAAGTTAATCAAATTTCGCAACCCCATCCAAAATATCCCAAAGAGAAACAGCCTCTAACCCAGCCTTGCTCAAGTGAAATATTTATTGGGAATACCGACCTGAACCGCATGGGTCTGAAAAAAATTCCAATATGAAAAAACATATAAAATAGGGTCTCACACAACAGTCCAAAAACACACCAATGGTTAAGCCATCAAAAAGTCTCCACAAACACCAAAAAGTTATGCACCACCAATTATAGACTCATCGGTGTTGGCACGTCTGATATCAATATCCCCATAAAAGTCCATAAACATAGATCTAAGTTATTTTCATTAACCATGAAATTAGATTGGATTAAAATAACAGTCTATAAAATTAAGTAATAGAGATGAATATGTATGTGTGAGGTTTCTCATAGTGATATGATCTTGTAGCTTTCTACAGATCGATGATTGAGAAAATGATATAGAAGATGGATCCAAACCAGTGGATGGAGAAAAGGGGAGACTCTTACCTCCTATGAGTGTCCATGAATGATGAAAAGGGGAGGAAATAAAAAAAGAATAAAAGAGGAGAAATAGTAATTTTCATCATTTACTGCGCCATAAGGATTACACACAAAGTTTTCCAAACCGTTCATCAATCGTGGGGATGATCATTCCTAAGAACCCAAACTCACATGGCCACCCCATATGGTTTTCTATACATTGTGAAAACCATGTGGTAACCCTAAAATTTCAGTAGACGACTCCTCCAGACTATTTTCCATGATTCACACAGTTTCACAAAATCTTTCACCTCCACCTACTTCCCGAAAACAATGAGATCGAGGCTCAAATTTTTCCTATACAATTATTAACACCCTAAGAAGTCTGTTAAACTTCAAAATTACCCAAAATCACTATTATGGCCAACAAAACTCATGGAATTTAGTTATGATCTACAGAGCCATAAAGTTTCAAAACTATAATTTGAAATCTCAAACATGATGAGGATTTTCACTTTTTGCAAAAACCTAGTTCGTTACAGTCTCACTACATAAACATATATTGTCCAAGATCTATAAAATATAACATGGATAAGATACTAGACATACTCATTCCATCCCAGAAACTTAGACTACCTCGATCTCAGGGGTATATTACAACTTCTCCAAAGGGCCTCACCACCTTATGAATTTCCTAACCCTATCAACCCTGAATCAAATCTCAAATCAAACAGTGGTCCATCAAACTATTTCATGACACATGGTTCATCCATGATGCATCATTACCCCTGTACCTCATCAAATTCTCATGTGTCTCTCCCAACAATCGATAAAATTACAAACCACATCGATGCACGCCTCGAGAAAATGACACCCATGGAGAAATTAAGTCCCTCATCCCATGGATGCTCAAAACAAACCTGGTACCTCAACCCTCAATAAGAAACTACATCCTAGATGCCCCAATGCAAAAGGAACCTCATGTAACCCACATCTATAATATTCCCCGATGCCTTAGCACCTCAACACAAACATCCATTGGAGCTCTAACTGCCAAGATCCTTATAAAATGCATCCAAATATGATCTGTAATGACCCAATGTTTCATTAATGGAAATCCATCTTGATCTAATTAAATGTCTCTTTATGTTTATATAAAGTGTAAACTTCATTGGTTTTATGTTAAGAATTTTTAACAGTTGCAAATATAGTCGTTTAACAGTGATCACATGATAAGTATAAATATTGGACTTTAACAAGTCCTATATACTATGACAAAAGAAGCGATGACCTCGTCCAATAGAATTTATCCATATGAATCCCATTTGTCAGAGCTTGGAATAGAGGTGGCATCCTTTGACTTCTCTCTTAACCAATCCCAAGATGAGCTTCATCATGTCAAGCTCGAACGTGACCGTTTATGGGAAAAGTGGAAGTTGATGGAAATTACCACTCGATCGATGTTATCTGAGCCACCCCAAGAGTCTATCACCATCACACACCTTACGCTTATGTCTTATGTGGCTATTTTAAGGGGTTATGTAAAAAATAAGTAGTAATATGTTCAAGTACATTAATTTTTTTATATAATAATGAATATAATATCTAGTCATTTTAGATACATTGTAAATAGTTTTTAAAGTACAAATGGTGTCTTTAATTATTATTTAATTAAAAAATCTATTTTATTAAATTAAGGTATTTTTGAGTTAAATAATGTTTTAATAAAATAATAATATTATTATTAAATTAATTTTTGTTAAATATAAATGATCTTATAATTTTATGAATGCAATTAAAATTTTTATTATGATTTGAAAGCCATTTCTGTTGAAACCCGTGAATTTTTGATAAATGTCGGTTTTTATTTTAAAAGTGAAAATTAACATATTTATAAAATTATTTAGATAAAATAATTGTTCTTTTTGGAATCAGGATGTCGAAATTATCCAATGGTGAATTTTTCATTATTTTCTAAGACAGTCAAATTTTTGGGTAAAAATTAAATACCATTTAAATATATAATGTTTTTATGACATCATAATGACACAATAGTGATGTAATAAAATACTATAATCTTTATGTTCGGCCAATATATGTTTTAACATTAAAATAATTTGATTTTTGGTTTGTTTTACTTACTTTTCAACACATTAATGGACCCCTCAAGAATTATTCAACAATTTGCTTTTTTAAATTAATTTCCATGGGAGTGTGACTCACCTCCACATATTAAACCATATTATTTTAAGAATTTAGGACTTTTGCCTTATAAAATATTTTTTTAATCATCCCTTTTCCAAAAACCATTGGAAAAAACAATGGGATGGATTGCGGTTTTGATTAATTTAATATAAGGGGTCCCAAACATAAATAATAAAGAATTCCCTCACCTTTCCTATATAAACTCACCCAAGCTCCCACTTCCTCCACACTCAAAGCCCTTGGAGTTCGTCCAACATCTGCCCTAATATATCTAGAATCCTACCAAGGTTCCCCAAGCTCCCAAGAAGCCTCTCACAAGCCTCTCTCTAGCCTTTGGAAGCACACTTCCAAGTAAGGGTTTTTTCTTCCTTTCTCATTTTTGTACAATTATCTTTAAGTTGTTTTGCCCTTTTATTTTCAATTATAAATTTTGGGGTATGGTTTCACACTTCCCTAATACATCCCTCATTTTGTTTGAATGATGGTAGACCCTTTCTCTCTCATTCAATGCCTCCCATGTACACTCGTTACTATGCCAAAATTCCGAAAGGAACTTCTCTCTCCTCTTTTACATTAAAGAAATACTTTTGTATCATTAATATAAATTCCATTACAATTGTTGGGAAATGTATCTATATGAAATACTTACTATAAATTACATGTAAATAAGATGATTAACCCCTTTCTCTCTCATCAACTTTTATTATGAATTATTCTGTCACGCCGTTACGCTGCCGAAATCGCACCGATTATCTAAGCCAATGTCATTGTGTAGTGAATACCATACCCATTTATCCATCAAGGGTATTCACCATTATGAACATTTACATATTGATTGTAATGTTTCCTGTATGAATTTCACATTCCTTTATTGTGGAATAAATTATTATGTTTTGTGAACCCATGTTTTATGATCCATGGGGCACACGTATGCATGAAATGAAATTCTTACGAAGGGTGCGCCCTTATAGCGCTCCAATGCATTGGGTAAAGTATATTATCATGGTAAGTCAAGTTCATTGAGTGTTTACTCATGCTAATTCATGTCCAATGAGGATTTACTCGTTCTTTATGTGCAATGAGTATTTACTCATGCTCCATGTGCAATAAGCCTTGACTCATGCTAATTCCATGTTAAGTGTTGTTGCCACATTTCCATGATATGATTGTCATTCATTATCATGCCTTTTTATTAATTATTTTCTTATGCTCTATTGATATGCCTATTGTCTAACATGTATTTTACTCCTCATGTTATTCCATGTGTACTCCCTTACTAGGCTTTATAGCTCACCCTTTTCTTTTGCATGTCCACAGGTTATCCCATGTAATGCTAAGTATGAGGAAATATAGTGGTCATGTAGATGTTGTATTTAATGTTTTAAGTTTTTATATAATGATCCTGAGCCCCAAAGACACTAAACCTCTCGATCTTATTTTTTGTATCAAGTGAATTTTTATGTAATAAATCATGTTTAAGTTGTAATAAACCGCATGGTTGTCATATGATCTCGATTCTTATAACCTCATATATACATATAACACACCGATGATAGTGCCAAGCCACTAAAAATAGTCTAGTCATTCCATATACAACATGTGCACCTCATGCATTCAAAATAGACATCCCTCAATAACCCATGCTAAATAAAATATAAAACAATCATAGTCGACTCCTACTACGTACCTCTGACAATCATCGAATCACTAGCATGCTCTACCCCTTGATACTCTATGGAATGCACCTGGCCTGACACATGGCTACCTGAAGCCTGGATCCCTATGGTTTTGTAGAAGACACCATACATTATACACATTGATGGGTCCCGCTATCTCTGAAACATACTCTGTGTGTAGTTAAAGCTCAACTACCCTCAGATGATACATATACAAAACAGAATATTAAGCATGTTCCTCCCTCGGTCCCTATATTTTGGCTATCTAAGAAGTATTTTTTCAAAACCTATCAAGATGAAAATACTATCAACATGCCTGAATGTCCTTTGGAGGCTTCTCATTATGATTCTGAGCATTCCTTGGTTTCTCGGACCAAATGAAAACCTCTGCTAAGCAACTACGAGGTGGTCTATAAGGGTCCTTGGACTGACAAGACTAATAGAACACATACCTATATAATGTCCTTCCATCTAAACTATCACCTAAATCCACCACCTAACAAAAATAGGAAAACACCCTCTGGTTCCAAGGGATATGAGTATCTCATTCACCACCTTTGAGAATGAGGCCATCCTAATTATATTTACCAGCACCAATATTGTGTTTTTTAAGTGATCTTCAAAGTGCCTCAGTCCCAAGGATTCGTCTCTTACCATACCTATTTCAAATCGAGACAACTCAGTGAAGGTAGATGCATAGTTGATGACTAAAAAGTCACCCTGCTGAACGCTACAGAACTCCTAATCCCTCTCCTCCCTTAGAATCTAATGGAAAATGATATTGATGAATTAGTCCAAAATATACTTTTATACTAGTCAGTTAGGTATTAAAGACTGAACCTATACATCCCGCCTACACTTCTCTAGTCCTCTGATCAGGTAAGTATTCATCTTGATCCTCTACACAGGAGGTGTATCATGCTTCTCAAGGGGAATCTGCATTCTCTCTATATATTTCACATCCATATGTGGACCACCATCACCCTAAATATGATGTGGGTTCTGCAAATAGAACTTATGTGTAATATATGACATAAGGGCATTGTTATAAGAGAACATCCTTCAATCACCAAATGAAAAATATACCATGATTTATTATATTTTCCAATCAAGTCACAAACCAAATGATCTCATGTGTGGTTGTTTTCCAACATGCACATGATCATAAACCCAATCCTATCAATGATCCTCTACATGTGACTCATGTTCTGCCTACACCTCAGGGGTCTGAACCTAACCATTCTCCTATAAAACTATAACATCACCCACCTGAAGCTCTTTTGACCCATCTAATAGAATCCAACTGATCCCATAAAATGTTCATACAACCCATATATATATATATTATACATAGATAAGGAATGAAATAATAATAAACTGTATAAAAACTACCCTTAATCTCATACATTGAATCCATTCTCTTGGCATCCTGGCCTCACGGCCTCCTAACCATCCCTCAGTAGATTTGTTTATCACAAAATCCATTATCCATGCCTGTCCGAAGAACCATGTTTCCACACAATAATGATATAGTCACCCAATCCTAGTGATTAAAATCACATCATCCCTAATGCATTACTGCTCCGATAATATCCAAGCCCATTCTTTATTCCCCGTGCAATCTAAATTATTTATAAGTCATGAAATATTACAGTTCAAATTAAAAATGAATTTAAATAATGGAATTTCAAATTTCGACATGGAATTCGTTATTATTCACAAGAAATTATCACTTAAAATGAATAAACACATATATTAAATTGAAATTACCAAAAATAGTTCTTATCAAATGCGAAAAAACTACACCAAGATTCACCTAGACATTTTTTAATTCTCTCTTACCACACAATGTGAGGGGTCACATTTCTAAACCAATAATCATCTCAAATGATGTGATTCACCATGGTGGAAATCATATTAATTGTAATCTGAGTAAATTAAAAACAACATACCCCACCCATGGTAATTCAATCAATCCCTCACACATTCGGATATATACACCAAATAATGAGTTAGAATTCGAGTTCTGAAAAAATATTATGTCCAATCAAATATAATCCCAAAATTAAATACTAATAAACTTTGAATAACGAAACCCTCCGATTCCATTTGTGGCATCCACGACCCAAAAAACCTCCCAAATAGTGCTAATAGTATGGGTTAAACTATCCTTATGCACACCTCCTTGAACGCTAATGGTTGGTGACTAATATTGAAGGTGTAAACAAGTGTATATAGGAGGATATAACATTTGGTAATAATAATATACTAGTACGAGCATAATATGATATCATGTAGTGGAAAAATATAAATTATTATACTTATACCAAACCCATAATTCCAGAGCACATTCAATAGAAATAAACAGTGAAATAAATATTAAAACAACTACAAATGAATTTAAATAGTACTGCATGCCAAAAAACACTTGTAGACACTCAAAACTAATAAGGAATACAACCATAGAAGGTCATACATATCAATATAAAAAGGGAGAACATGGATAATCATTGTAGATACATATAATATAATCATGCTAATATATTAGTGAAATCCAATCAAAACAAAACCCCTAGATAGGATTGATCTCAAGGTCCATTGAAATACCAATTCTAGAAAATACTATGATCTATCTTTTGAGGCTATTCCTTAACATGTACGTAAATTCATAATTTATACACACATCCTGAATAATCAATGTTGGTTGTGAGATTAATCTTAGTATGATACCATCCAATGGTGAAAAACTAGTACACGTGTATAAGATGATAAGAATCTCTATGAATATTGAATATTATGATGTTATTAATAAAAATATCCTTCGCAGGTGCTAAAAATCCCCCAGTTAGTGTCACTTGCTTCAACCAACAATGAAATCTCAAAAAAAGAGACAGTACTTGGTCCATGTTTCAAGGCACTCATGTAGTCATAAGGTCTCGGTGAAACCTTAGTTTCAACCTCATTTATATATCCCCACACCATGTTCCTATTGAAACTTCATGTCTTAACTACCGATGTCTCGAAGGCAAGCCCATGATATATTATCTCGGCCTCTTTGACCCCTGCTCAAAATCTCACATCGGCCCATGGTATAAAAACCATAGGAATAAAGATGTATATCTTCAAATAAATAACTAGTCCCATGTGCTTAATCACGTAAGTCCTCGTCTCCCAGCCTAATAGACTCATGGATTCCTACTGATGACTCCTCTCCTTCCATGTAGATTTCACTAACAAGAACACCCAAACCATAAATACCTAAATTAAAAAATATTGGGGGCCTCTACTAACACGAGTGGTAGGAACCACCTCATCATAGTTTCAACATGTGTGAACATGACTCAATTACCTCTTTTTCTATCACGGGTGAGTGAAATCACCAAATCAGAAACTAAGGTACACCATAGATGGAACTTAGTTCTCCAGCAACCATGTTGCTGAAATTTGATGGCCTTTTCTTCAAGTATCATAGTCCTTTCCCAACCTGATAGTCACACTGCCAAAATCCAATATCCATGATGACCAATCCCGTTGTAAAAAAACCTATGTATCTGAGCCAAGAACAAACTATGATAAACATCACTCATTCCGAATGGAGTTTCCATCCCAATCGTAGGACAAACCTGTCACAACCCAGTGGGTCTCATCAAACGAAATTCAAAAATTACATATTTATTTAATTAAAAAAATTTACTACAAAAAAATAATTCAATTTAATAAGTTTGAATTGCACAAAATTATTAAATATAATAATTCAGTGTGGAGGCCATTAATGCCTCTAATTCATTTAATCAATCAATATTGAATAAAAAAACATTTCATAGAAAAATAATTCAATATATACAATTTTGGAACCCCAGACAATATAACCCAAGGAGAAATGGACTTTATCCCAACCATTCTATAGGGAAATGGGTATTGGGAATGAAAAATTTCATCCCACGGGTATAGATATAATTCCAATATAAAACAAAAGATATGAAAGTGTATTACTCAAAATACTCTAAACACTCTAAAGGCATCACCACCCAAAAGTATTCAAAAAAACATGGCATCCACTACCTACCTTAAACTCATATGTGTACGCACATCGAAAATTGATATTCTATTTTATTATAATTGGTATAGATTTTAAATTCTATCATTAACCATGAAATTGAATCGAATGGATGTAGTGGTATATAAGATTATTAAAAAAAGATGAAGATGTATGCACATGGATCGCCTTAACGATATGATCCTGTAACTTCCGAAAAATCAAAGAATGGATGACTGATATAGAAGGTGGATCAAAATGGGTGGATGGATCAATGAGGATGATCTCCGGGGATGTATCAGGCCAATGATGATGAAAGGGGTAGAAATAAGTAAAAATAAAAAAAATAAAAAGTTAAATTTCCACATTTATTGGGTTTTAGGGTTTCCCCGCACAGCCATGGAAACCATGTGTCAACCATGTGGATGCCACTTCCTATGAAGCCAGACTCGAACATCCTCCTCAAATAATTTTCCATACTATATTTAAATTGTGTGGTTACCCTCTTCAATTCTTAAGACAGATCCACACAGTTGTCCACCATGACTTATATGATTTCCCAAAACTGTGTGCCTACACCATCTTCCCAAAAACTAGCTCTGTGGGCCCCCAACACTCTCAAAATCCTTCCTAACACTTGATGAACTATTTTATCCACTAAACTAACACAAAAAACCATTTAAGTACAACAAATCACTTTTAATTGATTTTTGATCTTTGAAAAACAAATTCATCACATCTATTAATATAAAAAACTCAAACAGGGTGGGGATTTCAACCATTTCCAAAAACCTGAGTCTTTAAAAACAGCATGATATAATAATATCATATACAATAAAATATAAATAAACAACTATACATAAATAAATTTGGTAAATATCATTATCATCCCAATATATATGATAACAATAAATATTTAGATCTCAAAATTATATGTAAACAGACACCACATGTGATCAAGAATAAAACATATGACTAACAGGCTACAGAAAAATTCTAGTACCCCTGTAATGAAATACTAAAACAAGTGCTAATTTCAAGGTATTCCTACCATATTAATGATGACCACAAATGGATATAGTCTCGATAAAATCCCAAAATAATATCCAAAAACATAAACAAATAATCGTACTACAAATTTTATAATACTCGAATCAATGTTTTGAATAAATAATACCCAAATGGTAAGTAATATTTATTCATACGTTATCTAATCCAATATAAAACACTATTATATCCTAATTTATTTATAGATTCAAATACAATTAATCTATTTCCTAATTCAATAAACCATAATGAAATCCAATGTTAAAAAATCCATTACACATACATCCAATATAAATATTATAGAAAAAATAAATATGATCTATTATAGGAGAAGTATAATTATATTGGATGAATAAAGACACACAAGATAAATAAAACTATATCGAATAATTTTATGACAATAAAATGAATTTGTTATAAGGGTTAGAGAACTATAATATGATAGAGTTGGTTCCTAGGGTTCATGGAGTAAATTGTGGGATGAGAGAAAAGGTAATTGTGGGAGGAGTGTTTCTTTTTAAAACTACTACAATAAAACAAGATTCCTCACTCAGATATATATAATAATAAGGGTAACCCATTTGTCATAGGGTTGAAAATGTTCCTCCTAGGAGAACAACCAATTATCTATTTGTGTAACTATATCTCTCGAAGATAAATAATGTTCTGCAACCCTTCCTAGCCATGTTTTAAACTCCCATGTTCCACCAACCCACCTCAATACATTAAAAAAAATTTCATGTACTTTTGTAAAATTTTAAAATAGGCCTACTTGGAATAGAGGTTTCACAATTATACATATATTATATATTCTTATCATCCAAAAGTTTCTCCTGTGACCTATTTTAATATCTCGGTTAACTATGCCCAAATTTCATCATCTCACTCCCATGTATCTTCCTATATAAAATCATGGTTTTATTAATCCAAAATAGGAGGGATTATATTTCTTAGTGGGACTTTATTTCTTCACTCCACTATCCAAATGGGATATTCAAAAAAATATGAATATGATCATGTATTGAATCCACACAGTTGAGAAAATTCACATCATAATGCATGTACGCATGATGTTAGGAAATGTTTGGTATGATGTGGATAACATGATACAATGAATGAATGCTAAAAAATATGAAACCATCTTGATTTTATTGATTATATTTAATAAAATAATGTATTAGGGTTACAACATTCGTTGCCTCCACAAATTCCTTTTCCCAAACTTATAGGACACCAAAAAGAAATATTTTCCTCCCACAATGAACTCTTTAAGGATTTTCAACTCCAGTCTAGAAAAGATTTGATGATGATCAATGTCATAACCATTAATTTCAAAAACAAAACTACACCCTCTATATGGTCACTTATAAAATAGTCATTCTAAATACTTCTGCTTCACCTAATACATGATAGAATATTTGTAAATTAAAAGGATTCTAACACAAAACGAAAAATAGATAGATCTAAATACAGAAAAATAAGTTATTGTTATGGGTGAGATACAATATTTTCAGTTGATAATAAATCAAACCTATAATTTCTTTTATTAAAACTTTTTTAATTTACTTTAATGTGTTGTTCATTATTTTTGACATCTCATTAGTCTAAGTATAAAATTTCATATGTTTCATGAGATGGATATAAAAAATATGAATGTGATCCAATCATATATATTTGAGACCACACTCAATGGAACTACCAGAAGTCATAAGATCTCACTAATATAGAGTTTTCCTAGATCATCCATGGATTTATTTTTTAGAATCATATGAAATAATTATTATTATTCAAGTGACCAATATTAATGCATTTGATATTCTTGCATATCATGGTCATGAGTAACCAATATAAGATGTTTTTATTTCTAGGACCCATCCAAATGGGGTTTATTTTCTATCTTCTCTAATCCTGCATCCAATAGGCTAGAGGCAAGAGACTAGAAATGAGTATAAATTTAAATAACATGGGAGGACTAATAATAAATTACTTGTATATACACAGATATATCAATCAATATACAATGATGAAATTTAACAAAAATGATAAACCATTCATGCATACATCTAAACCCAACCATTATTGTACAAAAACAACTAATCAAAATAAAAAAGTGCCAAATACAAACCCAACACCAATAATCTAAAAATATGTCCAACCAAAATGTGTAAAAGAGGAAAACTATTAATTCAACAACATGGGCTAACCATTTTCTATACAGTTAACTAAGATCTACCCAATCGTATATCTTCTACGACTCCATCAACATTTCGAACTTCCATGTAATACATGACACATGTCGAAAATACCCATGCATGGGAGAGTATAACAATACCTAGTAGGAAACCCTGAAGTAAATAAGCATATAACATTAAGTATAAAAAAATAACCAGAGGTGTATTTATATAACACATATAACAAAAATATCTATACATAATAAAAAACGTCATAATGTAACATTAAAAAGTCACAAAAGTAATTATAGTCTAGGATTCCTTCTCATAGGTTCCACATATGAATCATCTGAGGGAAAGAACTCTATGATTAAAATAACACTATGGACATCCATATGAGATGTCATACTCATGGGTTCATACCATAATAATTACACTATATCTGTCTGAGGAGAACAGTTTACAGAAGCGGATTAAACCCAATGCCATGAAGTATACCAACAACTCAATCTAGAGTAACATTCTATATAGAGGATTGATTCCAACATTATATTGGGCATGAAAATAACAATAAATCCCCATAGGGAAAAGATAATGACAGATGATGTCACTCTTAGCCTCACACAATGATTCTAACAACTCTATCCAGGATTTAAGTCTATCTAAATGGATCCCTATTTTTTTTATAGGATGTTAATACATACTAAAACTGCATGGAATGGATCGAGGGAATGCACCTAAAAAAAACTTGTCCCATATGAATAGGAAAAGGTAACTAAGGATTCATTTATCGACTACACAACGTGTACTATTCATACACAATATCTCTCATTGGCCTTAGGTCCATCCAAAGTTACATAGCCTGGTCCCATGAATGTGTCAATGCCTGAGTGCACTAAATCCATAATGTTGTGTAATCTTTTCTATGCCCATTTCATGCCAGTTGTGTCCATGTATGAATATCCATGAATTTTCCTCAGACACTGCAAGATTTTATTGGATTTGATTTTTAAATTTTACATCTTCGACATCTTACATTTCTTACAACACTGAGAATAAATGAACCATCCAATACTATTAGATAATTTCAGGACCATTAGAATAGTTATGTGATTGTTAAGGATGGAAATATATCCACAATAATAGAAACCTCACATGTTAACTATAAATAAAATTTATGTACCTCATAAATGAAAATTTTATATCTTGATGTAGTATAATATGTAAATAAATGTTTTGATATTGATAACATAAGTGTTTGGTTTTTTTGAAACAAAAAAATGATTAATTACAAAATTATAATTAGTATAACAACTTAAATTGGAATTTATTTTCATATAATAGATTTATAAATTAGTATTGTTTCAAAATAATTATAAGATAATTCTATGACACCATAACTAATTTTTCAATTTTTTACATTCTCATTTATAATATTAAAATCATTGCTAAACGAATTAATAATAATTTAAATTAAAAAAATAATTTCTCTTATTTATAAATTTGATTCATAAAATAATGTTTATATTTGAAATATAGACATCAAAAAAATTTAAGGTGATTTTTTTGGTATTTGTCTAAAATAGTAGATTTTTTGGGAATAGTGAATACTGTAATTTAACGTATTTAACATTATAAATTAATAAATAATTTTTTGAGACACATTTGAGTCATTGATTTTTTAATTAAAAATTATCTAGAACTAATATTCAATATTTAATATATTTATTCACAATAATCAATAATATTGATTGTCAAGATCCAAAATAATAAACTAATGAATAAAAAACACCCCACTTCTCCACTATAATAACCACCCCTGCTCATAACACATTCTATGATTTTTATTATTCTTATATAATTGTAAAATAATATTACAATCCTCTTCCATGTTTTTTTATGGTCTCACTAAAAGTCTATTTCCAGGTGCCTTATGAAGGTTAGAATGTATATGACACTCAAGATTTAATACTCTCATCCTTACCTTTTAATTAGTTTTATATTCTTATAATCTCCTCACCTAAATTATCCAAAGTGTATGGATAACTAAATTATCATAAATATACTATATATATATATATATTTCTAATGAAATTTCCATCATCAAATATTTTATCTCTTCATTTTTTTATATGAAAACATCTTCCGTGATATGTTAATTAGCTCCCTTTGTGGATGATGAGTTAATATTCCATTAATTTTTTCAAGACTGGTCATAAAACCATTATTAATTATTTTAAGACATTAATATTCTTATTATATGTTATATAATTTTTTGGAATCCATACATAAACGTAATATTAAAAAAATGAAACTAGTTCATGATTGTTATTAAATCCTACAAAATAAATTAATACATTTTCATCAACATTTTATCAAATGAATCATTTTCAACCCATAAAAAATGATATAAGGTATCATATTAAATTATTGATGTTAATTAATACGAAATAGTTTCACTTTATTTAGGGTTATTCTTATGTGAAAAGGACTCCCATATTTATACTCAAGTAAACCAACAATAAAAACCATGAGACAAACGATTCTAGAAATATGAATTTAAAAAGTATAACTCATAGAAATCACCATAAATAAACTTAATAAAATTATAATGAATCAAATATAAGTTTAATATATAATTCATTAAATAATTAATAAATAAACCATAATTATCTAGGACATTATGTATAAGTGAAGAGGACATTGTACAAAAGGTAAAGGTTTCTCACCTCACTTTTATTTATGTGAGATATTCCTGATTCACTATATATTTATTGAATTTGGTTTATGTATATTTCCATCTGATATATATAATCATGAATATATTTATCTTCACGGTTTTAATGTTTCATTTGATTTTAATTAATATTATGGGGATATTGGTTTGATTTTTTTCATAGTGGTAAAGAAATCATAACCTCGTTTTGATTATTTAGGTTACACATCTACTCGAATAATTTTTTCATGATATTATTTAACTAAAATATATATATATTATTTTATGTTTTATTGAAACTTTTTATTTTTGTATTTATTGGTAATATATATAATTGATTCATTTGGTTAACACCTACAGTTTCCTTAAAAAATACTATTTCAAATGATTTCTTTTTTTTTTTCTAAATTAAAAAGAATTGTTTTTTAAAATTATATGACACTATTGGATTTTACTTATTTCATTATGCATTAATGTTTAACATAATTCATTAAAAGTGTTCATGTTTTTTTCTAATGAAAATGATTTAATTTATAATACTGTGACATTTTAAACGAATTATTCCAAAATAAAAAGGGTATTCACTCAAGAAATTTTCGTTGATTTGGTTAGTCTGATTTCATTTAGGTCAACAAACTCTATTGAATCCAATTCGTAATTGAGATTTATATCATATGATACCATATATCATACTTTACTGAATATTTTATGATCATTTTAATTGGAGATGTACTGTTGTGATAAGATTCTCTATATTACTGTCTATACACTAACATCATACGGTTTAGCTTGGAGCCCTCTTTTACCAA
Source organism: Viscum album (assembly GCA_963277665.1). Lineage (NCBI taxonomy): Eukaryota > Viridiplantae > Streptophyta > Magnoliopsida > Santalales > Viscaceae > Viscum > Viscum album. The sequence continues at coordinate 1,349,095,799 of OY728150.1, read as the reverse complement.
AAAGGATTTGTTTACAAAATTTGAATCTTCTTGTTCACAGAATAACAAAGAAGATTCTCAATTGGAAGAATTGGTATTTTTTCATCGTGGGGAGGATTGATCTCGTTAACAGTTTTCCCTTGGCCACCATAATTCACACAATATCGGCTGTCATGGTTCCTATAGTTGTTATCTATAATATGGATAAAATTTTATGGGCTTTATAGGTGATCCAATATTTGAGGGGTGAAGAAATTGGACGTATTGGAACAAGAGAGTTAGATCTATTAGAGAAGGTGGCATATATGTGCTGATTCTTAGTGATACCCTTGCTTGAATGAATGCCTAACTGTCATTAGAGGTGTTGTAACGTCATAACTTTTGGGGACAATCTATGCATTCCTACTATGTGGGGAATGGGGACAAACTAGAAGCCCATGCCTCTCCAATCTAGAGTGATATATGTCTACTTGTTTCCTCCCTCATACCTCACACATGTTGGATCATTGGAACATGTGGTGTATCATTCTCGAATGAAAATATTTGTGGGGAGATTATTGGATTTCATGTATTCCCTTCAACTAATATCTCTTTTGGGGAGTGTAATGTAAACATGTCATTAATAACAACTTTTATGGATAGGGACCAATTTAAATAGTTCCATCTCATAGAGATGACCTCACCACTAGATAAAATTGTGTTATCCCTTTCTTATTCAGGTGCGTTAATGACCAAGGATTATCATCGGGTCTCTTACACGCATGCTGCAGGGGATGAGTGGAATGAGGATATTTGGTGTAGGAACATCTCCAATAAATTAAATTTTCCTACATGAAGGATTCAGAATAGATTAGTCCGCATGGATGAGAATATTAAACAACTCTTGGAGAGTATGGCCTTTAGGTGCCTTTTTTGTAGGTGGTATAAGGAATAAATCTCCCATTATTTTTTCTTCAAGGGATACTGGGTGGAGGAGGTGTGGATTTTATTTGGTGATTTCACATCATTTTACATACCTGAAATGGCCAATCATCTATTCTTAGTATGATGGTTCCTTGGGATGGGGAAATAGGGACCAGAACGAATGGTGCATACCTTAGTCATGTTGGAATCCTATTCGTGCTTGTGGTTGCCGAATAATAAGTGGCGTCAGGAATGGGTGGTGTCAACTAGTTGTGTGATTATCATTAGGAATAAAACTCTTCTTCTTGATATGGATAGAACTCTCAATTCATGGAGGGATTCCTCTACAATGCATCGGCTTAGTCATGTTATATAATGTACTTCGTACAGAATGGATAATTTTTCACCTAACTCGGTTTGCTGGAACCCTCATTCTCAAGATCATAAATAGAACATCATTTTCTATTATTCCAATTGTGTTATGAAAGGGGGGGTTATATCCATATCTAGGTCATCATGTCCTTCTATATCTAGTTGGGCTAGGGAACATCGCTATTGGTGGAGGTGATGTCAATGCTAACAGGTCTCGTGGATTGTAGATAGAAGAGGTTGAATCTCATTGAAGTAGAAAATGACACAATGCTGATTTATAGCATGGTTCAAGGGGTTGGTTTAATTAAGTGGCCTATTGAATACTTTATATGCAATTTTTGTTGCTTTACAGGCATTATCAATGATGTGTCTCTCCCTTGGCAGGAGAGGAATAGAGCAACGAAATACCTTTCCTCTCTCAACACTCCAGGTTCAGAGATCATAGTTTTTCATAACCTTCATACCAAGATGTTGAAGGGGATTATTATCATTTTAATGGAATCGCTTATTCACCACTATATTAGACCCCCTAGCGGTTATTTCCATGATTTTTTTGTTCCTCTCTTGTACAATTTTTTAATTTAAAATAAAAATTTACATGATAATGATATGAGAAATTTATGATTTTGTTTACTAATGGTGTAAATTATTTAAATATAATATTCTTGATTCACTATTAATATGGTTGTTTATTATGATTCCACCCTTTTATATGAAGAATTAATTAGGCTTATTAATTTTCTGTCGAGGCCCATTATAGCCCCATGCTGCATTAGAAGGTATCACAAGACAAACTAGATGGGCTTTGGATGAGGCCATACCCATTTATGTAAACATATTTTACAAGGTCATTATAGTATGTTTTTTATGTACCACATTATGAATTCCATCACGAATATATTAGTTATTGATAATTTATATTCTAATTTTACTATCATAATATCCATATGTAAGTATCTTTTACTTGTGATTATTTATATTGTGTTATATTACAATATTTTATTCCTTTCACATTATTATCAAGATTATGTTTTAAAGGACTATGTTTCTAGATATTCACCTTAACTTATTGTTCATTATTATTTATGATATATTTTGATGTATTCATAACCTTACATATCATATGAGATCTTCCATTTCTTATGTTTTATTTTCTCTAAGATTCTAATATCTATATTTTTATTAACAAGTAAGGATAATCTAGAAGAATATGGCTTCTTCCAATAGAGTTGCTATGTTGTATTTAATTTATTTTTTAATATAATAACTATTTTTGTATCTATTTTAAAAAAATTTATTAAACCATTTTGTCTTTTAGGATGTGATTCCTTGTTTATTATGCCAATGTAATAATGTAAGTCAGCAACACTAGGCTACTAGGGTCTGGTTCATTATAGTTGGGATCAAAGTATGTTTGGTAGAATCTTTGGTTACTGGATTGAGGAAACCATATAGTCCAAAACATTTATCCTATAAATTATGTTTATACTATTCCCAAGCTAATTAAAATTATGATTTAGATATTAGTTATATCTAAAATTTCAATTTATGTAAATTTTTTAAATAGTTTTAGATTATACATTATGTTTCAAAATTTTATGATCTAATCCTGTGAATTCCATTAAATATAAATTATACCTAGTGGAAGGAATGATAACATTATCAATGCATGTAATACTTGTAGGGTTTGTCCTCATATACAAGATAATGATGCTTGATCTAAAATAGCTACTGGAGATAGAAAAGTTATTACTTTACTGGGAGAACTGATTCATTTTATGAGAAATAATCTTACCCATATGAGGTATCCTAGTCCAAAACATTGTGTGATAGTATTTGATCAATTAATGCGACAACAACCTCCATTATTCAATAGTACTAAAAATCCATTTCTAAATGATCAATGGATACGTTCTGTAGGGAATATATTTCTCACTTTTAGAAGTATGAAAAGGGGAATGGTTATTATGAAAACTTATTATCTTTAAAGAGAGGTAGGTCAATGGTGGTAATTAATTCCAAACATGAAGGAGGAACATGAAATTGAAAAAATTAAATTGAAATATTGTAAAAAAATTCAAGGAAAAATATTTTCCTACACAACAATGAGAAGATATAGAAGGGAAGTTCTTGGTTCTGAGACAAAAGGTATAAGAATATGTTTCTATTTATAAAGCTATGTTTACAATTATATCTACACACGCTTGAAACAATGTACGTAATCTGAAGAGATGTATTGAATTTTTATTTTTTGGATTTAAAACTATTATTCAAAGTTATGTAGTATCCCAAATATTTTCATCATACAAAGATATATTATCATATTCTATCAAGATAGATAAATAATAATCAATGTTTAATGAATGCTAATGAATGCAAGAGTAGAAGAGTACATTAAAACAAATGATGGATTAAGGTAATAAGGTAAAGAATGAATTTTCCTCATGGTATACTTATGGAAGGAAAAATCCTATTAGTTTATTGAATGTAATGGGAATATGTTACATGTGTGGTGAAAATGGATACCAGGATTATTTTTGAAAAGGAATGAAAGAATTAATCCAATGATTCAGCTATATGGGGATAGGGAATTATGAAAATTAATATACTAAGATTGGGTCTAAGATTATTATATATCTAAATTTGATGTTGAATAAATAAATTATTTGTGTTTTTGTATTCAATAACTATGTTTTAAAATAATTTTTTAGATGATATTTTGGTTATATGAATCATGATATATATGTATGGATTGTTCCACTATACTTATTCTATATATAATTGGAATCATGTGATGATTATCACTTCTAATCAAGATAAGTGATTCTATTGTAAGTTGATTTTTTTAAAACACATGCCTTTAGAGAGATAACCAAAACTATGTGCATGATGTTGAAATAATAATAAATAGGTTTTTATGGGATAGTATTGGTGGCCCTGGGGGTGGTTAATAATATGATGGTTTATTTTATGCTGGAATTAAGAGGTGTTTGTATTTAATGAATATATTCAACAACCTGATATATTACACTTGGAATAATTCTTGATTCATAAAAGTTTAAACGAGATAAATGTATACATAATTTTATTGTGTGACAATAAGAGAAAAATTAATTTGGGGGGATCTTATATAAAAATGATTGGGTAAATTTAGTAACCTTCCATCTAAATATATGGTATTTGAATTTAGAAACACCTATTTTGAATGATTCTTAAGGATAACTACTTATAAATTGGATTCTAGATATTATTTATTAAAATTAAGTTATTATTTATCATATCTGATAACGAGTGCTAACCATTTTTTTCTTTATTAAACATTTAAATGTTGAAGGAATGACATGTTGATATTATAATTCATAATAGTTTTTCAAACATAATTTTTTTCTTTAATATCCATATCTATATTTATAAAATTTTGTATATATAGATTGAATCACAACCATAATATGATATTATTCATATGAAATGGAAATAAATAAACTATGTATTTTTTCTTGTTCTCATCTATATATAAAATGAATCCCTCTACTATAGTAAAATGTGGTTTGAACAAAAATGTAACACATTTCATCTTATTTTTATGAAATTAGTGGTCTTTTATCTAATCACAAAACATACACTTTTTTATAATTTATTTTGACCATGTTCTCAATTTCTTGCTATCATAACATGATATTTATATTTCAATTCAATGCCTACACTTCCACATCCCCCTAATGATCTCTTATTGAGAATCCTAGTGTTGTGGTGGCCCTCACATTTACATTTCCATCCATTTAAGAGGATGTTTTATTAACCTGGTTGAAGATATGGGATTTCTCCAAAGGTATATTAAAATGAAAAATACATTATAACCAATCAAAATTTTAAATTTCAATGACACAATTTATTCAGGTAGGGGATAATGTAACACCGTGACATATTATGGTATCTATATTTTAAATTTGAAATATTTGATAATTTATGTTACATGAAACATTTGTCTTCAAATAATAATAACACGGAAATTATAATAATAACTTCTTTTGTGATTGTCTAAATAAAATTTAGGTATATCATAAAAGAAAATATGACATTTTTATATCATGGAATAAGTAAATAAATGTTTTAAAAATGATTATTAATTGTTTGTATTTTTAAGAGATGTAAATTTTTATTTAAAATTTTATATTTAATATAATGAATTAAATGAAAAGATTTATTTCCTAAAATATATTCATAAATTAATATTCTATTGAATTATAATTATAATATATCTTTATGAGTACATTTTAATTTTTTCAATGTGTCACAAAATCAGTTATCATATTAAAATTGAATTTTTTGGATAAATAATGATTTCATTTGAAAACATAATTTTTCATATTTATAAACATATCTTCATAAAATGGATTCCAATTTTTAATATAAATTTCAAATAAATATACTGATTAATGTTTGAGATGTTCCTAAAATTGTTGAAATTTTTTGGATTGTGAAATACGGTAATAAATGGTATTTAACATTATACAGAAATAAAATAATTTTTTGAATAATTATTCACTCATGGATGATGTAAGAGGCCATTATATCAAACAATCATGATATAAAAATTGTATTTATTCATAATATTAAATAATATTGATAGTATTGAGAAAAAATAATAAACTAACAAAAAAATAATAAATAAATACCCCTCTCTCCCACAATAAATACCACCACTCACTGCCCCATATCATCACACATTTTAAACATTAGAGACTGATTATATTTTTACAAATTCCTCTCATAAACCTTTACTCCATGTTCTCATCTTTATTGTCTCACCAAAAGACTATTTACAAGTTTCATACAGAGGTTCTCAAGGAGACAACACTCAAGAGGAAAAATATTTGATATTCTCTTTTATTTTATTTAATTTTCTTATTCTATACTCACCTAACCTATCCAATGATGTATGTAAAATATCTTATAATAAATATTATGTAAAGTTATTTTAAAAATTTATTATCCATTATCATATTGTATCTCTTATCATTTTATTTTAAAAATGAAAAAATCGTCTATGGTCAGTCGATTCACAACCTACTATGGATGATTGGTTGTAATTTTCCAGTACTTATTTATTGGATGTAAATAAAATAATTATTATTTATAAATATGAGGTTGTAGTACTTATATAATTTTATATCATGTTCTAGATCCAATAAATATATATAATATTAAATAAAATGACACATGTTCGTGATGGTCGTAATAACAACCAAAATAAATTGTGAAATTTGATTAATATTTTATCTAATTTATCATCATCATAACATATGAAAATATATATACGAGATCATATAACCTACTATATTTTCATTAATACTATATAATTTCACATATTTATTATTTATTACCCTTTGAAATGAAATCCCATATATATATATTAAACACAACTGACTATAAAATAAAGAAAGAAATGATTTTAGATAAATGAAATTAGAACATAATCATAAAAGGACATAAATGAACATAGTAAAATTATAATAAATCAAGCATATGTTGAATATGTTATTAATTAAGTAGTTAATGATTTTTATTTTATTTTCTATGATAGTAATTATAAGTGAATAACAATTTCAAACATAAGGTAAGGGTTTCTCATCTCACATTAATTTCATCTATATATTTCATATTCACCACTTACTTCATGTATTTTTCGTATTCATATTAAACTTTGATATATTCAATTATATTTATATTATTCATCATCGTATTTAATGTTTTATTTGACGATCATTAATTTTATGGGGCATACGGTTTAACAATATGCATAATGATAATGGAATTATTAACCCAGTTTCCATTCTTTATATTAAACATATACTCCAATTATGATGAAAAGAAATTATTTTTTGTAAAACTAATTTTGAATATCTTAATTATTATTTATTCTTTTTTATGTGGATTTACAAATAATACAATTAATATATTCATTTTTTTAAATATCTCACTATGTATTAAAAATAATTATAACACCCCATCATTTAATGGTATGTCATTCATAAATAATATCTACTCATTAGATAGATCACAATTCCCATAACACTAAGTCTTTTTAAAACAAACAATTTCCTATAATCAAGCCATTAATATTATTTTTTCAACTTCTGTGGTTTGGATTTTCAGAAAAGGATATACATAGTTATTAGCAGAATGGTATTTTGAGTTTGATAGGATGAACATAATTTTATTTGAATTGTAACTTACCCTTATGAACAGTATTATGAAATTATGAATTTTAAATCATCCAATCTAATAGTAACCTCACTATGAGTGTATAAATAAAATTTAGGCACCTTATAAATGAAGGTGAATATTTTTAATTAAGTGTTTTCATTTTTGTGGGTAATAAATATTTAATAATAATTTAATAACTAATAAAATAATTTAAAAGATAAATAATTATTTAAAAATTTATTCTTGAATCAATATTTTGTTTTCCAATGAATATAATATTATTTAATGAGATCATAATTTATTTTTTAAAGTGTCCTAAAATCAGTTAGAATATCAAAATTGGTACTACTGGAGTAATTGATGATTTTAATTAAAAATAATATTTCCCATATTTTTAATCGTATATTCAAAATGTGGATTTTATTTCTGGATTATAAAATTGAATAAATATTTAGTTTTAATGTTTGGGAATTTTCATGAAATACATCAATTTGTAATGAATGAAAAAATTACGGTAATTATTGTATAATACATTGTGAGAATAATACACTATTCCTTGCATCACGACTCATTTAAGAAACCCTTAGTTAGAACTCACATGAAAATATTATTTTTCATGGCTACATGAATAAATACTATTTCTAGTCTTGAAAAAAATGAATAAAAAATTGGGAAATCACTCCTCTCCTCTACTATAAAAACCACCACTAACCCCCTCTTCCTCTCACACCTATAAAACATTTACCCTTACCTAATGTCTTCTAAATACTATTCTTAACCCCCTCCATCATCAAAGACATGATGGTCTCTTCAAAAGGAAAAAACAATGTCTTTAAATAAATTCTCAAAGATGAGGAGTCAATAGGTAAACATATCATTATATCCCTTTCACTATATTTTTACATGTTCTATTCAGTTTTTTCTATCCCCTAACTTCCACTCATCCTTATGCTATGATAATTCCAGTACCATACATGTAATGTAATTTTATTATGTTAATGGAATATTTCCTTAATAAATCTAATTTTACTACATAGGACATTAAGATCAAATGGAAAACTTATTAGAGCATAAGGTAGGGGGTTTCTCATCCCAAATTTATTTCCGTGAGATGTCCATTGTTTTCCACATAATTCATGTATTTGGTGTATATATGATTTTAATTGATATATAATATCATTATTATCTTTATAATCAGGGTATTCAATTATTTATTATATATTTATTAACTTTTCTTCATACAATTCTATTTATTTCAATGTGGTAAGGGAGTTGTTCTAAAATTACATTTCATTGATATTTAAATGGTATTATACTCATAATTTGTGTTATTTAGTTTATCTACTAACCCATTGAGATCATTTATCATTTAAAATTCTAATTTTATTATATATCTATATTCTTTTCCAAAGAATATGATTATTTTTTACACCATATACCATTTTACATATAGTGTTTATTTTGTTTGTTGTTTTAACTGTGGAAATATTGAGGAATCTCTATCATCTACTCTATACATGTATTAAAAATACATATTTATATTATATTAAATATATGTATAAAGATCACTTTTGACATGTAGTGATGGGTGGCGCCTGCAATAGCCCCTCGATGCATTAACTATTCTAATAAGACAAATCAGTTGGTGACAATCCCTTCAAGTTTGTTTCTGAAAATTTATACAGGTTTATAACCATAGGAATAAACCATCTTGATTCTCTAATGGTTCATGTTATATAACATTATTTCCAAATAATAATAATTCTATTTATTCAGTATTCAGTTCTTACTTTCCTTGAGGTTTTCAATATGAAAAAATCTATGGATGCATTTTTTATCTTATCTTAATGATAGAATTTTTTTCATTTATTCACAATGAAATATTAGTTATTTTATATTTACTTTCATCTAATTATTATTGATTCCTGATTCCACTCTGTGTAACATTTATAAATCATTTTGGATCACTCTTTTTAGGTTTCCTTTCATGGGTTTTGAAGAAGATAACCATGAATATGTTTCTAAGGAGGAAATATATTTCAGTTTGTTATCTATCTTGTTGCTTTCAATATTTACAATTGTACTATAGGTATCATGCCTATAATAAGGTATTACAAAATTTCTAATCTAGTAATCCCTTCATGATTTTATTTCATTTAATTATGCCAATATCATATAATAATGCACTAGCTCAAAGGGCCAGTGAGATACACATGGTATCAAAGGAAGTTTAGTTGCAACCATAGAAACTAGATTTAGGAAAAATATATTAAAAGTCAAACACCGGAGATATATTTTAGAAAAAACATAAGGTATTATCCTATTATTTTTTTATAGTAGAGAATATTTTGGTCTTCATAGAAAAGAAATCCTTGTCTAGTTACTATAATTGAACATGTTCTATAGCATATTTATATAGGATTAACAACATAGACAGTGAGTTACGAGCTTTATCCAGGGTCTCTTTTTACATGAAAATGGCCCATACTACAAACCTAGTTTGACACTCCAATGGGATATTCATAGAATAATTAAAATATTATTTACAAACCATTATAAATGATTTAAATGTATATAGAAACCTTTTTATGATAATGATATTATCTTTGCATAATGTTTCCAATTACGTTAAGTGTTTTCAGGTTATAAATAATGAATTATGTCCTAATTTAGTGTATTCACTTTTTTAGTGATGGTTCTTAATGTAATAAATGGAATCAATAACCATGTACAATATATGGATTTCCCCACTAAGCAATAAACACAGTTAGTGTTTCAATGGATCAGATCATGAAAATATTATAAAAAACTACTCAGGCTGTGATGAATTCCCATGTTACACCTGTAGTGGATCGTTTCATGCGTCATAATCCCCATTATTTTATTCTAACTAGAAATCATGTAATAGCTAATTAGTGGATTAAGTCCTTTGAAAGAATTTGTTTTTTAAAATTAGATGCAGTGAAATGAAAATTTAGTAATTTTGGTATATTATCACAAGGGAGATGATGATCAATGGTGGTGCTTGATCCAAAATTCCATAGAGTGGGATTAAATAAGAGATATGTAATGGAGAAATTTTAAGGAAATATTCTTTGACTAATATTTCCCTTATGGACAATGAATTGAAATAAAGATGAAATTACTTAGCATAAATAAATGGGAAGAGTAGAGTGTTGTCGAGTATGAGGCTACCTTCACAAGAATAGTTAGGTATGCTACAGATTAAATATGTTATTCAGAAGAAAAAATTAATTAGTTATTTGATAGTCTAAATAAAATTATTCAAATGTTAATGTCTTCTCAAACATTTTAATCATATGAAAAGTTTTTATTGAGTTGCACCAAAAAAGAGAAAGAATTTCCTAGATCAAAATTGTTTAAGGGAAACCAATTTAAGAAGTGGTACTCTGATAACCACAGAAAATGTTAATCCTCATTGAGGAATAATGGAATGAAGTAATTCCCATTATGTGAGAACTATGGAAAAAATCATCATAAGAAATTCATGGAAGGCATAGTGGTTTTCTATATTATGGAGGAAAGGGTCATCGATCTAATGTGTAAAAGGGTAAGAAACATGAAAATGATGTTCAATTCTATAAATTTAGAGATATGGGACACTATGAAAATTATTTTCCTATGTATCAAAAAACATGCCTTAGAAAAGGCCATTTGAGGAAGGGTAAGCTCATGCGATTACAAATACAAAGGTTTATGTTCTTAATGATGTGGAGGATGGTACTTTAATTATTTATTTAAACATAGCCCATGAATTATTTGATTTTGGATCATGAAATTCTTTTATATATTACCATTTTTCCAAGAAAATTAGACATTTCAACTTTTATTTAAAAACGAATGTTTCAATCAAAACACCAACGTGATGTATCATTACAAAAAAGATATGTTGGTCAGTCCCATTTATGAAACATTAACATACATTATTTTTTGTTTTTATTATCATACCTATTATTGACTTTGAGATGATTTTAGGTAGGAATTAGACATAACATTATGATTAGAAAATCTATTCCATGAGGAAAAAAGATAATATTTTTGTGAATGGTATATAATCCATTATATTTAGAATAGATATATCATCATCTAGGTCATATCTTGATCCTCCATAAGTAGTTCCTCTAAATGAAAATCATTGTGAGGCATAGAAAGCATCCTCTATGGATATTCAAATTTAATATGTATATATTGTGAACAAATACATTGATGTATTTCTAGAGAATTTACCTAAACATCCTCTAGGATGAGAAGTTATGTTCTCAATTGATTTAATTCATGGTGTAAGACATTATCAAAGACTCCATGTAGAATTTACACTATGGAATTAGTATAAATCAAGAAAAATAATAATGAATTTAGTGATAAATAATTTATCTGCATTAGTTTATCTCTATAGGGAACTTCTATTCTCTTTGTCAAAAAAATGATGGATCTATGAGGATGTGCATTTCCTACAAAAAGATCAATGCTATTACGATTAATAAGAACATTACTCATCTTTGCTTTGATGATTTATTTGATCAACATGATGGATCACAATATAATTTGAAGACTGACCTTTGATCGGGATATCATTTTCTATGTCTGAGAAAGGATTATATTCTTAAGAGATAATTTTAAACTATATATGGGAATGCCAATTTTACTATAATGAATTTCGGACTAACTAATTCACCTTATGTTTTCATGTATCTAATGAATAATTTTTTAAGTAACATCTTAAAGAATTTTTCGTGGTATTTATCAATTATATATTGGTATAATCCAAAACAAGTTAATACCACAATAATTTCTTGAGTATCATTATAAAAAATTAGAGAAAAAATGAATTATATGGGATATTTAGTATGTGTAAATTTTAGATTCATTCAGTTTCTTTTCATGGCCATATTAACACTTGATTTGGATTCTTAGTAGATCCTACGAAGGAATAGACAATCCTTGATTTCCCCACACCAATAAAAATAACCTAGGTGTGTAGTTTTATTTAATTAGTAGGTTAATATCAGTGTTTGATTCATAATTGCATCTGATTGGAAAACCAAATAAGTAAGCTCAAATATAATGGGGATAAGATTTTTATGGATAAAATAATGTACAGATTTCATTAATGAATCAAAATAAAGATTGGTTAATGATCCAATTTTGACTCTTCCCTCTAGAAAAGATTGATTTGGGATATGTAGTTATGCATCAAAAAATAGACCAGATACATCCTTAAGAAAAATGATAATGTTATTCTTTATGAATCCAAGAAATTGAATACTGATGAGAAAATTATCTTACTCCTGATCTTTATTTAGTAACCATAATATTTTCTCTAAAAATATAGAGACACTCTATATATTGTGAAATATATTGGATATATATGGATTAAAATTTTTTGAAATACATTTATATATAGAATGATCTCAACAATAGGAAATGTAGATGGATATAATTACTAAATGCTTATGATTTTTCCTTAAAATATCACCATGGAAGGGTAAATTAGGTGACAGATGAATTGAGCAAGAATGATCACGGAAATATGACCCAAATGAGGAATGAGTGAGATCTTATATTCATGGATCTGTTAAATATGGATAATTTTAATGTTAAGGAAGGGAAAAATCATTATTTTTTTCAAATGACTGATAAACCATATTTACATGGGAAGATAAAAACCTCTTAATCAGATGATGGAAATCTATAAAAGAAAATTAATGTTGTTAGGGATAGAAGAATGGTAGTCATTGTGTGTGAGGATACAGTTCTAAAATTTGGAAGTTGTTATGAGTTCCATCAAAACCTGAACAAAAAAGGGATATGTTAGATTATTCTCATAGCTCAAATATTTTTATACACACTTACAGAACCAAGATGTACAGAGATCTAGAGGAATTTGTTTTTGATAACATCAAGCAACAACTTGTTTACTATGTGTCAAGGTTTCTAGTTTGTCAACAAGTGAATAATAAGAGTGAAAAACACTTAGGGGTTATTTAACATCTTCATATTCATATGTGAAAGTGGGATAAAAATATAATGTATTTTTTCAGAGGATTACAAAGGACATATTGAAGGGATGATGTAATATGTGTAATTGTTAATCATCTTACAAAATAATCACATTTACTTTCGGTAAGAGATGGTTATCCAAACAAGCACATGGTAAGAAATTATATTAATGATGTTCTATGATATCATGGTGCACCTCTATTGACTGTGTCAGTTCATGTTCCGTGATTTACATTAATATTCATGACTATTATGTACAAGGATTGGGATATTGAGCTTTATATGAGTAATTCTTATCACCCCCAAACCAATGGAACTTTTGAAAGGAATATTAAAATACTAGTAGAAATTTATATATCATTCTCTATTAACATTAATGGTATATGGGATCCATAATTTCCATTGGGGAAATTTTCCGACAATAATAGTTTCTATTTATGAATTCAAATGGCACCATATTAAACATTATAAGGAAAGAGTTGCTGAACTCGTACTTTTTTACATGATGTTGGTTAGAAGAGAATTATAGTCCTAGAACATATTGAAGATAAAACTACAACGTTAATAAAAATTCAGGCCCTTGTTAAAGCAAAAAAATGAGGAAATAGACTTATGCTGATAACTGAAGAAAATATTTCCAATTTCTACTGGATGATCATGTATTTATAAAGGTATCTATGCGTATTAGTGAATAAAGGTTCAGAAAGAAAGGTAATCTAATCCCCAGGTACATTGGACCATTAAAAATTCGAGAAAAATTAGAGTTTTAGCTTACCATTTTGCAATTCGACAATGTCTATCCAATTTTCATAATGTGTTCTTCATGTTTTTTTAATGATATACATATTATACAGAATTAATGTACTCACATATGAATAAATAGATAGGGAACTTGATTTATTATACTGTGACTAGCCTATTGAGCTTCGTAACACAAAGGATAACGTACATATAAATTGAAAAACTCGACTAATAAATGATCATTAGAAAACCAATTTAATAGAGGAAGAAATAGGGGAATAAAAGTATGTTATAATTAATAATAACCCACATCTTTTTAGGTATAAATATACATGAAAAACATCAATTAAAATATTTCTGATGGATGGAAGAATATAAAACTGCATTATTTAATGGTATTTCATTCCCAATGAAATTAAACGCATTAAATACATCATAATTCACATAATGTTGAGTCTCTCTCAAACAAACAAATTTCTATAAACTATCCATTAATTATAGTGTTTCTAATTCTATGATTTCAATTTTGAAAAATTGATATTCATTTTTGCGATTAGTTTGATATTAAGTGTCTTATAAGATAAACTAATTTTTATGTGAATAGTAACCTGCCCTTATAAATCGTAACCTACCATTATGAATATTAATTTGACTATTAGGAAGAGTAAACTGAGCAAACAAATAATAACATCACCCATGAAAGTAAAAATAAAATTTAGCCACCTAATAAATGAATTTAAATATTTTTAATTAAGAATTGGAATTTTTTGAGTAATAAATATTTAATTAAAATTTTATAATTAAAAAATTCATTTAAATGTTTACTAATTTTTTAAAAAATATTCATGAATAAATAATTTTTATTATGCTGATTAAAAGTTAATTTTTTGAGACCCTTGCAAATGTTTGAAAGTGTCGTAAAATCAGTGATAATAACAAAATTGGTATTTTTTGAGTAAATGATAGTTTCAATGAAAATTTAAATTTATCATATTTATAAAATTAATTTCATAAAATTAATTTAATTTTGGGATTCTACACATCAAAAAATGTTTCGGGTGAATTTTTGGGAATAATCTGAAATACATGAATTTTTGGTTATTAGTAAAATATGATAATTATGGTAAATATACATTTTGAGATAAATACACCATTCCATGCATCATGGATGATGTAAGAACCAATTATTTTTAAATCACATGGTCTTATTACTAATCTTTGATTCAAAATTAAATACGATTTCTTATTTTCTGAAAAATAATAAAATAATGAAAACAATATTGGGGAGTCACTCATCTTTTCCACTATATAAACCACTCTCACCCCCACTTCCTCTCAGACCCCTCAATATTTTATAATATATTATTCTCATCCAAATAATCTTCCTTACACTTCCACTCGTATCCAAGATCATTTTTCCTAACCAAAATTCCAAAAATGAAGGTCGTACGGAGATTCTCAAGGAGTAGTACTCAAGAGGTAAACCTCTGTTCCCTTTCCTTTCATCGTCTTTTTACATGTACCATTAATTTGGTTCTATCACATCAAATACCCTCATAAAAAATTATATGATAATTCTTGTACCATAAATTTTCTATAATTTTCATATTTTAATGAAATATATAATCATCATCTCTCTTTTCTCCACACATATACTTAAAAGGAAAACATTGTCTGAGATGTGTTAATTTATCCCATTCAAGGACGAAGAGTGTAAAATTTATATTACCATATTCAATAATATTCATAAAATAATTTTTATGGTTAAAAAATATTATATATATTATATCCTATTTAATGGATGGAATAATTTTGTACCCATTCTCTAAATATAATTCAAAACGAGTCCGCGGTGATAAAAAAGCATCAAAACAATCCAAGCGATTGTCCATAATATTTTATTTAATTATTCATCCTATATGAAAATTAAAAAAGGATTTTAATTATCATTTTCCTTTATATATGTTCAATAATATCCCATGAAATCAATTATGGATTTCAATTTCCATTTTACACAATCATCCATACTCTTATACAAGAAAACCGATCATAAAAAGAAAAAACAAAACATATACTCCAAAATGATGAAGTCGTATCTCTTTACACATATAATTGGACATAAATGAACATAATGAAGACATAAGAAGTAAAGTACATGTATATACAGATCATTACATCATAATTAATTATTTTAATTCGATGATTAAGAACACTAAGATCAATGAAAGATCACATTCTGGCATACGATATGGGGTTTCTCATTTCACTTTTATTTCTATGAGATATCCATTGTTGGACACTTATTTCTTTTATTTGGGTGTTCATATGGTTATAATTGTAATATAATTTCATGATTTTACTTATATTCATGTAATTCAAAGATTCATTGGATGTTTTATTATCTTTTGGTCAAATGATTCGATTGATTACAATGTCGTAAGAGACGTTGTCTCAATTTTTATTTCATTGAGATTTACATGGTATTATGAAACTAATTTTTATTATTTTTTGTATCTAATACAACATAGATATAATTTATCATTTTAGGTTTCAATTATATTATATATCTATATTCTTGTCTTAGGGATATTATTAAAATTTATGTCATATGCAATTTTATATATGGTGTTTATTTTGAGTGTTGTTTTAACTATGGAAATATTTTGAATCTATATTTGCTTCTCTAAAAGGATATTGAAAAGGATTATTTTCCAGAATTAAATATATGAATATATAATTATATGTAATTATAGTGATGGGTGGTGTTTTCTATATTCCCTCGATGAAGCGGAAGGTCTCATGAGACAAATCAGGTTGGAAAAAGCCATTCAGGTTTGTTTCTAATAAACCAGACACGTTTCTACATAGATAATTAAACCATATTGACGATATTAAGGTTCATTTTAATGATACATGAATCCAAAATAGTATTCATTATCTTTATTCTGTATTCAATCTTTTACTTTCAATGAGTTTTTCTATGTAATAAACTCTACGGATGCATTTTTCTTCTCAGCTAATTCATAGCATGTGTTTCCATTATTCACTATTACATCTTAGTTATGGATAATTTATTTTGAAAAAATAATTATTAATTCATAATTCCACAATGAGTATCACCTACTGAGCATTTGGGCTCACCCTTATTATGTTTCCTTTCCCATGGTTATGAAGAAGAGAACCTTGAATAAGCTTTCAAAGAGGAAGTTTATTTCATATTAGTATGTATCATGTTGTTTTCTATCTTTACAAATGTACTATGCACATATTATATGTAATATTGTTTTCAAAATATTCTAAACAAATTGTCCCTTCCACATTTTTTTTATTTTAGTCATTCCAATAAAATAATATAATTCACCAGCTTCGAGATTCTGGGGTCAAGGTGTTACAATAATAATCAAAATTGTTCTTTTTTTATAATTTAAAAGAAATGATATTAAAACTATAAAACATGAAAATATTTTCCCACTTTAATAACACATTAATATTTTAGGAATTCATTACAAGTTTACATTATTATTTCCTATGATTTTATTATAAATTATATATTTATTTATAAATAATTCCAAGGTAAAACAAGTATTTTCATAATAATTTTCATTGATTTTGCAAAAGTATTCTCATCTATGTCAACACCCATTATTGAATCATATTCTTAATTGAGGTTGATCTCTTATGAAAACCACTTACATAATTTTTTGAATATTTTATGATCGTTTTTACTGGAGATTTACTATATTGATACCATTCAACATATTACTTTGAGTAGTTTATGATTATGTTTACATATTGGGGAAATTATTGTAATTTTACATGATGGATTCAATATGAATTTATATGATGATTATATTTCACAAGTTTAATTTGTGGAATGAATTGGACATAGTAAGTGTTGTGTAGGGCCCTTTATATCCTCTTATAGAACTTGTAGGGATCATGAGACAAACTAGACCAGGTTTTAGAAGAGGCCTTACTGATTTATGTATAACTCTGGGCCATTCCATGATTGTATGTGTATGATGTCCAACATTATGCATTGTCTCATAATGATATTATTTATTTATAATTTATGTGATTATTCCACTAGAAGACTATATATGTTTAATTTTCAATTTTAAATGATTTTTTATATGGTGATATTTATCATCATTTACCCCTACTATATTATTTCAAGATTATGTTTTAATGGAGCATGTTTTTAGTTATTCACATTTATTATTAATTATGGTTATTTATTATATCATCAGTTGTATTCTTAGCCCTATTGAGAATCTTATATCACCTCTTTATTTTTCATTATATTTTTCTATCATGCTAAGATGTATATTATGATTGACATGTAGGGATAATATAGAATAATATAGGTGATTTCAATGGGGTTACTATGCTGTATTTCATTTCATGTTGAAATTTAATTCTTATGTTTTTATCTAGTTTTACAAATGTACTAAAATATTTTTTGCATTGGCAGGTGATTCATTATTTATTATTCCAAAGTAATAAAATAAGATATTAACTATTGGATACTGCTGTCGGGGTTATTATAGTTCTTGGGACCTTGTATTATCTAAGGGAAACATTAAGCTACTAGGTAAGTGACAAACACTATGTGTTTGTTTTTACAAACAATCTCATATTTATCTTTTATGTGGAACCCTACTACTGGAAAATGGAGTTGCACATTCTTCGAAATCTTATATTACACGCCATTTTCTTTGGGATTTCAACGAACCCATTTTTCTTAATCTTATATCAATTTATGCTCCTCTAGCATCTGATACATCCATGAATACTATCATAGAGTGTGGATCATTTCTGACTGATCATTTCTATCACTGCTCTCAAATATATAGGGAAATAAATTAATGGGAAATCCCTCCACCACATCACTCTATAGCAGCACAACTAACCATACATAAAGAACTATAATTCGGTATCAACTCATAATCGTATCTAAATATTATAGTTGATTCAAACATGGATCTTTGAAAAAAAAATTGTTCCCTGAAATGAGTAAAAAATTATTTATTATCATGTATTTATTAATTTTGGGATCAATTTAATTATCTATGGTGAATGAATAATGGGACATAAGTCCATGAAACATGAAAAGTTGGAATGAACCTCAATTTCATTTGGATAGCCTCAATCTATTACTATTATAATGAGAAAAGAATAACCAATTTAAATAAAATGTTATTTCATATATCCCCACATATATCTTGTACACCCAATATGATTGATCCACAAATAAATTCATTGTTTGAATAATTTGTGTCCATTTTAGAAATGAATAGTCATTGATATAAACCAAATCAAAAACATCTTATCTTTAATTAGATCAATCACTGGAAAAGATTGATACCAATTCATGATCATTGGATAGATCCTCTTGTTTTTTCACACTGATTGATGACCAATTACTTGGTCATCGATCACCAATGTAATCTCTAAAACACTCTCAAACAAATTATGTCAATTTAAAGGTTGTATGTGGGAATCCATAAAAATTTTCAATAACTAAATTTTATAGAAAAATCCCCAGACATGGTGATAAATTTAAAAAATAATTTGTGGTATTGCTTTACTTGATTGCCTACCCATGACAACACCCAACCCGAATGTCTGATGTGTTCTAAGGATATATCATTACTATGGTAAAACACATTCTCTATGATTAATGGCAGAAATAGATTTATGATTTGATCCTACATTTTGTTTTTATTTAACTTTTTTGGAACACTGTGTGCATATGATATTTATATATTAAATATGTTGTAAAAAATAACACTTGGAACATTGAGCCTTAGAATCTCATTTTTCCATAGTACCTAACACCATAAATAATTCATATAGTATTCCAAAACTATAAATGAAATAATAGATTCTTTTATGTTCTCTCCACATTAGGTATTTTTAATGAGAAATCCTAAACAAAATGATACACGAACAGATGTGGGTATTTAGTGGGCATCTGAGTCTCATGCCCTCAAGTTCTCTACTAAATATTACTATTCTCTCACTACACACACACTTGGTTAATTAATGTACCATTAATTATCTACTCTTGGTGATTTTTTCTATCTACTCAACTAATGGTAAAGGTAGCTCTGTTCTTTATGTCTTTCTCACCTTAATTGATAACATACCATGAACCATGTATATACCTTTACAGATGCGACATGTGGAATATATATTGTAGCCAGTCTAACTGAGGGGGTAGATTTAAGTGTTATAAAACCTCACCAAATATATGTAGTTCATATAAAAGATCAATTATCATTAGACATAACTTTTCACCCCATTCAATTATTTGTAATCCACATTGAGCTGAGACCCTGAGGAACACATGGTCTCCCTCCGTAAACTCCAAAGGCCTCTGTCGTCAGCCCAAAATGGAATTGTGAATGACTTTTGGTATCCTAAAACACTTCATAAATATACACACCTTAAATTTAGTGACACACACCATATTTGGGCCTATAGTGGATGCCTCTTTTGGGATGTTCCAACAATGTTCTGACCAGCATGGTTTTCTGTAAAAGTCCTTGAACTGTTCCTTAAAAATACTCTAACAATTGAAGTTTTTATTGGTGAACTACACAAACAATATGAGGTAATCCCAACTATGGATGAAATATAATATGAAAACCCACAATATGTACTCTATGACTTGAATAGTATACTCTATCTGGCTATCAGTCTATGGGTAAAGTTAAATTCTTGAATTCCACTATATCCCAAAATATTAATGTTATCTCTTACAAAATCGAGATGTGAAGAAACCATTATGGTCAATAACTATCATCAAGGGAATTTCATGGAGTCATACTATCTCTTAAAAATGTAGTTTGATCTATAATCAATGGATCCTGGTTCTTGGACTTAACGTGCTAAAAATTGTGGTATTGAGTGACAAACTTGGAGACTCCATTCCTTATTGCTGGTTTGGAAAACTAATGTTGATGATCATGGTTCATTGTTTCAAAAAAATATGTACTAGTGAATGTGATATATGAAAAAATCTTATAGAATCATATATTAAAATATATGGTACCATAATATGTCATCTAAAAAGAACAACATGTTCCCAAATTCATAAAATCCTTTAGAATAATTTCTATTGGATATTTGGGTATTTATGGACTCATAGACGGTATACCCATTTTGTGAATTCCAAACATGCCATAAATATATATTAGTAACAACCATTTAATTGAATTAATATTATCTATCTTTATCTACATTGTTTAACTATAATGATTACAACTTATAGGATGTCTCTCTCCACAAATAGGGAAAATATATCCAACTTTGAGCATCTGCTACCATGTTCCCCATCCAATAATAATAGAGAATCATGCAGTCATAAATCTGGAGACAATTTAGCCACTGATTCTATCTAATGTTAGTATCCTTATGATATAATATGTAATAGATAATTTTGTTGTAATAATACATTTAAAGACCTAGAAATTTAAAGAATTTTTTTTTCTTAATTTCTTTGGAACTTTACGAGTCTGTGGCTTCTGAAGACACCTGATTCCGAGGCCCAGTGTGCCCAGAATATTTGTCCGATGTTTAGCTCAGGTACGTTCAGTGAACGAACAAGTGAGTTTTTCTATCTTTTGAACCAGTGCTCAAAATTGAAAACTGAGGAAACTGATGAACTCGCAGCGCTGATAATTTCTTAAGGGGACCTTTACCGCAGTTGCGTTTAAGAAGGTTGTGAGATTAAAATTTGGAGTTAGTTAAGTAGTTAAATAAATTTGTAAAAACAAATTTATATCAAAGGAAGATAAATCCTCCCATGTGTGGATATATGGGAGGTGGGGCCCACATGAGCCCCAACCTCTCATCTTCCCATAAATCTCTCCACCCCACCCCTTAAAACCTCTTCAATTTTATTTGACAACTTCACTTATTATGACAACCCTTCACCTTGCTAATTGAAACCCCATAAAGGGTTTGAAAGATAAAAGGGCATGATATTATTATATATTGGGGAGCCTTCATTCAATTATGGGTTGGAAATTATTTTTGGAGATCCTTGTGGAAAACCTCTAGAGAAATTTAGAGAGAACATTAAAACTCTAATGAAAAACAGTTCTCCAACAACGGGCCTTCAAAGATCTTCGATGATGAACAATCCATCAACGAAGATTGGATTCCAACGAGTCTCTGACGCTCATGCTCTAATATGAAGTGTGAGGCGGACGCAATGATCGACGTCAACTATATTTTCTTTTTCCGGCTCAGTGGCGTGCAACATCATAGTCATGGTAGGGGTTGTTGTGTTCATGTTTCAATATCATTCATCATCGTTCTTCAATTCTTGAGTTTCGTTTGGCAGCATGATACCATCTTGATGAGGAAGGGCTAGGACCGCACGAACATGGTCTGACCCTATCCCTCTCGTTTGTTGTCTGTGTATGATGGGGGTGGACTGTGAAGAACAGGCCGGCGTTAGGCCAACCATTAGCGGATCGTTAGCGCATAATTGTCGGGTCGCTGCAAAGGCACGACTCCATCGTGCCATGCAGAGTAGAGCTGGAACGTGGCCGGAATGGGCCACGACGGCGGGGCACGACGTCGTCACGTCGCTCCGGTTGAACAAAGGTGCGACCTAAGGCCGCGGAGGATCCGAAAGGGTGGCCGATTGTGACAGCTACCGATGCCATCAAGAGGAGGTACCCAAGGGGTCCCCCAGTTACCCAAGGCTGGCCAACACGGCTGGACTTTTCGAAGAACTGGGGGAGTGTAACCCCCCAATCAGTAGCTAGGGCGGGCTCTACTGGGGGCCGCCACCCCACCTGGTTGTCCATCCATGCGGCCAACTGTGTGGGCAACGTGGGCCAGTCTACGCCGGCTGGTCCGGGCATCTAGATCTTGGCCGGGCCATGACAGCCATGCCGGGCCAACCCTGGGGGTGTTGGGGCAGGTCAGACCGGGCCCAGATAACTTATTTTCATACCGTTTTCGGTTAAACGAACATATCATGAGCTACAGACCTCATATAGACACACCGTTAGTTGGGTAGGATTTGTTTGATCGATTCGGTCATTTTGGTATATTAAAACAAAGGTTTCAATGATGTTTGGGTATGGCCAGGTTTGTTTGAACTCAAAACAAATCAGGCCCTCGGAGCAGAAATGCTTATAACATGAGCTCCAGATGTCCGATTGATGTGCCATAAAATTTATTGTATTCCCCTTGATGATATGGATATTTTGGAATACCTAACCCGAGGTTTGGACGTAGTTGGATTATGGGTGGGTTGGATTGTACCCGAAGTCCTACCAGGACCATGGGATAGAAATGAAAATAACTCACAGACCAAGAGTCTGATTGACGCACTGTCTGTTGAGTTGAGACCCCTAAGATAAGGAGGTAATTTGTGATACATCTAAATGAGATTTCGTGACACTTGGAAGTAACAACCAGTAGCTTGTGGAGTGGACCCTTCCGGAGATGAGCATACGGAGTGTGGAGGCTGAGTAACTGTAGACCTGACGACTGCTTGACTGATTCGACTCGTAGTGATTCAGTTAGACCAGTGGACTAAGCGACCAGTATTTGGCGGCAGACCCATGACGGATGGAGCATGTGCTAGATGGCAGCAGATTCCCGGAACTCGATAGGAGGAGTACCTATGTAGGCTATTAGGGAAATCACATGGTATTTTGAGGTAGTCCCTCAGCGGACGGATCACCTAGTATTTGGCACCAGACCTGTTTTACTCAAAAGGAGGAGTGCCTCAGCAATCTAAGGTTAGTGAGTAGCATCATGGAGTCTTGACAGGGCCCTTGTACTCGACAGAGGAGGAGACTCTCCAATAGTTGTGGTTTCGATAATAAAAATATGGGTTTGAGCTGAGTCAATGACCTTTATGTTTTCCTCAGGATTGAGATGGGTTACTTGATAACTTAGGTATATGTATGGGCATATACCTAATTAAAGGTTATCTATTGATATCTTTCATTTTGATTTATCCATGTTTGATTTAGTGAGACCTTGAGGGTCTCGGGGTACCTACTGAGTATTGTTATAGTCACCCCTACATAGGCTATTCCCGCACCTTGTTTCGTTGGATGATGACGACAGAAAACGCTGATCGAGGCGGGCTTGGGGTAGTTACGACACATGCCCCGAGGGACGGGTCGTGACAAATTGGTATCAGAGGAGTCAGTTGTACCGTAGAACATATGAATCTGATATTTTCATTCAGTGAAGAAATAGTTTTAAGGGTACCGAGTGTGGTTTTCAGTTTAGGGTGTCCAGTGTTGGTGTGGCGGTTGACGTATCCATAAACTAGGACCTTGAATACTGATTTCTGACTCAGTGCATGAAAACACTGATTGCGTGTGTGTTTCGAAAATATTTCATTTAGTCAGCTCAACCATGTCAACTCAGTAGGTTTAAATTGTTTGACCACGTCACATTTGTTCAGGATGCCTCTACACAGACAGTCAGTGGGTGTTCCGAGAGAGTACCCACTGACGTCCCACTGAGCGACGTGGTCCGGCTCAGATCCCTCTTGATATGTTGGCACCTTCGGGTGGCGTACCGGCAACACCAACACTCATTGTACAACAGATGCCACTAGCTGTACTAGCGGACGGTGCACACTGACAGAGCATGTTTCATGAGTTCCAGCATTAGAGGCCTCTAAGGATACGACGTGAGACATATTCCCATGTACCAGTGGACTAGCTGGAGGTGATTTCTAGATTTCTACACATAGTTTAGACACTAGTATAGAAGATGGTGATCTTAGCTACTAGTGTTTTCTAGAGAGTGACCATGAGGTTGGTCCACATGGTGATGAGTCTTTGGTACGTGGACCGATGCCTGATATAGTACCTTCAGCTAGTGTGCCAGCTATATCACTACATATTGGATTGCAGTTTCAACCGGCGATACCAGTAGATGACACATGTAGACTTAGTGTTATACACGCGTTTCACCATCAGATACCCCTTAGGTTCTGAGGCGAGCCTGACTAATAGGCGGCTAAGGATTGTCTCTAGGAGGTGGCTGAGAGTTGTTCTAGAGATTATATAGCTCCGACTGGATTACATGTCGGTAGATGAGTAGTCATCGAGGCGTACCAGTCATTCTTGGTATTTGATGACTATGATATGATTAGTGCTTTAGAGCTTGGACCTTGGAGCGAGGTTTGTTTAATCATATCTGAGTAAGAACTCTTTCCTTTATGCATTACTACTTATGTAAGGGTGCCAGAGAGAACCGTTGTGGTTGAATGTTCTTTGGTTGATTAGTTATAGCAACTGAATGATAGTAGTGGGAAGTTGCAAACTGGATTTAGTCTCAGAGACTTGGACGGGTAAAATGTTTTGATGAGGAAGTGTTAAGGACAGATCAATTTTCATAGTAGTAGATGTAGAAGCAGAGCTAGGAGTGTAGCATGAGGTTGTGTACATTTTGAAATGCTACATCCACCCACCTTTGTAGTCCCTTCCAGGATTAGGGAGCTTGAGGGAAGGGGAAAAGAATGGCTTCATGTGGTCATGGTGTGTGAACCAACGGCTCTATAAATTATTTGAGGTACGGTCTGTGTCTACTACTAGCTATCGTATCATTAGACATAGGTACCAATCATTCCTTCATTCCACAAATCATTTCCCAGACCAAGAGTTTTCAATTAAAACTATTGACATGACCCTCACGTTTGAAGATACCATTGAGGGGAGACTCGATAATCACACTTACGCCAATGGTGTGATCGGACCCTTGAGGCAAGAGTTTTGGTTGGAACCTCTTGGTGGTAGCGTCAAGGCCTTATGAAATTTGTTTGAGTATGGACTGGGAAACCATAGTTCATACAAAAATTGAAGGTATTAGGGAAAAATTATCTACTTTATCTATAACATTGGTATTGGGCTTTCCATGGTCGGTGAAATGGAAAAACCAGGCAGTATAGGATGGAATTATGCATAAGAGGGTGCTGTCAATCACTCAAGAGTAAGCCAGACTTACCACTATGCCATAATTCTCCAGAGAGGCAGCACCACTTCGAGCAATGACAAAGAAAGGGAAACCCTTCATGTTGTCATCTAGATGCCTGCAGTGCTTTCTATAACTGAGGCAGAGATGGTTCACGACAGTTGAGACTACATAGAGTAGACAGAAGTCCTATGTTGATAGGAGACAGAGTCCACTGGAGTATGAGGATGGAGATCACACCTTCTTACAGGTCTCACCTCGACGAGGTCTAAGGAGATTTGGCTGAGGCGTAAAGTATTCTCTGAGTCTCATTGGACTTTTCCTGGTCCTCAGCAGGGTAGGCGTGGTGTCTTACCGTTTGGACCATCCACCTCAGTTGCACTGGGTGCATGACGTCTTCCATGTATCTCAGCTGAGGAGATACGTGCACGACCCCTCACACATCATCGATCACGGGAAGCTAGACATTGATGAAAGGGGAGATATTCATAGAGGTTCTGATGGAGATCGAGATTCGATAAGAGCGGGTTCTACGTGTAAGGTCGATTCCTCTGGTGCATGTTCACTAGCAGCATGGAAACCTCCATGAGAGATCATGTGAGCAAAAGGCTCAGATGCGAGCTTTGTACTCCTTTTTGTTTCCATAGCGTCTGCTGTAGCTTTACGGGGACGTAAAGACTCGAGGTTGGTGTAATGTAAAGGCTCTGGAATTTCAAGGAAATTTTTTTCTTAATGTCTTTGAATTTTACGAGTCTGTGGATTTTTATGGCACCTGATTATGAGGCCCGGTGTGCCCGTAATATTTTTATGAAGTTTATCCCAAGTACGTTTAGTGAACGAACGAGCGAGTTTTTCTATATTTTTACCCAGTGCTCGAAATTGAAAACTGAGGGCACTGATGAACTCGCAGCGCCGATAATTGCTTATGGGGACCTTTACCGCAGTTGCCTTTAATTAGGTTGTGAGATTAAAAATTGATGTTAGTTAATTAGTTAAACAATTTTGTTAAAAAAATTTATATATTGGGAAATTAAATCCTCCCATGTGTGGATATATGAGAGGTGGGGCCCACACGAGCCCCAACCTCTCATCATCCCATAACTCTCTCCAACCCCCCCCCCCCCCCTTACACCTCTTCAATTTAATGTGAAACACCCCTTATTATGACAACCCTTCACCTCCATAATTAATATTCCATCAAGGGTTTGAAATATAAAAGGTAATGATAGTAGAATATATTTGGGAGCCTTCACTCAATTTTGGGTTGGAAAATATTTTTGGAAAACCTGGTGGGAAACCTCTAGAGAAATTTAGAGAGAACTTTAAACCTCCAACGAAGAACTGTTCTCCAACGACGGGCCTTCCAAGATCTTCGATGAAGAACAATCCTTCAACAGAGGTTAGATTCTGACGAGTCTCCAAAAATGATGATCTAATATAAATTGTGATGTGGACGCGATGATCAATGTCAACTCCATTCTATTTCTGCGGCCCAATGACGAGAAATTTCATAAAAAAGGTAGGGGTTTTTATGTTCAAGTTTTAATAACGTTCATCATCATTCTTCAATTCTTGAGTTTCATTTGGCCGCATGATACCATATCGATGAAGAAGGGCTTGGAATGCATGAACATGGTTTGACCCTTCCCCTCTCGTTTGTTGTTTGTGGATGATGGAGGCGGACTACGAAGAACCGGCCGACGTCGGGCCAACCACGAGCTCATCATCAGCGCATGATTGTCGGGTCACCATAAAGGCGTGGAACCATCGTGCCGCGCAGAGTAGAGGCGGATAGTGGCTGGAACGGGCCACGGTGGCGGGGCATGTCGATGTCACACTACACCGGTTGAACAAAGACATGGCCTAAGGCTGCGGCAGATCTAGAAGGGCGGCCGACTTTGCCAGCCACCAGTGCCGTCAAGAGTCGGGACCTGCGAGGTCCCGCGGTTACCCAAGGGCCGGCCAGCACAGCTGGCCGTTTCGAAGAACCAGGGAGGTATAACCCCCACCCCCAATCAGCAGCTAGGGTGGGTCCCACTAGGTGCCACTACCCTGCCAGGTCGGCCAGCCACGCAGCCAACTGCGTGGGTGTCACGACCCGCCCTCGGGGTCCGTGCCGTGACTACCCCAAGCCCGCCTTCCGTAGGCCAGGGGCTGGCGACTAGTACCAAGGCGTAAATCCCGGTAAAAAGGGAAGGCATTGCCTTTGTAAAGTAAACAAACACCACAGAGTAAGCAAGCGGAAAGTAAACACTAAGCAAAAGCAGAGTACAACTGAAAGTACGGAAAAGTAAATGGGCCAGTATACAAACCCAAACTGAAAGTAAAGTACAACTCGAAAGGAAAAACAGAAACTGAAAAGTAAAGCTGCTACACCGAGCTGTCCACTGGAAATCCCACCTGAAGGGTGGGTACAGATAGCTCCATTGCCCCACGGGTCCCGCCGTCTGCTCCGAGCACGTCCCGCCCAGTGGTCCACCTCCAGGTACCGTCCTGCTCTGCAAGCCTCCGCTAAGATCAACGCTGTCCGTCGTCTACAACCACCATAACGTAGTGCGGGCAAAGCCCGTGCAGGGGTGAGTATAAGCTACTCAGTAGAGACCCCGAGACCCCTGAAGGTCTCTCAAATCCACAAAGGATAAACCACAATGAAAGGTACAATCACGAAGTAACAACCGACACTGCTTAGGTATATGCCCATACATATACCTAAGTCTTCAATTTCAAATACGCTCCAACCTCTGAGCCCAAGTACAACTCAGTCCACACCAGAAAGTAAACGTATTCCACACAGGAAAGAAAAACGTAACCCACACAGGATAGCACAACACAATCCACACAGGATAGCAACAGGATTCAGCTCACACAGGTATACTTCTTCGAAAGACGATAAAGATGATCTCTGATCCATCTAAGTCGTCGGACCCACGAAGGATTGATAGGTAACTAACCCCCGCAAAAGACCCACACAGGATCGGGCCCACGTAGGACCTGTAGGCGCTGGTTCACACAGGACCGCTGAGCGCAAAGACCCACACAGGATCGGACCCACACAGGATCGGGCCCACACAGGACCTGTAGCACTGATCCACGTAGGATCGCTAAGTGCTGATGTCGTCGTCGTCAAATACACACAGGATCTCTGTACTGTCGTCGTCGCAGTCACAGTAGCAGTAGTCACAGTAGTCACAGTAACAGTCGCAGCCAGCACTAGGGTTCCCGCACACAGCAAGCTCGTTCGGAGGGTCCGCTCCACGAGCCGAGAGGCTGATACATCAACTGTCACAAAGTCCAGAGTTGATGTATCCAAAAGTTCCGTATCGTCAACAGGAACTCAACGCAACAGACGGCGCGTCGATCGGACGCCCGGTCTGAGAGTTATTGGCATTTTCATCCCCGGGGCCCGGTTGGGTTTTAAGGCAAAACCAACCCGACCGTACTCCACCTGCGTCCAAATCTCTGGCGGAGTATGCCAAAAGAACCATCTCACTAAGAGGAACACAACAAAGTTGACGGTACGTCAATCGGATGTCCGTAGCTCAAGAAATGAGCGTTTCCGCTCCGAAGGCCCGGTTGGTTTCGTGAACGAACCAACCGGTCGAACTCAAAGTGTTCCTAAACCTTGAGTGCGATATACTCAAATGTCCGTCTTGATCCAAGGATCGCGTTGCCGCAGACGGTTCGTCAATCGGAGGTCTGTGGCTCAAGATATGGCCAAAAGACCGAAACTGTCTTGAAAACGGGGGGTCCGGGTCCGGGCCGACCCGGCCCGACCCCCCCTGGGTCGGCCCGAACCGGGTCGCCCCGACCCGGATCCGACGCGAACCGGGTCGGACCGACCCAGTCCGCTGGACCCGGCCCGGCCGGTGGCGGCGCGGCCCGGCCAGCGGCGGCGCGGCCAGGGTGCCGCGCATGCGCCGCACGCGGTGGGTGAAACCCCCCCTTTTTTCGGATCTCGGCCGGCTTTTGCTGGCCGTTTTTAATAACCCACGGGACCCGCAGGTCCCGCCTTCTAACCGAACCGGCGGCCGGCACAACCGGCCACCTTCCCCTTTTCTGCCGCGGCCATAGCCGCGTCTCATCTGAACTCCGGCGGCCGGCGAGGCCGGCCGCCCCTAGCTGCTCCGCCGCGGCCCTTCTTGATCTCCGGCGCCGGCGGCCCGGCTGCCGCCGGTCTTCCCGTCTCAGCGCAGCCCGGAACCGGCCGCGGTGTTCGTCGTCCGGCGCGGTGCGACGGCACCGCGCTCCTCCGCCGCACCTTCGATTCCCCTTGACGCGGCGTGACGACTTCGCGTTCTGGATGTTTCTTCCACGGCGCGGCGCGACGGCGCCGCACAATAAAAATCGAGCGAATAACTGCGTGGTGCGACGGCACCACGCCACCTTGTCTCATCCGCAAAAATAAAACATCAATAACGAAGGAGGGGGTTCGGCCGTGTTCATGCGGTCCGGCCCCCTCACGTTAAACAATAACATAAATAAAATCCTCACGTTAGTCATGCTAGAACCACAAACAAGGATAATTAAATAAACCATTAACAACAACCCCTACCTTGAAAATTGACGTCGCACGTCGGTTATCGCGGAGAAAGGCGTCGCGGCGTCGGACGTAGATTCCGTGGACGTCGGGCGTAGATTCCGTGGACGTCGGGGTGCGTCCGAGGAGGAAACGACGTCTCTTCACTTGTCGCTAAGATGAATAAGAGAGATATGTTGTCGTTGGCGATGATCACCACGGTCGGCGACTTCTCCCTTGTCGAGGAGGAAGATGAAGACGGAAGAATCCGAGACGCTGAGTCTCGAAGGTCGTGGGATCGATATTCTTTGTCGGAGAAGAACCGTTCTTCACGTTCTTCATCGAAGACGAAGAAGATCTTCAAGTCTCTCAATGATTCTCCCAATCCTCTCAAGTAACAAAGGAACTAACCCAAAAATAAATTAAGCTTACACTTAATTTATTAACACAACCTTTGAAATTAAAGAGTTTGAATTTCAAAAACTCAAAATTTAAATTCACTTATTAATTATACATGATTTGTATAATTAATTAAAAGTTAAGTTGACAAGCCTTTAAGAGGGAGAGAGGGGAGTTAGGGAATTTGAAAAGGTGGGGCTCGGGTGGGCCCCTCCTCACCTTATTCCTCTCTTAGGTGGTTAAACCACCCAACTTCCAACAAATGATTAAAACTACTTTTAAGATATAAAATAAATATTGTAAAACAAAATTTATTTTACTCTTTATTTCATCCAGAAAATTAAACATCTCCTCCTAGGAAAACGCAACTTCGGGAAGGGTCTCCTTAAGCGAATATCGGCGCTGCGAGTTCATCGGTGCCCTCGGATTTCAATTCCGAGCACCAGATCAAAAGTTAGGAATTCCCGCTCGTTCGTTCACTGAACGTACCCGAGCCAAACTTCAGAAATTGATTACGGGCACTCAGGGCCTCGGAATCAGGTGCCGTCAGAAACCGCGCTCTTGTAAAATTCCAAATAAAATTAAGAAAAAATTTCCATTTAATTTTACGAGTCTTTACATTACTCCCACTTCAGGGCTTTACGTCCCCGTAAAGATACATCAAAAACTAGGGAAACAAATGAGGGTACTGAGCACGCATCTGAGCCTCCCGCTCCCATGTGCTCTCCTGGAGATTCTCGTGCTGCCATCTGATGCGCACAAGAGGAATCGATCGCCCACGCAGGACCCGCTCCTGTCGATCCTCTATCTCCACTGGGACCTCCGTAAAAGTCACCCCATCGTCAACGTCAAGCCTCCCATGGTCAATGATCTACGTCGCGTCGTGCACGTATCTCCTCAGCTAAGACACGTGGAAGACGTCGTGCACCCGGTGCAACTGAGGTGGTAGAGCCAGGCGATAAGCCACCTCACCAATCCTGCTGAGGACCTGGAAGGGACTGATGAAGCGCGGAGATAACTTGCCTCCTCGGCCAAATCTCCGAATACCATGTCGAGGTGAGACCCGAAAGAAGACGTGGTCTCCATCCTCGAACTCTAGTGACCTCCGCCTCCTGTCAGCGTATGACTTCTGCCGGCTCTGTGCTGTCCTCATCCGCTCCTGGATGACCTGGACCTTCTCTGTCGTGGCCTGGATCATCTCTGGTCCCACCAGTGCTGACTCTCCAGGGTCTATCCAGCACAAAGGAGATCTACAAGGTCTTCCGTACAATGCCTCATACGGTGCCATCCCGATGGTGGAGTGGTAGCTGTTGTTGTACGCAAACTCCACCAAGGGTAGGTGGTCCTCCCAGCTACGACCAAAGTCGAGGACACATGCGCGGAGCATGTCCTCGAGAGTCTGAATGGTCCTCTCCATCTGACCATCTGTCTGAGGGTGAAAGGCTGTGCTCGGATGTAGCTGCGTCCCGAACGCCTCCTGTAACCCCTTCCAAAGCCGGGAAATAAAGCGAGCATCTCAATCGGAGACGATAGATGATGGAACACCGTGGAGCCGCACAATCTCCTGAATGTAGAGACGTCACATGCTCTCCACTGAGCCCTGATCTCTGATGGGTATGAAGTGTGCCGACTTGGTGAGTCGGTCAACAACCACCCAGATGGATTCATAACCTATGGAAGTACGTGGAAGTCCAGTCACGAAGTCCATAGATATGCCGTCCCACTTCCACTCCGGGACCTCCAAGGGCTGTACCAAGCCTGCTGGTACCTGATGCCTTTCCTTCACCTGTTGGCAGGTGAGGCATCGAGAAACGAACTCTGCTATAGCCTTCTTCATGCCCGGCCACAAGTGCTGTCGTCTGAGGTCCTGGTACAACTTCGCCACTCCAGGATGTTCCGCCAAAGGAGAAGTGTGAAACTCTCTCAGCACTTCCTCTCGCAAAGAGACTGGTACCATGGTACGTCCTCTGAAAAGGATGTCGTCATCTGCTCCAAGGGAGAAACCATCAGGTGCCTATCCCGAGGATATCTGTGCATGTCGTGTCTCACAGTGAGCGTCCTCACGCTGTGCCTCTCTGACCCGCTGCAGTAGTGGAGGGGTGACTGTGAGAGACTGGAGGAAGGCTACTCCATCTCTATCCACGAAGGATATCTGCAAAGAGGCTATCTGCTCCATCGCCTCCTCAAGTAGCTGAATGCCCGTCCTCCTGCTAAGGGCATCGTCTACTACGTTCCCCTTCCCAGGAGTATAGACTATCTCAAAGTCATAGTCCTGGAGGAACTCGAGCCATCGCCGCTGTCTCAGGTTCAGGTCCTTCTGAGAGAAGATATACCTGAGACTCTGATGATCGGAAAAGACTGTAAAGCGCTTGCCCATCAGGTAGTGTCGCCATGTCTTCAGAGCGAAGACCACTACTGCTAACTCCAGGTCATGGGTAGCGTAGTTCTGCTCATGCGGCCTCAACTGACCTGATCCATAGGCGATCACTGCCCGCTCCAGCATCAGAACACATCCGAGTCCGGTCCCTGATGCATCGCAGTAGACTATGTACCCTACTCCCTCCTCGGGAAACCTCAAGATAGGTGCACTAGTCAATCTCTGCCTCAGCTCTTGGAAGCTCTGCTGACATCTGTCTGACCACACGAAGGGTTTCCCCTTCTTCGTCAAAGCTTTGAGTGATGCCGCAACTCTAGAGAAGTCTGGCACGAATCTCCGATAGTATCCAGATAGTCCCAAGAAACTCCAAACCTCAGTCATGCTTTTGGGTGGCTCCCATGCTAACAGAGCCTCAATCTTCGCGGGATCCACTGCAACTCCCGCCTCAGAGATAACGTGGTCCATGAAGTGGAACTCACGTATTCAGAACTGGCACTTCTAGAGCTTACCATAAATATGGTGCTCTCGGAGTGTGTCTAGTACAACTCGCAAGTGATAGGCGTGCTCCTCCTCAGTCGTAGAGTAAATCAGAATGTCGTCGATGAAGACCACGACAAACCGATCAAGGTATGGCTGAAAGATCCTGTTCATGAGAGCCATGAACACTGCTGGAGCATTGGTTACACCGAAAGGCATAACCAAGAACTCATAGTGGCCATACCAACATCTGAAGGCTGTCTTCTGCACATCCTCGTCTCTGACTTTGAGCTGATGATAGCCTGACCTGAGGTCTATCTTCAAGAACCACCATGCTCCCTTGAGCTGATCAAAGAGGTCATCAATCCTCGGTAGCGGATACTTGTTCCTCACTGTCACCTGGTTCAGGCGACGATAGTCAACACAAAGTCGCAAGCTCCCGTCCGCCTTCTTGGCGAATAAAATCAGGGAAGCCCAGGGTGAAACACTGGGTCGGATGAACCCCTTTCCCTCCAAGTCCTCCAACTGTACCCGTAGCTCTCGAAGCTCGGCGGGGGCCATCCGATATGCTGGAGTGGATATCGGGGCTATCTCGGGGTACAAGTAAATATATAAGTCTACCTCTCTGCGAGGAGGTAGCCCTGGTACGTCGTCGGGAAAAATGTCCGCAAACTGATCCACCACTGCAGGAAAACCAGGACTCTGCTCGTCAACTGCTCCAAGGGTGAGGCTAGCCACTGATGAGTAATGGGCTGTCCTCTCCTCCGCGGAAGTCCATCCTGTGCTGCTAAGGCTCCCTTCTCACCGGTGAAGATGAACCTACTCCCGTCGGTGCGAACACATCGCACCTTGCGCCTAAAACAGTCAATCTGTGCATGGACCGTAGATAGCCAATCCATGCCCAAGATGACGTCGTAAGGCCTCGACGCTGCTACAAGAAGATCCCAGCCGAAGCTCTCGCCTCCTAGAGTAAGCTCGCACTGCCGACACCAGTGTGTAATCATCGAGTCTGCTCCCGTAGGAGTATCTAGCCGTAAGGATCGAGCCAACGGCTCTGTCGGAATCACTGAGCTCCGAACAAGGGCACCGGCTATGAAAGAGTGACTCGCTCTTGTGTCTATAAGAACTGCAGCAAGGGTGGAATAGACACAGATAGTACCTCGAATCATCTCGGGTGCGCCATGGTCGTAGGCCTCTGCTGCCTGGAGCTGTGCCTTTCTCTGCCCGCCAGCTCCCTGTGGTCGGGGTGGACCTCCTGGTGGTGGTGGCGGCAGAGCCTCAAAGCGTCTCCCACCACCGGCTGCTCGTCCATCTCCTCTTCCTCGTCCGCCTCCTCCCTGCGGACCGCCACGGTCGACCCTCTGCCTCTGCCTCGGTGGTCCCTCAACCGAGTGCTGCTCCTCGGCACGGCGGGTCGGGCAGTCACGAGCCATGTGGCCCTGCCCGCCGCACGAGTAGCACTATCTGCCTCTCGAAAGACTGGCTCCTCGCTGTGTGCCCAGCACTGCTGAGCCAGTTCCTTGAGGTCATCTGCCCGAAGGTCTGGTCTGTCTGGACCCCTGAGTCATCCGTCGACTGCTTTCTGCAGATGACTCTGCCACGTGCCGCCCTGCGATGGGTCGCTGCGCTGGTGTAGACACAGCAAGGAAGCTCTCAATCAGAAGGGCCCGCTCCAGTACTCCTATCTAAGTCGGTATGCTGAGGGAGATCAGCGATGCCCTGATCTCGTGTCTCAAACCCTGCTCGAAGGTCCGGGCCCGAAAGAATGGGTCCCGTACCATGTCGGTCGAGTAGCGCGAGAGATCGGTAAATCTCGCCGAGTACTGAGCGACCGTCATGCTGCCCTGCCGCAGCTGAGGAAGCTCCTTGATACGCACCACGCGTAGGGTGGCTGGGACGAACTCCGAGCGGAAAAGGCACTCAAAGTCCGTCCAAAGTAGAGATGCCTCATCGTGCACCTGGAGCATCAAGCTCCACCATCATCCTGCTGCTGCGTGTAGTAGGCTCGCAGCGAGGATCACCATGAGGTCTGCTGGTGTCCTCACTAGCCTAAACACTCGTACCACTGCCTCCAGCCAGTCCTCTGCTGCCTGGGGATCCGTCTCCCCGTGAAACCTGGGTGGTCGCTGGCGCTGAAACTCATGCAGTGCGCTGAGGCGACGTGCATCGTCATCGGCTGGTGCTGGAAGCATCGGGGGCTCGGCGGGTAGAGCTACCGCCGGTGCCACTGCTGACAAAGGGCCCTGCACCGAGGCCTCGTCGCTCGGTGGGCTGTCGTCACGCTCGACTCTCGGAACCCTAGCTGGCTGCCGTCGTGGGGCCATCCTGAAATGGAAACAGGTGCGCCACGGTCAGAACAGTATACCTGGTGAGCTGATATAAGTAATCATAAAGAAAACGTTGAAACACACACGCAATCAATGTTTTCGTGCATTAAGTCGGAAATCAGAAGTCAGGGTCCTGGTGTACGGATACGTCGGTCGCCGCACCAACATTGGACTCCCTGGACTGATAACCACACTCAATACGCTAAACATTATTGCTTCACATAGAAAAGATCAGAGTTCGCGGTAGAACCGAACTCCTCTGATACCAATTTTTCACAACCCGCCCTCGGGGTCCGTGCCGTGACTACCCCAAGCCCGCCTTCCATAGGCCAGGGGCTGGCGACTAGCACCAAGGCGTAAATCGCGGTAAAAAGGGAAGGCATTGCTTTTGTAAAGTAAACAAACACCACAGAGTAAGCAAGCAGAAAGTAAACACTAAGCAAAAGCAGAGTACAACTGAAAGTACGGAAAAGTAAATGGGCCAGTATAAAAACCCAAACTGAAAGTAAAGTACAACTCGAAAGGAAAAACAGAAACTGAAAAGTAAAGCCGCTACACCGAGCTGTCCACTGGAAATCCCATCTGATGGGTGGGTACAGATAGCTCCACTGCCCCACGGGTCCCGCCGTCTGCTCCGAGCACGTCCCGCCCAGTGGTCCACCTCCAGGTACCGTCCTTCTCTGCAAGCCTCTACTAAGATCAACGATGTCCATCGTCTGCAACCAACACAACATAGTGCGGGCAAAGCCCGTGTAGGGGTGAGTATAAGCTACTCAGTAGGGACCCCGAGACCCCTGAAGGTCTCTCAAATCCACAAAGGATAAACCACGAAGAAAGGTACATTCACGAGGTAACAACTGACACTGCTTAGGTATATGCCCATACATATACCTAAGTCATCAAGTTCAAATATGCTCCATCCTCCGAGCCCAAGTACAAATCAGTCCACACATGAAAGTAAACGTATTCCACACAGGAAAGA
Source organism: Viscum album (assembly GCA_963277665.1). Taxonomy (NCBI): domain Eukaryota; kingdom Viridiplantae; phylum Streptophyta; class Magnoliopsida; order Santalales; family Viscaceae; genus Viscum; species Viscum album. The sequence goes on along the minus strand of OY728150.1, from coordinate 1,349,058,528 downwards.
AAAACGTAACCCACACAGGATAGCACAACACAATCCACACAGGATAGCAACAGGATTCAGCTCACACAGGTATACTTCTTCGAAAGACGATAAAGATGATCTCTGATCCATCTAAGTCGTCAGACCCATGAAGGATCGATAGGTAACTAAACCCCGCAAAAGACCCACACAGGATCGGGCCCACGTAGGACCTGTAGGCGCTGGATCACACAGGACCGTTGAGCGCAAAGATCCACACAGGATCGGATCCACACAGGATCGGGCCCACACAGGACCTGTAGCACTGATCCACGTAGGATCGCTGAGTGCTGAAGTCGTCGTCGTCGAATCCACACAGGATCTCTGTACTGTCGTCGTCGCAGTCACAGTAGCAGTAGTAGCAGTAGTCACAGTAACACTCGCAGCCAGCACTAGGGTTCCCGCACACAGCAAGCTCGTTCGGAGGGTCCGCTCCACGAGCCGAGAGGCTGATACATAAACTGTCACAAAGTCCAGAGTTGATGTATCCAAAAGTTCCGTATCGTCAACAGGAACTCAACTCAACAGATGGCGCGTCGATCGGACGCCCGGTCTGAGAGTTATTGGCATTTTCGTCCCCGGGACCCGGTTTGTTTTTAAGGCAAAACCAACCCGACCGTACTCCACCTGCGTCCAAACCTCGGGCGGAGTATGCCAAAAGAACCGTCTCACTAAGAGGAACACAACAAAGCTGACGGTACGTCAATCGGACGTCCGTAGCTCAAGAAATGAGTGTTTCCGCTCCGAAGGCCCGGTTGGTTTCGTGAACGAACCAACCCGGCCGAACTCAAAGTGTTCCGAAACCTTGAGTGCGATATACCAAAACGACCGTCTTGATCCAAGGATCGTGTTGCCGCAGACGGTTCGTCAATCACAAGTCTGTGGCTCATGATATGGCCAAAAGACCGAAACTGTCTCGAAAATGGGGGGTCCGGGTCCTGGCCGACCCGGTCCGCTGGACCCGGCCCGGCCAGTGGCGGCACGACGGTGCGGCCCGGCCAGCGGCGGCGCGGCCAGGGTGTCGCGCATGCGCCGCACGCGGGGGGTGAAACCCCCCCTTTTTTCGGATCTCGGCCGGCTTTTGCCGGCCGTTTTTAATAACCCACGGGACCCGCGGGTCCCGCCTTCTAACCGAACCGGCGGCCGCCACAGCCGGCTGCCTTCCCCTTCTCCGCCGTGGCCATAGCTGCGGCTCATCTGAACTCCAGCCGCCGGCGAGGCCGGCCGCCCCTAGCTGCTCCGCCGCGGCCGTAGGGCCGCGGCCCTTCTTGATCTCCGGCGCCGGCGGCCCGGCTGCCGCCGGTCTTCCCGTCTCGTCGCGGCCCGGAACCGGCCGCGGTGTTCGTCGTCCGGCACGGTGTGACGGCACCGCGCCCCTCCGCCGCGCCTTCTATTCCCCTTGACGCGGTGTGACGGCGTCGTGTTCTGGATGTTTCTTCCACGGCGCGGCGCGACGGCGCCACGCAATAAAAATCGAGCGAATAACCGCGTGGTGCGACGGCACCACGCCACCTTGTCTCATCTGCAAAAATAAAACATCAAGAACGAAGGAGGGGGTTCGGCCGTGTTCATGCGGTCCGGCGTTGATTCCGTGGACGTCGGGGTGCGTCCGAGGAGGAAACGACATCTCTTAACTTGTCGCTAAGATGAAGAAGAGAGATACGTTGTCGTTGGCGATGATCACCACGGTCGGCGACTTCTCCCTTGTCGAGGAGGAAGTTGAAGACGGAAGAATCCGGGACGCCGAGTCTCGAAGTTCGTGGGATCGATATTCTTTGTCGGAGAAGAACCGTTCTTCACGTTCTTCGTCGAAGACGAAGAAGATCTTCAAGTCTCTCAACGATTCTCCCAATCCTCTCAAGTAACAAAGGAACTAACCCAAAAATAAATTAAGCTTACACTTAATTTATTAACACAACCTTTGAAATTCAAGAGTTTGAATTTCAAAAACTCAAAATTTAAATTCACTTATTAATTATACATGAGTTGTATAATTAATTAAAAGTTAAGTTGACAAGCCCTTAAGAGGGAGAGAGGGGAGTTATGGAATTTGAAAAGGTGGGGCTAGGGTGGGCCCCTCCTCACCTTAATCCTCTCTTAGGTGGTTAAACCACCCAACTTCTAACAAAAGATTAAAACTACTTTTAAGATATAAAATAAATATTGTAAAACAAAATTTATTTTACTCTTTATTTCATCCAGAAAATTAAACATCTCCTCCTAGGAAAATGCAACTTCGGGAAGGGTCTCCTTAAGCGAATATCGGCGCTGCGAGTTCATCAGTGCCCTTGGATTTCAATTCCGAGCACCGGATCAAAAGTTAGTAATTCCCGCTCATTCGTTCACTGAACGTACCCGAGCCAAACTTCAGAAATTGATTCCGGGCACTCCGGGCCTCGGAATCAGGTTCCGTCAGAAACCGCGCTCTTGTAAAATTACAAATAAAATTAAGAAAAAATTTCCCTTGAATTTTACGGGTCTTTACAGTGGGCCAGACGGGCCGGACGGCGCCGATCGGGCCGTCAGCGTAGGGCCACGCCACCGGCACCGGGCCGGGCCTCACCCTATGGGCCGGGCCGCCCCCTATCAGGCCAGACCTGGACCCAGGTTTGGTTGACCCATTTTGTTCTGACCTAGGGGGTGTTGGGCTGGGTCAGACTGGGCCCAGACCCAGGGGGTGTTGGGCCGGGTCAAACCGGGCCCAGACCCCCTATTTTCGTACCGTTTTCGGTTAAACGGGAATATCATGAGTTACAGTCTTCCGATTAACATAGGGTCAGTTGCATAGGATTCCTTGGATCGATATGGTCGTTTCATTATATTACACAAAATGTTTTGGTGTTTTTTGTGTATGGAGAGGTTGGTTCGAACTCAAACCCAATCTGGCCCTTGGAGCGGAAACGCTTATAATTGGAGCTCCGGACGTCCGATTGACACGTTGTCAACATTATTGGATGCCTCTTGATATGGTTATTTTGGTATAATTCTCCTGAGGTTTGGATGAATTTTGAGTTTTTCAGGGTTGTATTCTACCTAAAATCCAACTGGACCCCTAGAAAAGAATTGCTAATAATTCACAGACCGGGCGTCCGATTGATGCGTCGTCTGTTGAGTTGAGAACCCTAAGATGAGGCGGTGCTTTGTGATACTTCTATGTGAGAATTCATGACACTTGGAAGTAACGACAAATAGATTATGGAGCAGACCCTCCCAGAGACGATCATATGGAGTGCGGGGACTGAGTAGCTGTAGACCTGACGACTACTTGACCAATTTGACTCGTAGTGAATCTATTTTCCTAGTGGATGGAGCGCCCAGTATTTGGTGGCAAACCCATAGTGGACAGAGCGCCTGGTAGTTGGCAGTAGACTCGCGGTACATGACCGGAGGGGTACCTATGTTGGCTATTATGGGGAGCTCTCAGTATTTGGAGGCAGACCATCTGCAGACGAAGAGCCCGATATTTGGCAGCAGACTCGCGTTACTCGACAGGAGGAGTAACTCATCAGTCTATGGTTAGTGAGTAGTGCCTCAGAGTTGTGATGGGGCCATTGTACTCGATAGACGAGGAGTTTCTCTAGTAGTTGTGGTTTCAATAATGAAAATCCTAGTTTGAGCTGAGTCAATACCTTTGTGTTTTCCTCATGATTGAGATGTGTTACTTGATAACATAGGTATATGTATGGGGATATACCTAAGTAAAGGTTATCTGTTGAGATCGTTCTTTGTGATTTATCCCTGTTGGATTTAGTGATACCTTGAGTGTCTCAGGGTCCCTACTAAGTATCGTTATACTCACCCCTGTACATGCTATTCCTGCACCTCGTTGTGTTGGATGCACATGAGGGAAAGCACTGATCGAGGTGGGATTATGGTAGTTACGACATAGGCCCCGGGGGATGGGTCATGAAAATAGATGTAAAACTGCTCACCCGAAAGTTAGTGTCACCAAATATTCTGTTTGAAGGCTACCGTTGCTGACTCCATATCACAGATTGAGTAGTTATCTTCATGTGGTCTAAACACATGAACCATAATGAAAAATTTCATATATTTTTTATAGAACACATCCCAAAATTTCTTGTATTCATTTTAAATTACAATATACACATATCCCTCATTTGTAACTGACATTATGGTACTGATGGTCAATCTCTATCGTGGAAATCCTTCTTATACCTCTCTGTCTATGTAAAAGGATTATCCTTTTTGGGTGATGCATTCAAGAGAGACAATATCCTAGAAAATTAACGTATAAATATTTGATAGTATCCTTGCAACCCATGTAATCTTAGTACATGCATAAAAATTTTAGGTGGCCCTGATGTTAACACTACATCAACCTTCACCGAAACTACTAATCTACCATCTGCTGAGATAAGATGTCCAAGATTGTGCACCTCCTTATTCTAAAAAATAATCTATGAGAGAATTACATAATGTTTGTTCTCTCAAACTATGTCTAGAACCATCCCCATGTGTCTCAAATTGTCTTCCTCAGATGTTGATTATACTTGGATATCATTGAGGAAGACTTCCATGAGCTGTTTGAAGAAAGGACGAATGATCTAGTTCATGAATCCCATAAAAACAAATAGGGAGTACTTCATTCAAAAGTGAATCACCAAGTGCCCATAGTGATTATAACGTCATTGTATTTCTTTATTCGATATATTCTCATTCCACAGTCAAAACTGGTGATAGCATGATCCGAGTTCAATCTTTGTGAACAATCATTCCCCTCTCAACTGATCAAGTAGGTCACCAATCCTCAATAGTAGATTATTAATATTTATAATAAACACAATTAGGTTACAGGTTTCCACACATTACCTCAATATCCCATCTCCATTCCTTGTGAAAAACACTAGGGCTTCCCAAGGATAAAATATAAGTCGGAAAATTCCATTCCTCTACATGTTGGCCAACTGTTCCCTCATACATTAATGATCTAAGGGAGGAAACCAATATACTAGAATTGATATAGAGGTCTTCTCTAAGTCTAGATAAATATATAGGTCAATCTATCAGTGGGGAGATAATTCCATAAAATCATTTGGAAAGATTTTCTCATAATCTATCACCACAAAAAAAGAATTGGAATCTAAAAGAATCCACTAAACCAATTGTCATGATTTCTAACCGAGGAGAAATATGATTCACCCTCCTATGACTGAGTCCATCCTATTCCACATAGGATTATTTTTAACCCATAATGTATAACCTATTCCCATAGATGTGTACACCGCACATCCTTCTCCTAAAACATTTATCCTATCATGAAATTTACATAACCATTCCAACCCTAATATTACGTCGTATGTAATAATCACTTATAAAGATAGATCTTATCTCCTCAATGAGTCAGGTAAAACTATTTATAGAAGTTTTTGATCTCAATGACAACTCCCATACTAATCTAAGCATAAGTTTTATGACAAGTTATCAACTAAAATGTAATGGAATGACTCAAAAATGTTTCTACAAGTACTATATATAAGGTTGAAAATGAAATGATAATACCTCATATCATCCATAGATCATTTTTTATAATCCTCGACCACCTATAGCTTCCCTCTCCCTTATCCCAAATCTGCTTAATCATGGTGTAGACTGTCAAAGGGTGGTGGTGGAAATTAGTCATATTATCTAACAACATCAACTACACTACCATCTCCACATCCCCATAGCCATCATAACATAATTTCTTTCCTCTTCCTATACCTCTTCCTAGGGAGCCCATTTGTTGTCTCTATGTTAGTTGAATTATGGGTTGAACAACCCGGAATAAGATACCATATTCTATCTCATGAGTGTCCCCACCTCTACCTCGGACGAGTTGACCCATATCGGGACACCTGAACCATAGAATTACTATATTGGGGTCACCTCCAAAGACATATCACATATATAGTTCCTTTATTATGATATTAACTTCTTGTTGTTGAAGTATCTATTATTGTGTTTCTAATACTAGAAATAATGATCTGCACCTGATCAACTAGGAATCTTTTGACTACCAACAAAATCACAATCAATACAACGTAGTTAGGAATTCCCAGAGGTATAACATAGGCTTGTATGTCACATAAAAGTACTAAATAAAAGTCTTATACCTGGAAAAACTAATCAAACATTGTATCTATCGAGTAAAAGTACAGGTTGGTAAATAATGACGAATAATTAGCCACATTCATATAGCACTGCAAAATAATTATAATCTCTAAGATATGAAAATAACTCAATATGTCTATTGAAAATAATATATGAAAATGAACATGAATATTCGCCTTGAATGTTTCACCCCATTATATGACTAGGTCACTAAGGCCCACCATCATCCTAAATATCAATGGAGAAGGATCTCTCCTAGAACTACTATTTGATATGCATATTTTTGGAAAAGATAAATATATCTATTAATGGAATCTAGAAATTATTCAACCACCTATGGTTTAAGATCACCTAAAGACATGAGGGGTCATTGTTACTGTAACACTTGAAGTGTGATCATCCATTTCCCCTCATCTCATCAAAATATTGATACCTTCTACAACTCGACATGTAGAGTTATAACTAGTGAACCACATTGAGGTAACACCTACTGAACATTTCTCTATATCAATTCATCATTACTGATGGTATCAACATCATGATCTTGATTTTGAATCCTCGAATGAATAATTTGTGAATGTATCTTAAAATAAAAAATATGTACCACAGCCAATGTGTATATATGGATATATTACTATATAAGAACATATAAAACACAACACACTCCTATATGATGAATGTACTTATGTTTTATACTTTATTAAGTGTCTTCAAGTTACATGTGAAATGTTTTGTGATCAATGTCTAACTGTGTGGATATGTTCGATATAACAAAAATATTGGATTCCCTATATCGAAAGTTAAACTCGAAACAAATAAAACTTTTTCCCAAAATCTATCTCGTAGACTCCGGTACTAAGGTATCATCGAATCCTCTAATATCACTATTTCATGACAATTCTAAATGGGTCCCATTATTCATCTACCCTATATTGTCCTCTAATAGGCTTGGGGATAGTTACTATCACTGAGTTGGTGTAATACTCACATTGAAGGAAATATCCAAAAGCACCTACACACACCCACACATCTCCCATACCACATAATGAGGAAATATAAAAAAATTGATAAACCATGCATATATACTTCCAAATTCAACATGATTAGTATTGAAACATGTATTAAAACAAAAAATGGACAAATAACTTCCACCATAATGAATATGAAGAAATGACTCAAATTGAAGTATATTGGGGGAATTATATAAATTCACCCATAGAAACCCAACTCGGTCTATTCGGTTCAATAATATCTACCATGTAACGGAATCTCTAAGACTCTATTAAAAAGTTGATCATCTACATAAGAAATGATATGTGCTGGAAATATACGTCCAGGTGTGAGTATATCAATACATAGTAGGGAACCCAAAAATTAATAAATATACAAAATATTGAATAAATTTCTTCTCAAGATTAGAATATGTCTGAACCAACTATTACAAGAATTTCTAGACCTACTCAGTAAAGAAACACAGTCTCAAGGTAAAGTAACAAAAATAATTCCAGTTTATGATCTGTAAATGAAGGATCCATGTTACACTCATCTTAGAGAACACACTCCATGATTTATATATCATTGATTATATCCAACCATGATGTCAAGATCAGGGGGTCTCACCATAATATGTTCTTTCTTGAAGACATAAAAGAACCATAAATATGAGAGGATCGTATTCAAGGCCATTAAGTGTACCAATAGCTCAATATAATGCAATCTTCTTTGTAGAGGACCAATTCTTTTATAGTGTTGGTAAAAAATATTCCGTTATATCCATCTTTGGAAATAATGAGGCTATATGATCTGGAAATGTGCCTCATGGAAGGATTACACCAAATTTTTCTATGACTAGATTCCCTTTAAAGGGATGAGCATCATATTTATATGATGTGATTCCTTACTAAACCCATTGGCAATGGATAAAAGGAATTTACCCTAACATAAATTTTCTAGTAAAAAAACCCCTTATAGACATATTGAAGGAGCACACGACATGTACTGGTAGTATATAGCATGTAGCTTCTACACCAGGTTTTTTCCATGTGTGATAGCCCATGCCCATGTATATGTTTGGGCATGACTCCATAACATGTTTGAGAACATGTACTCCTTTTAATTTCAATGTTAATAAGGTCATGTCTATGTATGGATAGACATTCTAATTCTTGATCCTATGTCCCCCCCTAGGTATATGCGGACCAACCAGGTAAGGGTCACATGCAGGGTTCCAGGGGCCACAGACAATGTGATAAATATAATATATACAGAACCACAACACTAAACTATGGAGTATCAGATGCCATTAAATATTGTATTACTTTTATTTAGTCCCATAATCATCATCCATAACTCTGAACTCCAATCCATCTCTGAATCACTCCATAGAGTGTGGATCTGGTTTGAATGATCCTTTCAATCTCCACTCAAAGGAATAGGTATAGAAACAATACAAGGTAAATACCTCTATCACATCTATTGGTTGCCACATGTCAGAACAGACATGAATAATGAAAATTTGTTCTCACTCCATCATTATTTTTCATCCCATCGTCAATCTAAACCTTGGTATGTGATAAAAAATTTATGTGCTAATAAATGGGTACATAATGATTGTGAATCTGGTACATTTTTAATAGGATGCCAATGGAATTATCCATGATGAACAATTAATGGGGGATAAATACAAGAAGAATTAAAAGGTTGAAAAAAACATATTCATATTATATTAGATACATTCCATTTCCATTATAATAGAAAATGTAGATCCAATTTAAATAAATAGTTTTTCTTAAACATTCAACACATAACTCCTACATGCAATATGATCGATACATAATTTAATTAGTTGATCAATTAATTCATGTTCATCATTAAAATTAGATATCAATGAATGAATATATATATAAAAACATCTAACCTCAATTTGAATCAAGAATATGTGAGGAATGATTCTTTGTCATGGTTGTTGGAAAAATCCTCAGGTTCTATCGCACACTAATCGATGATTCATGATATGGTCATCACAATCGAACAAAATCTCTTCAAATGCCCTCAAACTTCTCCTATCAACTTGTAAGGATATGATATATCCTGAATATATTTCTATAACTTCGTTTATATATACAAAAAATAGTCATGGGGATTAGTTAAATAAATTAATTTAGTTAAATGTTTCCTCTGACCACACCTAACCCAAACATTTGACGTGTTCCATGGTTATATCATTCATAGGGTAAACCCCATTCATTGATTTCAACAAAAATACCAGATATGTGATTTGAGCCTCCTTTTTATGTAATTCCTCTTTTTTAGGAATAATGTGTTTACATGAAATTTATATATTGAATATATTTAAAAAAATAAATTATGGACACACCGGTTTTCATAATTTCACATCATCACAGCATGTAGCGCCATAAATAATCCATATAATATTCTAGAATAACATATTAAAAAATTAGAGTGGATGTATATGGTTACCATGTCCAATAGAAGTACTAAATCTATATGTTTTTGGTATTACCATATTTGTCTCTGATTCTCAACTGTGATCCTATGTCATGTTATAAAAAGAGAGAAAAAGATTACAAAGTATCATTTCATTTTGGGAGTCCATAATAATCACTAGATACCATGATACATCAGGGTCGACCCAAAGTTCACTACCCAAATAGAATATATATTTGATCTTATATGAACCTCTTTTATAGAATATGGAAACACTTCCCTTAAATGAACTAATATAACATATCAATTATCCTTATATAATACTACAACAATACTATATTCTTACGACCTCTCACACATCTCTAAGAACTCTATATAAATAAAAAATAATAATGTGGCCTTTAGCAGTCCTAGAAAACTGCTAATAGCATAAATGATGCTAAAATCCCTGGTCATATACTAATTATGAAAAAACATGAATAAAAGAACCTTTTATTAGTTATTTAAGTTAATTCCCCTAATGTTACCTTTTATCAGCGGTGATAAAAGTTAGAATAAAGGCTCTTTAATCAGTATAAATAGAAGTGCTGATAAATGGACATTTATCATCACTTTTATGATAGTTGACAATATATAATTTGTTTCCACACTTTTATAAGAGGTGATAAAATTCCATTATACAGTGTTTTGTAATAGCGCACTGTAGCACCACTATTGTGTGCTATTATAGAACACCACCACACCAAAAAAACACAAGATATCAACAAAAAACTTTTCCTAATACAAAATTTTAATCAAATGAAATTCAAAACAAAAACACTACAAAAAACACGGTAATATGTCCATTTCATACATTATCAAATACGATTACATAAATACAATTTTTTACATAAAATAAAAAATATCAGTATTACTTTTATTTAGGACCTGAATAATTCCATTCCAAAACAAATAATCCCTGATTGAGAAAAAAGACACACTTATTTAATTTTTTTTCTTATTTTAGTAATAATGTAAAGAAAAACATTAATATAATGCTTTAATATTACTAAAATTTAATGTCAATTTTAAACAAAAAGTAGAACTTGGAGTCATAACATTCACAATGTGCATTATATTGATGTGTGGATGATTCATACACATCAAAAATGACTTATGGGTATGTGTTTAAACAATTTCAATGAGTTTTTTCAGTTTTGAGTAGTTACAGTTGCCACATTTAAAAAATGATGTCAATATTAATTAAAAACATACACTTAGAGTCATATTGGTCACATGATGTGTAAAATTGAGGTGCGGCTCAATAATTCATGTCTAAATTACTTATGGATTGTTTTACAAAAGTATAAAATAACTCTAAATGTGTTTGTTTTGTTTTCAATATGCTATTTTTTATTTTAAACTAAAATTGATGTCGAATTAAATAAATATAAAAACATAGTTTCAAACAGGTCTCACAATGCTTTAGATTACGGTTCCGTTGACTACAACACATTCCAAATCATTTTTGGATTTTTTTCCTAATGTATCAAAACAATATGAATGTTTTCACTCTGTTTTGAGTATAACATTAGTTTTTTTAATTTCATTTTAATCATAAAACACAATATTGGACTCGTACTAATAACATCATGAATAATTTTTATTTTAGATTAATACCTATACATCACAGATGATTTATGAATAAATTCACTAAATTAATAATAATATTTGATCTTGTTTAATTGGTTTTTAGTGAGTAAATATTTTTAAATTCAAATGTAGATTTTAAACTCATAATGGACACATTGATTCTGTTTCCTTTTTTACAAAAATTAAATTAAATTTAAAATATTATTATGTACTTATAGTCATATCGGTCATATAATGTATCATATTTGAGGTTTGTCTAGTTATTATACATCCCAATGTCTGAAAATTATCCCAACTATTAGTGATACCATGATTTACATTGAATTTATTTTTTGAACATCCAACACTACACAAGAAGCTTCGATCAAAACACATAAACTCGAAAAAAATAATCCACCTTTAGAAGAAAATAATTATTATGTGAGTAGTAAAAATAATAATAAATTAAAAATAAATATGATATTATAAATTAATTATATGGATAATGATTTTAAAATGAAAATATTAGGATTTCTTATGTAAATGAGTAGTGGTATAATTGTTTCTATTTCTGTAAATGAAGTGTATGCTACATGAAAAAAGTGATAAATGAACCATAATATAAAACAAAAGTATTTAAGTGAGAAAAAAGAATGAATGTTACATAGAAATATCCAACTCAAAAAAAGAATCCACCTATATAAGAAAAAAATTATGTGAGTAATAATTGAGGAAATAAATTAATATTAAATATAAAATAACATAATAATTCTATGGAAAATGATTTTAATTTGAATACATCAATATTAAGTATCTGATCGAGTAGATGCATTATCATTTTGCTTTTTATAAATATAGTTATAATAACATTAAAGATAGTTATTAATGTGCCACTGTAGTGGTGAGAATGTTTTAGTGGAGAAAAATCCCAAATGTTGGAAAAAGTACCCCAAATAAAAAATCATATTCACCTATATAAGAAAAAAATTATTAGTTGAGTAATACAAAAAGAAATATATTAATAATAAATATAAATTAATAAATTAATTCTACAAACATTTACATTACTATGTAAACATCAATATTTCTTCTCTATTTAAGAATATTTATCATCATTTCTCATCCATAAAATGTAGTGGAGGTAACATGAAGGAATGTGATAAATGTACCAAATCCTGGGTGAAAATGAATTGAGAGAGAAGTAGTATGAATTCTGGTCAGAGCACCCCAACTCAATTAAAGTAGTCCATAAATATAACAAAACATTAATTATATATGAAATAAAAAATTGAAATAATTTAAACATAAAAATGAAATAATTAATTAATTATATGTACAATGATTTTACTATAAAACTATCATGATTACCTCTATGATTGTGCATAGGTAGCATTGTTTCAATTCCTACAAATGTAGTGTAGGTAATATAAAAGAATGTGATAAATTTTCTAATATATGGGTGGAAATGATTTAAACGTAAACTAGCATGAAAGATGGATAGAGCTAACAAAATCGAACAAAATATTATACCTTTATAAGATTTTTATTATTATTTGTGTTTTACTAAAAGTAAATAAATTACCCATGAATTTGAAACAATACATAATTCTATGGATAACGATTTCACATTGAAAACATCATGATTCCCCCTGTGATTGAGCATAAACAATTTCATTTCTCTTCCTGAAAAGACATCAAAGATGGACATAAATTTTCTAAAATAAATCAAATCTCCACGGAATAATGAAAATAAAATAAACACCACATTATATATATTTCTTAAAATATAGAACGTATATCCTAACATTACCATTATATCTTTTCAAAGGGGTTCCTTCATTATTGTTAGTTCTTACATTATGTGAAAAAAGCATTTTCTACATGGGTAATCAACAATTTAATTCGTATTATGATAATGTAGTAGAGAACATATAATATTGTGACTACATATATAATATTTTAAAAACCACTTTTACATTCTCATTGAACACTTTTTATAAAGGCTTCATGGATTATTTTCCTCTACCGAGAATACAAATACACTCTTTGTGGCCCAATATAACATAAAAGAAATTCTCAATATTGGTACAAACATTAATTCATTGTGATGTCCTGATGATAGTGTCATCCGTGATTGAATTTTCATTGAACTTAAAAAAAATTTAGTCACCAACATGAGAATTGAGAAATTCATATTTTTTATATCTGAGATATAAAATACATGTACTTCTTGTGATGGCATTATGAGTGGATCATATTTTTACTATTCCACCATAAAATTAATCTTCACAAATCCCATTTAATCATCTTTCACACTATTTTTTTCTCAAACAACATTCAATGGAAAATAAGAACATGAAATGTTATATAATCAAACTTGTATCTCTTTCTGATAAAGCCAATATATGACTTATTTTCAAAAATTGGATTTCTTTCCATGAATATATATATGTGAATAACTTCCTTCACAAGTTTAATACCACTGTTTTTCATTATACTAAATTCATCATGCTCTTTTCTATATAACAGATAACCATTGACAACAAAACCAGTGTATGTTATAGCATTTTTCTTAGTTCTCTGGATAGCCATGTAAGAGGTTCAATAATAGAATTAGGATTTTCATATAACTATATAAAAAATTGTATATCTAAAAATCCAATAAAATATTGATTATGTCTATTTTATATCCATACTTCAGCACATGATGGATTAAAATCTGTAAGAATTTCTCTGTGGGAATCAATGTATAGATCTACATATTAACAATTTTGTAAAATATATATATGTTCTTTCTCCCAGTCTATCTAATTAATTGATACAACATCTCTTTGGGAAATCCCTTCACATACATGGTGGTTATTAAAATGATTCTTTGGGACATTGATGCTTTCAACATATCATTGGTAATGTGTAGAAAATTAAATAGATTCATAAAACATATTTCAATCTATGATACATATTTCTTGTAAATTTCAATTCTTCACATACCCATTAAAACTATTCATATTCCATTCAATGAGGTACATCTATCTGTAATGGATAAAACCATTTACTTAATCCAATCTGACTAGGGGAATCATCAGGAGGACCATTATAAAAATGATTGATGGTGGGAATAAAATATCAAATTAACAAAATATTTATGTAATCACCTCATTCATTATGGAAAAAATCTCATGTTTTTCATTATAATAAAATAATTATTTGAAAAATAAGAATATTCTGGATAGTGCATGTTATAATTTTTTTGGTAGAATACCCAAAAAACATGTATTAAATATTGTATCAAAACATGAGAGTCTTGTTATTTCAGTCTTTATAACTCCAAATTAGTCATTAACATATCATTCGTGATATTTTATGAATACCATATTGGAACATTTACACTAATAAGGAAAAAAATTACAATTTATTCTTGTATGTTGATAATATTAGACAAACATTTCGCATCTCATATTCAAATTTAGGAAACTCATAATAAATTTTCTTCTATTGAGGTGAATATTAATAATGATGAAGGTTTCCATATTTAATTGATATATATTTATTCCATGTTAATTGTATTACTATTTTCTTCAACCCATATAGGTTTTTAAAACATTGAATGATAAGAAACTACTATACATATTTCAATGTACTTGATTCATTTTTCAAGTATCAATATTCCCACCAATTAGGGATTTTTATGATTGATTTATTGTCCTTTCAAAATAATATGTAATTATATGGATATGCATGTATTTATTTGAGATTATTACTAAAAAAATTTCATTTTTTTGCATCATATGATTTACATGGTAGTTCATTTTCTTCTCATATCATATGGTTTAGATTACCAAGTTGTTCAATAAAGAGTGTGTCACTCCATCCATTGTTATCTTTAAAATTATTTATTGTCATTTATATTGAAAATGTTGTCTATTTATTACATCTTGTATACAATGGATTAATAGAAAAAAAAATTAACTCCTCAAAAATCATTGGACAATCACCATGGTCATCTTCAAATTCCATTTTTATTAATTTCAGGCAATCTCCATCATCAATTATAAAGTAATTCATATCAAATGTTTCGTAAACCATAATACCATCCCTATTGATGTTCACATTAATTTCACCCTTGTATTTAGTCCATAATTTATATAATTTATATATTTCTTGACAATTAAAATGTTCTATAATCTTATCCAGACTAATGTTTCTTGAATAAAAACAATGTCAAAATGTAATGATGATTTTTTAAGGGTCATATGTATGCTCTCTAGAAAACATGATGAACTATATAACTAAAAGCACATATTTGTTTGTCAAAAACATAAAATTCATCCATTTTCAGTTCATATCCTTCCTAATGTATTCATAAAAAATTAATTTTATACAATATATAATTAATTCACATAAAATATTCATTATCAACTGTGAAATTTATAGACATGTATAATATATGAAACTTGAAATTTGATTGTTTCAATGAATTTTAGTATGTTGATGAAAATGTGTAATTGAATTTTAGAAAATAATAACTCTACATCAAAACATTATTAATTCTCTTAAATAAATGAAAATATAATATATGAAATTAAGGAGTAAAGAAAACTCATTTATGATAAACAAAAATAAAAATCTCTCATTCGATCAACTAGATGATATAAAACGATATTGGAACAAGTGATGTTTAAAAATAAGCAATTATTACAATTAAAATTAAATGTATATCAATATTTGAAAACATGTAAATACTATTGGGATGTTATATCACCACATTTACCCAGACCAATAAAATTCAAGGTACTTAAACTGGATGTAAAATTAGCATTTAGTAATGGATTACAAGAATAGGATATTACTTACAAACCAAGAGATAGTTTTTTCATTCATTAATATCGTAATAATGTTTATAAATAAATAAAATTGATGTTTAAATTGAATTATTAACTAATATCTTGTTATTTAAGTTAATATAAAAATAAAAGAAATATTAATTTAAAAAATGACGAATTAATGTTAATCATTATAGAAAATATAATTTTATGGATAGAATTAAAGAGATCATCAATATAGATGAAATTATATATTGAAAAAAAAGAGATAAATGATAATAATAATATTCTACATTAACAAAGAACAATTATTAAATATTGATTATTAGTGAGTTGAAATTTTCCTTAGTATATAAGAATCTTGGAGAAATCATGGGATATTTATTTCCCCATCAATTTACGTGACATAAGTTTTTTATATACATTAAAATAAAAAATGAATACCCATTTTTACACCCACGGAAAATTCAACAATATTTTAAAATTTTGTGGATGATATGCCAATATATATCATGGATTGTACGAGAGTTGTAATATACCATAGTTTTTTAGTAATAATCATTAAGATAGTATTTATCTATTTGTCTTTTAGCTAGATAAAGATTCATTCCATTGAAAAATAACTTGTCATTCGTTAAATAGATACTCAAAATTGGTGAAATTGTAGAAAATATTTTTTTCAGGGAAGTAAATTATAATGTGTTATAATGGTATAGAAGTCTCAAAAAGTGGTATAATGAGAAAGGGGTAATCTCAAAAGGATATTATTTTATAAATTATTAAGAGATGGTGAATAATATGATAATGATTAATTATAATGTAGTTGAAAATATTATCTAAAATCAAGTTATAATATTTTATATATTATTAATAACATGATTTATAAAAAAAGTTTGGTTAATCAATACAGGGAAAAAAATAAAATATTTTTTTTAAAGGTGTAGAGATAATGGGTATTGGATTAGTGATAAAAGGTACAACCAATTTAATAATAGATATAATATGCAAAAATATATAAGTCATATATATGTCAAACAGTAGTAGTGGTCAATTATAGTGTCCATGGAACATTCTTGATCCCCTTAACACTAGAAATAAGCATCTTGGATTGAAAACCAAAACAGTAGGAATGATTGGGCAAAAAAAATAAATAAAACAATTAGAAATAAAATTTAAAACAAAACTGTGATGATCCATCTATACATTGTATTCCCCCTCCAACCTAGATTAGTAGAATGAATAATACTTGAATCGATATAAAATAAAAGATATCCCTCAACCTACCTTTAACTCCATCACACATAAAATCACCAGTTTCAATTTCTAAATTTTTAAATGTATGGAATACAATTGATGAACCAAAGAAAAACAAATATATATGATAGATTTGGCTGATAAATTTGACAAATGTAATATAATTAAAACAATAATATTAACTTCATGTGACTCCATATGTCACCATCGATTCAAATAACAGTAAACTCTCCATGATAGATCAAGAGTTGATTCAAAATTGGATACTGAGAAAATCGAATGTCCTACCTTGCTAGTATACAATTGTAGGACAATAAATAACAACATCTTTGTGGAAGAAATTAAAAACAAAACCAATAAAATAAAAATAAAACCAGAAGTTATACTTTTTTATATTGTTGTGAATAAGAAACCATCTTGTGAAACCCTAACATCAATCAAACATTTGATGTTAGAAGATATATTTGACCAGAAATCAAGTGGTGTGATTTGAGGATTGATTCAGAGAGTGGGAGCGATTGAAGTGGGTGGATTCCATAGAAGTATTATGATATATGAACATGTTTGTATATGGTCAGTGTTTTTTTAATTATATTAGGACACTTTTATCAGTGCTAAAAAATATTCACGGATAGAGAGTCATTTAATAAGTGATTATTATTTAAAAATTGATCAAATAACTATTTATCAGCATTTATAGAGTATATATGTAGGTCTTTATTAGCACTAACAAAGCGCTGAAAAAGTCAATACATTTGAGTGATAATAATATTGCATTGTTAAATGTTAATTTTTTCAGTGCTCGCACTGATAAACCCTAATCATTATTTGTTTGAAAAATCACTGATAAAGCATTTATAATTATAAGTATTAATAAAATAAAAATAAGTATATATATATACATAATAAAAAATTTAAATATAAATATAGTAATTATATTCTTTTTCAAATATATTTATTATAACTATATAATTATTTATTTATAATTACGGAAATAATTTTAGAAAATAATCTTAGTGTAATTATATATATATATATATTTAATTAGTACATATAAATATAATAAATATATTCATTTTTATGTAAAAATATTTTAAATTTAATGATTTATTAACTATAAATTAGTATTTATTTACAATTATATACATAATTATTTAAAAAATATTTAATTAGTTATAATTATAAATATATAATTGTATCAATATAGTAAATGTACATTTTTAATTTTTTTTATTTATAGCTATTTATTACATATATATTTTTAACCTTATTGATGATTATCTAATTTTAGGTGGATATATATATGATAAAAACAATTGAAATTAAATAATTCGATATTATGTTCACTAAGAATATTGAAAAATTGATATATTCTATGTGTGATCATATTATATAAAAATGTAATAATTACATATATCAATAATACATAGAGCTGATCTGTATATGTTAAATTGAAAAATCCAATGACATTTTATTATATGTTGAGTACTATTCAATTAGTGAATATTTCAAATTTATATTAATTATAAATTATAAAACATTATTATATAAATATATGACTTTTTAATGAAAAAATGTAAATATTTTGTAATATGTAATTCATATTTATATAAAATAATATTTATCATTATATTAAATATAAAAAAATTAAAAACCTATTTATCATAATTATATAATTAATAAAATTTTAAATATTTAAAAATACGTAATAAATTTATTCATTTTTTTAATAATTCTTTCATTAGTAAAATTTGTAATAATTTTTTAATAAATATATTTTTTATTTTTTATTTATTTAATTATATCATTTTATTTATTCTGAACTTTATTAGCACTAAAAAGCACTATTGAAATAAATATTAATCAGTGCTAAAATTATTAAAGTGGTGAAAAATTGTGAAATTTATCAGTTCTTTCGTTAGCACTGATAAACATACCATTTATCAGCTTTTTTTCTAACACTATTGAATACTAGTGTGGTTAAATGTGGGTTTTGTATTACTGATTGTCTTGATTATACATTACTTTTTAAACCACTGAGTACATTATCTATAATTGTTCAAAATCACAAACCCATGATCCACCATTATTCCATATTTCCATAATATAAAAAAATATAAGATTGCACTAAGATTATGACATCCAATCTCTCATTGCATTCATCATATTTCTATGTGAATCTAAATATACACATCCTTTTCTTAAAGCATACTCTATCTCAATATACAATGTCATTATATACACTATCCAATTCCTCTAACAATGATTTATGTCATGATAGGAAAATATATAATACATACTCTTGTGATCTGTATATATGAAATATCTATCCCCAACGAGGTAGTTCATCCCAAATATCAATTCCATAACCAGAACTACCAATTCAAATTCATTAGTATGGATGTTACTACCATGCTTATGTGACTAAAAATATAAATAAGAAATTTACTTATGATCCTACCTTATAAAATCACCAAATATAACTCAAGTCATGTTGCAAAAAACTTAATACCCAACTCCAATATTAAAAAAAATTGGATCAGAGAAGATCTCATACTCTTTTTCATATATAAGAAGACCTCAATACACTATTTGTCTATTAAAAAATGTCTATAATGAATCATGTATAGTACCTATAACAAATGAAAAACATACATATCTCATTCATATTCCATAATTGTTCCCAATAAATAATTACATGTGACTTAACTAAAATCATTAATATTATTCTTGTGAATCCCAGTTCTCATAAAATTGAACATCCTATATACAATTGTGACACTTAATATACTTAGCATAATGTAAATTTTATTAATTTATTCTGAAAATAATATCCAGGTGTATAGATTGATATTACTAGGTCATGGTATATATCGAGATGTAATCAATGAACAAAATGAAAATTGAGTATATGTATGGGTGAAAAATTTGTTCAAGAGAGATATAAATAACATAGGATCATACATTAGTATAAATGGAAAATTTATAAACTCATAAAATATATTCATTGAAAAAGGCTTGGATCCCCTCAATTGATAAAACTCATCAAATATGCATGGAATCTAAACATGTTTTCGATGGTAATTTAATTCCACAAACAATAGTATATTCAATTAGGAAAAATACCATTCACCTTCTTAGAGAAGAACATGGGATCACCCTAAAAGGATGCAGTAATTTTGATTTATCCATTAGCCTCATGATCATCTAGCTAAACATTGAGCACTTTCAACTCAACTATTTCAATGTAGTATTTTGAAATGGCTATGAGTTATGAATTCAGAACAATCAATGATCATGAAATCAGCTCACCTATATTATGGTAACCCTAAGAAATTATTTATACTAACATATTGGTACAATTATTTCACTATATCTAATGAGGATAGTGTCACTAGTTGATCAATAACAAGGATCATTCTAGCCACCTACACTAAAAATAATTATCTTTGGAAAGGGTCAATTAACAATCTTATTTTCTCATCACCACTATAACTAATAAACATGAAAGTTTAATCATCAGGTTTTGAAAATGTAACTTGGCTCTAATGGCAATTAATTTGTGAATAATAAACATAAAAAAATTCTATTCCATGGATTATAATGACACATATCATATAAATTTTATTTTAACCTCCGAACATGATCAAAATAAGAGTAACCCCTTGATAGTCTTGATAGATATGATGATGATGTATTTTAATTCATAGGGGTGTATAATTTTTAAAAATGTCATAAGATAATTTTACATGGGAATCAAGTATGCGTACCACTTTTGATGATATTAATGAATTTAATACTCAAATGAAAACTATATTCATATATAGGGTTGATGAATCAAGAAAACACCTCACACTATTTATAGTCTCTTTAAACCATTTTATAATGTATCATAAACCATATATAACATACCATCCAATACATTATGACTCGATAGAGGCATATGCTACATGTTATTTACCAACCCCTACAAGGTTCTCGCAAGTTGTCGTGGTCATATATCCACACCGTATCATGACATAGCTAAATAGAAATACAAATATTTGGAACAAAATTGCTCTTGATGACTAGTTATGGCACAAAATTCAAAATTCCTGGCCAAAATATCGAATTACATTAATATTTTTCCTTTCCTTTGAATGTTATAGCAGCTAGTAGAGTCATATTACATAATGGGAGTTGAAAAAAATATCTTCTCTATGGTGGATGTTGACAACAACCTTTGCATCTATCCTTTGACTTCTTTTTCATTATCACATAATATGAATCTAGGACTAAATTAGTTAAAGGGACTTCTGATCCATTGACTGGATGAATATTTTATATATCTCTATCATCCATGATTTCATTCTCTGTCATTGATAATATATGATGAACTATAACCTAAGTCACCAAATCAAGGACCATAACCAATCATATCAACTCAACATAAAGACTGATCACAATCTCTCTAGAGTTATATATCATCTTCATTCATAAAGAATCAAAAATTGAAAAAACACATTGAATCATGTTAAATATAATGACACCTCTATATTACGCAATTGTAGCTATATTTTGAAACATTAATTTTTTTTAAAAAAATTTGATTCTTTTTACAGTTTATTCAATACGAAACACCAAATAAAATGAAACAGTAATATAATATATAATTATAACATAACAATTAAATTTTTAGTAATTAAGAGGGAAAATAAATTACGAAAATAAATGGTTTTACACATGTATAAAATGAATTTAATTTATATCTAATTATTAATGAATAAAAATAGAATCTATTTAATTAAAAATAATTTTTTTTGAATGACACAAATTTTTATAAAATTATTCATTATCACGCTTTTTGATAATTCATTATAATTAATTTTTAAAGATTTTAATTTATTTTTAAAAACAGTATTAATTTTTCTAATTCATATAATCAAATTCATCTTTAGGTTAATTTTTTTGAATTTTTATAAAATATTTAATTTTTTTTTATTTTTGGAAAATACTGTTCTATATATCGATTTTGAAATATAAAAGACCTATTATGTTTTTAATATTATTTAAATTAAAATAATATGTGTTTATTAATAATTAATTTTTTTTATCTGTATAGGCATGGTATTTTTGTCCTTTAGTACATTTTTATTTTTTCTTTTAAAAATATCATTTTTCTAAAACTATTTTAATGTAAAAAATGTTTATCCCTTTTTAACAAGATAAAAAACCTTTAGTAGGAATGAATTATTATAAATAAAATTATATACACTTTTTATTTATAAATATTGAGGTAAATTCATATAATGATTACTAATGGTCATTGGGTTATTCTTAAATTAATTTTTTCGTGACAAATACAATTATTGAAAACACACGTTTTCATCATATCTATAAGCGTAATTTTAATTTAAATTCTACAAAATATGTGAAAAAATAGTAATAATAAATACTTATATTTAAATATAATAATTAATATTTTCTTATAAATTGTTTTAGTCATATTGAATAATGATGAAATTAAAAAAATTATAAAATTGTGGTAAAAACAAATTTACCTTGGGTAAAAATGTAATTATATCGGTTAAATGAACTAAAAAAAGAATGAAATCAATTTAATTGTAATATTTAGACAATAGTTTCCATATATATATATATATAATAGTTTGGTTTTTATCTTCATTTATTGTATAAAATATTTGTATCACCTTTCATTTTTAAAAAATACAATTGATCTACTCAACTAACTTATAATAAGCCACCAACTCTTATATCATCTTCACACATAAAAAACATTTCTGTTCCAAATATTATTCCTAAAATATCTTACATAATTCCATACCCATGTTCTAAATCCCCTGATTTGATCAATATTACTTCATAATATGGATTTTGGGACTAACAAATGTTGGGTTTCTAAAGAAGAAGTATTGTTCTTAGCAGAGAATTACTATTTTGTTTCTACTTCTACCACCATAAAATATTATTCAATTATTATAATTTAAAGACAACAGAATATACCATATATTAATATGTTATTATTATAAAATATTAACCTAAATCCATCACATCTTCTATAAAATGTGATAAGAATCCATCATTCCTTAGTATGTAAGACTTCCTACTCACAAGCTGATGTATTTATTTCATCAGAGCCTATCATGGATTTATATAATGATTTTTATGGATAAAATATATAATTTTTGTAAAATAATTATACTTATTTAATAATAGTGTCACACATATCATCTAACTGTCTATTCCATGGGTAATGTAATATCATTGCTCTTTTGTAAGGTGCAATACCGCCTCATGAAATGATGTAATTTTTTTTACTAATTCATTACATGGAAGTTAATACCAAAAAATTTAATTAATATATATCATATATGTTAAATAAATATTGTATTAATTAAATAATACAATATTTAAATTACAATATATTATTTTCTGTCATATATTAATAGTCACTTATAAATAATAAGCATATCTATGTGTATGTGTAGACTAAAACCTACATGAAGTGGTGTGATAATTTTTATCATCAAGACATAAAATGGATGATATATATATGTTTATGTTTATAAATAATATTTTTTAGGAAATTATTATATTTTGGGTAATATAAAATAATTCATACTTCTTTCCAAATGATCATTGAATATTAAAAATGTTACATGTGAAGACATACGAACGACCGTCATTTTGATCACAATATAGATATTTTTTCATAAAAATATATAATTGTTGGTTTTAATATTAGAATTTGTTAATAAAATTTATATTTATTTAATGATAATTATTCTGGTGATGAGGGAATTATTACTTCTTTGACCATAATCAACCCACCGATGTAATTTCCGACACAAAAACCGAATATTGTTACAACATCTGGTGTAAAATTAAATGATTATGTAATCATATAAATTATAAAAATATGTGAAATAAATGGAACAATAAAATATAAAATTATTATTAAGAATTTGAATATTTAGCATATGTTTTCTATTTATGAAGATAAATAATGTGCGAGATGAGTGAGACATAACATAAGAGACTTCGTCTAATTATTCATCAATAGAGAGATTTTTTTTGCTATGCACACAAATTTATTTTATGTTGTGAATATATAATGACTAATTTTATATGTTATGTCATAAATTATAAATATTTCATGTTATTATATGATTCTACTAGAAATATTTCATCCCAGTTGATTTGACTTGATATTTATAAGTGGAAAAGGCTTTCATAACTCAATTTCCCTTCGATGGATTAAAACTCTTCTTCCATGACTCTATTATGATGTTATTATGTGTGAATTTTTCTCTAGTTTTTTATTCAACATTTCTATTTTTTTTATATTTCCATTTGTTACCCATAATCTCTCCATTGACTAAATCTTAATTTATTGATATGATATTTGAAAGGGTTAATCATCTTAAATTACTTTCTTTTGGGAAATATATTTCTATTATGAACGTATGTTCTTCTATGAAGTGTACTTGCTTCCCATTATCATTTTAAATAATGAATATCCTTATTATCATGATATTTAATTTATAATTTCATGTAATTCCTTCAGGGGTAATTATTGAAGGAAAAAAATTTGAAGAAAATATCTATGTTACAATATCCCTTTTTAGGATTTTTTTGTTCATGTTTTTATTGAGGAAATAATATGCTCTTAATTTCATGAACTAAATTTCAATGTTATACATTTTCTATGAATGTGTCTAACATTTTTGAAATCTATTACCTCCCTTTTCGATTAGAGAAATATCAATAATGTTGTTTTTTTGTTATATATATTTTATAGTTTCATTTATATCATAAATCATTCCCATCTATAACCATGTTTAAAAAAATGTTTTAAAAATAATTAATTTAATAATGAAAAATTATTTCCCTAGAACATTTATATGTTATTTTACATTATTAAAAATGTCTTATAATAAATTTTATAATGCTTTCTAGATGTGTAAATTTTGACTCAAATTGCAAAATATTTAGGGAGAATACTTTTAACATTTTAGTCATAAAAGAAATTTATTAATATTATAACCATTATTTAATTAAAATTCAATTTTTTAGTTTCAATGGTTATTTTCAAGGAAAATTAGTTTATTGTGGAATGGAAATAATTTATATTTTGAATAATTTGTCTTTAAAAATGGAATAGATATTTTTCTCATGAAATGTTTGATATGATCTTTCCAAAAACTATTCCATCAAATATGATATTCTTTGATGTTACTCAATGTGAAAAGGTTATTTTCCCCAAGTATATTTTTAATGAAATTTTAATGGTATTTTTATTCATTAATTTTAATTTCTAATGATATTTATTCAAAAATATAGGGATATTTTTATATATTACCATCGATATTTGTTTCTCTAGATGGATTACAATTGTTTCCAAAATATTTTGGTGGATCATATTTCTATTTGAATGTTTAATCATATTATGAATGAGTAGTGGCTGATTTTTGAGTTGTATAATGAAAAAGTCATCTTATAATTTTTTATATTATTTCATGGTTCAATGGAATTATTGATGATTGTTGGTGGTTTTGGTATAAAAAATGAACTTGTGTTTAGGTTATTAACCAGTGATTGGTGATTCTAAAGTAAAACAAAGTTAGATGTTTTGATTATAAACCAATGATTGGTGGGTCCATGATATCCCTCCAATGCATTGGATATTGAATTCATTCACATTGTTATTCCATTTTTGGGTGACTTTATGTTTGTTATGGAAATTATGTCTCAATGTTAACTAAATTATTTATTTATAATTTTAAAGAGTTTTTCATGATTCCATTGAAAAATATTGAAATCACATGGCTCAGATTATTGATTCAAATAAATGTTTCATTTTATTAAGATTCTTATAATGTTTCATAATTAGTTATCATTGTATTGATATGTATAAATATTCTTTTGTCATGATCATATACATTGACTATGTCATCGAACCTTATGATCTTCTTATTAACACTGATGAAATTAATCTATCGATCCTTATGTTTTACATTTATCATTTTAGATCTCTCCTATCGTCTTTCATATCCCCCAGGTTTTGAAAAATGATGATTAAAATATTTTAATATAGAAACATTTCAAAAATGATGATGTTTATGAATGATTTTGTTGAATTCATATGGAAAATGAAAATATAGTAATTGTCGGGTAATTATCACTTTAATAAAATAGTAATATTTTTGTAACAGTTTCTTGAATTTATACAAAACTATAAATGTAAATAGTGTATGATATTTTTAGTGATCTAATATTTCCATCTCATTTTGTATGGTTTGGATGGAAAATAATGGGTCACATTTATTTGTATCAATGATAGAAAAAATAAATATCTTGTTTCTATCACTGGATATGGGAGTGCAGGATCTTGGTAGTTAGAGTTTGGATTTAGAATGTGGTTTTAGATAACCTTGAAAATTATGATTTTTTCATATGATAGAATCTTAAAGGTTACGGAAACCATCATAGTATAATGAGTTTAAGTGAGACCATAATTTTAAAGTTATTGAGAAACTATAGTGTTTATATGATCATTGATGATTACGGAAATTTTTTTGGATGTAAATAATATTTTTGTGAAGGTTTTAAATATATATTTTTTGGAAAATAGAATACCTGAAGACTATGTGATAACCAATCACGTTAGGCAAGGCCGCAGAGCATAGTCCCACAACTAAAAGAGAATATGGGTGTATTACGTACCTATAGGCATTATGATGTTCTAGGTAAGAGGAATTTTTTTTAATATTTTGAAATATAACAATTTAGTGTATTTTTCAAACATATTTCTTATTATATTTGTATCCATGAGATTTAAAAATTATTTCATGATTAGGTGATTAATATAATTTTTGAAAAATATGACTGTATTTTTTGGGCATGTATGTTTGAATGTATGATATAACCTTTGAGATTAAAAACACATTAATATTTATTTTATTGTGGTTATTATGGATATATAGTAATGTAATGATTTAACATTAATATTGGGTATATCTAGAGAAATTTGGGGATTAATGTATTATATCATCATATGAATGTTTATGAATTTTTTAATTATATTAACATTTTTAGTCATATGAGTTTTAGAAAATATATAATGATAGGTGAAATAGATTTATTACCCCTTTTAGAGTAATTATGAATTTTAAAAATAATTTTTTCTTCACCAGGCATGAAAAAATCATGATGAATACAAATCGTTTGTAGGAAAAGAAGACTGCGGTGGGAATTTATTAATGTAATAAATTTTCTGATCACATAATAATTATTATTCTTGTGATCAATGATCTAAATCACTCTCAATAATTATTTGGGCATTTTAATTTTATATAATTTTCCAATATTTACTTAAAAACTGTGTTCACCTAATTGGAAACGTATTTTGTCTTATTGTATAAGAAAATCATAGATCATTTTCTTTCTTATCAAGAGAATGTTTTATTATCACTATTTATATTATGAATTTCAATAAAAGAAATTTTGAAACATACAAACAAATATTTGAATGATATGGTTAAAATATAATGGAATAAAATTATCATGAGGGGTGGGGGAGAATGTAATACCACACTACATATATTTTTAAAAAATAAGTCTATTTGTGATAGCATATTTGAGAGACACCCTTCATTATAAAGGCACCGTCAAATAGAATATTATTATATAATAATATTTAAATTAAATGAGAAATATTTGAAAAAATATGATTTGAAAATAAAATGGTTGTGACATGTTTAAAATTAATTAAATTTTTATATATTTATTAGAAAATAAAATAAGGTTCAGTTTAATGAAAATTATTTTTTTAAATAAATTATATTTTTCTTAATGGAGTGTTAGTTGAATGTTTCACAATATATTAAAATTAATTATTAAAACAGTTAGAAAATATATTTTAACAAATGGAATTATTTTATAATGAAAATTATAAAAATATTCTTAGGGTGAAATTTTTGGATTTTTCCAAATATATTGATTTTTTAGTGTGTATTGTAAATAAATATTTTCTTAAAAAATCCATTTCATTTCAATAAATTATATAATTTTAAATTCCCATTATTTTTTAAATATTATTTAATGTAAAATTGGTATTACTACTTTATACTAAATCTACTTTATTACATTTTAATCTATATTATATTTTATTATAATTTTAGTTATTTTTTACATATAAAAACATGATTTTTCTAAAAAAATGTATTATTGTTCACAATGTTTCTCCTTTTCAATTAATTACTGGTACACTTAATGTAGAAATAATTAAATTTTATGTATGTAAAATATATATATATATTTGAATTTAAATTACTACTATTATTATTACTGGTCATAAAAATATTATAAAATTAAATTATTCATAAAAATATACTTCTTGAAAACACTTTTTTCATCCCATTTGTATATACCCAAACCCTAGATTCCCATATTTGGTTCCTTAAATCAATATATTAGTATTATAAATATTAATTTGTGTCCCTATGTACTGAAAATATTAGTGGATTCAGAATAAAATATACATATGTAAGATCTACATTACAACGTGAAGAAAATGAATAGTTAAATTCCATACATTGCTCATAGAATATCCCTAAAGGTCACTCATAATATACAATTCACATCATAGTGAAAAATAAAACATACTAAAAGTGTGATAACATATTCTCATTTAGGGTATTTAATATAGGGTAAGAATAAGTAATAAGTCATGGTGAGTAAATAAAATTACCAATCCATTAATAGTAAACTTGAGCATAATATCGGTGGAATAAAAGAAGAAATAATATTTCCATAATAAAACATAACAATGAATATTATAATGGTTTAATAATCACGTGGAATATAAATAAATTTTTTATAATGATGGATTAATAATGAATGAAGTCATAACCATACTTTTACGGCCTCGTGCCGTGATCATACAAAAAAGGGTGGAAACCCAAACTAATTTGTCTCATTACACCAAATGACGCACCGAGGGGATATAAAGGTCCAAAAATGACACTAAATAAGTAAAATTAATTCCTAATGTGAAATTTTGGAAACATAATCTATGTATACAATCATATTGAAAATAAAATATGAAATGTAAATATCCTTCCCCAATAAGTAAATAAAAATAATAACCATTCAGAGTAATGTGGTGAATCATATCAAGATAACACATATTTAGAAAAACTAATAATAAACCATTAAATAATTATTGGGACATTATATCATAATTTATTTGTAATTCTGTGACTCCAGTTACCTAGAGTGGGTGCATTATTTTAAAACATTTTCATGATTACTAGGAATCGAGTCTCGAAGGAATGATCTATTTAGCAGTCTTGGAATATATATTACATACATGAATGTTACATTAAACTTTATAACATACAACCCAACATAAATAATCTTTTATTAATTACATTATTCCCTTAGTTTAACCCTGAATTTCCATAACAATTCATTTATTGGAATCCTAATAAAAATAAAACATAGAAATGAGTCATCTCAGATACTCAGTAAGGATAAAAATATAAAAGAATATTTCATAAATAAGCATAAACATTTAAGAAAATGTATAATAAAAAAACAAAATCATTTTAAAATTATACTTTTACATAATATAGAAAATATAAAATCAAAATAATTACATTTACTTATTCACATGGAAATTCTACTTATCAAATAATCACATAAAATATCAATAGCCACATTCATAATGATTGAATGAAAAATTCCAGACTTCATATCTACATAGTCATGGCCTTATGACAAGACTAAAAATAATATTTTGTTAAGGCCTTGTGCCAAGACAATAGTTTGTCTCAGGAGTCCTACCCATGCATCGAAGAGATATAGTGGTCTCCACCCATAACATACTAAGTCCAATGCATTCCTCATATGAAAAGGTTTAAAATAACCTATGAATTTGTATTAAAACAAGCATAATAATTGCCAATACTTTATCCATAAATGATGAATAAAATAAAAATAACACATCCCCAGTCAAACATATCACAGAAACATCAATACAATATGGATGATTTGTATCGTAATAAATCAACTTAAAACAAGTTTAAAATCAATTAAAGCATATTGACATAGATAAAAATGATTTATAAAACTATGTGAGAGAAATATCCCTTTTTCATAGAAACATATAAAAGTCACCAAATTTAGAAAGGAAGTCATTTAAATACATTTTTGAATCAAAGTGTCCCATACCACTTTGAAACTTTATAATGGAGTTAAAATTTTAAAAAAAATCATGTCCATATAAGTAAATAATTAAAAAACCATTTTGAAAACCTGGACATTAATTATAATGATTTAGAAGAATAAATATTTAAAAAATTTATAATGATGTTTTAATAAAATAGTCCCTTAAAAAATCCCATTGAAAACTCTTTAACAAAACATAGATAAGCACAATAAATATTTCCCAGTAAAAACATACCCATAAACAATCTCAAATAATATTGAGATTGAAAAATTAACCCTTTCCCTGTACCTTTACTTGGTCATGTGTAGGTTAACCTCATGTATAATAGTTAAATCACTATTATTAAATTATAATAAAACTATATACATAAATATGATATCATATATGATCTTACAATATTGATTTGTTAATGATATTTCCTTAGTATAATCATTTTGGGCGTTAACTGATTCGTTTTCATTTATATTATTTGTTACATAATTAATGTTTGTTATGGATAAGATGTATATTTTTAATACTCATGATTATATAAAGTCTTTAAAAATTATTTATAATCATCAAATGAACATTATTCTTGAATGGATTTGATAGTGAATGAATCTCATCACGTTCGTGGAGACAATAATCTGTACATACACACGAATGACAATATGATTATTATGATAATAAAATGTTATATAATTGGATGGTATATCATATATATACATAATAATTAGAATATTATAATTATTATTTACATCATTTATACTCATAATTATACCCATCCAAATGAAAAAGTTTTGAAAAAAACTACACCATGACTTGGAGACCATAATCTGTATGTACGCACATATGGTGACATTGTAATTTATAGGATGGATAGAATAATGAATATGACTGTAACATTTTTAAAATAATAACATAGTATATAGAATATACTTGAGTATTTATTTTATAATGGAAACAAAAAAGAAAGAGGAAGTGGAAGAAGAAAAGAACATGAAAGACGTGATGAAATATTTACCTCTTCTTTGGGTTCTTGCTTTTGATTTGATCAAAATTGCTCCATATGATGAATTTATGACTAAAGGAAGGCCTATATGATTAAGGGAGGAAAATAGGGAGGATATTTGGGCAGGGTATGGCAAGGACAAATTGCTTTGGAGGTGTTAAATTGAGAGAGGGGGAAGTGCCCTTTTATAAGTGGTGTGAGGGGCACATTAGGAAAAGATTGAAATATTATTTAATTATTAAATCTTTTTCAGTTTCTAATGACACAAAAATATATTATTTAATTTCTATGGTGGGTGTGCTAAGAAAAATACTCAACCAATTAGTTTTAGACAATTTTGGGTCACTATATTAACCTTATCATTTAGAATTTACTCTTAGTTAAATAGTTTTACATTTACCATGTATTTTTGTATTTTTATATTAAAATGTTAGTAAAAATACTATATAAATCTTATATAACCCCATGTGGTTCATTTATGAAATATATAACAGTATTTAAGCCATTTTTCTGAACCTTATATTTTTTGGAATAGAATACCAATTAATAATATTGTATTTGTTTTAAAAACTCTTTTATGTCAATTTTTACATTATTTAATAATAGATTTTTTGGTAACATCCTATCAACTTCAATAGTTAGAGATAAATACATTTAATAAACCATAAAATTTAATAGTCGCCTATAAAAATTTTCCATGGAATAAAAATTTTCAAATTATATTTATTTCAGTATTTATAATAACAATAAAAAGATTGAAACTTGTTTATGTCAAAATAAAATGTAAAAATACTTATAATTACCTACGCTGTATTAAATTATAATAATAAATCTAATAATACATAAAAAAAATGCATAATTTACTACTATTAATTATATCTATTTAAAAGAGTTGTTTTTAATTAAAGTATTGTAATTTTCACTATTCATCTAAATATGATCATTATCCGAAAAAAACCAAAACTTTATCGAGAATAAATTTTCAGGTCTTGATTATAATGAAAAAGAATTTTTTTTCAAATTTAATATATAAAAGTATCAAAAATTAGATTTAATAAGGGTTCTCTATTAAAATGCTGTAAAATTGCATTTTTAAAAAATACTTGTTTTATGTGAAAAAAATGAATTTGTTATTACATTATGTATATGAAACTCAAAAGAGGGATTTCAAAATTATAATGATTACATCAAGATCAAAATTCTGTTAATAATATTCATAACTGCTTTTGAATGGCTCGTTTGTTAAGTCGGTGTGCGCTTGAACTTGGTGTTTCGTGTAGTGCAAGTTATTTAATTAATTTGAAGAAATAACGTAATATGAAATATTGGGGTGTTACATTCTCACCTCCTTCAATATGTTGAATCCTCGCAATATGGAATTGTTCTTAAAAATTAAAAGGTTAAAAATAGAAAATACCTTTGTGGAAAAACCAACATCGAAAATTGGGTTAATAAAATCCAGTCTTAATAAGAGGAAAAGGGAAATAAAAGGGTCACCACCAAATTATGATCTCGATTAGGAGATCATTTGTGGAAATTAGAGACAAATAAAAGGAGGAAAAACCTAAATATTTATAGTTAGTTAATGATGTATTCTATCAGAAACAAGTGTAAAATTGAGGGCATCAAATCCAGAAATCCATGATGATTTAAAAAACCATCGAATTAGCAAAACATAATGTATTAGGATAACACATTTTTGGTTTTAAGATCCCTTCCCTATATTTTTATATTTAATTTTCCTATTGAATAAGAGGAAAAAATTATATATATATATATATACTTGACATGTAGTGTTTCAACCTTCAACTAATTCCAACCACAAACCAATCTTTCACTCAAAAAGATTTCAAAAAAATCTATTTATCCTTATCATATCGAGATCCAAATATAATGAATTTATAATTCAATTATCAAACACTATAAAAAACTATATTATACAATCTAGGGAAAGAACGTATCCCAACGGTAGGTGATTAATCCCAATCCCACTATGGTTGTGGGTTTGATTCCCACACCTTTACCTGACATTATGTATTGTCACACGTTTTGTGTGTTTTCCTTTTTATAAAAATCCAAAAATAACATTAACAATAGTATCCAATTTCAATCATAATCCATTAAAACCATTACAATTATCCAAAATACTTCTATCCAAATTCACATTCAATTTTTTTGAAGAAGTTAAACACAATGAAGATCCTTTTTCCATGTAATAACATGCGAACAACATCATCATGTATTATTTTAAAACATGGTAACACCCTAAATTACAATAAATCCTTATTGATTACATTCATGCTTCCTTATCCTTTATATAATAATGGATATATTTCTTATATAAAAAAATTTGGAATATTCCAACAATGATGAAATAAACAAACTATTAATCGGTACCAAGTGTGTCAAGAATATCCAATATATTTTATCCAAATCAACCATCTCTTATTCAAAAATCACTACCTCATTATCAAGACCATATTGAAGATTACCATTCCTTTATCCATGTATTTTCCAAAAAGTGTATCTAACTATTACGCCATTTTTCATTGAACCATATAATCCCAAATCCTCAATAAAATAGTTCATAAGTACAAACCTTTTTTATCTATATAATTAATATATCTAGTATAATGATTATACAAAACTCTAATGAATTAATTCTATAATAAAAACATAAAACACTAGTCATTCTTCTTCATATGAGGTAGAATGATAAATTGATTATAATCCAATAGTATCATTTTTGGATTACACTGATGATTGAGACCTTGATTCACGCAGTGTCTCAACACCTTGCAGATGAAGCATTTTACATTTGGAACCTTTTTCATACCCTTATAGTCACTTACTTGGTGTCCTTTTTCTCCAAACTTATAACAAACTCTTATTCCCTTCAAGCATTTTCCAAGATGATTTTTTCCAAATTTATCACATATGTGAAAATCCTTCTTTCCCTTCTTCCCTTTATTCATCATTTTCACTACAATCCTTTTCTTCTCTTTCATACCTTCAATGCCATAGGTCTTAGTGAATTATTTACATATCATAATAACACATGATATTATTTAATTATATGTTGAGAATACATGGGAGACTATTTACATTCTAAATGTTGGATAAATACCATGAATGATATGACACTTATTAATCTTTGGATCATACCTATTGCTGGAGTTCTCATTCATTCTACTGGGCACCATTTCTAAAAAAATGGAATACACTTGGTCAGTTTATGAATCACAATTCATAATTGTTAACATGAGAAATACCTAACGTAAATTTAATTGTTTACAGATATAATCAGTAATCACAAAAATGTTTTCTTAAAGGATTGATAATCTCATAAATCCTTTATTGAGGTTTTTAAATAAAATGAGAAATTCCCTAAACATATCCACTGGGAGTGTCGTAACAAAGAGTGCAGTAAGGGATGTTGTTGGGAACCACTTCTCATTCGAGACTAATTCAAAGCTGTGTTCATGGGTTTTACACCTAGGTACATCTATGCCAAAGCCGCCTCTACCTGCTCGTATCCAGACAATGATGTATTTCTTATAAATCTCCCAAATCTCTCCAGTACAAAGATTCTATGAAGTTCTTCTATACTAATCCTAAATGTCTATCTTAGGTTAGTGTTATCTAATCAGAGTTTTTCTAAATCTAGTTTCCAAGGTTATTTTTAAACTTCCTCTGATACCACCTGTAACGCCCTGACCCCCGTTACCCAGATTCAGAGCATTATTTTAATACATTGGTATGATTACAAGGAATCGTGTACCGAAGGACCGATCTATTTAGCAGTCTTCGAAAACGATTATAGAAATTAATGTTACATTAAATTTTATTACATACAGAACCACAAAAATAAACCTTTATGAATTCCATTATTCCAATAGTTTAACCCCGCATCTCAATCACAATACACTTCTTGAAAGACTAAGAAAAATAAAACAAAGAAAGATGTGAGCATAGATGCTCAGTAAGGATAAGAATATAGAAGATATTTTATAAATATGAATAATCATTTAATAAAATGTATAATAATAAACAAAATCCTTTTAAAATGAAACTTCAGTATAATATGGAAAATATAAAATTAAAATAATCTCATTTACTTATTCACATAGATATTATTTTAGTTGAATTATCACATGAAATATCAATATCCACTTTCATAAAGATGGAAAGAATAATTCCAGACATCATAACTACGTATTCATGGCCTTGTGCCAACACTACAAATAATATTTTGTAAAGGCCTTGTGCTAAGACACTAGTTTGTTTCATGAGACCTACCGATGCATTGAGGAGCTATAACAGTCTCCACCAGTTACTTAATAAGTTTAATGCATTCCTCGAATGAAAAATTTTAAACATAACAAAAACATAATATTAAAAATAGAATAAGAAATGATAATAATTCAACCATAAACAATGAATTGAATAAACATAACACATCCCTAGTGAAACATATCACAAAACATACAATACATTATGTACGATTTTATCAAAACAAATCAACGTCATACAAGTTTAAAATCCATCAATGAATTTTGACATAGATGAAAATGATTTTTAAAACTCTTTGAGATAAATATCCTCTTTTCCTGAAAACATTTAAAATTCACAAAATATAGAAATGAATAAATTTAATGACATTTTTTATTCAAATTATCCCATACCACTTTGAAACATTGGAATGTAATTATCAATTTGAAAACATTCATGTCCATATAGATAAATCCTTAAAACCCATTTTGAAAACTTTGGAATTAATGAGAATTATATAGATGAATAAATATATAAAACATTTAAAACAATGTTTTAATAAAATATTCCCTTTAAAAAATCACATTCAAAACTTTTTATGAAACATTTACTTTGATAATAAACATGTCCTAGTAAAAACATACCCATAAAAATTATCAAATAATGAAGAGATTAAGGAATTAACCCTTACCTTGTAACTTTCCTTGGTAGAGGGTACTTTTAAATCCTTTATAATAGTTAAATCGTTGTTATTAAACTATACATGAACTATATAAATAAATATGATATCATATATGATATTCTAATATTGCTTTGTTAATGATATTTAAATAGTATTATAGTTTTAGGTGTTAACTGATTCATTTTATTTTATATGTTTGTTATAAAAGTAATGTTTTTTATGGATAGGATGTATCATATTCATATTCATAATGATATTAAGTCTTTAAACAATATTTTTAATCAAAAAATGAAAATTATTCTTGAATTGATATGACAGGGAATGAATCTATTCCTGTATATTGAGACAGTAATCCGTACATACACACGAGCGACAATATCATTATTTTGATATTACATTCATATATAATTGGATTTTATATCATTAATACACAATAATTATAATGTTATATTTATTATTTAAAACATTTATACTCATTATTATACCCATCTATATGATGAAGTGTTTGAACAACAAAATACACCACGATGTGGAGACGACAATTTTTACATACACATGTATGTTGAATTTGTCATTTATAGGATGGATAGAATAAAGAATATGTTCGTGTCATTTTTAAAATAACATAACATTATATAACATACTTGAGTTATTATTTTATAATGGAAACTACTGATAAAGAGAATGTGGAAGAAGAAAAGAACATTAAAGAGGTGCTAAAATATTTACCTCTTCTTCGGGTTATTCCTTTTGATTTGATAAAAAGGACTCAATAGGTTGGATTTATGAATAATAAAAGGACTCTAGGATGAAGGTAGGAAATTG
Source organism: Viscum album (assembly GCA_963277665.1). NCBI lineage: Eukaryota > Viridiplantae > Streptophyta > Magnoliopsida > Santalales > Viscaceae > Viscum > Viscum album. Next base: position 1,349,021,257 of record OY728150.1, on the reverse strand, counting down.
TAGAGGATATTTTTTTGTGGTTTTTCTGATGGAAATGGATTTGGAGGTGTGAATTTGGGATAAGAGAAGTTCGCTTTTATAAGAGGGGTGAGGAGCACATTAGGAAAAGATTGAAATATTGTTTTATAATAAAATAAAATTAGGTTTATAATTGCTCAAAAATAAATTATGTAAATTATAATGTGTTTATTGGTACAAAACCACTCAATCAATATGTTTAAATAGGTTTGGGTCACTATATTATCCTTATCTTGTTGATTTAACTCTTAGTTAAATAGTTTGACATTTACCATGTCTCTTGGAATTTTTATATTATACAGTTAATTAAAAAACAATATACATCCAAGAGAACCAAAAGTGGTACATTAATGAAATATATAATATTATTTAATCCCTTTTGATTAACCTTATATTTTTAGGAATATAATAACAATTAATAATATAATATTTGTTTTAAAAACCCTTTTATGTCAATTGTGACATTATTTAATAATTGATTTTTGTTATATTTCTAAAAACATAATTACTTAAAACTAAATAAATTTAATAATCCATAACATGCCATATTCGTAGATAAAATTTGTTTATGGCATCAAAATTTTGAAATTATATTTATTTTAGTACTTATAATATTATTAATTTGATTGTTTCATTAATATGGAAAATACTGCATCATTATTGTTTCATATAAAAATATATTTATTTTATGTCTAAAAATTATTATTAAAATATAATGATTTATTAAATAGTTTTAGGCTTATAAAGCCTATTTATAGTCAAATATATCAATTATAAAACATCATATAAAAATTGTTTTACTAAAAGATATTTCTTTTTGTAATTGTTTTCTTTACATTAGATTATTTAATATAAAATGTCATTATATCTCCCATGGGGCTCCATGGTGTCCTAAAATCTACCCAAAGATTCACATGGTCGTAAATGTATCATTGAATTACGTTGGGGCATGTGTTATTGTAATTTCATATTTTTATAATAGTATTGTTTAACCTTATTTACTGGATTTACGCTTTTAACGTAGGAAAATAAAATAATTACTGAAGTAAATATTCCAAATGAATAAAAATAAAAGTTACATATTTACACAATTTTAACATCTGTATTATTAATATGGAATCCATTTTACCAAATTCAAAACATATATTTGGCAGAAAATTATTTAATGCCAATTCCCGTTGTCAAAACAAAAAGTGTTTTTTATGAAATAATAACTATCAAAAGATTGACACTTGTTTATGTAAAATTAAATAGTAAAATTAATTATAATGAACTAAATTGTATTCAATTATATAAATATAATCTCATTATACTTCCAAAAAATTCAGATTCATAATTTATCATTAATAATTATTTTGATTAAAAAGATGTTTTTAATTCAAATTTTTTAATTTTCATTTTTCATCAAAATATAAAAGTTATCAGAAAAGTTCCCAAAATTTATCCAAACTAAATTTTTATTTCTATATTCTGAAGAAGATGTTAATTTTATCAAATTGAATTTATAAAACTGTGAAATATTATTTTTAAAAAGGTTTTTCTATTAAAAGGCTGTAAAATTGCATTTTTTGAAAAATATTTTTTTTATCTGAAAAAATGATTTTTTTCTTACATTATGTATAAGAAACTCATAATATGGATTCTAAAATTTTAAGGATTATATATTGTTAAAAAATAAGTTAATGATATTCATAACTGCTTTTGAACGGATAGTTTGGTAAGTCGTTATGTGCTTAAACTCATTGTTGCGTATAATGCAAGTTATTGAATTACTTTGAATAAGTAACATACAATTAAATCACGGGGTGTTACAGTATTAGTCCAAAATGAACATAATAATAAACCATAGTTTTTAAATAGATGGAAATACTCTTGTAAAATAATCATTTAATTCTCAGTAAGAATAGTCTTGTACATTGAAAAGAGCGGTTCCTTTGGAAAAAAGATTATTTATACTATAAGTGGACAGTATTTATATTTTTCATAATAAAATTAATTATTTTATAAAAATAGTTTTCTCTTAAAACAAATTATATGGTCCCCATAAAATAAATACTAAATTGAGAAGTTCCCTTGAAAAGGTTTGATTTATCGAGAAAAGATTGAGAAATATCCTTTTAAAACATGTAACTCCCCATTAAATAAAGATAGATTTAAATTGGTACAAATATTTGTGAAACTAAAAAATAATTTAATATTGTAAAATAATAATAATTGATAATTTCATTTTTTTTAAATAGATAAAAAGAATAAATCAACTAAAAAATGGAGGTTCAGATAGAAAACATAACCTTATGTCCGAATTTATTCTACACAAGACATTAATTTCATGTATAGTCGAATTATATATTTAATTAATTTAGAACCGATTATATATTTAATTGATTTAGTATAATTTTATTATGTTCATTTATGTAATTTTTAATGATTTATAAGATACAAATTTATCATTGGGGAGTGTTTGTTTATTATGTTTTTAAGATCAGTATACTTTTATATGAGTGTTGATGTTCATGTAGAATGAATATAATTCTATGGAATTGAATTTATATTATAATAATGAATATAAATAATATTAAATGGAATAATAATTCATTTATTTATATGTTATGATTATTAATCATTAGATAAAATATTATTTATATTCATTTATATTATTACGGCAGTATTTTGATCATCACGAACATTTTTTGTCATATGATTTAGTATTATGTATATATAGTGGTTTGAAAACATTAAATGAGACAGAATACATATTTTATAATCTATTTATACCATTAATATGTTTTAATTATTATACTTTAAGGATAAATTGGAGAACAACAGGTCTTCATCCACAAATATTATAAAGCACCACCTCCCAAATGATGATTACATTTTAAAAAAAAGAGAGAGAGAGAGAAATAGTAGTTTGAGGAATGAAAATCCCTAAAAATGTTAAAAATACATTATAAATATTATAATGGAGTTATTAGGATCATTTTTAATATGGAGGTGAGGAATATAGACGAAACTAAAGTAAATTGAAAATATAATTAAATGAAAAACGAAGAGGGTTTACCTCTTGAATTAACATCCTTGAGAACCTCATTAGATTAATGGGAATTGGTGTATTTGTATATACCAGAAATCCTAAATGTGGGGATATAAAATGTAATAGTATTTTGGTAGAACACGGAAAATATAAATGTTTTAGAGGAGTGGAGTGAAGAGGGGGTGAGAGTGGTTTTTATAGAGGAGGAAATGGGTGATTTCTCATTAATTTATTCGCTATTTTTTTATTTTGCTCAATAAAGGGAATAATATTGATTATTATGAAAAAAGTATTTAGTTCATTTTATTTGGAACAAATGGTTCTTAAATAATCTAAACATCATCAATGACTCTATAATTATCTTATTTATCATTTATCAAAAAGTATTAGATTTTAATATTCACAAAAAATCATGTATTTTAAAATAATATAAAAAATTCACCCTAATATTTTTTCAATTGTTTATTTCAAAAAATGACTATATTTTATTAAAATATTTTTTTGAATATGTGAAATTTAATTTTTTAAATAATAATTATTTACATGATTAATATAGATTTTAAATTCAATTTTTATTTTATAACACTTTTAAAAAATAACTAATCTCTCATAATTTTTTCCTTAAATTATAAAAAATTAATATTTATTAATGAATAAATTTTTTGATTTTTTTTATTTTAATTAACTTTATTATTTATAAAATTATAATATAATATTAAAGATTTATAAAATTAACTACACTTAAATATTAATTTTGAAAATATTCACTATCATTTACTATGATATACTTATATCATTCATTCACATACAAGAGTCCGATATATTATTTATATCTTCATGGGTGTGTTTACTATTCATATAGGTCATATTAGTATTCATAAGGGTCAATATACTCTTCATTAAAAATAAAGTTGATCATATTAGACTCTAAATATATTATTGATTACAATAGTGTATGTCCATTTTTCAAAATTCCAATCATAGAAGTGGAAACAATTTTTTAAATGGATAGGTCATATCTATTTTCTTAAATAATTCTAATAACAATCTAATGTTTTGTAGACACTCAGTGTTATGTGAATTACATTTTATGTTATTTATATTTTTAAATCTTTTGTGTGTTAAATTCTCTCCTACCACATAATACATTAATCCTCAAAATTTCCAAAATGGTAGCTCATAACGACATTTGGGTAGGTCTTCAATAGATTTTCCACTGGATCCCAAACTACCACTTCAATATGATGTTTTTTCCAATGTAACTTTACAATATGAGTCAAGTTAAATCTCAAAAAATGTTTTATAGTGTCAAAAATTTAGATAGGATCTTCAAAGTAAAATATATTAGGTTCCAGATCTATTCATACAGATGTGAGTACTTGTGTTGGGTAGGGCATGTATGTTCTCACCAATGAGGCTTGAAACACATTATGTAATTTTTAACATCTAGATGAAATCTTTGAACGATAATCCATAACCCCAACTCTCTATCAAATTTATAAAGGACCAAATTTCCTAGGGTATAGTTACAATTTTCTTTCCAAATCATATAACACCCTACCATGGAGATAATATCATGAAATTATGTTCACTTATGTGAAATTCAAATCCTTCCTTTGATTATCTCCTTAGATATTTTTCCTACATTGAGCTGCTTTGATAAAATATTTAATAGTCATTTCCTTTAATTTTTCCCCTCTATAATCTTTGGAGATACAATTTTTCTTTTACCCATATCATATTTTTATGTCTATGAATGAAACCCCTTTTCACAAAATAATTTATATCGTTCCATTTGAATAATACAGTGGAAACTATATTTGTAGGAAAATTCTAGAAAAGAAAAATATGTATCCCTCATTTTATGAAAATAAAAGGAGAATGATCACAACATGTATTCTAATGTTTGTATCATGCTTTATGATTACCCCTCTGTTTGATGGCCATAAGGAGTACTGAAATGATGTTCAATGTCTTAGTCATTTGATGAATTTTCAATAATATCAATATAAATAGTATACCATGATAAAAAAACTAAGAGAAGTTATTTATAATGTATTAGTATTATAAATAAATTAATATATATTTGTTTATGGTTCTCCAGTGGAAAGTCCTCTATTATAGCATAAAAATATGATGATCTAATATGTCAATCAACAATCACACATATTGCAACAATCTTTCATGGAATTTTTGGTAATTCGGGTAAAAATCTGTAGTGTTATCATCCCATTTCCATGTAGGAATAAGAAAAGGATTAAAGGACCCTCTTAGATGATGGATTTCATCCTTCACCTATTGAAATTATAAACATCTTGATACATAATCAGCAATTTCCCCATTCATATTATCCCACCATAAATATTCCATCAAATTACTAATAATTATAGTGTAACAGGGTTTATAGATAAATTTGATCTATGAGTATCATTAAATAACGCTATTTTTAGCTTCGGAATATTGGGAATACAAAAACTGCACCAAAACGTCTGATTTCCATCCTCCAACATGATGGCTGAAACATCCCCTCATTCACAACATTAATTTTCATTGGACTATTGTCATAATTACAATGGGAAAAGGTAATTATTTATCGTAAATTTTCATAGTAAACCTGTTGAAAACGTAATGATATTTCACCTAGATAATTCCCATATCCATATTTAAAAGATCCATATTCATGGGGTCCATGTTAATCTATATTTTGTTCAGCACTACATGATACTTCATAATCAAGTCATATCATTCCTTATTTTCCTTCCTTGGGTTGTAGTGTATTGAATAATCATAAATGTGGCTCAATCCATCGCCTGTGCCTCATGTTGAGTTCTTTCATTGAGAACATATATTTCGACATCTTGTGATCCAGATATATCTCACATATTTCACTATAGAGATATTTTTTTCATATCATTGTAGAATTTATAACAACAACCAACTCAATATCCTAAGTTGGATAGTACTATTCACATGTTATTAAATTCTTTGATGCATAGATAATAACTATATTAGTCTTCATAAAGACAAATCCATGTCCTTTCTTTGATATATCACTATAAATAACATATCCACCATTTTCGAATGGTAGAGTCGTAATTGGAGTATTGAATGGCCTCTTCATCAATTATACACAATATTTTTCATAATAATTTTCCTTACAAACATAAACCCATTAAGAGTCATCTTGGTTAACTGGTTAGCTAATCAGATGAATTTCTAAATGAAATGTCAATAATAATCAATTAAACAATCTTCCTCCATTAAGTTAGTTGATGTTGTCCATTCGTAAATTTCCCTTGACTTCATAGGATCAACTATGATTCCTTCCATAGATACAATATGGCCAAGAAAATAAAATGTATAAATCATGAACACTTACTTTCAAAATATCCAATATAATGCATTCCACCTAAGAGTATTCATAAAATTATGGATGATAATATTATGATCTTATTAGATTTTTTTATTATACAAAGATATCGCCAATAAATAGCTCAATAATGTCATCATGATATTACTTGAACACCATATTCATTAAATCCATGAAAATATAGGGTTGATTAGTCGTCCTAAAAGGAATTACTATAAACTCATAATCATGTTACCAAGTTCAAAATATTGTCATTGGAATATATTACATCCTCACATGAAACTGATTATATCCATATCAAACGTCAATCATCAATGAAACATTGATCTTTGGGTTATTTGGATGAATAAATCGTCAATATGAGGAAGTGGATACATGTAATTAATTGAAATGACATTGATTTCTATATAATCAATAAACAGCCTCATAGATCCCTCTTTCTTCTTAAGAATGAGAATATGGGATCCCCATGGAGAAACACAAGGTTTGATAAATCCTATATCACTCAATTAATATTTTTGTTTATATAGATCCACCAATTGTATTATGGAAATTATATAGGGATTCATTGATATTGGGATTTCACAGAGAATTAAATCAATATAAAAATATAATTACTACTCCACATTATGTTCAGGCGTGCCCTCTAGAAATTCGTCAACATATTTTTTCACAATAAGAACATTTTCAATTTTAATGTTACTTTCCTAACCGATGGATAATTTTTTTCTTCCTCCACAAAATTGAATTTAGATGAGCAGTTGGTGGTGCATCCAGATATGAATAATATAGTGTTTTTTTGTTCTATAAAGATAATGTCATCTAAATTATTTTATAAAATTATAACTTCCTTCTTATTGTAAGATATTTTCGCATCATAATTTGAAATACAATCCATCAAGATAATTATATCAACGTCAATCATCGGTATGATTATAAGGTCAACACAAAAGTACATTAATGTGTCATAAGGGGGAATAAACAACACAAATTTTTTGCAACGGTACGTCCCCTATGTACTTTAACTAAAATATCACTTAAAAATCAAATTAAAAATGTATAATTTTTATAGAAAACATAGATGATGTGACTGAATTTGATTATGAACAATAAAATAAGGAAATGAATATGTTTTAGGAAGAGTTTAACGTACCTTCATCCATATCATTATAAAATTCCACCTCAACATTTTTGACCTCATAATAATGGACTTTCCCTCTTGGCCTTCAATATGTAATGTTACCTTTATTCATAGGAAATTCATTTTAAAAATGCCGCATCTCATTAAAATTAAATAATTGAACATTTGAATATTATTTATTTCCATTGTTCTCATGAGATTGTTGTCATTTTCAACAAACATATATCAAACACATAATCCCTTCAGTAAATTACTGGTGCGTCTCTTACTACTATTATTATAATGTGGAATGTTAACTCTTCCCTTATCACTCATTCACTTATTTCCTTTTTGAGTGTTTTCATCATCCCTATTCTTCTCTTTATATTAATTAAAGTCATACTACTTAGAGAATTGTATTTATATCATGATAACATGCGAGACTATATAGTTATATAGTGTAAAATTATGAGAGAAATTTTCCATTTGGAGGAATTGTTATAAACTATAAAATAATATATTTATCATACTCTTGGGACTACATAAGTAATCTATATCATGAATTTATATCCATGAAATGTTGTCCTCATACTTCACAACATTTTTATCCTCTTTTTTTCTTATACTCATGAATTTCCTCTCCACTTCCACTCAATGTTCATGAAGAAAATAATTTTCTAGGAAAATTTCCATTAAATGCATTAATTCAATATTTTTAATATCTTTCATCTCTTCATCTCATTACTCAACTACCACCATTGATCAACATATCCCGATTGATGATCCTATTCCATGATAAACTTCCCTCTTCTGTCATATCCCAAAGAGAGAAAAATCCTCTCTACAAAACTAATCCACTACTCTTATAATAATGGGTTTTTATTCCAATTATATGATGGAGGGTTTTGTTAAATAATGTCTTCTAATATTGCTGCTCCATGTTGTGGATCTAGATTCTACAAACAAGAATGGTTATAGTTCGTAACCTGAGTTAGTTGTCCCAATATATTTATAAAATGATCTGCACCAGTCACAACTCTGAAACTAACATCATCGTCTTGCATAGTAGGGAAATCCATAAATGGGATATGTTCCTTAATTTGGTTTCAATTACTTAAATTATGTTCTATTTTATAAATAAAATTATACATTAAATTTGTTTATGAATCATAATGTATAATTTCAAACTAGTAAAATACTAATCATAAATTAAAATATTATAAATGTGTAATCTCATTGTCATAATCATGGTCTCTTTAGTAACATATTTACAATTAAATCCCTTATAGAGGTTTGTAATGTAAATATTAATTATCCTATGCATAGACCCCAGGACTGTTAAATTAGGTGCTTAGTAAGGAACTTTTTCATGTGCTAGGATATCCTGAGTCATGCCTGGAACACCATGTTAGAGTTGTTACTCCTAGTTACATCCACTCTAGAACCACATTAACATGTAAAATCCATAAAAGTGGTATTTTCGAGGGTGGAACACATAATTTATAACATACCAACATTCAATGATATTCTTGTACGATTATTCTCAATGTATATCTTTGGGGTTTCATAAAAAATATATGTTTTCTGTATTTGTTTCCAAGGATTCTACTAGACTATTTCTGAAACCGACTATAATGACCCTTACCCATGTTTCCTAGAGTTGGTTCCATACATAATAGAATTGGTATGATTATAATGAAGTATTATCCCAATGGAACGAAATGTTTTGTATCTTTTGAAGACAAGATATATATATATATTCAATATTAAAACGTTAGTGGAAACAATATGTACAGTCTATACATAACACCGAGATTATTTCTCTAGGTTATTCATAAAATATCTTTTCTAATCTCAGGTAAAAATAAAACATAAGAAAGTGGTGATCACATATGCTCATTAAGGGTATGTAATATAGAAGAAGAATAAGTAAAAAAGATATGGTTAATAAATAAATGTACACAATCCATTAAATGTAAACAAGAACATAATATATACGAAATAAAAGATGAATAAATAATGCAATAATAAAAAATAACCATGTATATTTTAATGGTTGAATAATAACATGGACTATCAATTACTTGTTTTATAATGAGGTAATTAATAATGCATGTCATCATAATCTTTCTTTCAAGGACTCATTCAAAGAAAATATATAAACTCATAAAAACATAAACTAGTTTGTCTTGATAGACCTATCAATGTAATAATGGGATATAGAAAGCCCCAAATAACTTACTAGGTCCAATAAATTCATAAAATAAAATTCGGGAGACATAATCCACACATAAATTCATATTTAATTTATCATATGAAATGTAAGCACTATTCACAAATTAGTAAACCTAAATAATAACTATTCTGATTAATATAGTGAAACGTATTATGATATAATATCCAGAATAAAACAAATCATAAACAACTAAATATTTTTTTATATCATATCATAATATACTAATGCCAAATAAATATAAGAATCAACATGATTGTTGAAATATGTGAAATTAATCTTATAAAATTATTGTGAAATTCTTGATAAAAACATTCTATCAATTTTAAAAGAAGAGTTATTTTGAAATAATATTTTAATAAACCATAATTGAACAAAAATATTTTATATACCACACTGACATATTTAAGGAATATAATTGTTCCTTGAGATAGTTAATATAGTCCCCTTGAATGTATGTATGATTTAGAGAAGTTCTCTTGATTTTAGATTGTTTATTGGGAAGAATTTAAAAAATAAACATTTAAAACATGTTACTACCAATGAAATTAATAAGGATTATGATTGGAACACATATATAAAAATTTAAAATATAAATTAAAAGTATTATATAAGAATATTTAAGAATGTTATTATTGTAAGTATATAAAAATATTATTCTGAAAATAGGAGGTTTATGTAGAAAACCTTACCTTATGTCTGAATGTATGATGCACATGGCCTTAATGTCTATGATAATCAAATTAAATCCATTAATTTATTAATTCAAGAATATTTTATATATTAATTTGATATTTTATAATTTTATTATGTTCATTTATGACCCTTTTATGAGTTATATGATAAAAATTTATCAGTCACGGGCATTCGTTTCAATGGTTTTTATGATCGATATACTTGTGTTCAAAAATGGTAGTTCATTTGGAAAGGATATAATTATATAAATTGAATTTATATGATAGTAATGAAAAAAAATTATTAAATGGTTATATAATTCATTTTGATATTTTCAATGATTATGAGTTATTATATATAATTTTAGTGATAATAGTATATATTAATACGGCCATATTATGATCATCACAAACCAGTTTTGTTTTATGATTTGGTATTTTCTGTATATACTGGTTCCAGAACATTACATGAGACATTATAAATTCTTTATAATCCATTTGTAAACTATAAAAATTGTTTCATGACCCTCCTTGAAGGAGAAATTGGAGAACGAATGTTCTTTGTCCAAGATGGTCTCAAAATCGACACATCCCAGGTGATGATTTCATTTTTAAAATGATATTATATTAAAAAGATATCAATCCAATATATAGATGATACTGGAGTTATCATGGTTATATGGAAAGGGGATTAGAGGTGTGGATAAGAAATGAAAGTTAACTGAAAATGAAATTAAATGAGAAATGAAGAGGGATTACCTCTTGAAATAACCTCCTTCATATTCTCCTTAGGGAAAGAGGTTTTTCTCTTTCGGTAACACCAAGAGATCCTACATTTTGGGAGAGACTAGGGAAGTGAATTTAGGCCTAACGTTGGAAATATTGAAGGTTTAGTGGAGTGCAGTGAATAGGGGGTGATGGTTGTTTTTATATTGGAGGAGATGAGTGATTTCTTCTTATTTTAATCATTATTTTATAATTTTTCTCTAGAAAAAAAATATTATTTATTTTTGGGACTAAATACAATAATGAGTGAAAGTGAGTTTAAACCAATGGTTCTTACATCACCCAATCATCATCCACGACTCTATAATTCATGTATTTAACCTTTATCATAAGTTATTGTGTTTTAGAATTCTCAATAAACTCATGTATATTAGAATCATATAAAAATTATCCCTAACAACATTATAACCCGTAGAATTTAAAAATTGAAACAATATTATCATAATAATATTCTTAATATGTGAACATTAATTTTTAAATAAATTATTTATTTACATGAAACATACTGATTATAAATTTAAAATGAAATTTTATTAGACATTTTAAAATTAATTAAGGTCTTATAAAAACATCTTAAAATAATAATTCAAAAAAATGATTTATAAATCAATTTTATGGAAATTAATTTTCTTTCATATAAATTTATTAATTTTAATATTGAAATTAAATATCTATGTCTTATAAAAGTACAAACAATTAGATATTAATTTTTAAACATTTCACTAACTTTTACTATGATATAATTATATCATAAATTATCTTATTAGATGACTAAATGTTTTTATTCATTAATGGGTGAGGTTATTATTTATAAGATTAATATTATTATTTATAATGGTCAAGTTTCTATTCATAAAAAAATATGTTTATCCTATAAGACTGTAAAAGTATTACTGATCCCCACCATGAATGCCCTTTTTTTAAATTTAAATCATTGATAAAGAAAAATAATGTTTCATGGCTTGGATATAATTATCTTGTTTCAATAATTATAATAGAAAATTGTTGTTTGTAGAGACTCATTGATGTGTGCATTATATCCTATATTATATTTATTTCTAAATATATGGTGTGTTTCAACAATTTTTGAATTAATTTAAAATTATATTTTGAAAATAATGTTAATATAATTCATTAAAATGTTATTCTATACTTTTAAAAATCATAATTTATATTATCTAATATGGTAAACATAATTTTTGGTCATAATGAATAGTTAGAATAGTAAAAATATTTTAACATTGTTAAGTTAAAAATGGATTTACCTGGTGGTTAACATACAATTATATTGGTATAAATAATAAAAACTCTCATATAAAATATAATTTCTACCTATATTTAGTGAGTATCTTCTATAATTGTCATGATTGTCCCATTTTTTTTTATCTTTTTCTCATTTAAAAACATGGGTTTCACTTTACCATTTCAAAATTACAATTGCTTCATTCACTTACCATATAAATGGTGACCCCTATCCAACCCTATTAAAAAATTAATTTACTATGGGATCAGACTATTCCGAAGTAATTACCTTCAATAATAACATAATAAAGACCTAGATCCCTTATTTAATAATAATTTCCACTGATAATTAATTTATGTGATAACATAATGTGGCTGTTTGAAAAAGAGTTACGATTCATAACAAAGCATTTTTATTTTGATTCATTATCCACCACCATAAAATATCATTATATAATTAAAAAATTATCTCCCATTTACTAAAATGTTTTTATATTCATTAAATAACCTAAATATATCTCTTATTTAATCAAATGGGATAAGAAACCATCATTTGTTTATATACAATACTACCGCCTCATGAAACAAAGTAATTAATTTTTCATCATTGCTTCTCGTGAAATGTTTTAATTATAGATTTAATTTATATATATATATATGATATTTTTAAAATAATTATTATCATAAAATTATGATATCACATATACCTTCTTACATTCCATTCTGTTGGGTATATGACAATGTTTCTCACTTGTACATAGGATTACCTCCTCACAAAGGTATATGATATATTTTTATATAACCCTTTATATAGAATTTAATTTAGAAAAAACAAATCAAATATTTAATATATATAAATAATTATTAATTTCTATATATTTTTATAATTTTATAACGATATGTTTTTATTTTATTTCCATCCTTTTCACTCACTAGAATATTATAACGCCATGGGTGTGTATGCCAAGACTATGACATCTCAAAATGATGTTATTATTTTCATTAACAAATCACATTAATGATATATATATATAATGAAATTGTTTGTTATTTAGGATATTATTATCAATATATAAATATACAGTATTACATTCCTCCTTTCCATAATGTTTGTTGAAAAATAAAAACATTACTCATGTGTGTGTATGGCCTACCAACTCCATAATCACAATTTAGTTAATTTTACAAAACCATCATTCATTAATATTTTAAAAATTAAAATTAAAATTTATTTCATGATGTAAATTGTGGTGATTATAGAATAATGACTTCTTTGACAATAGTCATCCTACCAGTGTCTTTTTTTACACATAATACGAATATCATCGAAACATATGACATACAATTAATTTATTAATTAGTAATATATAACACGGTAACACCATAAATATAAATAATAATTAACATGAAAATGGTTATTAAAAAAATAAATAATTAAAATAATTTTTATTTAGGAAGGTGGAGATTATACATGACTAGTCATTCTCATGGTAATATACTTTTTCTCAATTTTCCGACACTTGGGAACATTTTATTATTATTCACCTACTTTATATTATGTGGTGTATATATATTTCCCATTTTTTATGTTATATAATGTATCGTTTATAAATCACTATATTCTAGGATTCAATTTGATATATGTCATCCAAAGGGATTTTACATGAATGTAATGAAGTGGTAATGTGTTTCTTAAATCAATATCTATTAATTGGATTACAACTCTTCTTCATTGAATCTGTTATAATGTGATTATGCTTGAGTTGATATCTAAAACGTTTTTTTATGAATTTAAACTTTATTATTTAATGTTACGACACCTAATCTATGAATTGATTAACTCTAATTTTAATGATATTTTATGGGTTAATCATCCCAAATTCCAATCATTGTTACATATATTTAAGTTATGAACATGTTAAGTTTTATTATGTGTATATACAACAATTTTGAAATTATATATCATAAATCTCATTATGTTATTATATTAAATGTATCATATGATGTTTTAATTTCTTGTGGGTTATGATGAAGATTTACTAATATAGAAAAGGAATTATTTTACAATCTAATTTCTTTCAATATTTTTTATGGACAAGGATCGTTTGGTGGAAGTCATATGCCATTATTTTTTAAGCCACATGACATTAATATCCACTAGCAATGATATTTTTAACATGTTTGACTTCCATTTACTCTATTATTGATTAATGAAATAATAAGAATGTTTTATATATGTGATTCTAATAAGGTAATTTTTAGTATGAATAACTTTTTATATTATATCCTCATATTCTGAAATGTTTTCAAAAGTTTTATTTTCTAAACACAAATAATTTCATAATGATTTTTTACAATATCCTTTATTTTTTACAACAAAATTAAAATAATGTTTTTTTGCATTTACAAAAATGGATAATTTTTAAGTGCATTAAATAATTATTTAAAAGAATGATTATTTTTAATTTTAACATCATGAGTGATGTTTCCCAATATCTTCAGAATTATATAGATTAATGATTACTTTCAATGTTTCAAAGGTTATCTTCAAATAATATGATTTTATTAAAGACTTGAAATGGTTTAGATTTTAAAAAATTATTTTGAAAATGGAATGTATATTTTCAACACAATGAATTTTCAATGGAATCATTCAAGATCATTTTGTATATAATATGACATCATTTGATGTTTCTCAAAGTAGAAATTTTATTTTCATTAACAATTTTTTTAGTGATCTATTATGTGTATTTAAATTCTTAAAAATAAATAACCCTTTTAAACTTATGATCTAATGGGTTAATATGAAACGATATCGTCCTTCTTCTTTATTTTTATGGATTATGATTATTATAATTAGATTTCCAGGTGACACAGTTTCATTCCATATGTTAATTATGTTATGAATGAAAAAATGGTTGATTTCATATTTTAATAAGAAAATTTTATTTGAGTTGTTTTAGATAATGTTATCCTTTTAGGGAATTTTTCATGATGATGGTTTATTCCATTATAATCAAATTACATTTGGTTATGTCACAAAACAAGGATGTATGGTATTAGAAAAAACCAATATGGGTGGTTCTATGATAAACAAAAAATGCGTGGGTCTGTTTTATCCCACCAATGCATTGAGTATTGAAGTTTGTTTCATGGTTATTTTATTTTTATGTGTAATTGAATGTGTGATAAAGAAATTATATCCCAAATATACCTATATTATTTATTTATTATTGATATTGATTTTTAATGATTCCTTTTATCATTATTTTAATATCATTGGTTAGGATTACTAATTATTTTGAATGTATAATTTAATAACTAATTATTCCATATTCCATGGTTTATTATCTAGGAATTTATTTTTATGAATAATCTTATGTAATTAACTTATAAATTTATTTTTTCATCATACCATTATTCTCTTATAATGCTCACTAATGAAATTAAATTGTTGATTCTTATGTTTATGCTTACTGATCAATTTATCTAAGTTTTAATATCTTTCTTATTTTATCACCCAACCATAGTACCCCAGAGTCGGTGAATTATTTTAATAAATTTACATGATTACAAGGAATAAATTCCTGAATGACTGATCTGTTTAGAAGTATCTGAAATCATATTACATAACTAAATGTTACATTACATTATAAAATTAAAAATGACAACAACATTGTCTCTATTGACCACATTCATATACCTTATACTATCCCTACAGTTCAGTAATAATATACTTTTTCTCATCCTGGGAAAAATAAAACAAAGAAAGGGGTGGGCTCAGATCCTTAGTAAGGATAACAATATAGTGGACACATTCATAAATAAGAATAAACATTTAAGACAGTGTGTAAGACTAAAAAAAATTCCTTTTAAAATTAATCATCATCATAATATGAAAAATATAAATCAATTAATTCCACTTACTTATTGACATTGATATTATACTAGTCTAATAATCACATGTAATATCAATATACAATTTCGTATTGATGGAATGCATAATGCCAGACTTTATAACCACATAGTCAAGGCCTTGTGCCAAGAGTAAAAATAAAATTGGGTCCTGGCCTTGTACAAAGTCACTAGTTTTTCTAATAAGACATACCTATGCATTGAGAAGCTATAGCGGGCTCCACCCATAACATACTAAGTACAATGAATTCCTTATATGAAAATGTTTAAACATAACATATTCATTAGTTTTAATACTAGCATACAAAATGTTGATAATTTATCTATAAACCATTAATGGTATAAAAATAACACAACCACTATCTAATATATCACAAAACCATCAATACAATATAGATGATCTGTGTCATTATAAATCATCATCGATCAAGAATAAAATCCCATAAATGATGTTAACATAGTTGAAAATGATTAGTAAAAATAATTGAGAGAAATATATATTTTTAATTAAATCATTTAAAATTCATATAGAAGAAGTAATTTAAAATATATTTTATATTCAAAGAGTTTCATACCACATTGAAACTTTTTAAAGGTATTGTCATTTTAAAACATTCATGTTCATATAAATAAATCCTCAAAACCATTTTGAAAACCTGGACATTAATGAGAATGGTTTAGAAGAATAAATATTTAAAACATTTAATATAATATTTTAGTAAAATGTCCCTTAAAAATAATCCCATTGAAAACTCCTTAATGAAACATGGACATGGATAATAAATATTCTCTAGTATATACATATGTAAAAACAACATCGGATAATCAAGAGATTGTTAAATTAACCCTAACCTTGCACTATCCTTTGGTCGAGGGTAAGTTTAACCTCCTGTATAATGACCATATTATGTTATTAAATTATACCAGAACCATATTCATATTTATTATATAATAAATTATTTATTTATGACTTTATACTACACATTTAATAATGATTTCCATGTTAAATTAACATTTTGGGTAATAATTTCTTTCTTTATATTACGTGTTATAACATGTTATTCATGATATTTACATTTAAATAATTATTTAAATACTTAAAAAATATAAAACATGATTTCTATATCAAATATATTTAGGTCATAAATATTTATAATAGATTTATATATGAAATGTAAGGAACTATTTTTGGAGATGGTAGGTCGTACGTATGCATAAATGTTGTTTCCGTTTTCATATCATATTGAACTGATGTTAGTGAATAAGATATATGTAAGTACATACATAAATATAAATATATATATATCTCGTAGAATTATTATTTCATATATTACAAACTTATTTATAAAATTTATTCATTGAATGGTGAATGTGGTAATGAATCTCATTGCGTCTTGGAGACGGTAATCCGTACGTACACCCAAGAAACAATATCATTATATTTATGGTGAAATAATATGTAATTTGATGGTATATCATATATACAGAATAATTAAAATTTTATATTTATTATTTACATCAGTTATTCTTATTATTATCACCATCCGAATAATAAAGTCTTTGTAAAATAAACTACACCTCGACTTGGAGATGGTAAAAAGTACGTACGAATGTATGGTGACTCTATCATTTATAGGATGGATAGAATAAGGAATATGGTTGTACTATATTTATAATAACATCACAGTTTGTAGGTGGTACTAGATTTTTTTTTTTAAAAAAAACAAAAAAATAAGAAGTGGATGAAGAGAAGAACTTGAAAGAGGGGGTGAAATTATTACCTCTTTTCTGGTGTTTCTTTTTGAGTTGATCAAAACAGCTATTTAGTATGAAATTAAGTTCAATTTAAGGACATTACGATGATATGAGGGATTTTGGGATGATATTTGGGCCGGGTTTTGCAGAGAAAAATGGCATTGGAGGTTTGATTTTGATGGAAGGATATGTTTCCTTTTGTAAGAGGGGTGAGGGTCACTTTAGGAAAAGATTAAAATATTAGTTTATTATACAATAATATTCTGTTTTTAATTGATCCAGATGAATTTATTTTTATTCTTAAATGGTTATGGGACAAAACACTCTCAACCAATTTGTTTTAAACATGTTTATGTAACCATTTATACCTTATCTTTTAGAATAAACTCTTAGTTAAAAAGTTTAACATTTACCCTGTCTTCTTGTATTCGTACACTATATGGTTAATAACAAAATGTATACTTTCAATATAACCTCAAGTGATTCATTAATAATATATAATATTTTGTTTAAGAACTTTGGCCAAAAATTAGATTTTTAATAATATTATATCAACAAATAATATAGTATTTTTAAAAAAATTAATTTATGACAATTTGGACACTATTTGGTATTTTAATTTTGTAAAAGTCATAAAAAACGTATCACTTAGAAAAAAGTATCTAATAAACCCTAAAATGTCATATTAACCTATAAAATTAGTGTAATTCATCAATAGTCTAAATTTAAATTTATATGGATATTTATAATATCAATTATTTTATTATTTCATTAATAAGTTAATTATTGCATTATCATTGTGTCACAAATAAATTAAATTATTTTATATCTAAACATTATAAATAAAATACCATTATGTATGAAATTATTTTATATTTCTAATTAATATTTATAGTCAAATTTATATTGTGTGATCCCATAAAATAAAAATTGTATAGTTATTAAACTATGAATTTAACACTTTTAACTCTTCTTTAAATAAAATAATAATAAATTTAATAATCTATTCCAATATGACCAAAAAGGATCATATTTTATATATATATTTCCTTTTTGTGTAATTACACTTATCCTATATAATCGGACAAGTGTTAGGGTAATTATAATATGATTTTTACCATTAATTACCTTATTTTCTTATAACCGCAGTTAAAAAAGTCAAATGTTTCTATTCACCAAAAATTATTTTCATCTTATTAAACAAAATTTTACTAACAGATGTCAACTGTGTATCACATATTTTTGAAATTCAACTCACATAAGTGGTAAATTTTATTTTTATAAAAATCTACATAATGCTCTTAGAAGGTGGGTAAATTTTTTTTAAAAAGTTCAATAACATTTATACATATAATTTTATTATAAAATGATTGTAATGAATTAAATTGAACTTATATAACATTTATAAATCTATTTTGAATCAAAAAAAATTTAAATAAAAAAAAATTTAAATTAAAATGATTTTTTAAATAATAACACATTTTTATACTATTCATCAAAAAAATATGGTTTTCAGAAAAACAACAAAAATTTTCTCTAAGAAATTTTTTCTATTATGAATTAAAAATAAATTCCATTTTAAAAAAATGTGAAACTTAGAAGTTTCATTTATTAATTAAAAATTAATTTCCATTGTTAAAACCAAAACGTAAATTTTAAAACAACTAAAAACTATCAAAAGATTGACATGTGTTTATGAAAAATGATAATGTGATATAACATCCAATGACCTAAATTGTATTAAATGATAAAAATATAGTCTACTGATACTTTAAAACCAATCAAATGTAAAATTTAACACAATAATTTATTTTGAATCAAAAATGAGTTTTAAATTAAAATTTAGTATTGTTTTATTATTCATAAAAATAATAATGTTAATAAAAAAGTTCCAAAAATTTATACAGATTAATTTTTATATCCCTCTTCTAAATAATAATTTAATTTCACTAGATTTAATATATAAATGTGTCAAATATTTGATTTAAAAAGGGTTCACCATTAAAAGTCAGTAAAATAGCATTTTTTGAAAAATACTTATTTTATCTTAAAAAGTAAATTAGATTTTATATTCAGTCTATAAAACACATAATATGGATGATAAAATTATATATAGTATATGGTATTAAAAATTCAGTTAATACCATCCATAAATACTTTTTGAACGGCTTGTTTGATAAGTTGTGGTGCACTCGAGCTCAGTGTTTTGTGTAATGCAAGATATTGAATTAATTTAATGAGATAACATTCTATGAAATATTGGGGTGTTACATTCTCCCCAAATTTAATAAATTTCTTTCTCAGAATTTGAAATTGTTCTTCAAAAATTAAAGGCTATAAAAAAAATAATTTTCAGGAAAACCCACATAGGAATTTGGGTAAATAAAATTTAGTCTTAATAAGAGGGGAAGGGAATGAAAAAGTTACGACCAAATTATGATATCAATTAGAAGAACATAATTGGAAACTAAAGACACATAATTGGAAGGAAAAAATAAATATTTGTATGGAGTGATAGATGTCATCAATAAAAACAACATTAAAATTGAGGGCCTCAAAGAAATCAATCTATGATGATTTAAAATATCATCAGCTTAAAAAAACATACGGTATTAAGATAACACATTTTTGATTTTAGGCGAGCTTCCCTAAAATGTTAGAATTTATTTCATCAAAGAATATTTTAAAACAATAATACTTGACAAATACAGTTCCATCCAACTAATTCGCACCACAAACTAATCATTCACTTCAAAAGATAATAGAATTCAACAATATTCTATTTTTCATAATCATATAGGGTTCCAAAAATAATAAATTTATAATTCATTTTTCAGAATACTGAAAAACCATATTATACAAATCAACACATCAATAATGCTAGTGGTAGATGATCAACCCTTGTCGCCCATCAGTTGCAGGTTCATGTCTCGCTGCCTTTTCGGACGTGATGGGTTGTCGCCCAACCTATGGGTTGTCCTTTTTATAAAAATCCAAAAAAGTAATATTAAGAACTTGTTTAAAACCTTAAACAATAGTATCCAATGTTTAATTTAATTCATTCCAACCTTTAGACTTATCAAAAATTATTCTCTCGAAACTCACAGTAAAAAATTTATAAGAAAGGTAAACACAATGAAGATCCTTTTTAACATGTAATAACATGTGAATACCTTCAGCCTGTATTTTTTTAAAACATACTAACAACCTAAATTACCATAAAAACTTATTGATTACATTCATGCTCCACTATTCCTTATAGAATGCTAGATTTACTTTTTATATCCATGAATTTTGTAAACTCCAATAATGATGGAATTAACAAATCATTAATTAGTTTCAAGGATATCAGGACTATCCAATATAATTTATCCAAATAAATAATATATTATTCCAAAATCACTACCTTAGTATCAGAACCATATTTTTGATCATCTTTATCACAAACATATATTCTCTAATAAAATTACCCCATATTTAGTAACTTTTATTCATTCTATACAATCTCTAGTCCTTAATTAAATAGTAATACAGTACAATCATTGTATACACTATAATTTTTATAACATATACATAATTATTACAATACTAAAATGACACAATACTTTAATAACAACATATGAAATATAATAATTATTCTTCATCTTCTGTTTTATCAAAATTTCATTATTATCCAATTGTAGCATTTGGGGTATACTATGATGATTTCGACATTTATTTGCATAGTGTCCAAACTCTTTATAGATGAAGAATTTTACGTTTGAAACAATTTTTTATCCTTGAAAATCATGTCATTGTTGTCTTGATGACAAACTCTCATTCCATTCAAGCATTTACCAAGTTGATTCATTCCACAGTTATCATTATTGATAAAATCGATCATTCTCCTCTTCCATTTATCCATCTTTCATTATATGATCGTTTTAATCTCTTTCTTCCCTTAAATGACATAAACATAGAGAATTATTCACCAATCATATTAACACCTTATTCTATTTCTTCATATAATGAGAATACATGGGATGCTATTTACCTTCTAAATGATGGATTAAGACTATGAAATATGTGATTCTTCTTACCCTTTAGATCATGAAAATTCTTGGAGTTCTTATTAATTCTACTAGGAGCCATTTCTAAATGATGCAACACACTGGGATTGATCATATCATACTGTATAATCCCAAAACTAGAAAAAATATCCACATTAATTGAATATTTTCACACATATAGTATCATAATCATTAAAATATTTTATTTTCTAGAATATATACTCATTTATACTTCATAATGGTTGGTAAATAAATTATGAATTATCCTAAGCATATCCCCCGGGATTGTCATAACCAACATTTGGTGCATTATTTTAAAACAATGGCATGATTACGAGGAGTCAAGTCCCAAAGGACTGATCAGTTTAGCTGTCTTGAAAAATATATTACATAAATGAATGTTATATTTAATTAAAAAATGAAAAACAACAACAAAAGTGTCACCATTGATCACATTCATATCTCTTAGACTATCACTACAGGTCAGTAATAATATAAATCTTCTCATACTAAGAAAAATAAAATATATAAAGGGGTGAGATCAGATTCTCATTAAGGATAACAATATAGTGGAATCATTCATAAATAAGCATAGACATTTAAGACTATGTATATGACTAAAACAAAAGAAGGTTAAACTTAAAATTCAGCATAATATGGCAATGATAAATCCAATAATACCATTTACATTTTCACATTGATATTATATTAGTTGAATATTCACAAGTAATATCAATATACAATTTCATAATGATGGAATGTATAATTACAGAGTTCATAACTAGATAGTCAATGCCTTGTGCCAAGACTACAAATAACATTTTGTCATAGACTTCTTCCAAGATACTAGTTTGTCTCATTTAATCTACTGATGCATTGAGTAGATAAAGAAAGATCAACCTATCACTTACTAAGTCCAATTCATTCCTCAAATGAAAAGGTTTAAACATAACATAAACATTTGTAATAAAAATAGAATACGAAATGTCAATACTTTATACATAAACCATAAATGGTATAAAAATAACACATCCATAGTCAAACATATCACAAAATGTTAAATACATTACAATATATTTTTATCATAATAAATCATCGTCGATCAAGAATAATATCCCATAAAGGATATTGACATAGTTGAAAATGATCAGTAAAAAATCATTGAGAGAAATATCCATTTTTCATGAAATCATTTACAAGTAAAATAAAATAATTCATTTAAAAGATATTTTTGAATCAAACTGTCCCATACCACATTAAAACTTTTGAAATGAATTAACATTTTAAAACATTCATGTCCATATAAATAAATCCTTAAAACCATTTTGAAAACATAGACATTAATAAGAAAGGTTTAAAAGAATAAATCATTAAAAAATTTAAAATAATGTTTAATTAAAAACTACCTTAAAAATAATCCCTTTGAGAACTATTTTATGAAACATTTACTTGGATAATAAATATTTTTTAGTTGATACTTACGTAAAACGAACCTCAGATAATAAAGAGATAGTGAAATTAACCCTTACCTTGAAATTTCATTTGGTCGAGGGTATGTTTAAACACTTGTATAATGACTAAATTATGTTATTAATTATACCAGAACCATATTCCTATTTATTATATCATACATGAATCATTTTTTACTTTATAATACCCATTTAATAATGTTTTCCATGTTAAATTGACATTTTGGGTAATAATCACTTCATTTTTCATACCTGTTTTAACTTGTTATTCTTGAGCATATCATTTAGACCATGATTTAAATAATTCTAGAATATAAAACATGATTTATATATCAAATATATTTAGAATATAAATATTTATTAGAGATTGATATATGAATTAGACGACATTGTTTATGGAGATAGTTGGCCGTACGGACGCATAATCTCTGTTTCTGTTTTCATATCTTATTGAACGGATGTTAGTGAATAATTTATATGTTAGTACATACAAAAATGTATATATATATATATCTCCAATAGAATTATTATTTCATATATTATATACTTATTAATAATATTTAATGGTTTAATGGTGAATGTGGGAATGAATATCATCACATTGTGGAGATGATAATCTGTACGTACGCACGAGCGACAATAACATTATATTGATGGTGATATCATATGAAATTGAATGTTATATCATATATACAGAATAATTATCATTTTATATTTATTATTTACATTAATTATACTCATTATTATACCCATCAAAATAATGAAGTGTTTGAATAATAAACTACATCACGATGTGGAGACGGTAAGTCATACCTATGCACTGTATGGTGACACTTTCATTTATAGGATGGACAGAATAAAAAATATAATTCCAAAATAATTATAATAATATAACTCTGTGTAGGGGGTAATATATTAATTATTTTGGTTTGTAAAAAAACAATGAAAGAAGATGTGGAAGAAGAAATAAACTTAAAAGAGGGTGGCGAAATTATTACCTCTTCTCCGAGTGTTTCCTTTTGAGTTGATCAAAATTGCTCCTTGGTTGGATTTATAATCAATTTAAGGAATATAGGATTATGTGATTGAATTTGGGAGAATATTTAGGCATGGATTGGCAGATACTAATTTCTTTGGTCGTGTGATTTTGAGATATGGGTAAGTTCCCTTTTATAAGTGGGGTGAGGGTCACTTTATGAAATAATTAAAATATTAATTTATTATAAAATCCTATTCTGTTTATAATGGCTAAAAATGAATATATTTAGAGACTTAGGTGGTTATGGGTCAAAAAACTCTAATCCAATATGTTTTAGACAAGTTTAGGTTACCATTTTAACCGTATCTTTTAGATTTAACTATTACTTAAATAGTTTAACTTTTACTGTGTTTTATTGTATTCTTACACTATATTGTAAAAAAACATATTCAAAACATCTTATAAAACCTCAAGTTATTCATTAATTACGTATAAAATATTATTTAATCCCTTTTCTGAACCATATAATTTTATGAATATTATATCAACCAATAATATAGTATTTGTTTTAAAAATTAATTTATATCAATTTTGACACTATATTGGTATTTTTTGTGAATGTCATAAAACCTTATAAATAAAAACAATTATCAAATAAACCCTATGATTTCATAATAACCTATAAAATCATTGGAATTCATCATAAGTATAAATTTATATTTATTTTGATATTTATAATATCAATTTTTTTAATATACCATTAATAATGTAATTACAGCATCATCATTGTGTCATAACTAAATTAAATTATTTAATGTCTAAAAAATTTAAATAAAATACCATTATTTGATAAATAATTTCATCCTTATAATGAATATTTATAGTCAAATTTATATTGTGTGTAACCTTATATTAAAAATTATTTAGTTATTAAACATTGAATTTAATACAAATAACTCTTCTTTAAATAAAATAATAATAAATGTTCTAATATAATACAAGTTCACCAAAGAGGATCATATTTTATTCCAAAGGATGTTTTGGGTCGAATTACATTTATCCAATAGAATTAGGACACATGTTAGGGTAATAATAATATCATTTTTACCCGTAATTGACATATTTAATAATAATCTCCGTAGAAAAAGACAAATGTTACTATTAAACAAAATTAATTTTAATAATATTGAATCACAATTTAGTTAATAATTCCAACCGTCTCTCTTGGGTTTTTGATATTCAACTCACAGAAGCGGTAAAAGTTTGTTTTATGAAAATTCGCAACTTGCTCCTAGAAGGTGGGTAAATAAATTTTTAAAAGTTCAATAAAAAATTATACATATAATTTCATTATAAAATTACTCCAATGAATTTTATTGAAAATATATAAGTATTATATATTCTTTTTAATAAAAATAAATTAAAATAATTTAAATAATTTTTTAAATAAAAAGTTGGTTTTAAATAATAACGTAGTGTTTTTCACTATTCATCAAAAATGAAAGTCTTCAGAACAATACAAAAAATTTAACCTAATATAATATTTATATTACATATTAAAAAATAAATTCCATTTTTCCAAATTAAAAACATATAAGTTGAATTAATAAATTTAAAATTATTTCCCATTACAAATACCAAAAAACGGGTGTTTAAAAAAGTAAACATTTTCAAAAGATTGATATGTGTTTATGTCAAATTTAAAAGTAAAATTACATCCAATGACATAAATTATACTTAATTATAAAAACATAGTTTAATGATACATTAAAACCACTAAAATTTATAATTTAACACTATAAATTTTTTCAATTAATAAAGGCAGTTTTAATTAATTTTTTTTATTTTTTTTACTATTTATCAAAATATGAAATTTATCAAAAAAGTAACAAAAATTTATCAAAACTATATTTTTATGTACCCATTCTAAAATAGAATTGTTTTTTCACTAAATTGAATTTATATAAGTCTCAAATATTTTATTTCAAATGGGTTCAATATAAAAATTCGTTGATATTCCATTTTTTGAAAAATAATTCTTTTTTCTAAAAAAATGAATTTATTATTATATTATGTCTATGAAACACATAATATGTATGATAATATTATATAAAGTATATAAGATTCAAAATGAAGTTAATATTATTCATAACCACTTTTTAAACGACTGGTTTCGTATGTTGTCGTGCGCCCAAACTCAGTGTTACATATAACACAAGATATTGAATTATGTTAATGAGATAAAGTTATAAGAAAGCATGAGGTGTTACACATACACCATAGGATATACGATTGTAGATTCTTTGATTTTAATTTATATTTTTATTTTGGAATAATTCTTATGGGAGATGATGAATAAATAATAAGGATTATGAAAATCAATGTATATTTGAAAAAATACCTGTTGAATTCAGGGGTAGTATTTATGTGATAAGTTTTCATAATTATATGAAACCATAATATTAAATTATCATGTGCTATGTATGTTTTATTTTATTTATTTTTGAGGCTGATATGTTGGTATGATAAAATTTGGGTAATATTTATCAGTATCAATGTGAGAAATGCAAAGATCATGTTTTTAGAACCAATTAAGGGAATGCGGTTTCAAGGATATTACATAAATAAACACATAAGAATTTTATAGCATCAATTTATCATGGAAGAACCCTTTAATGAATTGGGTTTTGAAGTTAAAACAAGTAATTAACTCTTATATTTCAGCATAAATTATATCCTCCCATCATCGTCCAACAATTCGTAGCATATTTGACGTCAGAATTAATAATATATAGATGTTGAGCCGTGTATCATAGAGATAGTTTTTAATTTATTATTTTTTCATAATATACATGGAATAGATATACTGAAGGAACAAATAGTTTAGAATTCATAGTAAACTAGATGTATAATTGAGTCTTACATCACATTTGAATACAAAAAACTAGAAGATAAAATTTTTATAAGAAAATTATTCCCTCTAGTATATCCTTACAAATCAAGCATAGTTCACATAATTGATTCTTGAGAAAGGAAACAAAATAAGGGTGAGTTCAAATTCTTAATAAGGGTTCTATACAAAAAAAACTATAATGATTAAATATAGATAATCAATATCAAATGATAAATAACATTTCACATATTCCATTTCAATAACTATATAATGTATAATAAATATGGAATGGTAAATAACAAAGATCAAATTTTATATAAATAATTGGATAAGACATAATTGATATGGGAATGTAATTAACAGAAACATATTACATTTATTCAATAAAATGAGAATTAAATGTATCCAAATATAATATCATAGTTAAAATTTCATAGATAATAAAAACTAAACTCTTAATTTAAGGAATGCTTAATTATTGGACAAAATTCCATTTCCACATGATACCTATACAGTCAACACCTTTCCCATGATGCATTAAGCTATATGTAAAACTTGTTTAATGCTAGCTTAATATGATTACATCATGAGACTTGCTGATGTATCAAGGGGTTATATAATTCAATTCCCCGCCTATCATTTTAGATACAAAGAATTCTGTATATTCTGAATAATTGACATAATTATTTAAAATTGTTCCTTATCCTAAAATATCCTTACTAACAAAATGAAACTGATTTTATCCATATCACTTAGTCAATCAAATAACATTTTAAGGACAACACCATATGTAGAAATGAAATAATTTATAAGAAATAATAATATCCATGATAAATTATATTAATATTTAGTGTAAATTTAATGCCTAATGATCACATGAAAATGAATATTTTAATGGAATGTTAATGTATACAATATGAATGGAAGATGTCATTATCAATAATATTGTTTGTCCAAATAATCATAGCCCATCAATAATAAGAATAAGGATTGTATTATAATATACCAAATGGATAATGACTAAAGTGTTCATTTCATTGAAGAATAGAAACTACACAATAATATCATTACAAACAATCTTGGTGAAAATATGCTTTTCATTTTAAAAACATTTTGGAAATCAGTTTCATGGAAAGTAAAATTATATAAATATTTTCATTAAAAATATCCTCATAAACATTCCATGAAATCATTAATGATATGATGGTCATAACATAGGGTAATTAATTTCATGACATAAATTTTAAAAATAAAATTTCATTCACCCTATAAAATTTTTTGTAAATCAATTTTTCAAAAATTATCAAAATGATTCCTTACACATTTTTAGTAAAATAAAAATGATAATTGTTTTAGTAATGTAATAATATTCCTTTGAAAAAAATTAAAGTGTAAAAATGGGAGAAAATTTATTTAAAAAATATTTTATATAATGTAAAAAAAAATTAAATCATTTTTATACAACATGATTTTAGTAGAACATATATCTGACCAAAGAAAGAAATGAAGTTTGATTTTATGAAAACAAATTCCTAAATTAATTTATGTACCAAATAATAGATAAATGGGAAAATTAATTTAAAATATAATTAATAAATAGGGGATAAAAAATTAAATTGTTTTATTAGGAAATGGTCATATAATTTCATTTAATGCCTATTATAGAGAAAACAATCTCTATTAGATAGAGATAGTGAAATAAAAAATTAAAACGATGACAT